>JAWWTY010000037.1:32644576-32782479 GCA_035222235.1 Margarornis squamiger | reverse complement strand
AAGGTGCTAGCGACTCCCATTAGCTGCTGCAAATGGTCCATTGTTCTTGGGAAATGAATAGAGGGTGGTAGAATACACAGCTTTGATCATCCCCACACAGTGATAACTGGCCCCACCTGCTGAACTAAGACACACCTGAGGAACATTATCCCTGTTTGATGGGTCTGTTGGCTGAGGAAAGATGCTAGGGAACTTTGTGAACTTTGTGAAAGACTTGAGAGTAGGAAACACCTGTTTTCCAGATTTAGGATAGGGCTGTGAAGCCTGTTTGTGTGTGTGTGTGTGTGTGTTCATGTGTGTGTATAATTGTATAAAAGAGAAACAAAGAGATACTGATCTTGTCCTTGCAGGGACCCAAAAGTAATTGGTTGCATAATAAATGGGAGAAGTGAAAAATGATGTTGTAGCAGTTTAATCAAGTGGCTACTAAAAAATATATATATTAGGATTATTTCTCTATAAAACACTCTAAGCTCTCACCAAGGGACACTTGATGTTAACAGATACATTTAAAAGAAAGTAGTGTCAAAAGAATAATATTTCTGAAAAGTCAGTGGCTGCAGGACACTTGCAAACCATAAATGATTAACAGCTGGTATTTAAAAGGCCACAAGTTTCCATCCCTTCCTATGGGGCTCACAAATGAACGAGACAGGTAGGAAGGAGTTTTAGGTAGGTAAGAGCTAAGACTCTCCAGTTTGGGGAAAGGCTTGCTGCTAATCAGAGTGTTAGGAAACCCTCAATTTTTATGGCTTATAAATATATGCAGACTCCTCCTTGGGGTCCTGCTGAGCCATGGGCAGTATATGGTGCTGGAGGGAGGGAGAACAGTTGGGCTCTGGTGTCCTCAGATCACTGAGCTGAACTCCCTAAATAAAACACAAGGCTGCTGAATTTTTTATCTGTCTTTCTCAGAGAGAAGTTCTTAGTCTGACAGCTTTTCCTTTGCATTCTTAAGTATTACTATTTTGATAGCAATATTTGCTCCCCAGTGCCCTGACTTGGAGTTTGGGTTTCTCTGTGTGCCATGGGGGCTTTCTGTGCACGAGGGAGCTGAGACATGTCAAAGCTGTTTGGTAAAACTGACCTGTAATTTTCCTGGAAGTTGTTGTCCCATCAGAAAATACTGCTTTGTGAAACTCAGGATATTTCCTGAAGACATACTTCTCAGCAATATTTTATTCTAGAAAGAGCAAAACAAACAAACAAAAAGTATTTACTTAGTTAAAGCAGAATTGTTTTATGTAAGATGTTAAAATGAAATGCATTTATCCTATAAGGATGAAAAATGCAGCAAAGCATTTGAATAAAATGTTCATTTTGGAACAAGTTACAGAGATTCTTTTGTCCATTTTTATTATGGAAAAATATATTTAAGCTTGCAGAATTTGCTGTAAAAGGGGGAATCCTATTACAAGCCAGCTTTGTTTGCTCTCTCTGTAGTGCTTTACTTTGTTTTATGTCTTGTACTAATGAGGTGTTCGGCTGTGCAAGAAATAATGTTTCCTCATTTTGTTGTTGACTTTTTGACTGCTTAAAGTTATTTGCTGTATGGTATCTTTACAGCCCAGCCTCCTGCCATTTATAAGTTAGGTATACCATACTTCATTAAGATGCAAGTATAGTTAATATCCGATATACAGAATGAAAGGTGCAATTGACTTTAACTCTTGAGTCTCTTAAAAGACTGTGGGACTCGCTGGTTTGGTGTTTAAGTCTGGAAGGGAATATGTCACTTGTAAAAGAGTCAGATTTAAACAGAAACTACTCAGGGGCTGTTGGACAGTTTGGTTCAGGCCTTTCGGAAGGTTTTTCCTTTAAAAAATTCAAACAGTATATTTTGTAGCACAAGCCAATAGAATAAATCCTATGTTTCCATATAGGTTTACTTGCTGGTGGCTGGACTCTTGCTCGAGGTACATGGGCCAAATGACAGTGCTCCCATCATGAAATGTGCATTCAACTCTCTTTAAAATGTAAACCCCATGGAAAACTCACACAAATTATGAGAAACTGTTATGAACTGAACAATGAATTTTTAATATTCAGTTACCCTGAGGTACAAGATAGAGCTTAAAATAAATTGCTTTATATTTCATACTCTGAGTAGTGCCTGTAATGATACATGAAGGGAAATAAAGTTTCCAAGAAAACCCTGCTTTGGGTTAACCATGTCAGTTTTACAATCATCCTGGAGGTAGAATTGTATCAGATCTGTGTGTAGGAAGAAAATCTGGTGATGCCTTTCACTGCCTGTCCATGTCTGGTGTCTCATCTCCTACTTGATCCAGACTCCTTGCACAGCCAGTTGCAGTGTGGGCTGTCAATCCTGCCTTCAACAACAAGGTAGCAGACAAAAACACTTGTGTTGGATAGGAAGCTTGATAGGAACTCAAGCATAATTTTCCACCTGAATTATAGTGACTTTTTTCCCCCTCCCTGATCTTTCAAGTGTTAAAATGTCTGAGAAAACTGCTTGAAATGTCCTGTAATTTCCCCCAGGCTCTGCTGCTTCCTTCCCCGCCATCACCCCATTCTGACAGCCAGGATAACCTGCAGCAAAATACCTGCTAGCACTTGGGTACATGAGAGTCAGTTGGTTGATTGCATCTTAGGTCAAATCTTTTGTCCCATATTTTTGCCAGCCTAGCACAGAATTGTCTTCTGACCAGTTTAAGACCACGCTGCACTCAGTCCTTTCCCTGCCTAACCTCTGCCTCCAGTGGAGTGGGACACCTGCCCTTGTGAGCGCAGTGTCTGGGACGGAGCCACCCAGCACCTCCTCACCCGCGCTCGTGGATGCACAGCCAGACCTTCTGAGCAACATTTCAGAGAGATCAGGACTGAACTACAAATGGCCAGGGAGAGAAGAGCACAGATCTCACTTCAGCACTATCTGGGCAGGAGTTATGGCCAAACCTCACTGCCCCTGACTACTCAGGGTACTGCATGCAACACTGAAAGATATTCCTGTACATAGGCATAACCCTAAAGTGATTTGTATTCCCTTTTGCAGAACTGCAGCACCTAATTCTGGGAACATTTCTGCAACACACAAGGGTGTTTTTCTGCCTGATGTGCTCTATTTGATATGGGGATCCTTCCTTTTGTCAGATGAGATATGACTGTATCCAGTGCTTTGAAAAAGCAGGTGCCCTTCGAGCACTGGAAAAACTGAGCCACCACAGGCGCTGGAGATGCTTGTGTTGGCTTTAGCAAAGAGGGCAAAGAGTCTCAGGGTTGATGTGTGACACTCAGTAGCTTTGTAGGTCCGGCACAGGTGGTATATTTGCCTCCAGTCCTCCTCCAAGTGAGCAAGGTGTGGACTGTGTCTTACAATGTTTGAATGCTGCTTTGCTTTGATCATGACACGGGGATTCAGAGTATAGTAGGGGAGATGTATATATTTTAACATTCTCATGCATGATCTCATTCAGGTTGACAGTGGGCAAAATGTCCCACTGATGTGGTGATGACCTGGGGTGAGCCCTGGGGGTCGCAGTGCAGGAACCAGGGTAGTGCTGCCACCCAGCACGGGCACCCTCGAACAGGGCTCCTTCCTCAGCTGACATCTGGGGCAGTCAGCAGCTGCGGGGAAATTTGTAAGGCCTGAGCAGAACTCTATTTTTTCACCAAGAAACAGAAATACTGGGGGCAAGTTAAATTATATGCATGAATTGCCTTCCCATCGATTTTATTTAACTAAGAATGAAAAGCACATTAAGCATAGCTGGATTATTCTATGACTAGCATTGCTAATAGATCTCTGGAAAAATTGAGTTTACCTTGGGGTAATAATAAATATACCTGGTACTGGAGATGGAACTGTAGTGCACACAAAAATTACATTGAAATACTGGAGCCTGCTGGTATGCCTCCAAAGTATAAAAAAGTAAATCCAGTGAAACAGAAAACACCCAAACTGATGACACGTAAACAGAAAATCAAGTTATTTCTATAGAGGTCAAACCAGAGACCCAGTGTTAAAATGCAGGTAGAGAAGAAACTCAAATTTCAACGTAAATGCTTGTAAATCAGCTGCTGTTTCACTGAGCATGCACAACTCATGGAAGTACACAGATAAAAACAGCATTTAGGCTTACAGTGCATAAGAAATTATATTATTCCTAAACTTCCAGTGTTCGACAAAGTTAATTTGCAATGCTGGGAGCATTTTGAAGGACTGACAGGACCAAGGCACACCTTGCCCAGGATCTTGCTGGAGAGAGCTGGAAAGGACCCACTGTGCTGCCAGACTGGGGGTGCAGAAGCGTGGTTCTGTAGGTGTGTGAAAATGGGTGTCCCTCAACAGGGCACGTGGTGTACCCCATGCTGCTGCCCATCACTGTGCGGGGAGGAGAGTTTCCCCCTCCAGAACAGACCACAATACTGTGTTTTCTTAACCAGAAATAAAACATGCAGCTGGAATTTTACAACGTACCTGCCTCAGTGCTTTCAAGAAATATGTGCATATATATATATATATATATTTGGTTTTAATTTGTAATTTTGGAAGGGGACTGGAGGAGAAATTGGAATTAACTACATGATTTGGCAGCCCCAGATTAGCCATGTTTCTATCTGCAAACGTAACCTTGTATGTGAACCAAGTTTATTGAGAATAACTTTGACTTTGCCATAAAATAAGCCTTGTGATGTGCATGACAAATTAAAAAATGGCTTGAAATTAATTTTTGACACATTCTTGTTGTAGCATTCAGGAAAGAAACCCGAAAAACCCACTTGAACAGCTGAGAAAACTGTCCGAGTGAAATTCAGCTTAAACGTGATTATTGATGGATAACTCTGTCATGTTCACCTCTGTGCTGGCTACCGTGGGTGCTGGTGTGCTACTGTAAGGTCTGTCTCTGAAAACATTGTAGTCAGGAAAAGATCCAATTAAAATATGTGTTGCAGTGAATTGCTTTAAGGTACTCAGCAGTTCTAGGTCAAAGCTGTGAAGGATTTTAGGCATTTACCACCTTTAGCACATTTAAATTCTTTTTTCATGACTCTGGTAACAACCTTCATGTTAATGGCATTTCATTACAATCAAGAAGCCACTGCTAAAAGCCTGACCATTTCAATGAGTGTCTCATTCCCCTTCAGAGCAGTGCTGGGCTCAGTGATTTGTCCCTCCTGGAGTGTAATTCATTCAAATAAATGTAAATCACTGTTCTATGTTGTTTGGTCAGTGTTTATAGATGTCAGTGTACACTATTGAAAAGGCATGTGGCAGATATTAGGGGAGGAATCGATGTGTTACATGGAAATGAGAACAGGCAGGGTTTGGTTTTGGTTCATCCACACTGCTGCACTGAGTGCAGCTACTATTGATTTCAATCCCGCAAGTGTTTGACCTCTTTTGTACAGCACAACTTGTCTGTATTTTACAACTGAGTTTGTTTGCCTTGTACTTCGCATCCTTATTCCCTTACTGTGCTACTTAAAAAAAAATAAAATAAAAAAAAAAAATCAGTGCAGTTTGTTAATTAAAAAACCTCCAACCCTGGACCAGAAAGCTGCTCTTGGGTGTCTGTGGTGACCACTGTGGCCTGACCCTGCTGGAGGATGGCAGTGATGCCATCACAAAATCATAGAATCGTTTAGGTCAGAAAAGACCTTTCAGATCACCAGTTCAACCATTATCCCAGCACTGCCACGCCCACCACTAAACCGTGTCCCCAAACGCCACATTGACATGGCTTTTAAATATCTCCAGAGATAGTGACTCAACCACTTCCCTGGGCAGCCTGTTCCAGTGCTTGACAACCTTTTTGGTGAAGAAACTTTTTCTAGTATCCAATTTAAACCTCCCTTGGTGCAACTTGAGGCCATTTCCTCTTGTCCTGTTGCTGTCACATGGGAGAAGAGACCAACATGGGATGCACCACACCTGGGCAGCCATGGGGCAGAGGTCCAGCTGACTGCAGAGATACAGTAAAAACTGTACTCCTGCATTTTTAGTTTGCATTTATGTATTGAGAAAGGTGAGAGAAAACTCACTGACCTGTCCAATTCAGCTGGACCCAGTTTATGTTATTTAATGCTATTTAATCCCTCACTCAGCATCAAATTCTGTGTGCTGCCTTCCAGCCTGAGGCCCTGCCGGCTCTCGCCGTGTCTGCCACGTGAGTGAGAAGGTGAGGGAATACAGGGCTCTTCTCTCTTGAGTCTGGCTTGGTGCCACTGCTTTGTACTCCCGCCTGGTGGGGACAGTGCATCAGGGGGGCTGCTCTGAGACCTGCCATTTTCTGTTCTCCTTTCCATAGGTGCTAGTCTTGCCGCTCAGTGGGATGGCTGGATGAGAGGAACCAAAGCACTGTGCTAGGGCTACAGGGCTGCTGGGGCAGCGGGGAGGTGGGTACCCAGTGGGGCTGTCTGCCAGGGTTAGGGCTGAGGCTGCTGCAATGGCACTGGGGCAGAGGCAGTGAGTGGCACCCCCAAGTCATAAGGGTACTGCTGCTGTGGCTGCCTGGCAGGAAAACTTGCTCATGGTGGGCCTGCTGGAGCTGCAGTGAGACTGGTGCTGCCAGCTGTGTGATCTGCAAATGCCCCGGGGTAAAACACAAAGGCAGGGACTAGCTGCAGCCGCAGTGGCACGTCTGAACTAGTGGCCGGTTTGTTGGTTTTTTAAACAGTAATGGTGCTGTTTTAGCTAACTGGGTTTTAAGATGCTAAGCTGTTGATCTGTTTGGGCTTTCGTATATTATAGTGGGAGTTTTTTTCCTTCAACAGCCAAGCTAATGGAAAAAGCAATATTCCTACCTACAAGAATGGTACTTTTATCAAGTACTGCTGGTTTCAGTTGTTCCTTTTGTATCAGTTCCGCCCAGACCAACCTCAAAGCTTGTCCCATGGGGTAGCCGTAATTGAACAGCGCGACGGTGGTTCCTTTTGTCAGGGTAAGTCCATGTGAGCCACAGAGTAAGTAACAAACCATGTGTCTCTACCAAGGAGAACTTAAAACTAGGTGGATTCTACATGGTTTCTTTACACTGGCTGAGGAGGTGTTTGTACAAGCTGGGGCAGTGTGATGTCCTGGGGCTGCATGTGGCTTGAAACAATGATTTGCAGCAGTGGCCTAAGACCTAAACACCCTACTGCCACTGCTGATGATTTTCTGTTCAACTAATTCACTTTTCTCAGCAAAACAGCTCATCACTCCTTTGCTTTTTGAGCACCAGTAGAGTCAGCTGTTCCTGTATCACCTGCCAAAACCTTTGGCTGTCTCTGTGAGAGCTGGGATCTTTCCACTACAAAACCTGAAAGGAAGCGAACAAGTCAGCACAGTGCAACACCAAAACGTCACATTACAAAACAGGAGGAAACCCCTCTTCTTCTGTTTTATTTTAAAACAGATTAAAAGCTGTCACACTCTCTTCCCCAGTGTATAAGCTGACTGTGGAAATTTGGTTATGCATTCCCTGGGCTGTGCAGGATCTTGAGTGAGGAATGACCTTTGCTCTCCCTTCCTGCATGCCTTAGTCTGCTTTTGTGAACTAGGGGACAAGAAGAAATACCCGAAGTAGGTCACTGGACACTGTGACACAAAGGCTGCCACGATGGGCTGATCGACGAGGAGTTGCATTATGGCAGCTTTTTCAGAATGAAGAACTAAAGCCCTGCCCTGGCTGGGGTGGCTGCTGTGCCCCTTCTCCCATAACACCCCCACTGCCTAACATAGAATTGTAGAAGGGTTTGGGTTGGAAGGGACCCTCAGTATTATCCATCAGTATTATCCAGCTTGAACGACCCTGCCATGGGGAAGGGACACTTTCCATTTGACCAGGTTGCTCAAAGCTCCATCCAGCCTGGTCTTGGACACTTTCAGGGATGGAGTATCTGTCTCCTTTTCCAGTGGGAGTGAGATTGGCCACCCTTGATGTGTGTTCAGGAACTGTGTGAGGTTGATGGCTCTTTGTGTGGGGTCTTGAGGTACAGAGGAACTTGAGTGAGCTTAAAGCAATGGTGTAGGAGCATTTTAAAGCAAGTTAGGTAGGAGCTTGTCTGGGAACAAGTGCTACTTCAGCCATGAGGGTGATGGGAATTGATGCAGTGTGGGGTGTGGGTGGCTGGGAGTTGCTTTTTTCCCCTCATGTAGGAGGTAAAGGTAGACTGGCAATCCACATTGGAAGATACAGCAGTTTACTCAGCAAAACTACACAGACAGAACTATCTTCTTTATTATAAAGATACACTATGAGGAACAAACTTGAATGTATACTGAAGCTTGTAATGGTACATGCCAAAAATGTACAGTACTATACATAAAAGTGCATTGTCACAACAGATTAACAGTACATTTCTCTTCCAGAACCGTGAATTTTTCATGTTTTTATTTGTTCTTCAAGAGTGGAAGGAATGTAATGGGAATGCAGCTATACACAATCAGGAAAGGATGCAATGGAAATGCAACAGTACAAGAGCAAAGCTAAAGCTCCTCTAAAATTTAAAGGCACTTTCACATGTACATACTACAGATGTACATTGACACAAGTAGGTAACAGTCAACAAGCAGGAAGCTACCAGTACTGCAATTCATCAAACTTGACAGTAAAGGACAATACTGATTGGATTAGGTGTGCAGGAGTTACCCTTTAGTACGCCTGTAGTTGTAGCAGTCTTTCCTGTTACATATCCACTTACTATACTTTAAAGTATCTATAATAACCATCAAACTACACATTTAACTGGGTGAATGCACTAAGTGGATGCACTCACTAAATGCACTGTTTCTAATATTTTTTTTTTTTTTTTTTGCTAAACAATTTCTAATATAAGCATTATGGAGTCCAGTATAGTTATTTAAACATACAAAATTCCCTATGCAATTTAAAGATACAGGTATCCATCTCAATTGTGCCAGGTGGGTTAATTTAAAAACACTAGACTAAAACTGCATGTAAATGAAAGCTGAAATTCCAGTTTTGTTCCACTGAGTCTAATAAACTGGGGAACTACTTGAAAATATCTCTGGTCCCAACCCAGTGAGCATACCCTACAGACTAGAGCTGGCCTGGCTTAGGTTCTGGCCCTGGCATTAGGACTAGGCAGTACAGTCAAGAAGGATGGAGGTTTGCTGACCGGTGCTGCACAGCCCACTGTGGTGGCTTAAGACTTTGCTTCTAACCTAGATGTGTGTGAAGTCTGTGGCCGGATTGAAAAGGTTTTGCAAATACCAGCAGTAATTTGAGACTCAGAGGCAGTTCATGGGGTACTTTTCACACCTGGGGCTTTGCACTGCATCACCTGTATGGAGGGTGTAAATCAGAGCAGGAATAAGCTGCTCCTAAATAAAAACAGGAAATTACTCCTGTCACCTCAGCAATTATGTCTACTAAATTTTGTCACTACTCTTCTCCCCTCAAAGTCAACTGTTTATGTATAGTGAGCGGTACAGTTTCAAGCTTTCCAATAGTGAGATCTTACAGAATATGTGGAAAGACAGATCTTAATTACAGCCAGTTGTACTCCTGTAAGTGGACCACAAGTGATTTTCCCCCCATTTTCTTCACTGAAACTTATTTTATGGATTGAATATTGGAAAATATATTCACAGAAATAATATTATGGCTTACTGTTGCAATGTGCAAAACAGCTGTATGTTAAGTTCACACTCAACAAAGTTCAACAACAGAGTGCTAAGCAAAGTCGACAGTTGTCACTCACACAGACATAAGAAAGGTACTGATTCCTGTCATTTAACGGGAAGGGAAGGGAAAGATGTTATAGAAACCTTTAGTCAGTTTGAATCTAGGTGGTAGTAACTCAGCTGCCTGTCCTCTGAGAGGCCCCTGCACCAGTGGCAATCCCTCTTCAGGGTGCCTGTCTTGCTGCCATCTGCACAACTGAGTGTTCGTGCTGTGCAAGGCAGTCAGTGCAGCTGGCTCAGCTCAAAACTCTGGCTATTACAACTCAAATCATGTCTTTAATTGACACTGACCAGTATAGTCAATGGGATAGTTCTCTGAATTACTGTGTAGCTGATCCTTTAAATTGCCTATCAGCCTGCCTAATCCACCAACAGTGGACCAATGGCTCACTTGACTATGAACTTCAAATGAATTTAGCTTTTGTGAAAAATGCAGTATCAGGGAATGAAGGTCTGCCTTCATGGGAAAAGGTACACTCTTACAGAGGGCAGCAAAAGGAGTTTCTAGATACTATCCTGGAGATGTGCTTCAGCTGTGTCCTGGAATGCTGCTTTGTATCAGTGAGAGCAATGTGATCTTCAGCTCCATCCAGCACTTGCCTCTAGTGAGACTGCCAACAAGAAAGCTAAAACTCAGTGCCAATTATGAGTTGTGAGGGTTTGGTGATTTTTTTTTTTTGGTGTGTCTTAAACAAGAAATGTGGCCTGAGATGACTTAGACATTCCATAGCGACACTTAATCCTCACGTGCTAGATTTCGGTTCTTACTAACCTGCTTGAGATTTGGTGACCCAGAAGTGAGAGACCCCACCTCCCCTGAACTTCCCCCGTCCTTTAGTTTTGTGCAGGATCTGTTATTATATAGCTACAGTAAGACTGTGAAGTATGGTACAACGTGGCAAGCTGTTTGTGATCTGTGTTTGTTTTATTACAAATGGTGCAGCATCAAGTTTTCAAGTAAGTCTATGTTTGTTTTTTAAAACTGTGCACAATTGTCCAGTTTTTCTTTTAATTGAAACCATACAAAATACAAATGCCCATGTTAATGTAGCTACTTTCATACAATACATTCAAAAACACTGAAAAACAAAGCCTCTCCAGTTACAAACATGAACAAATGATGTTACGGAGCCCTGACTTCTATTGTTAATCCATCCCTTTCCCTAGCATACTCCGGCTGGGCACTGTGGGTGGCTGAGCTGTCTACATTGTGCAAGATTTGTCAGCTGGACCCTGGGAAGGAGGGGAAGGTCCTATGCTAGGATTTGTTTTTGGAAGAACAATAGGTTTTGGCCTAAGAGCAGGAGGTTTCAGCTGCACTCCCATTCTAGGGGCCACCATGGGCTTGAAAGTACTCATGGTGTCACTGGAAGAACTAGTGCTACGGCGGATCTGAGGCTCCGAGCTCCTTAAAACAACACTGTGGAGAGGGCTGAGCGACTCCGTGGAGGTGGCAGGGATGGGGGTGTTTTTCATTTGTTCCAAGGTGTCCAACACAACATCAGGGGCATGTTTTGCTGAGCTCTGCCGCTCCAGCTCACGGAGCTCATTCAGTGCTGTGTTCATCGTCTCCTCGATGTCCTGGGTCAGAGCACAGAGAAAGTGGCATGTCATTCAAATTGCTACTGAATGCAAAGCTCCAGAGGAGAAAGGGGAGGGGGTGGAAAATGCATGAATTAGTTTGCCAGCCATCCTCTAACAATTACAATAGTGTTAAAATCAATTTCCACCAGACTTCTTTGAAAGACACTTACAATTGACAAGATGGCAGCTTTGGCTGGACATTATAAATATTTAACCTGTTTACATGAAAGAATAAAAAAAAAAAATTAAAATCTGCAAGCCATTTTATTAAGTGACTGTCAGGGCAATGGATATTCGCTTAGCAGTGTTTCAGTGCTGAAGATTTCTGTCATCTCTTGGGTACTGACAACTGTAAATATTTTAGTCCATTTGCTAACTCTTAGCTAACCACTCCTCTCATCTAATGCCTCAGGTATGCATCGAATGCCTCTGTATTCTCTCACATGGATTATAAAGCCTGCTTTTCTAAGGAATTAAAGCTTGTGTGCGTATCAGCCCTTGTCCCCTTTAGCTTCACCAAGTTCAATCTTTAACAGAAAAAACTGCAAGATATGGCTCAGTACACACACTTAAGAAAACTAATTTTTTTCATCAGGAGTTTTGGCATGAATGCTAAAAGAATGCACCAAGACATTAGTTTACTAGTTTTCAGTGATACTGAGATACAACTAAGGTTAAAATATCTGGTGCTCACAGTGACTTTCACATAGTTTAATCAACGTTTGGGTTCTCTCACTGTCATATAATCATTCGTCTAGGCATGAAAAAAAAAAAGCTTAAGTCAAACAGCACTGTATGTAGTCCCAGGAAAGTAAATAATTAACTTAGAATAAAATAAAACAGTAACAACATTTACACCTTCTAACCCTAATACATGGTTCAGCTTTCTGACCTATGTGACAGTCCCCTCTGTTCCTTGCTGGAAGCCGAGTTGGAAAACAAGCATTACCAGTACATTAAATTTTAAAACGTAAGTGTCAGCATTACTGTAAAATGTGTTTGCAATCATATTGCACCCTCAGGGTGCCCCTAGTAATCACGTTATCCTACCTAGACAAAATGTGAGTTCTGAAGACAGAGGTATCCTATTTGCTCAAGAGCTGTTACCAGCTCGGTACAACAGACCAGTTTGATGATTGGAGTGTTCCCTATTCCCTCCTTCTCACCTCTGCTCTGCCAGGAATGAGACCAGTGTGTGTTCACACAGGGATAGGATGGCCCATGATTTATGCAGCTGCAATGTCATGCACGTTACGTTCTACTACACACATCAAATCAACATTCAGTATGAACTACATATGAACTATATCAAAACTACATAAAATCCACAGGACCCCGGACTGTAAATCTGTGATTTGAATAGCCATGGTCACTACCAGCCAGTCAGAGCACATTTTTTACCGCAATACTGAGAAATAATTGAACGCTAATTACATGCAAGTCAGAACAGGCCAGCCTTTAACACAGCACAGCAATCTACATAGCTGTTGTAATCATACACTGTCCTAGTGTTTTGTGTGGCAGAGGCAATTTCATTACAGTATAATGGGAAACAATTTCTTTTTATTGTTTCTGCAATCTTTACTTCCCCTTGTGCTTCTTCTATTCAGGATCACTTAATGCATCTTTTTTCACACACACTCCATTTTGAAAGCTAAGTAGGATATTGCCCTGCACACACCTTCCCACCAGTGCCCGCAATGCCTGCTATTCAGTGAGATTTGCTCCTCAGAAAATCAGACAGTGACATAAACAAAAAGGACACAAACCTGAGCTATTGACTCTGGGTCCAGTGGTTTATGGTCATTGAAACCTGTGTACTGACCAGATGATGTAGACCTTCTAATTGGAGGGCTATCAATCTTCTTTAGAGAATCGTGCCTGCTGATGTTAGTGAGACTGCCGTGTCCAGGCCTACGCCGCCTCTCAGGGCTGTCGGCGTTGAGGTTGCGATTTTGAAGGAGGGCTCTGGAACTGCAGTGAGTTGCCAGGTTGGGGGAAGCCAGCTCCACGGACGAGTTGGAGAGAGGGTGAGGTGGGTGTACTGGGCAGTGGCCGTCACTGCTCCTGCCGGGGCGTCTTAGAGGAGGTGGAGGTTCTGATCTCTTTCTTTGCCTGTGCCAATGAAGATGTGGTTATAGGACAAGTTGTAGAGATCCACCTCAGGCATGTGGAGGAGCAATTGCTGTGTTACCTGAGCTGTGAGCAATACTACTGAAACATGTTATGCTGAAGCTTACCTTCCTAAATACACATCAGAGTGACGGTCAGTAGGAGAGTTCATGTCCTTTGATGATGACTTATCCTCAGTTATGGGTCCACTGCTGGCCTCACTGTCTGCTTTTTGGCTCAGTGTATCCGAGAAAGTATCATCCCTGAACAGAACACACAGAGTGAGACGAGAAGTCAGTGACTGAAGTGTGACAGAGCACCTTGGCACTCGCAGATTTTAACTCCCTTAGGAAAGCCAGGCATGCTATAATGCACTGCAGCCCTTGCACGTCTCCCAAAATTGCTTATAATCCTTCTGTTTACTGAGCTTCTTATACTTTGAGTATAGTCTTTCTGTAAAGAACTTTGTCATCCTTGGCAAAGCACATGCTTAATACCGTACAAAAAGAGTTCAGGGCTGCATTTCTCTAGCTCTTGCTACTCTGAAGTTAAAAGTCAGCAAATGCTACAAACAGATATTAAAATTAAAATAGGTGCAACAGCATCTGTCTCTTAATTTACTGGGTACATATCCATAAAAGTAGCTTAGCCTAGTAGTAGTTTTTGATTGAGCTGTCAATTCAGGGCAATAAAGACAGAGGTATCCTGCATAGAAAGCAAATGTTTAATCTATGTGAGCCTTCTAGCCACTGACCCATTTGGAAAACACCGTTAAGTGCTTCAGATTTTACACCCCACCAAGAACCTAGTCACAGCAGGCACTGCTTACATATCCTGCACCACTATGTACTGGTGAGGGACAAGACCATCAATTCCATTGTGCCTTCCTTCCCACCAGTCTTCAGATGCTCGGTGATAGAGCAGAAGGGAAGCTCCTTTCTTGAAAGAGAGTTCTCGTGCAGATCTTCCCACATAGTCGAACTTGGCAATAGCTTCTATGGGCTCACACTCTGGGTGGGGAGGGAAGAAGAACAGGTATCAGATTCCACACTGGTTTATTTTGGTTTCATAAATCCCAGTTTTTGCATTTTGTCAGTGCTCACTCTGAGCCGAGCTGACTGAGATCAGCTGAACTAAGGTGGATTTCAGGCAGTAGTTATAATGAGTCCCTCACAAAGAAATATAATCAATCTGTATCCCAAGTGTGAAACATCTGGGTTGTTTCACAAGCTGCAGAAAACATAAGAGCATACTCAAATGTTACAACAACTGCTGCTGGGAGAGGGACCTCTGCCTCTTGCTGTAAGGGAGTAGGATGGAGGCCAGGCAATGAAGAGCTCTGAAAATAAAATGAACATGCTCAGATGAGTAATCAAAGGCCAGAGGAACCAGTGTGATAAAGGAAAAGTAAACGGTAGTGCCTTTAACATCTGCAGTTGCAAAGGAAGGAAGACAAGATTACCCTGTGAATGAGTAGGGATACTTTGCCTAATTGGGCTATGGGATTTCTTTTATGTGACAAGTATGCAAACCTAGTGAAAACCTAGTATTCTACGCAAGGCCGAAGCGTAGTGCTTTACTCTGCTTCCCTAACACCCCTTCTGAGAGCGAGACAGACGGCTCCAGGCAGCCTAAGGATGACCCCTCCACACGGGCAGGCAGTCCCTGTGTGGCCTCAAGTTGCTTAAAGCAGCTCTGCCTGCTCCAAAATCCCGAGCTGCCCTGGTTTCCGCAGGGGAGGCTGGTGTTTTCTGATGCCGATCATTGGCTATAGCAGTCCTGGCTAATCTGTCAGTATGCTGGTAAATTCAGCCTTACACTGGTCATGGACTCTATCTCGTAACCTATGCCTGGGATGGAAACCTACTGATGCCAGCAAGGGGTTCCTGTGCGTATCGGCAGAGCTGTGTGTGAACATCGAGGGAACAGCTGTGATTTTAACAACCTTTAGTTTCTTCTGCAAAAAACCAAAAGCACCTGAGCTCAAACAGATTAAAATTTGTCATCACATCCTCAAAACATAAAGAACAACCTGCAAAATACAGTTCTAAAAATCATGTACTTCGATGATTCTAGTAACTCAAGAGTCCCCAAAATGTCTACTTTCTTTACATAATTAGAGCAATATTTAGATGGAAATTAACATCTGGGCTAATGACTAGCATAGCAACTTTCTGTCTGGTGCAAATTAAAATCGCTGAGGTTTTAATTCCCCAAAGAGCCAGGCTGGTAATGAAAGCCACTGTCCCTTTATGACAACATTTTGCACAGGAATGTCTTTTTAAAATTAACTTCTTCCTGCAGCATGCAAACACAATGATAGCACCTTTATTGAGGTTATAGTTTGCAGCTCATTTTTTAATAACTTGTCCAGCCTGAAGAAGGCTGTCTTGTGGTTTGCTGCTTCTGCAGTCACGTTAAGAGCTCCTGTCAGTGATAAACTGCAGGGTGTTTAGAAGTTGCCAGCTCAGAAACTTTCCAGAGATGGAAGAGAGTGACATGGGGAATTCCCTGTTACAAACACAAAAGTAATGTATGGTGGCAGAAATTACTTCACTTACATAAATACAAATACGAACCTAGCACTAACAGTATTAATTCCTGAAAATGCATCCCTACTGAATGCCTGGAGGACCAGACCTAAGCAATGTCTCAAACATTTTGAGAAGAGGTGTGAGAGGAGGGGAGGGTCCCGCAGAGGTGGGGCTGCACTGTGCTGAGCCAACTCCCTGCTCCATCCTGAGACTTGTGCTCAGCATCCCGCACCCAACTCACCTCCTGGAGAAGGGCTGGCTGTGCACACATGAACAAAACGCACAAAAAGGCTCATTTACATAACAGGCTGCACCAGGTAAACTATAAAAGGTAGCAGATTGGGCCCCCTTGCTCTCTTTTGTCTCTTTTTGCTTCGTCTCTCTTCTCTCTTTCTGTTTTCTTTTCTTTCGAAACCTCAGCTCTGGATCATCCACACAGCAGCACCAACTCGGGATCTAAGGGCTGGTGATATTCTTTGTTTTCTTCCCTTGCTTTGCCTGGGCAAAGCATGGCTATCATACTGTACCCTACACTCCCTTTTCAAGTTTTATTGTGGGAGGGGGCAGCTTGTGGAGGCATTTGTGGCTTGTAAGCCAACATCTTTGAATATTAGTTTGTTGAGACTTGTGAGCCAGCACCTTTGGTTGTGTGTTGTGGGAGGTGAGAACTTATTGAAGTGTGCAGTACAAAATTAAGGGCTTATTCGGCTCCACTCTCATTGAAGTCTATTGTAAGAAATTTAAGGGCATGTTAGTCAATACCTTCTGAGTCTAAATATTGGGCTGGTTGACAAAGTTATAGAGACTGTACAATAAAACAGAAGAGTTCCCTGACACGTGTCTGGTGTCTTTGTTCAGCCTGATGAGAATTTATAATGAACATCATGGCTCCTATCAATGAGTCATGACAATGGCTCCCTGCCAGGCATTCCCTGGTGGGTGGGTGGGGGCTGAAAGGTTTCTTCTTGGTTTTATGCTTTTAAGCAAGGAAAATATAATGACATAGAAAGAAACATTCTGGAAAACCTTTAATGGTGGTGTGATATTCTAATATTCTACCTTGTAGTTGTTTCTAGCTATTCTGTCTACAGTGTATCTTAACAGAGAGGGCAGATGTGACAAAGTGACTAGAGGCACAGAAAGACACTATTGCAAAATGAAAAGAAATAAAACCAAACACACCTGTTTATCTTGCATCATCTTTAAAAAGGTAATATGAAATCAAATGTCAGTAATTAACACTGACAAAAGAAGAGTTTTTACACATATCATGTGTATTGCTTATGGAATTTGTTATAATAGAATCAGGAAAGATTGAAAGAGAGCAGATGTTTGCAAGAATGAACTGTTCTCCAACTGCAGCTAAGTTATGGGTTATGGTAGAGTGGGTCAAGAATTCAAAGCCAAAACCTTCCAGGTTTCAGAGAGCCAGTCACTCGCTAACAGGTAACACTTTAAAATGTAAAAAAAAAATAAAATAAAAAAAAATCAACCAAACACAAAAACTTTACAGTAAGTCATAAAATCCCAAATTTCCTCCACATATTTTCCCTTGAAGTTCTCTAAGTTAGCTGATCATAGTTGTGAGTACTGGATTGATTGATAAACTCCTACACTGATTAGCTATGGAATTTCCTGTTTCTCTACTGACTTCAACAGACCATTCAGTATCCCACATTTGAGTATACAGGTCTTTTTATTTACAAAATAAAGGACTAAACTAGAAAATTCAATCTCCCTCATGGAATTGTGCTAATCTAAGTATGGTATACAAAGGGAATCTGTTTATTGTATTCTTTCACTGCCTGCAAGACTCATGTACTTTCTCAGAGGTCTGAAGGAAGTCATCCCACTGGAACCAGCTGTATGAATTGGTAATGTACCCACAATGGATGTGAGTTTTGAGATGTGTACATTAGACTGCCTGAGTAACAACTCCCACCTCCTTAGGGAGGACTGCCCAGTAGATTTCACACAGGTTTCTTAACAGGACAAAAAATAAATTCAGACAGGTTTTACTATTTTCTTTGCTTGAATATTGCTTTTACAGAGAAATAACTTTCCTACAGTAAACAGTGCTGAGGCTGTTCTGAAATAGTATTTCACCTTATTACAGGTCAAGCCTTAATAGTGAAAACCAAAGTACCATGATAGCTACTCCTAGAAATAAATGCATTTTGGAAAGTTAAGCCATTTAATATCAAGGTTACTGAATGACAGACAAGCATATCCAAAAAGCTAAGGTGATGAATGCTAGATTTGGGATCTGTAACTCAAATTCTGTGTGATATTGAATGTCTAACAGTAAAATTGAAAGCCTGGAGGGAAGTGTTATTGCACTGATCTGTCCATACCTGGGGGCATTCACCAGCAATAGCAAGAAGTATTTGATGACATACAGGACCTCACCAGCTATCACCTCTAGTGAATCAGGCAATGCTATGGAAATGAAAAATAGGACAAACTGAAGAACTGTGGGAAAAATATCCACTGCTTGGAAGAGCAGAAAGGGCAGAAGAAACATAAGGGTTAATTTTAATGTTGGGATTGGAGTGGCAGATGTAGTACTAACCTCCCTACAGAAGTGATAGCACTGAAGTGGCACTGCACTGCCCTCTACACCTCAGGGCACAAGGAGCTAAGGAAAGAGGGGAGACCATCTCCTGCACTTTTTTTTTCAGGAGGTTGCTGTTGCTCTGCTCTGTGCTTCCTCAGTTTTCCCAGGTGTACCCTGTGTGTCAGGGATAAAGTATGTCCTTGAACTCTCTGGGAAGACGCTATCTCCTGATGTCTTTATCCTCTTCTGCACCCCATCAGAGAATAGAGTGGCTTTGCAATTTCAAAGTCCTGTCCTCAGGACAGCAGTTCTCTGATTGGGAATAGCAGAAGCAAAGAAAGGTGTTGACAAAGCAGAACTGGGCAAAGTGTTGATCACAGCATGCACTACTAAAAGGCAAGAAAATGACTGTGTTGGGGACACAACAACAACTTACAGTCTGACATGTCCCTGTAATTTTTGTTTTCAGCAAAAATACCATCTAAATTTTTCCTCTATGTATATGAGGTATTTGTGAAGAGTATGATATTAATTGCATGTATGTTTTCCTAGGAGAACTCCATCTGTTTAACTTCCTCAGGAAATGCTTACTTCCTTTGAAAACAAATCTAGTCAGCCTTTTCCAAGTGACTCCAACAAGAATAAAGATCTCCAGCCATTTGAAGGTAAAGGAAATACGCTAAAAACTCGTTCAGCAAAACAATGTCCTTTGAATCTTTACTGCAGAGGCACTTTTAGGTAAAGGTTCGTCTGCAGTAAAATTACAGACAGATTTTTTTTTGTGTCTCAGCTTGAGTAAAAATGTGCTGAACTTCACAAATTAAATTTTGCTTTCAGATTTAGGAGAAAGAAAAAACTTATGTGTTTTTCTTATGAGGATACTTTCTGTACATTTAAAAAAGCCTGAAAAAGTACAGTAAAATGCATCTTCTCCTTCTCTCTTCCCTCTCCAGTGATCAGCTGAAATATATGAACATCAGTAACCTTAGGGAACAAAAAGGTAATTTATATGCTTAAAATAAAGCAGTTATGAAGTATTTATGTGCTCAGTTATAAGTTCCAGCTCTCTTTTCCCCAATTTACCATATTTTATCTCTGCAGACATAATTTAATTTTCAATTTTTAAAAAGTCTTGTTGTTTTCTAAACTGTAACTAAACATTTCTAGCACTACTGACATAGTCCCTACAGATTATTCTAGTAGGCACAGAGAGAGTCACTTATAGATTAACTTTGGAAAAACAGTAAGTAAAATAAATCCGTTTGCTTTTGATCATAGCCCCTGGATTAAGTTTCAATAACCCTGTAATTCCTATGGGGTTAGCTGCTTGTATGTGTATGTGTACAATATTTTACCATAAACTAATCAGATTTTCAACACTGAAAAAAAATCCTTCACATTCATCAAATCTGCTTCTTCCGTGTCCTAACAGAGGGAAACATGTAAGTACCACGTGTCTGATCAATACAGCAGCAATGCTGCACCTCCCTTTTTCTCTCTCCACATAGAGCTGGCAGTGATGCATCCAGCTTACAATCGATGAATCAATCACATTAAACCCCCAAAATACTCCAGACCTTTTAACAGAAGCTTTTTTTTTAAATCCACAACATATCCATCAGTGACTCTCATGAAGTTCAATATAC
The DNA here is from genome assembly GCA_035222235.1 of Margarornis squamiger. Lineage (NCBI taxonomy): Eukaryota > Metazoa > Chordata > Aves > Passeriformes > Furnariidae > Margarornis > Margarornis squamiger. The sequence continues at coordinate 32,762,391 of JAWWTY010000037.1, read as the reverse complement.
AAACTGAAAAATTCTCACCTATTCTCATATCTGGTGTCAATAATATCTTTTAAAAGGAATTTTCCAGAGCACAAACACATGAATGTATGTGCAAAGAGATGGTGAGTGCATTTAATTTAAAGTTTGTAACCTACATTAGAAAAGTATGCTATTACAATAGAAAGCCATAACCATGGAACAAAAATGGGTTAGAGCTTGAAGGCTGGGAATCGAAGACCAACACTATTTTGAATGCAATCCAGGCTTGCTAACCTTTATCTTTGCGGCAGTGTTTCCCTAGCTTACAAATATTTTTGTGCTAACAGTTATTTCTCTGTAAACACAAATGCCCACTTCCTTTCAGCGCTGAATTAATTAAAAAGGTGTGATGAGGAAAAGAGAATAAACTGCTGGCTGATCCGGTGAACAAAAACCCATGTCTCGAGCAGTTAAATCCTTTAACAGAACTTTGTGGTGTTATCAGCCATTCTCTTCCAGGTTTGTCTCCACCAGTGACACAGTCATAACACAAGTAATGGCAGGAATATAAAACTGGTATTATAACAGCACAGGGGTAGGGTAGAGCCCACGATGATTGAGGCACAGGTGATGCACCATGTGATGTCACAGTCCTGCTCCTCTGGATCCTGCTGATGTTTTCATCTTTTCTAGGCCTGGCTTTGAAGTAAGTGCTTTTGATTGCTGCTGAAAAGCTGCACTTGTTCTCTATGCCCATTTGCACCTTCATCTCTCAGTTTGGTCATGAGACCCCGAAGTTGGTCTCGATATATTGATCTGTTGTGTCACCTGCATTTCACTACTTCACTTGTTCTCTAAATCAAAGACAAACAGACTTCCCCAGCTTCCATTCTTGCTTCGTACCTCCAGTGCAAGAAAAAGCTCTTTTAAATTAAATCTATCCTATCTTGGAAAAGTGCAGTTATGAGTTTGCCCACATTATTTTGCAGAGATGTGCTGTAGAAGATGGTGGGTTTAGTCCTGCAGAGCTCATCAAGAGGAACCCATGCACAGGCTATCTCGTAGAGCTGTCGGTATTCCTGACTGCAGGCACAGCGTGGCTATACACCCCAGGCAGAAGATTAGCATTGACTTCTCTCCTGTCCTCAGCTTTTTCCCCTTCTGTGATGCCTGCCCATCCAACTGTCCCTCCTCTCCAAACAGCTGCATTGACAGACTCAGCCTGCCCCTCCTCACCTCGGCAAAGGGGAAGAGACAGACAATCTGTCACTGACAGCTTGTGTACGTGACAAAGCAGATGGGTACAGCTAGAGTGGAGCTATAGTTTACATTGTTCTGTGTGCAATGGGACCAGCGTAGCCAGGTTTCCTATAGACACACCTTCCGCTTCCCCTTCCCTATGGCAACTGCCCAGCTCCTAAACAGTATCCCTTATGATATTATTTAAAAAGAGACAAAAATATTTCTCTCTGCTGTAGCTCTTTTCCTCCCCTTTCCTCCCCTCTGCCTTTTCCTCTTCCTCCTTCCACACATCCTCTGAGATGGACAAGGAGAAGCTTTTGTTTCTGCTGCTGCCAAGTGCACGTGTGCGGGTTGCTCTGTCTGGGCGGCCTGCTGGCCCGACATGCAGTGACTCACACTGCTGCTCTTCTCTACAGGGAGTGTTATTCTGAATCCTTCACCTCTAATGGGCTACTAATTCTCACCAAAATGGTAGTTAATTAACAGTTTTGAGATTTCTTTCTATCTGTTCAATTTGCTTGACACTGGGCAGACGTTACTGTGAGGGACATCTGAAGGACAGTCCAGCTCTGACAGTCAAACACAGCTTTATAATATGTTGCTAGAAAGAATTAATATAATAGAGATGCATCAAGTTTTTCTATAATCTATAATACCCAGAACTGTCAGAGTATATGTGACTGATATTTACAGAAAATTACTATTATTCAGAAGTTTCACTGTGGGGGGCATACACACGTTTTTCAGTTGTTATAAATCCTTTAGATAGAGCAGCTTTTACATTCATGCACAAATAGAGTCTGAATGGCAAATCTCTCTTAGCTGAAATATTTAAAGGCACACTTTTGAAAAAAGTTTAGTTTTTGTACACAAAAGAGTCACCAAAAATGTAACAATGTGTCAGACAGTAATATGTGTTGTCTGAAATAGTTTCTCTCTTGCCTTTCCTGTGACTGGGCAAATCAGGAGAGAACAAGGAAACAGCTGGTCAAACATAGATGAATCAAGAATGCAAAAGTACACAAACAGAGATTAAAGATTTGCTACAGAATACTAGGACTGAAATTTCCTTCTTTCAAATGAGACACAATTAAGAAAGGAAGAAGGTCTCCTGCATAGAACACCTGTAAAATTTACTCCATCAAAAGCACAGTAACATAACAGACGTACCATCTTCACTGGTGTGGGGCTCTGTACTGGCATCCTGGTCCACTTCCTCTAATGTACCATGTTCACTGTATGGGCTGTCACTGAAGGGAAACAAAAGGCCAAGCAGAGAGTGAAACCACACACATAAAAAATATGCCACCCCCATGAGATTATTTAAAATTATTCTTACAGTGTTACCAAGTTATGTGTAACATAATTATCCCAGTGTGCTATGAATACACAATTACTGAAGAAGCCTACACATCTTTCCTTGAAACAACATCTTCAGTTATTAAGAAGTCTTCAGAACATTTGAACCCTTTATTTGTAAGAAGTGTGTGTGTCTGCTGTCAAAGGAGTGTCCTGGTTTTGGGTAGGATTGAGTTAATTTTCTGCCTAGTAGTTGGTACAGTGCTGTGTTTTGCATTTATGATGAGAATAATGTTAGCAACACATTGATGTTTTAGTTGTTATCGAGCAGTGTTTACGCTAAGTCAAGGACTTTCCAGCTTCTCACCCCACCCCATCAGTGAGTGGGCTGGGGGGCACAAGAAGCTGTGAGGAGACACAGCCAGGACAGCTGACCCCAAAATGATCAAAGGGATATTCCAGACCATGTGGTGTCATGCTCACTATATAAACTTGGCACAAAGCTGGTCAGGGGTCACTGCTGAGGGACTGGCTGGGCATCAGTCAGTGGATGGTGAGCAAGTGCATTGTGCATCACTTGTTTTGTATATTCTAATTATTATTGTTATTTGCCCTTTCTTTTCTGTCCTAGTAAACTGTCTTCATTTCCACCCATGCATTTTACCTTTTCTTCCCCAATTCTCTCCCCCATCCCCCCATCTTGTGGAAGGAGTGAGTGGCTGTGTGGTGTTTAGTTACCTGCCCAGTTAAACCACAACAGAGAAAAGGAGCAGGCATCATAAGCTGAAGTTTGATAAGCTGGTTCACAGCCAGAGTAACAATCTCCTATCTGCCTGTGTGCTCTGTACAGTACACCTGGAATTCTGGTTGTGTCTGGCTGAACAAAAGGGTAGTGTCCTGCACAAAATGTTGTAGAGAACCTCATAATAATTGCTTTTGCTTCACTTTTTTATAGTTAACACTTTACTACGTGAACCTAAATGCTCTTCTCATTTATCCTCATACTTCTATTGTGTGCATAAGCAAGGAGTTATTCAGACAACCAGCCTAATGATTTTGTTAAGATGATAGAAGGATAGAATTCTGCCTTACCAATAATCATCTCCAGCCATGCATTTTTCATACACTGGTCCATCAAGTTCTTTCACATCCGGAAAAATAGCCTCATGATGGATGATGATAGTTTTGATTATCTCATTCACATGTGCCTGACAAGACACTTGGTCTTGTATGTCTGGAACAGGCATCAGGGTTGGCCCAAAACAAATGGCCAGGTTGTATGGATCCATCATGTTTTCATCACTGTACTGTGAAAGGCTGTTATAACAGAAAAATCAAGAAAAAATTACTTTTTCACTGTGACTAACCTTATTCTGAAAACTGTAGGAAACTTTATTTTCCATCACAACTTAGAGATTTCCTGTTCTCGTTGACAATCCCAGGTAAAGTAAAATTAAAAAAAAGAGATGTTTTCAATAGGTTATGTACATTATAAAGTGAGTTTATACCACATATATGTATGTATATGTCTGTGTTCCCACACTATCATGATTAGTATATACTGACTTAATGGGCTAACATAAAATGCATCAACCGCTGCTGCTTCTATCTCACCTTCTGTCTATCAAGGAGCTTATCCTTAGGTCCAAGTGAACTGGATGCAAAGTGGGTATATGTTTCTCACTGGGCCTTGATGCATCTCTCCCTTCAGCTGGCTACGTAACTTAGGCAGACTGAATTGCCTTCCGGAGGCAACTAACTTCCCGGACCTTGCAAAGACTATTGTGACTTCTGGTTTCTGTTTTTACCATACAGCCTAAAATTCCTAAGCACATTGCACCCTGCTCGCAAACTCCCAAAATAATTTTGTTCTGGAAGTGTCCAAACAAAAGGCTTTGATTGTTCTTATCAATCAATTTTTGCAAGCACTCCTTTCTTCCAGAAAATACAACATTACTAGTTTTCAATTTTGAATGAAGAGTTGCTATGTATTCCCTTTTAAAACAGCATTGGCATTTCTAGTGGAAATGTTGACTTTTGAGTGGTTCTGTGCAGGGCCAGTCAAACAGAACCTGAAGTGCTGGGATGCCCTATACTACAATGTTCTGCACTCTGAAGCAGCATAGGAAGTCTGATGTTTACTTGTATTCAAATATGGTATCATATTCCCTCCAGAAAGGGAATTTTTAAGAGTGTTTTCCACATACAAACAATACAAATGCATGAGGAAAACCTGACTGCCTTCATAATCACCTTGGAAAATTAATCATGTTCTCCTCTTTCTTATGCCATGATTTATTATCCTGTCCTGTATGTTAATTGGAGACTCTTGTTCTACCAATATATAAGGTGGTTCAGCCCTTATACGTGTGCAAAAATTGCGTAAAAAAGAACGTTAACTATCATCATGAAACGTGAGGTTCTGCTGGTGGCTAGCCATATGCTGTGATCCTCAGGGCTCAGTATTGGGGCTGATACTATTTAACATTTTCAGGAATGACCTAGAGGAAGGGATGGAGTGCATACTCAGCCAGTTTACAGATGATGCCATGCTGGGGAAGGAGCAGTAAATATGCTAAAGGTCAGGGTTAACATTTAGAAGGACATTAACAAGGTGGAGGAATGGACAAATGGAAATTTCATCAAGTTCAATAAGGATGAATGAGAAGTCCTGCCTGTGAGATGGAGTAATTTCACATATTATTACAGTCTGGAGCTGATGGTTGGTTAGCAGCTCCCAAGGAAAAGCATTGGGAAAAGATCATCTTGGACAAGACATTGGATGTGATTCTGCAATGCATCCTCCTGCAAAGAAGACTAGTTGCATTTTTGGCTATGTTAGGAAGAGAAAAGCCAGCAGGTCAAGGGAACTGGTTATTCCTCTTCCATCTGGTGCTCATGAAGCTGCACATGAAGTTCTGCGTCTAATTTGGAGAGATTGACAAACTGGTACAAGTCCAGAAAAGGACTACTGAGATGGCTGGGGAGCTGGAGCACATGGGTTATAAAGTGGAGAGAACTGGGTTTGTTCAGCCTTTGCAAGAGATGGCTACTGGAGAATTTAGCTGCAATTTCCTACTATATGTAAGATTATAAACAAGAGCGAGACAGACCCATGCAAAGAGATGAAAGGCAACAGACACAGCAAGGGATATTTCAACTGAAAGCAGGAAAAAATTTCTTTACTGTAAAAGCCACCAAGTACTGGGACTGACTGCCTAGAGAGGCTGCGGAGTTGCTGCCCCTTGAGGTTCTTGACTGGACAAAGCCTTGAGCAACTTGATGTAACTTTAGAAGCTTTGAGCAGCAAGCTACACCAAGTGAGGTCTGCCATGAGATGTGATGACTTTGTGTAGCCAAGCAGGCATAACTGCATATGCAAAAAGCAGAATGAGATTTGCAGAGAGGCAAACCATGGGAATGTTTTTCCTCTGGACGCAGGAGGAGCAATTTGGAGGAAGTAAAGTAGTTACTCTGTTTTCCAAATTGCATTCCTGTGGAGAACACAGATGTAGCAAACAAGACCATGTAGCAAGTGCAACCCTGCATAGCTCTGCTCAATCTGTAAGTCCAAGCAGAGAAGAAGCTGTGATATAAGCCCTTAGGATATTTACATGGCGTCACTTTTGGGGGATGAATTCTGTTGCAAATGAATAGTTATTTTCATGAAACTTTAGATCTCTGGCCCTCTCTTAAATATTGCTTGAAAGTGATTCAGAAATTGCTAGAAGAAAGGAAATGGGAACAGCTGTGAATACAGGCATGAACAAATAACCCAGCTGCAAAGACCCTGTTTCTATAGGAACAAGACAGGCTGGATGAAATAGGAAGGTCACAAAGACAGAATGAATCAGCAAATGGCAAAATTAGGAAAAAAAAGAGGAAAAAGGTGATACAAATACAGATCTAACAGGAAACAGACAATATGGCAGCAAAAAGAGAAAAGCTAGAATCAGGGCAAAGGGCACATTTTTCTGACACTGGGGGTCAGCAAAACCAGAGAGGGCAGTGCAGGAGTGGAGGGAGAAACACGGTGTAATTGCCCAACCTGTCATTTGTTTTCTCTTACAGAATGAAGTTTTTTTGGGATGATGAACACACGAACACCACTTTCCCTTTCTCACACAACTCTCCTTCAAGCCGGTGCTTTGCAATGTGAGAAGCAAGCTACTTTATATTGAAGCATACACAGGGGATGTATGCTCTCTATACCTGCACTCCTGTTAGTAGAAAATGGAAGCAGCCACATGAAATCTCACCCTGGCAGTGCCTAGCATCAAACAGGTAGCTTGTAGTGACTGTGTTGCTTGAATACACTGTTTTTTGGTTTTGGTGGGTTTTTTTCTGCCATCAGGAGGTGGAAATTATCTTGACATAAGGAAAAAAAATTTATTTTTAAATTGCATAAGCTATTTTTAATGTAGTTACAGTTTGTATTTGCTATTTTTCTTATCAGCTTATTTTGTTGTCAGCTTTAATGCTGTAGTCTGCACTTCCCGTTTCAAACAACACTTTAATCTGTCTTAGTATAACCTTGTTCAGTTTTGGACAAATGGAATTTTAATTTGAATGAAACCCAGTGGTTTTGTTCTATTTTCATTGCCAATTAGAAGAATTTTGTGTTAAATGGAGCTTAAATGCAATTTCTACGTAGAGTCTGAGTAAACCCAAAGAACTTTAATGGCAGCAAAGGAAGGCAGATAAAAATACAATACCTCGGGTAATTATCAAGCACTTACTGATTGAGGAAGGCGAAGAGGTATCTCATCACTATAAGGACCGACCTGGGCAAAGTAAGGAGGAGTTTGCGGATGTGAAGAGCCCTCTCATAGAGATTGTCTATTCCTGCAAACAGAAGAAAATACTTTATGTTCCCTTGCATATGATTGTCTAAAATGGTATTCAGTCAATTTACTCAGTTTACTTTGACTCTTTGTCATCACATGGCCCTAGTCAGTATTGTCTAATTTTGACCTATTAGAAAAACAAGATCTAGAAGTTCTTTCCCCTCTCATTAAAACTGCACTGTTTAAAAGTAGTATCTTTATAAGAAGGTACAAGTCTGCCTAAGTCAAATCCTGGCCACTTGGTGAGCTTGACAGTTCACAAAACCACAAAATCAGTACATAAATACCCTGAGGGAGCCAAGGAGAAACACTGGCCATCCGTTTCAAACACCGATGCATTCTCTTTATTTGAATGTTTACAACAGGTATATAATATCCCAATCACTGAGCTTTTCTATTAAGTTTTCTTAATCAAATGTCCAGCTATAACTCTCTTACTGGCAAAGTGGGTGAAAGGCCTTCTGGTTTTTTTGGAGTGTAGGCAAGGAACACAAAGATTGCGTTTTTCCCAAACAATTTTCTAACAGTCCACCAAAATTCTTCTGAAGCAGGAAAAGCAAGGTCAGCTAATAAAAGCATCAGTTCCTAACGTCTTGTACCATGGATGCACTATCACCTGTGTTGGTCAGAAAGATTATGTGTCTGCAAGTGAGGCAATGATGGGATACAAACTTGAACTGTTTTTCAAAATCAGGAATATCTCAATTCTTAATTCAATTTGTTTTCTGTGTAAATGACGCTCTTGGAAACAACCTAAAATTTCAACCACAATTTTTATGTCAACCAAGAAGGAGTGATAGCATTAATGACATCTAGGGGAAATCTTAGTTGACTACATGGGAAATCCTGTCCAGTGGCACTGAAATGGACATTCAAAAATTTGGAAAGCAGAAACAGGAGCTGATTTCAATAGCTGAAAAGCCAATTGTACAACAAAATGTTAAAATAATCACTTACATAAAAATGCAAGTGTAAATAGAGTTACTAGTGTGTGTTACTTATGTGCTTTTTGGTATGGCTATTTTTACCATTCAGCATTTATTTGTAGATGCAAAATGTGTGTTGACTAATGCGTCTTAGAAGAACAACTGGTGTCCAGTAACTAGTATTTTGGTATCAAGAACTAAGCATAAGCAGAGCATGTTGGCAGCAAGACTTCTGTTTACCACGCAGAAGTGCTGTAGTTCATTAGGAAATGTCAGTGTATTGGATGGATGTGACATCTGCTCCCACATCAGCATTTACAGGAGATTCCACTGGCTCAGCACCACTAGTGTGCTGGGAGCAGAAGTTTCTGGGATGGGGTGAAACTGGGCTCCCTGAGAGTTTCTGCAGAACAGTGCACCACTGCTTGCATGAAGTAAAAACTTATTCCCCAGCAGAGCCCCTGACAGCTGGAACAGTGTCTCTGGTGAGCTGCCGCAGAGCTGGTAAGGAGAAGGACTGCTGACAAGCTGTACAATTTATAACCTAATGAGTCACTCTGAACCCAAATGCTAGATGAAAATCAGCTCAAGCCATTACAGTTTCTCAAGTGGAGCATGGGACTTGGAATTTATTTTTATGTTTCCGTTAAACATGGACTGCATGAATCAAGAATTATTTCTGGTTACTGGTTAAGAAACTGGAGTCCATGTCAGGGATGTACTAAGTCCAGGAGCTGCCTGCATCGTGAGGATTCGCAGAGCAACTACGATTCTCCTTTCCCATTCCAGTGCAGACCACATCTTGGAGATGTCAATGCTGTACACCCTCATGTCTGCAATGTAGTGCCACACTACTGTTCTGCACAGCCCACAGACACCACTTTTAGGGCAAGGCCTTTCTCCACTTGCCTCATCCAAGCCCCTCCCAGTGGAACAAGCCTGCCCGTATCTTCAGTTCCCGTTCTTTCAAGAAAAGTAGGTGGTGTTACTACTAGGGTGCCTTGTGAGTCTCCAGTTCAGCTGACTTTCCTCCTGGCAAGCCTCTCTGTGAACCTCTCTACACAGAGTTAGAGGCCTATGTGGTTTTGTGCGTGTGCACAGGTGGATTTTCTACAGAGTGGGGCTGAGGTAGGAACGTCCAAAGGATCCTTAGTTGTATCTTCCAACACTACCACCTCAGCAGCACTGTGTCCTGCATGCGGGAAGCTGGAGAAAAGTTGTGATAAAACACCAGGACTTGTCTTCCATATTACAGCCTTTCCTGGTTAATGCTTGTGTTGCAGACCTGCCTCATCCAGCCAGTTCTAGAGACCATCCCTGGACCAGGTTCAGTCACTGCTGAATTCAAATCAGACCTGAGAAACGCACTGGCTGGAACCCCAGGTGAGTCCAGTGGTTCCTTCTAGCAGTGTGCTGCCTGTATGGATGCAACAGCTCTGTATAAAGGAGTGAGCTAAACTGACTGGGGCAGCAGTAGCTACCACTCAGTAGTTATCATACTCTCCAATGTGCTTGTGGTCTGTGCCAACTGAAACTCTTCCAAGCAGTTCCTTCACACGGTTGACAAAATGCATGAGCCAGGAACTGGACACAGTAGGCAGCACAGACACAGCAGAGTACGTACAGAGAGTTTGGCTCTAGAGCCATGTGTTGAGCTATCCCAGCTATCCTACTAGAAGCATGATAAGCACTAAGCATGTCATCTCTATACTGAAGCAGCTACAAGCTCTACATGCTTGAATGAGGTGTGTTTATTTCCAATACCCTTCTGAAACCCAGACCCAGTTTCCATGAAAGCCCCTTTATTGAAAATCCAAACTACTGCCAAGTGGCAAATTCATGTGCTTTCCACATTATTTTGAAAGGCTTTTATTTTCCACTACTGATTTAGCTTAAAGGAGCTAAGTAATGATGTATAATATTTGCATACTGCTTTTAAATGAGGAATGAATTTCATGGTTGCTTGCATGTATGTGGTATAAGAGTGTTTGGGTACATAGGAGAGATGAAATGAATACAGAGCAATCTTTCTGCATCCAGGCAGAAAGAATTTGCAGCTCTGCTGCCTCCCATGCAGACGAAAGAGAAAGCATTGCTTTGCCTCCACTGGCTTTGCTAAAGAGACCCTCGGGGCAGAAGGGCCATCCAATGCACGAGCTGGTTGCTTCAAGAAACCACTGGCAATCCCAACACTGCAGAAAGCTGGCCATGTCTCCTCTCTCACAGTACTTCTGTTGGAGACCCTCTTTTCATTACTCTGATTTTCAAGAACTGTAATTAGCCCTACCTGAGTGCCCAGTGAGGTATTACCCATTTTTCAGCTAAGAAAACAGAAGTGCTGGTATTACATGACTTGTCCTAATAAGGCAATTAGCTGCCAAGCTGGAAGAGAAATCAGGGGATTTGAAAACTGGTTCATTACTCTAATGATGAGACTCACATTCCCAAACACAAGCAAGAGGACAAGCCTCTGGCAAGGCCAAGCACACTGAGAACTAATGTGTTTTTTCTGACTGTGGAAAGAGGCAGGAAGAGAGATCTCTGTGAAGGACACAGGAATACCAACACAAATCAAGACTAATGTCAGCTAAACATCACACAGTGAAATGGTTATTATTTTCTAGTTCCCAGTTCTCAGAGCAGAGCAAAACTTTTGGACCTCTGATCTGACACACTTGCCTTTCAGACCTCTCTCAGCCACGAGGGTCAAACCCTCAAGAAGGAAAGTTTCCTGACAGCAAGACGAGAAGGTGTTTGGTGTGGGAACACTGTGCTTCTGTCAAAGCAGAGCTGCAGTGCAGCCCAGAGCACAGGAGACATTTGTGGGGTGAAATGAGAAGAAGAAGAAGCCAAGTTCTGGGGTTTCATGATTACAGTACTTTGTTGAAGAGTTGGGCTGCTGTGCCCAGAACTTTAAATGTATTTTCATCAGACAACAGTGGAACAAACTACCCTAATAATATAAGGAACCTTGTTTTCTGTGTATTCATAGAATTATCTAGGCATCTAAGCATCAGAGATGTTTGGGATCTAAGGAATGTTCACCAGAGACTACAAAAAATGAAAAACAGAGAGGCTGGAGGACTCTTCACAGGTAATTTAAGTCCACAATCTCAGCCTTTGAATTCACTTTAATTACCTCTGAGAGGCGTCTGTTCATAATATCCTCCAAAGAGACAGATCACAAGTTCCACAAGAAAATCTGTTGAAGTGCAATCCTGTATTGCTCTTGGAAAAGATTTTATTTATTGATCTCCCATGGACCTCCTCTGCAAACACTCCATGTCCTTGAACTGGATGAATGAATCCAGATGAGATTAATGTCATTGCATAAATGAAAGAATTACTTATCAGCTAGCTGCCTCTTTGTCAGCCACGCACTAAGGACCAGTTCTCAACAGCAGGAGATAAACATAAATCCAAGGCACTCAAGCCTTCAAAGGTGTGATCTTCAAGATCACTGGAACCTCTTCTGGAGAGGTAGCATCACCTTTGCTTACTGCACAGATACACAGAAACAAAGAATGTCTACTTTTCTTTTCCATGAGAAATAACACATTTTAACCACCTGGTCAGTCATGATGAGGTTTTTTCAAAGGCAGACTCTAAAGTGAAACAGATTGGAACTTAACAATCTGCCTCAGAAGAGTAAAAAAACCTGAGAGAGGAGAAAACACAATTATTAACAGAAACCCCCAAACAAAAATAAACCAAATTAGAAATGAAGACAGGGATATATTTATTCTAAATAACATTAGAAAAATTGAAGTTTAATTAAGCAATAATCTTGAAGAAGTGAAGTATGTAAAAGACAATAAATACTCAAATATGTAGATCAGTGATGGATAACAAAAGACTTTTGCAAGAGAGCAATTATTGGTGGTTTCAAAGTATTTGGGGCCAATGGCACAGCTACCCTGGTTGAGTTAAAAAAGCTAAAGAAGCACTGTATTTTTCCTGGTCTTTGTCGTACACATGACCTCTCCTTCACTGCAGATGAGACATGGTTATCCAAATGAGAAGGCTCAGCTTGGAGCAGAGCTCAGAAAAATGAGTTCTGGATTGTGTATGTTCCACCATCCTCTGTTAATAGCCAGCCTCCACGGCCCAATCTCAGTAGGAACAACAGGATTGCAAACATTTGGCAAAGGGAAGATATTATTGATCAGAACGTTTGCAAGGAGAAACCTGGTGTCACCAACTAATGAATTGTGCTACAACTAACACCCAGTGCTGTGCAATGTAAGCATATTTCACAGGCAAGGGTAGCACCAAGGAGGGAGAAGAAAGCAAACAATGGTAATGTGTCTCACTCCTTTAAGACTCCTTCTTTGAAGGATAAAATCCAATGTGGTGTCTCTCTGTGAGGGTTACTTGCTACTTCCCCTTGGTGCAGTGCCTACTAGTAACACAGTGAATGCCTAATGCATATTTTACACACTCCGTGAATGTCAAATGGGACTGAGTTACACTTGCAGACGTAATTTTTATGGTCAATTTGCAGCCACAAGTTATCTACATGAATATGTATTAGTGCTGAAGTTAACAATTTGTGCCTCTTTTCACTTTGGTAGATGAGTCCAATCCAGATCAAAAATATGTATATATTAACTCAGCAATGCCACTTCCAGCTCTTGCAGAACTATTTAAGAAGGCATTACCAGAGGACAAACCCAGCGGTCTCCACTGTTACTTAGGGAAGGAAACGCCTGCCATTTTGTTGAAACTTTTTCTGGAAGAGTTGGCAATTCAGAATAGTTTTTACTTTTTAAGTCACAGGCAATGGTCTGGAAGAGCAGTAAAATAATTTTCCTTCATAACATTTATGCCTCTAGGTAAATGGGCACTGCTGGCAGCAAGGAACTCAAATGACAAAAATCATAAGGAAAAAAGATACGAGTTTTCATCCATCCTGCTATCTTCATATATGAAATTCAAGGCAAGGGAGATGAAACCATGAAGAATTATAATGCTCTGAGCAGGAGCTAAGCAGTCTGAATAGCTGAGGTGTGTCTGCTGCAGGGCACAGCTATGTATGTAAAAAGGAGTGTAAGCCACGTGTGTAAGAGCTCACACCAGGAGGGGAACTGCAGTCCCCCAGCAGTGAAGGTGACTTACTGTCTGCCCTAAACACAACTTCAGCACCCTCTGCCTCCATGTAACTCCTGCTACAAATGTACTTTGCTTGTCTTTGGCTCAACCTGTTTCTACAAAGGGGCAGAAAAGAAGTGCAGTGCAACTCTCCTCCTTCCCACTCCAACCCTGGATTGCCCTCTGGATTACAGAACGCTTCTGGGACCAGTAGTAGCCACTCCTTATGCTGAGAATGCATAATTATGGCCCATAATCAGATGGATTCTTTACATTGTTTTACCTTTCATGCTTGCTCTGACTCAAAGCATATAATTTGGCCAAATTTTATCTAAATCAGATCATAAGCCCAAACAGAATCACATTGTTCTCACAAGTATAATTAATACAAATTGCCATGAAAGTCACAGTAATTTTGCACTGTTTCCACTGTATTTACAAAATGGAAAGCATTAACTCACAATGCTCTATTTCATTTGGAAATATATGCATAAATGCAACAGAATTCCTCAGTGGCTATACTGAGGAAAGGTTCATTCTGCAGCTGTAGCCTCAATTATGCTTGACATCCATAGCTAAGTACTTCAGTTTCAAGCGGTTTTTCACTGGCAACATTACATTTCCATATAAAATGTGTGACATTCTGCCCTTTTACAGTTTTATGTGAACATTAACTTTACAAATTTGCTTTCTCCCTCCCCCCTTTTGTAACCATTTCTGCCAATGATTAAGAAACCACACTGCTACGTATATTCAAAAACTACTTGAAAACAAAATAATGTTTATTCCTTTTCTCACTGTTTTTCAGTGAAGGCAATATGAATTAAGAGTATTTAAACCCACCTAATTAAAATGTCAAAGTTTTCTGGACTTTATGTATCAATTGTGATCTAAAGAAGTTACAGCAACCTGTGTTCTCACAGAGGAAAAGGAGTCTGGCCCTACTCCCATTAACAGGAAAACCAAAATATATAATATGTGAGGCCATATAAGCACAAAAAAAGAGAAACCAATGCAACTATGACTGGTTCAAAGTCTGAAATGGAAGAAAAATCCTGCCTAAACTGTTTTCCTTTCTGCAAGATATCCAAAGCATTAAGGTTAAAAATACAGCAACGGAAATGGTCTTTTAGACTGACAGTTTATGACAGTATGTGCCATGGAGGTGCTATGCAAACTAAACTGTGACAGGTAGTATATATTGAAATGCTTGTTATTTTTTCATTTTTTCAAAAGAAAGCATCTTATTCCCTGGAAGTGGTGCTCCACCCAATAAAGTGCATAGAATAGGTACACAGCTGTAAAAACAGTCCATCACAGGCTTCTCAGATTATCAGAAGACGCAGACATACAGCCTGCTGTCCCCAGCGTATGGTTCTGGGGCTGACTGGGGGCGCAAGGCACAAGGGCAGTTTCTTTCTTTCCTTATACCACATTCTAATTCCCCCCACTGTGAAAACACAAAGTAAACTCACTTCATTGTGCTCGAAGAGAAAACCCCCTTTGTCCTACTGTGATCCACACTTACCTCTCCTCCCTGTGCTGAAGGCATAGACATGCCATTTCAGAGTGCCCCTAATGATAACCTTGTGAAAATCAAACCAAACAACAAAATTATCCTCCCCATGCTTCCTCCAAAACCTGTCAAAAAACAGACCTTGGACTATTAAAACACATTATCAGTAAGAAAATCCTCTGTTTTCTTCTATAACAGCAATAGCAAAAGTCAAACCTAGCAGAACTACTCAGTCATTACACCTCATTTTAAGGAACTGTCATAGAGATGATAATCCAGATTTATGACACCCTCTGAGAACATTCAGTCTAAACCAGGATCAGAGGGCAAACCTCTTGCTCAATAAACATTTTAAAATGTTCCTGTGAAAAGCAGTGACTTTGTTCCAGGCTATTGGTTGTTACTGATTTCAGCTCTGCTGGGTGATACTAGTATTTCAATAAAAGGTTGTCAACTCTTTCACATGAAAATAATTCATTGCCTACTTGGAACATGCAATAGTTAGACATTCTCTACAGAAACCAGGACCTAACTCTAGGGATCTAGCGCTCATGGCCATTTTTCTTGCAGTTCTTAGTAACAAAATAAATACCTTTTTGGGATAACTGAACTAGAACCCTCTCAGGCAGTGATGCTCTAGAGGTTGGCAAATCTCTCCTACCTGTGCAAGTGCCCTGCACATCTATCTGCTCAGTCCATTGAACTTCTACCCCTCTTTCCAAATACTCTATCCTCTTTTTCAGAACCTTCAACAGTGAGTGGAAAGTCTTTGAAATCATCCAGGTTCTTCTTGGAACATATTTAAAAGGCTGTTTTGGGCAAGTATCTTTGCACTTCCTGAGCATTCACTTATATAATCTCTGTAAATGCAACACTTAGTCTTGGTATTCTGCAATTTATTTTACAGTTGAATTCAAAGCTCTTCAACAGAGCAGACTGCAATACCATCTCCACATATAAGAACCATCACCATACATATTTTTCTTAACACAGTCAAAATAATGAAGACATAAAGAGATCTAATAGGCAGAATCTGACAGCAGAAACTTTGAAAAAGAAATCTGGTACAAATGTTTTAACAATGGAAGTGATTAATCATTTCAGCATCTTATCCAAGAATGTGGTAGATTTTCTGTAAACTGAAGCCATTAAATCAATAAATATTTTTAGCAGATGTGCTTTAATTCATTCAGAAGTTATGGAAATTGGTACAAGATTATTAGGTAAAGTTCTATCATCACTGTCATGCAGAAAATCACTCAGTCAAAATGATCCTTTTTTAGACCTCAATTTCTATGACTCAGAGACATTTTTCTGGGCTGTAGCACCACAGTTAGCTAAAGCTGAACTCAGGCAGAACGAAGATTATGCTTCCTAAAGAGACAGTGTCCCCCTCAGCATCAGGGACCAGACTCCTAAACTGCAGTTCTGAGGTCCTTTAGGACTCCTCAGTACCACCAAGTCTGTAAATAGCAACAGCTTCAGAAAGCCCTGAAAAAAGATGAAACACAAAATATCACCCATAGACCTGGTCACCGTGATCCATGTATTTGTAACCTCCAGCAGGAATTACTGCAATCCTCCCTGTGTGGGAAGCAAACCACACATGTTGTGTTCACCAAGTAGGAAGCCAAAAAACACACCTGACTGCCAGCCCAGGACACTGAGCACACATCAGTTGGTGGTCCTGCCTGCTGGGCTGAGACCTCTGTCAAAACAACAGCTTGGAGAGAGCCTGACCTAATTAATATCTCAAAGGACTGGCTCTCATTACCTGTGAAACTGCCTCTTTCTCCATTCAGTTGAAGCAGCCAAGTTATAAAGGAAGGGTAGAAAGAATGAAATTCTTCCTCAAAGCTAGCACCTCTGACCACTTCCAGTGTACCCACAGGGAAGAGCAAGCCTGATGGTTGGCTTGGCCTTACCCCTCCTCAATACCTGCAGGGATCTGTGAACTGGAAGAGGTTTTGTGCATGTCAGAGCAATTCACTCATCCACTGAGAACTTCCCAAATTACCACAACCTCTCTGTGTCTGGCTAAGAACACCAGCAGTGCACAGACCCATGCTACACTCCTCCAAGGCATCCCCTTACAACTTGCGTGTGGGAAGGCAGACCAGGCTCTCCCACAGACAACACTCAGCTGCTACCTGCCACCCCTGCACGGAAGGGGTCTCCTGGTTGGATCGAGGGTTTTATAAACTGAGCACAATAAAGATCCAGAATCACACAATGTTGAGCAGTTAGTTACTTATTCACTAGTGCTGACTCCAAGCTGCGGGACATGAAAACTTCTGTGGAAAGTAACACACTCTTTGCACAGTCGTGGCTTCATTCCCTTCTGTCTGCCCCAGTGCACAAAGCAAAATAATGATGTGTTTAAATTTAACTATCACTTGTATACCAAAAGATATTCTTCCTGCCCTACTAAACAAAGAGTTGTACTGTACATTAGTCCCAGTGGAAAAAGGGAACAACCACAGCTGCGAGTATGACTAATAACTGACCCAGACTGCTACAGATGGCAAACGAATTGTGTCAGGAAAATGTGTGAAGGTAGCTCTTTTTTCAGGCTATTACTGTGTATCTGAAAGTAAAATTCTATTAAGAAAGAAACAGAAATTTCTACTTACTGATACAAGAAATAAGATCATTAAATCTTTCCTTAGGAAAGACAGGATTTTCCAGCCCTCGGAAATAGAGCTTCAGTACTCCAGCAACTGAGTTAATGTCATGGTTACTTTGGTCATCTGCCAAAGGATTTTCACCTTAAAAAATAAATAAAGTGAATTAAACACACATGCAGGAGCATTCTTGCATAGAACATTTTTATGAGTGAGTGACATTCTGGAGGTTTTTTGTTTTCAGTGTGTGGGAGGTGGCAATGCAAGCATTTAAGTAAGATAATAAACACTGGTTTAGAAATCCCAGGCTATGATTAAACTAAAAATGGCAGCCTAAATAAAGCTTCCTTAAAATTGCATAACCTAGTGATCTCTTAGGTCCTGAACTTCCAGCTAGGTATTTATGGACATGTTGTGATTTACAGTTAGTACTTTGGGACCTTACATAAAGGATAGGGAGTTAAATCACTCAATTGAAAATGTGTCTTCATTCTGAAAAATTGAAACATTCAGGAATACGTGTATCTATTTTGTTAAAACCCTAACTGAAACATCAGCCATGATTGAACTATTTTATTTGTGCAATTTTAAAGACTTCATCTTTATTTTGAAATACTTTAAAATGTATGTATCTTCCAGGATAACAATATTCAGAAGAAGCAGTTAAGGCAGACTTAAAAGCTGCAGAATGGGGGGATGTGCCTTCACATAGCTAGTAAAAGCAGCTGCTTTACATATCTTGTCAAAGACAAAATCGAGTTTAACAAGATATACAACAAATCCTGGGGAGAAAAACACTGTGCATATTTTTTCATGCTTTTAGTCACAAGACTTTTTGTTCCAAGGGTTTTCTCACTAGCAGATGATCTGTAAAAGTGGTTTTTTGACCTGGAAATCAAAAAGCAGCTTTTAAGATCAGGAAAAAAGAACGTAAGATTTTAAAAAATTGTAACAAGTTTTGCTTTAACACAGTTAGGGGACTGCTGGATCCTGGTTCCCCTAGCAGAGCAATCCTAGGCTGGGTGTTGCAAGCCACTCATGTTTAAAAAACTGGTTTTACTTCCTGGTATCATTCATGTAATGCCTCCTCTGGGACTGAAGTTTCCTTTGGGAGTGAAAACAGTGGTTGAAAATGGAATGACCCTTTCACAGCCTCTATTTTCATTGATCGTGATACTACTTTGGCAGAGGGACCAGAAAGTTGAGCACTTGTATTCCAGAAGATCAAGTAACAGGACTCTCAAATTGCGTTAAGTAGTCTCTTGAATCAAATTAAACCCATTATCTTTCTTTTCTGAAGATCTTTAAAATAAAATACAGACAAACTATTATTTGCAGTTCATCATTAAGAAAAGACTAATGTTTACAGTTGATCGAAGAGTCACATGCCTTGTCTAAACAAAATGAAAGAAATCCCAAAGCTCCTGGGACATAAAGGGGGAAAACATGTACATGTCATCATTGTACTTCATGTTTAAGCATACAACGGTGCAAAGTTTTAGGTGCAGTACATGAAGTACATACAAACTGCTTAAATGGCCAGGAAAATAATTAGAATTTAAAAGATTATTAAATGTCAGATATTAAGGTGCTCAAGTAAATTAAAATGCAATTACCTCTCTCAAATGAATTTTTAATATCATTGACTTCCACCTGGGAACCAGACACTCTAAAAATTCCCTGATGCTGAAGACCTGCATCAAAGAGGGGAGACAGTGGTGAAAAATTGATCTATTTCTAAAAATACTTTAATCTCTATTTCAAAATCAAAGCTGTGGTGCTAAATGCATAATGTAAAAGACATGCAAAGAAGTCAGGGCAATAATGAAATGACAGTGTTGTTCAGAGCTTACCGTATAAATTTATAAATCTGATACAGCTTTCCACAATAAGAGGAATGACTTGCCCTGAATCCTGCAAGAACAAGAGAAGAAAGAATGAATTGCAGATCGGAAAGAGGAAGCCTCCCTACTACGGTCTGAATGTGAAAATGCACTTTCTCGGTCAATCCAGATGAACATACAGTGCTGGCAAAAAAAACACCTAAGAAAAAATACCACTTCTAAGAGAATTCTCTTCCCATTTAGGGAGGGAGGGAAAGGAACAGGGGAAGAGGAAGGATTATGGTTCTTAATTCAGTTGGGAAATTCAGACTTCATTCTCTACCTCTGCTGCCATATCTGGCTAATACTGTATGCAACATCTAAGCTCATGCATGCATTTTTGATTTTCAAAGCGAAATGAGTTAAAGCAGTGAATTTGCCCTCTAAAAAGCTTATTATTAAGAATAATAATTCATGATGAAGATGATCCCTCTGTATCCATTTAACTTATCTTTCTTTTCCTGGTGGAGAAAATCCTACATGGACCTAATTACACAGGACCTAATTCCTCAAAATGTTTTATTTTTGTTGTTTGAATGGTTTTGGTTTGTTTATGGCTGTGTGTTTTTTTGTTTTGTTTTGTTTAGTTTTCTGGTTGGTTTCTTTTCTTTTTTTTTTTTTTTAATTGTAAAAAAAGTTTATTGCAAACAAAAGGCTTTTCTTAACTTGCTGGATAGCAGAAATGTTCTTGGAGAAGAGCCACCAAATGACACTCACGGGTTACCAGAATGTCTCCATCCTGACCTGAGAGCATTCCTGATTGGCAAGTCTTAACACAGGGCAGATGATGGCCTGGCATGTTGTTTTTGGCTGCTCTACATCGCAGGTAAGCACTGGGTGGTGAATTGCAGCCTATTTAAGGCTGAGCATGTCGTTCAGCTGCCTCTTCTGTAGGCACAAAGTTATTGGGAAAGGGAGGTCACAGTCTACGTCTCCCCACCTGCCATTGGCAGAGTACAGGAATCATAGCTCCTTGTCTCAGCAATGATACAACAGCAGGTTTGCAGCTACACTTTCAGTTACACAAAGGTGTTTTATTAAAAGATAAAAAAACATTTGTGATGGGAGGGGCAGAAGACGACTATACACTAATTTTCAGTGAGCTACTTGTCTTTTTCTTTTAAACTGCTTTTTTCCAAAAGAACCATTGGAGTTCTTCTGTTTTGACATTTTACAAAATGGATGTTTTAACCCAAGCATGTTAGTGACTACAAGTCATCAAATATCTATTAAAGACACAAATCATATGATTAAAAATCATTTGGAAAAGTTGGTGCTTATGGTGGAAGAATTACTGCTTCATAAATAATCTTAAGATTTCTTGTCTTGGAAGCCATAATTTTTCTTTCCAAATAAATTTCAAATACTTAAGTGCTCAGAGAATTGACTAATTTATCTGAAAGTTTAGTGTAAAATCAGTCTGTATTTTAAAACCATGAATTCAAAAGCACCCTGTACTCAGAATACACATTTCCTCTTACAAACTTCATTTCCATGCTAAACTACACTAATGGGATGTTTATGAGTTCAGCTCAAGTAGAATAAAAGCTAACTACTGCAAAAGTTTGAAAAGTAGCATACAATGAAGCAATGAAACACTGCACTTCTAAGGTAACCTAAACCCCTGATCTTCATGTACTCCATGCTGTTTTAATGGGTCTTACAAAAGATTGTGCCACTAATCATGCTATTTAAATTGTGGCTTGTTTGTCTTTTAAGTTAAAGCATAGAAAAGACTGGCTAGCCAAGAACCAGTAATGTCTGGATGAGCATTTTCTCTTTGACTTGTGTTCAGTAACTGCTAAATAAAAAACCCCATGGAACAGGTCAGTTACTAAACCCTGGAATACTGTCATCTTCACCAACACTGAGCAGCCTGGCTCTCCAAAAAAGCAGAGTGTTAGAAAACATGCACAACATGCACCCGTATCTCCTGTTAGTATACTGCTTCATGCAAAGAATGTAAAGCCTAGGAAAAGATAGTGTTTGCAGTAAGAAATTACAAAAAAACCCCAGCCAACAAGTGACTTTCATACCTGTTTTTGGAGAATCTGTTCAGAACCAAAAAGAACTTTATACTTTTCCTGAAATAATCTAAACTAGCAGCTTTGGCTTTTGGATCTAATGAAAGGAAAATAATTTGAAGTAAAAATCTTTGTTGGTGAATGTCAAGAACTCTGACCATACTGCTGCTGTGAATTTAATCTGGTGTGTGTAGTCAAAGAATGCATGTTTGGGACTAATTATAATTTCTTATGATGCAAAACTCAAAGCAATTTGGTGAGATACTGTATTTCACTATCTGTAATCCTTTTGTGCCTGTCAGAATGACTCATCCCTATCAGGAATGACATGGTCTTTGGGCAGACATGCCGTCCTAGGGTAGCTCTCACACTGGCAAATCTGTCATAAGGCTACCAGCTTTCTTGAGCTCTTTCCTTTTGAAAGACTAATTATGTAGGACTCCCCTCTTGGAAGTAAGCCCTGTCACCCACACTGCCATGCAATAACCCCTTTCTCTGTGAGAGAATGATGGGGTACCATGTCTCCTGATTTGCTCTGTGCTTCTCTAATCCAGGGACTTTTGTTCTGAGAATTTCTGCTTCTATGCTTACTTTCATCCCTGAGCAAGAAACTGTTCATGATGCTCATCTCTTTCATCATGTGATGATTCCTAAAAGTCTTAGCACTTCACAGGACCCCCTGCATAACAATAATAGTTTTCCCTACAGTTGAGCTTGATTCAAAGACAGCTAAACTGGTATGTTGCCGCTGAGCACAGAATTTGTTCTGCAAAATGTTTGCCACTAGCTACATTACACAAGGAGAAAAAAAAATCCTTGTAACATTCAAACCCAGTTCACAGAGCTTGCAGTTAGGAATTTTACTCACCGCATTTATAAATGTATTTTTACAATTTTTTAAAAGGTTTCTTTCCCTTAGCTATGTCAGTTACTGTCCAGAGGCACTAATTGTGATGGGTAGGTGCTTGAAAATGAATAAGGAAATATTCATCACTTAAGACTACACTCCCTCCAGAGCTGTGCTCTCATTTAGTTTTGCCTGCTGTACTTGTACACTCATTTCTTAATGCAAACTTCTCCCTCCAGGTCTTTGAAAGAACTAATTTAGAGCCAGGCATGAATGCAACCCGAGAGTGAGGCAGAGCTGGTTCTCTTGTCACCAGAACTATACCTGATGTCTTGTGTGAGAGTTCCTTCGGCCTCGGCTAGAAGCATTATTAGAAATAAAAGTATGAGAAAGAAGATAGTGAATACAGCAAAGATACAAGATCCAGGATAGCGGTGATCACAATTTCACACAATATAATAAATTCCTAAAGTCATAGGAAATCAAAAGCTGGATATCAAACCCAGGGCAATACTGCTTCCCACTTCTCCACAGACTTTGAATACTGAATGTGGTGAAAATGGTAAGCAGGAAATTGTGCTAAGCTGTGGGAGGCATCCCTACATCCTATCTTCTACATAATGCTAAGTTCCTAATAAAAGCAGGCTGCCAGTACTATTCCTACTTGATTAACAAAACTGTAGAGAGGCTAACATGAGAAACGAATCCCCCTCTTTCCCTTTGACTTCAGGAAGTATTATATTGATCAACCGGGAAAGAAAAGAGCCCCAGGACAGACTTAAACATAATGATCTGCCTCAGCTTTTGTGAGGTGGTGACCATTATAGCAAGAAGTGTTGAGATCAGCCACTGGGGTGGCTGGTGCCAGTACCTTGATGAACGACTCCAAATCACCATTAAACAACTTAGCACTATACTGTGATCGGGGTCTGGGCTTCCTGTGTTTCTGGGGCTTAGGGGGCAGATTTGGAGGCCTAAGGGAAGGGAATATGATTACTGAGCAAGGTAAAATTAAGTCACACAATAAAATGAAACGTCTGTAAGCTCATGGCAAAACAACAGAACATTGTAAAGGGAGAAATAAACACGGTACTTATAAAATAAAGACTTTCCATCAAATTTAAGTGTAACAGAGATTAAAAACTCATTACTTATGGATAAATGATGGCATTCTTTATGAATCCCCGTTTTGCAGTTTTTACCATAGACATTTACTACAACGACTGCACAATTGGAATGGCCTGCTTTTGTCGCAGTCATGCATGAAATGTGCAGCAACCACTAGAATTCATCCTGCCGGCCGTGGCAGAACACAGGCCACGCGAAGCACCTCTTATCAACCTGAGAAGTTGCTTCATGTTGGAGAAGCTTCAAATGCAAATTAAAGCTGCTCAGCACACTCCTAAGATGCTTCAAAACCAAACTGTATGCATTTTCAACTAGAGCCTTCCACACCCAACCATCAACTTCACACACGAAAAGAAACACCTTGCTAATTAGCTAAAGGAATTAAAAGAGTATCAACTTGAAATAAATAAATAAAAGCAGCATAACACCAAAAAAACAAACGAAAAAAACCCCGAGAACACACAAAACCTTGGTCTGCAAAATGTTTACCTAGTGTGTTACACATGTAATGACTACAACTGAAAGAGATTACAGGAAATAAATACAGTTCTCTAGGTCACAGACTATTTTGAGAATGTCATGCCAACAACTATATGCCAACAGCTTCCTTAGTTCTCATGCACCAGCAGTCCAATGTTTCTACAGGTTTTTTGGGAATTAGCAAAAAATCAAATGTTTTTGGGGAACCAGTGAGGAACAGTAAGGCACAGAGCAATCAGTGGTGGAATCTGGTCTGTTTGAGTACTGCCTGCTATGTTAAACTCATCTTTAAAGAGATCCTCTTCTCTTCTACAATTTAACTTTGACCTTGAAGAACATCTCTGTTTTCATGTCTCAGTCTAGAAACTTAACTGAACCTTGGGGCAATAGGCAGGTCCCAGCCAGAGCTCAGGAGCTGGTGCTGAGGAATGGACTGGCAGCTCCTACTCCTCAGAATTTTTTTTCTCTAAGTGACCAGCTGTGAGAAGATATGAGGTAAGATGGCTTCAAGCTGCTCCCCCACTTCACTATAGTAAAATCATGGTCTAAATCCACCATCTTCTTGCACAGTAGGGAATTTAGGATGATGTGAACCTGAAGAGTCGTCTGCTTTGGAGTCAAGAAGGGAAGTTTTTCTCATTGGACATAAACTTCCTGATTTCCATGCATTCCTAGCATGGTAACATCTGGGGGCAGAGTTAAACATACAGCTGTCAGAATTAATGTCAGCAATTGGAAAGAATGCTCTGATTTGTTACAACTTTTCAACATCATGTAAGGAAAGTAGGTGAGCAAGTCCAACTTTAGAGAGCTAGAAAAGACCATGGAGTGATGGGAGAAAATCTTGTGTAAACCTGTGGAGATATCCCCAGGAACGTGGGGACCAGGCAAGATGGTTCTTATCCAGGAAGCAAATAGGAGAAAGAGAAGGCATTGAGCAAGGATGTATTGCATGGAAAGAGCAGAGAGGAGTGAGACCAAGAAAGCTGGGCTGGATGTTCCTGCTGTCACCAGAACACACTGCCTGTAGCAGTGATACATACAAGTGGCAGCTGCAAACCCAAGCAGTTGCCATGGCCCCCACAGTCTCATACCCTGGGGGCTGCAGTGCTCAGCTGGGTTTATATCTGGAGGCGGTTTCAAAGGTGTGGCATTACACAACTTAAAAAGTATGTGCAGCACAAAGCAGGGAGATCCAACACTGTATCTCTTCTGTGAATATATAGACCCATCTAAGTATCAAACACATGGATGCTGGGGGAGGCAGGTATTCATGTCCAGAGCTACATTATCAAAGACACAACCTATTGCCTAAACTGATCTTTCTATCAGGTTCTTCTGAACTGTGTATCCTGACCAAGTGAATTACAAACTATGAGATAAAATTTGATATGTGATTCACAAATATTTTTAAGGATCTCCCAGCTTGTCCCACCCTTGACACTGGCCTAAAGCAGCTCACAAGAATGAGGAAGATGAACAGTCTGGTCCTTTACCATCAGCATGCTGAAAAAGGAATGCTGGAAGTTAAAACACACAAGGTCTGTACATAATTTATGTAACAACAGCAACAATGTTATAAACCATTACAGAGTTAGTCTAAAATTTGTAATTTCTAAGATTTTACCTAATTTTTAACTCTAAACCAAGTCAGATAAAAGTGTCTTACCTTGTTGTCATGTATTCAGCCCTGTGACCTAGAAAAGTTCAATAAATAGGAAACAATCATTTGTACTTTTAGGGGGAAATCTTTGTATCTAAATTGCACTTAACGAATTATTTTTAACCCTAACTTCTATGTTACCAGCAAAAGATATACAAATATGCAACAAAAAGGGCAGTGCAGTTATCTACTACCTTCACAGTTCCATTTAAAATAAACCCAACCCATTTTATGGAACAACTTTTAAGAAGCTTGTCCACAGATTAAAGAGTCACTTGATAGTGTAAATACTTTCAAGTAAAATTACAAGCAATGTCTACTGTTTGTGCTCACATGTTTTAGTGGCTAAATCAGTATGGAAATAGAGCTGCGCCAAGATCAGATAACATCTCCTCCCAGCCTAAACCTGGTCAATGCTGAAAATACAGGGTTCTAGACACCAGTAGCTATTGAAAGACTCCCTCCGCTCTTTTGTCCATGTATTGCAGGAAAAAACTACCATGCTACCACTGAGAAACACCACAGAGAACTGCAGGGAATTGTAAAGAAGCAAATACCAT
The DNA here is from genome assembly GCA_035222235.1 of Margarornis squamiger. NCBI lineage: Eukaryota > Metazoa > Chordata > Aves > Passeriformes > Furnariidae > Margarornis > Margarornis squamiger. The sequence continues at coordinate 32,736,303 of JAWWTY010000037.1, read as the reverse complement.
ATTCCAGAAAGGTTCTGCATAACCTTTGAGATCAACAGACCAGTAAGTCAGGCATGTCCATCATGTCAACTCATCATAATGAAAAGCACAATAATGAAACAGGACAAAGGTCATGGTATTGTAAGTTTCAGTGAGCCCAGTTTTGCCAAAGGGAGATTGTGCCCTATTAATTTATTAGAAATATTTGAACATGACAGTAAAATACTGGATAAAGGAGAATCAGTACAATTAATTTACTTAGACTTCCAAAGGCCTCTGATAACTTTCGTCACAAGAGGTGGCTAAAGCAACTAAACAACCATGGATCAGGTGGCAAAATATTCTCACTGATCAAAAACTAGTGAACAAAAGGGAAACAGAGTGGATTTAAAATGGTCTCTTTTCATCAAGGCAAAAAAATGCAACAGCCATTTACTCAAGCCTTCCCAATAGGACCATTTATGCAATTCATAAGGCATTTATTAATGTCTTGGAGAGATCACAGCAGCCAAGGAGCCAGAATATTGTGCAAATGACTGAAATACTTTTGTATCAAGTCCTGACAAAACCATGAAGCCCTTCAAAGGGCTTAACAAATACACAGTGGCAAATGAAATTCACTATTAACAGGTTCAAGTAAGGTATTAGGGAAGAATTAAACACCTATGCAGTGAACAGACCTACAGATATGACTCTGAAAATCACTCTGAACATCAGCTGGGCTAGGTCTAAGTATACTGCTCAATTTGAAAGTGACATCAAAAAAGCTTGTCAGACTCCAGAAAGAATGAGAAACAGTGACATGAAAAACATAACACTATGTGCTGATGTCCAGATGCACTCAAAGTGCTGCATGGTACCAAACCCCCTCATCTGACAATATATTTTGCAGTACCAGACAAGTGTGGGTCCCCTGAAGGTGGCAAAAAGAATAAGCTCTGGGAAAAATCTCTGACATTAAGACATGAAAATCTTGTTGTCATCTATTTTAGATAGGTGAAAAAGAGATATGAAAGAAAAGTATGAAAAATAACCTATGACAGAAAAAGAGTAAGACAGGGACTATCCCCTACTCAGGTTACCATAGGATATTCATTGAGACGAAGATTCCCAATAATAAATGCTAAAAAAATGAAAATGTTACAAATTCTGAGTCTGGGGGATTTTAAACATATGTAACAGTTTACGGCAAAAAGTATCTGGGCCACAGGGGCAATTTCTTTTACAACTGCTTGTTTTCTTTCTTGCATTTCCCTTTCCTTTATTAATTTGTTCTTTCAACAAATGAGCCTGGGGTTAGGATTAATATGAGTACCAGTATGCTTCCTAGGTTTAGTATGAATTTCATTTCAGCATTTCTCATTTACTTTCCAAATTTGTAGATGCAGACTCAGCACAGAGCACTCCATCTATCTGCCTTGTGCAGATCATGGATATATATCCGCTGTGCCCATAAACAGCAGCAGGCAGGTGATAAACTGGAACAGAAGCCAAATGCTGTCAATGTTGTGGACACCAGACAGGAATCTGGATTTATTCAGCCTACATCCTTGCACTGTATACGTTTGAATAAAAGCAAGAAAGGATGCCAAAGGAAAACTTAAAATTGCGACAATCCTCTCCTTCTCCCCACATTCTCCCCTGTGTTATTTAACACAGCACATTCGAGTTATTTGTCTGCAGTGTTGCTGACATGAAAGCTCCCAGAAAAGGCTGTTTGAGGGGAGCAGGGGAGCAGTTCACTTCCTTCAAATTCATTTCTATACTAGCTACAGCAATAACATTCATAATTCCAATGCAATTTGATTCTTTCAATCATCCCCATTCAAGGAATTTTCAGAATCCAGGTCCTCCATCCCAGGCATGTGCATTTTAATGCAGGACATGCCTCAACTGAAGAGGGTACTTGAATTTAACCTATAAAAATCATGGGTTTTGCTCTAAATATCAGCTTTGAATGTAAATGTGTATGTTTCAAGTACTATTTGTATGTGGTATGCTATGATGATGGGACAACAAATATGTGCCAAAACACTGTGGGCAACACAGATTAACTTACTTGGGGGTTACTAGGTGGGTAGAAGGGACCTCTTCAAACAGAACAGTCCAGGCATGCCTGAGCATGGCAGAATGGCCCAGAGCCTAATGGCAATTTATCACCCTGATGAGAAGCTTTTCTCTAGGTTTCCTTTCAAACAATTCTTTCCTTATTTTTTTTCCAGCATGTAACAGGCAACAGAATCCGTTGCCTTTTATCTTTCTCCCTTTCACTTTCTTTATCCAAATACATTGTCTGTGAGCTTTCAGAGGAAAAAACGTCCCCTTTTTTCTGACTAATGTTGGCTGCACATTGTTTAGTATGAATAAACTGCTCAGTGCACACATTCAAAATAAAAATCCCATTAAATGAAAACTTCCATGACAAAAAAGATAACATAATTAGCTGCCTGAGAACAGCTACCATCTTCTACAGTCCAGCCTTACATTGACATTATACTTATTTCCTACCCCTAAACTCAGTCACTTCCCCTGGACAGGGGCTTTGTTTGGGTCATAGCCACTGAACTGCAAATAGCTCTTTAGGCACCTCCACAGCTGGATTTGTGGATCTAGACTTTTGTATTAAAAGTAAGAAGAGACTTGACTAACAACAGATACTTGGCAGTGAAAAGAAAATAAATTGACCCATCTTTCAGAGATCCTCTTTAGAGAACAGGTCTCCTTTCTTCAGTCTAAACTTTAAATTACAGTCTTTAACCTTCAGGAGAGGATTCTTACTCTTTGTGGTGTAATCACACTTCCTCTCAAGTCTGTAATGCTCTGTGTCACCAGCCCTCAAAGCTTGTACTGAAATTCCCCTTTTCCCTTTGGTCCATGAGGAAGTGCCTGTTGGGCGGGCTGGTAAGAGGCAGGCTGGAGCTGTGCATAGTGTCTGATTCATTACTGCCCTAATTCAGCTTTACTACATGTGATGATGGATGTCTGCTGACTTGGTTTAGATTTTAAGACGTATTTTAAAAAACTGTGGAGAGCGTTCAGGACAACGGATAATTCTCTGCTATTGTAATTTGTAATACAATAATTTTATGTGCAATAACGATAATCAACAGGTATAGAGCTATTCGTTAAGTTTTCATTCATTTCCATTTACAATATGCAAATACTTTGTAGAAAACCAACATAAAGTCTATAAGAATCTCCCTTCTGACATTAATGAGATCAGCATTTCATCTTTTACCTTTTATAAATGCTCCACTGAGTTCTCGGGCTGCAAGAAGGACATTCATGTCCGTGTGTTAGAAATGCTGCACTAGTGAGTCCATTGTAAGAGATGCATCCTGGATAATTCTGTATGCTTAAAGAACCTCACTGTCTCACAACTCTTAAAAAAACCTCAACTCAACAGAAATTGTTAAGATGCAATGTAAAAAAAGTACATTTTTCACAGTTCTTAAATCAGCCTGCACTGACTGTGTCAGCTCTCCTTTCAGATACGAGATTTCTCATTCAAGAGTTCCGTTCCAAATATAGTCACTTGTCTAAACATCTGTGCAGTGGAAATAAGTGTCTGTTGAAGAAATAAAATCAATTATTGTGTGTTCTCTTACTACTGCACCAAAACTGTGACTAGTGAAAATCAAATCTATGTTTACTGGACAATTTAAGCTGTAAGTTTTGTAAATTTTTTCCTGCATACCTTTGGAATTTCAAAAGGTTCATTGTATAGTCTGGAATCATTTTTCAGTTTACTGTGTGGTATTTACCTTCTCCGAGTGTCCTCTGCAACAAGTCATGTTTTGCTTGAAGTTTTGTGATGAGATTACTACCTTCCAGATATTCTCTGAATTTCTGTAGAGATGCAGATGAATCTATTACTATGTATGACACATAAATTCCAGGAACTTCTGCATAATGTTCACTTCAGGTGTTTGATCTGTATCACATGAATGAGGAAGCAACCAACATACCATGAAATAGAATTGCTCTGTTTCCTGCTGGTTAGCTCTCCTTTTTGCAATGCTAGGCTTACTCAGGTATGTCTCAGAGACTGTTGACTTCACAGACTCTGTAGAGCGACTGTGCTGGAAACACTCAGACACATCATAATCTTCAATGGTGACCATATCTTGTATTGTCTGCAGGGTAGCCTCTGTTGTTTTCTTAACCTGGTATTAAAAAGCACAAATTTCCAAATGCAAGACAAATATATACAGGAACAGTGTAGAAGATAAATATATAGGAACACCTTAGAAGAGGGGCTCTTTACTCACACTAATTCCCATGTCCATTCCCCTGAAAAAACTCTGTAAATGTGAAAAGTTACTGTAACAGATATCTATGTAACAGAAGAATGACATGATTAGGTTTCCTATCTAGTTCTCTACTTTACCATGGTCCAACTCACAAACATCGATGTACTCTTGTGCTGGCTTTGTACTGCACTCAAACATTTTTTTCCTGAAATTAGAATTCAAATGTGACATGACTTGATTAGGATCCCTAATCTGGAGGGCAATAAAAATGATATACAGCTCTGGAGGGTCAACTCTCCTAAATGTGGTGAATGTGTCATATTGAATGTGTATATTCAGGGATCTGGCTGCCAGAACAACATGTTCTTCCAGGAAAAAAATTAATCTGTGACCTGTTTCTGTGAAGTGCTTGCTATCATGAGGAGCACAGCAATATTTAGACTGCAGAAGAGGAATACATAGCTGAAAGAGATTGCTGGAGAAAGAACAATTTACACCAGCCTTACTGCATTTCCTATAACGTATGGAGCACCCCTATGCCCTTGCACTTCACTTCACTGAAAGAAATAATCTTTCTCCTTCCTTTAGTCTTTGTTACCTTATGTTCTGAATGCAAGTGTTTTTTTTAAAGACTACTGAACATGTCTCATGGACATTAATACTTTGTTATAGACATTCAATATATAATCTAGAATGAGAAAAACTGTCATCCTGAAAATTTATCAGTAAAGTACAAGAAGAAATGAATGTTTTAATTTAGGAACAGATTCTCATTTAAAATGAAGGACTTTAACATTGCCTTAACTGTGATAAAAGAGCAATTTATTCACACTGGGAGGCCCTTCTTTGCTGCCAGAGCAGGGGAAAGAGAACAGCATAGTTTTTCCATACTTTACAAAAAACCACATCTTATTTTGCTAGGTGAGCAGTTTCCATCACAGGCATTCATCACTTGTGTTTATAAATAGCTATAGCTGAGAGCATAAGAGATCTTGACTCAGCTACCACAAAAGACAGTTTAAATTCCTTTGTACTACAGAAGTAGCAATTTGAGGACTGGACAGAGGGTGGTCCCAGAAGACAATAACTGTTCTCAGTGGCTTTCTGCCACAAGAATTTAAAAATATGCGCTCTAACAAGTTTACACCGAAACATCCGCAAAACACAGAACTCAGTAATGTGAATGTGTGGACAGGTTAAAAATGACATTTCCAAACTTTTATAAAGCAGCTGAAGATCTACCTTAGCATATTTGCCAGTATTTGATTTTTAAAATTAAAACTGTTTATAGAGATTGGAGCCATTTCATTTACATGCCTTTGACAAGGTATAAAACACTGCACCTTCCTGAAAACAGTGTTCAATGCTTAGTCCTTGCAGACATAGGTCTTACCTCCTCATTTTCGATTTTGAGTGTAGCCAGTCGTGACTGTAGTTGTTGATACCTAAGCATAAGCTCTGCTTGGACAGGTTGCTGGGCAGTGACCTGGCAAACCTAACAAAGAATCAGAAACAGTTGTAAGATGTAAGTAATTAAAAAAAGCAATCAATAGTCTTTGATTGCTCTCCTTAAAACTAGGTGAATCCCTAACAAAGCTATTAAAACTTAATAAACAGACAATAAAATGTGTCCATCTAAATTTAAAGGATTTATGTGCTAAAAGGTGTGGAACTACATACCACATCTTATGACTACAGAACACAGCCTTGTTGTACAGCTGCTCTCTGTTGCTCTCTATCATACAGAAATGCAAACCCTGGAGTTACATTTAGAAAAAAAAGATGTATGCAGGTGATTCTGCACCCTGCTCTGCTACTGGCCTTTGGTGTAGCAGAACAGGGCACAGCTGGGGTGCCCTGTACGCTTGAAAACTCCACATGATAAAACGGGTGAAGAAGAAGGGGAAGAAAAGGCTGCATTTTAGCATGAATAATTTGGAGCAGCTCTGCAGCTGCTCTCAAAATAGCACCCACAAACTCTGTTACAAGACAGATAGTAAAGACATAAAGTCACTACTTACACTGATGCTGGGCTGAGCTCAGGTTGGCCAGCAAATTCACAGCAATGCCATTATGAGTAGTAATACAGAATATAATAACACAGTGGGTTTTACATGAGAATTTTGAAGAAACAGACAGTGCTGCCAGTTTTGCAAAATGTTATTGCTGATCCCCTGGTTTTTCGGTAGCAGTAACAGCTTTACCAAACTCTTTGTAAAAGGGGATAAATTCTGTATCCTGGTACACAGAAACAGTCACCGTGGGGATACTTGTCAGTGCACAGACCTCATCACCCATATGAGACTGGAACTCAAATTTCACTGGTGGACAAAAAGCAGTGGGGTACATTTCCATGAATCTCTGCTTGTCACTTCGTGGCTCTAAGCTGTCAACTGCATTTTCAATGATGTCTAATCCCTCATGCCTGGAAGTTTCAAGGTTATACTCTGCAGAAAGGTATGTTCTTAGGGCTCTGTTCAGACTAGCGTGGTATCCAAGATCGCAACACTAAAAAAACAATAAAAGGAAAAGAAAACAAATTTAAAAGGAGGAACACCATTCTAATATTGCAATCCTGAGATTATAACTAAAATTTTCTGTCCTGAAAGTTTTCTGTCTTTGAAGTATGAACGAGCAACATTTATCAAAATATTTTCTAAATTAAAATACACTACAGGGGGTCAAGACAATAAGTATTTAGTATCCTCATTCTACTGCAAAGATTTAAGGACAGTTTTAGAAAAGAGATCAAGTGTACATGTGTGACAGTTTGCTTATCAGATATAGATGTGCATGCACAATATTTACATAGAAAAGGCCTGAACCTCTACACACAAGTGGGCTTTTCAGTATTAGTATAATTTGTAAGCCGTGAATCACTTATTTAAACCCACCCTGACATGACTCTGTCATATAAGTTAATCCCAGCTCCAAACTGAACAGGAAGTAATTCCCGTTTATTATGTCTGTGCCCAAACAAAAAACTCCACAAATGCCTTGAGGATAGGAAATCCATCTAAAATGCTTTTTGATGCAACAAGAATAGTTTGACATCCTTTCCCCAGATAGTGAAAATGTATTTAATGCAAACACTGTATTTCCCATGCTTATACAGAGCCAGCAATGTATCTTGTTGTATAACATGTTACTAAATGCAGGAAGTCATAATTTATGTCTCTTTTTTTTTTCCTACAAAATGGAATGTAATTGAAACCTAACTGGTAAAACAAAAAGTTGTGTTTGTTCTTGAATTTTAAGTATCCTCAGCTTGCATTATTCATGTCTGATTAATATTTTAGAGAACAGCTGAATATATTTTAAAAATGTCACATCAGTGGCATATCAACTGATTGTTTCCATATTTTTTTCCCCTACATCACACAGTAAATATCCTCAGTTTCTGCTCAGACAGCTTCCAGGTAAGGGGAGATGTATCGAAAACCTCTCTGTCACCTCAACAGTAGCAATGTCAGTCTGTTAACAGCTGCATACAAAGCAATGCTCTGTATTTTAACAGGTGAGATTTGTCCCAGTTAGAGGCCAATGCCTGGCCAGGTCAGTCACAGAGCACTCTGCTTTAGGGCATCCCTCAGCCTCCAGCCACCTATCCTGGGTGCTCACCTGTAGCCTGAAATCATCTGTCCCTGCTTGCAAATTACCGAATGGAATTGGATGAAGAAGCAATTTGAATTCAGTTCACTGTAGACGATATGCACATATGCACTGTTTATGTAAGTACCTCCCTCGAAGCTATTACAAACTCTTAGAACTCATGGGATCACGTTCCCTCTCTTTCCTCTTACTTATTTGACAAAGGAGAGAAAAAGATAAAGAGGGAGACAAACAGACAGACTTCCCAATGTAAACACTGCATGGGGAAGAGCTTTCAACCTATTTACCATACCAAAACCCCTGTGTTGAACGGAAAGAAACCCTTCACACCTTGCCTTAGGTGCCATAACGACTAGTGATCAAACTGCTCTCTGAAATCTAACAACAGAAAGCTGTTTTATTCACAACAAAGCTTCCAGAAAGACTATGCTTTCAGTCCCAGCAAATACTCAAGGTAGTGACTGCAGATGGGACAGTGGCTCTCCAGGAAAACAGTTGCTGAAAACGAACAAAAGATGTGTTCAATCAAACACACATATGTTAACCTCTCTCTTTTGCATTTATAGACTGGGAATTTGTGTTACACTTACTAGAACAGCCACTCAACTTTTATACTAAAGTGCATCCATATTTCAAAGACCTCCAGCCTAAAAAATATTGTTTCTAAAAGGAAAAGTCTCTTGGTGTTTTTCTCTTGTTCTATGTCAAATCAGATCTCATATTTAATTCACTATTTTGGATGCAAAAGACAGACTAAAAGTGCTGATAAGAAAGCGAATAGGGACAGCTGTTTTATTTCATGTGCATTAGCTTCAGAGAGACCTCATGGAAGATTAAACTGAAAGGAAATTAGAAATAGAGGGCAGTGCCAGGTTTAGCATTGCCAACTATCCATGTGTTACAAAACTACAGCCTGAATTTTGGCTCTAGTGGATTAATCTGAGTATTACTAGAAAGCTTATTGATTTACAATTAGAGCTGTGTGCGTTTCTGATGCAGCTTTTTTCAAGCTGGAATATATTGCAGCCTTTATGCTGTGACATAACTTCGTTGTTTAACCCTTAATCGACTCAGTCACTATCACCACGATCATCTTTGGCAAGTAATGACAGCTGAACAGGGTAACAAATACAGCCTCTCAGGCAAGAAGTAGGATTCTTCAAGTGAAGCATAGTATCCTGCCACACTAAGGCATTTTCTTGCAATGCCAATGCCAGCAGAGCAAACAAGAATTAAATGCAGAACCTGAACTAGTGCCTTAAGGCCAGGGGATCTTTGAATGGAATTAAAAGTGCCTGAATTTGGAATTTTGCTTCAATGATTTATGTGAAAATAGAATTTTTATGAGTAAAGTTATTTTTAAAAGCAAAACTAAACACTCAGACATCACAACCCTTACTTCTGCCAGACCATAGTCCACTTTCTCCAAAATTTGGAAACAATCATTTTAAATGGGAAATGGCTCTGTCAGAGTAACAATTTACGGTTATGCAGAAAGATAGGTACTGTTTTAATCTGCTAGTACTAGTGACAGTTTTAGAAAGAGAGTTGTCCATAATGGAGACAGCACTTTACATTTAGCCTCATTACTGAGGCTAAAAATGTAAGGTATTGCCACTGAACTGTCACCCTCACGACATCCCCTCTGACCATGCTTGGAAAAATTAATCACCAACCTTTCTGGTGTGGCAAAAAAGTACGTAATTATGTAGATACACGCAAATATGCATGGAAGTTTACAGGATTTTCAGGAAACATCTGTAGATTTGTAGAAAGACTTGTAAAGTTTAAGCGAGCAACCACACTGTTAGGCAAAATAAATATGAGTCTTAGAGGTTCACTAACTGGCATACCAAGGGTACAGACTGGATAGTTAATGAGATCTGCTCTCTCTCTACAGGCTAGAGAGATGAGATCTCGGTTGGGGCAGTAAGATACAAAGATGAAAAATAAGAGAATGAAGTCACAGACTATGACTTTGATTGCATTTCTGGATTCATAAAGACTTCTGGCTGGGCAAAGTGGAGGGAGATCAGTGATATATCTAGGATATGTAGGAAAAACTCATTTTGAAATTTGCATTTTATTCTTATTTGGAATTAAATTGGAAGCATTCTCAAGAGAATTTACTGCCTTTATTGTACCCCAGAGTATATTTAGGCTTGAACAAAACAAACTGCAGTGCTTAGCACTGAGCTTCAACCAAACCAAGCTGGTCTTCATTTCATTTCAGGAATAGTAATAAAATTCTAATGCCAATGGAGAGAGGAATTCATAAAAAAAGTCTTAACCTCTGAATAAGTCACTTTCTAAGCATCCTGTTACTCAGACATCCACATTCAAATCAAAGGGATCTGGCTGTACATATCATATTTATGAGGACTTATGTAATAAAGATTGTGAGCTGCACACACTCTACCCTAGTTTTCAACTTGGTTCCATGAATGATTAATAAAGAACCTTTACAGAATAAATTAAGTTCACAATAGCTAAATGTTCTCTAACTTCTTCACTATCCAAAGCATGCAGACTGCAATTAGAGATTCAGAAACTCCATTTCAAGAAAGACCAACATATGAATAATTTATTTATTCCAGCAGCTGAACTGCACTCAAACTGTTTTGATCACTATTTCCTAGCATCTATCTCCAGATCATAAGAGTGCATGGTAAGTCTGAAAAAGGTCCCTACCTCCCTCTTATACCCAGATAAATTTAATTAACTCAATCACATGGAAATCTCCAAGTAAATGAGTAAAAGTATGTGCCATATGGACAAACATTGGTACTAACAGTCAGATTAGGAGCAGTGTGTACTCTGTCACATCTCTGAAACTCAAAATCTGAAACAAAAATTCTACACACTAGATAAAGCATATTTAATTGAGCTAAAAAGTAATCTTGACTGCTTTTTAGGAGATACAAATAAAAGAAACAACTAGTTCTGTCCTCCACTTGAACTAGACACCAATCCAGTCAGCAGAGAAGAAATACTCAACAAAAAATTCAAATTCCTCTAGTACAACATGCAGAGGGCAGAAATACGCTGTGCATATCAAATCCTGTCTCTCTCTCTACTTCTTCACAAATGCTGGTCTCATCCCTCAACTCACTAAATGCATTAAATCACCCAGTTAAGACTCCAGCTTTTTATATTGCTTTTATCACAAGAGCTTAAGACGAGCAACGCATCATCATTTTATGTCAGAAACCCTGAGCTCTGTTGATGAAATGAAGGAGTTGAATAGTTCAGACCGAGTTGAGATGAGGAACTGTAATTTAGGATTTTTCATAGGAACCTCATACATGGAAAATGCGGTGGAATCCAAATGAAAAAATGGTACTTTTTTTGTAAAAAAGAATAGCTCCACAAGCCCGCCCAATGCTGTTACAAAAAAAAAATAATTGAACAATTTACTGCATTCCTTCATATATTTATCCCATGTTAAGTAAATGTATTTTTCAATAACACAGGAAAACATTCAGTTTCATTTATGGGCAACACCAATGGCTTGGGGAGATCTAAATTCTTTCAATGTTAACTGGAACTAAGACACAGAGGAGAGGTAATCCTCTTCTGTACAGGCAAAGAGAGTTCAGGGAAGCATGGAAAATCAGGCAGGCAAATGAGGACAAAACAGAGCGGGCAAAAAATGAAATTGCCACCACCGCTCTGGAAACTCCAAATTGTACCATGACATTATCAAATTTACAGAATGAGATAGTCTGGACTGTTGCAACATATGGCCACTGGGAAGCATGTCTCACATTCCGATGATATAACTCCAAAATCTTGCCAAGACTCTTGCATTTACAAAAAGTTTCCTTTGTCAAGTGGCAAACATGCTGTCCAAATACCAACGCTTTCACAGCATATTCTGATTAAATACAAATGTCTGAAAGACACTTCATTTAAATAAGGTCACAATTGGATTAAATTTGCTCTGAAGCAAATTCTGGTTGCACATGTTTACAGTCTACTCTTACAAAACAGTGATGCAAAGCGCAGCTAGACTTTCTGTTTAAATTCCTTAGGGAAGAGTAATTTCTAAAGCCATTTTGCCAAAAGAACATTTTAGCATACATTGGTCCATAGCCTTTGAAAAAGCCACACAAAGTAGGTATTATTTTCCTGCATTATTAAATATTTTTTATTAAAAACCAACAGTTAGAAAACTCTAGTCTTCATGGCTGTGTAAATACCTTTACATACACTAACTCCAAAGAGTGCTGTCTTTGCATGTGTATGCACAGAGTTACCCTTCTGCCCTCACAATTCTTTGTAAAGCTCCAGGCCCGTGGTTCCTCCCCTCAGCTTTCACTGCTACAGAAACCTCTGTGGACATCAATGAAACAGTTAAGAATCAGATGAATTTTTCAACCTGATAAACTTCTGACCAAGTAGAAACACATACTGGAGACATTCACTGTGAAATGTGAGCTCTGAAAGGGAAGGCAGGAGATAAGACAAAATGAGCATCTTTCCATCTTCTGAAGGGGTGGAGGTGCTGGGAACAAAAGGAAAGGGACCCTTCCTTCCTTCCAGCAAACAAGAACTCATAAAGTTCACATGTATCAGACATGCCCTAACTGGAAGCCAAAATACCATCATCCTTTAAGCAGCAGTAGGAAAATCATCCTTTAGGTAGGGTCAGCTTCTCACTTGGGTGGTACCCTAGCAGGTACACTGCTTGTCCTCCGTTTTCTGCCCTGATCATCAGGATCCTGGTAAATGTTTTCTTTGCCTGGGCAGGCTAGATGGGTGGAGGAGGTTGTGCAAGTGCATGGATGCAGATTAGACAGGGACAGGACACAGCACAATAAACCAGAAGAAATCAGAAGAGGTAAAATGTGCAGTAGTGAGTAGGAAAGAAACAAAAGAGATGTTGAGATAGAGGCAGAAAAAAATACTGAAAACACTAAAAATATTCATTGTCATCTTTTATAGGAAAGCAAGAAAGAAATGAAGCAAAACCAGGAAAAAAAGGTGAAAGGGAAAAGGAAGAAGTTCTAACAAAATCAGGCAAGATTTTATAAAATACAGAAAAACCAGAAATTACAAAGAAAACTGACCGTATTTAGATGGCATATAATAAAACACAGGCATGTAGCTATTTCAGTCTATTCATCTTAAGAAGGCATTTCTCCCTTTCTTTATGAAGCTTTGCTTCTTCAGTCAGTTGTAATGAGAAACCTTGTCAAATCCTGCATTAATTTATGCTATATCAGAAACCACAGCTGTATGTGAATGCTGTTTACTATTGTAAATATGTTACTGTTGCAGTAGAAAGCATATTCAAATATCTAGGATTTCATATGGGCCACAGGGGCATACCCACTAACCTAGTTAACCCTACATTGCTAGTGAATGAATATTCTTGAGCTTGTGCTTGTTGTTTCCATATTTTCTCTATCACATATATAGTCAGCTTATGAAGAGCATGGGACATGACAGAGTGCAAGATGCTCCCCCTGCACCATGTAAAAATGTCAGTAATACAGGTTCTGGAGACCAAATGCTGGCACAAGTCAACATCAATGTATAACATCATCCTTCTAGCATGTTCTCACAGGATTAACTTACTGAAATTCTGTAACAAGTCTGTTGACAGTACAGAACACAGCACTGATACAGTGACTAAAATGAAACTAACAATTTTGGAAACATGGAAGAAATGGCTTCTTTTGACTTAAATACCATTAGATGCCCACTTAAGAAGCTTATCTTGTAAAAATATTTACAGCCTGAAAATTCTTTAATAGTACAAAATGGGAACATCTATTTTTTTTTTTGTGTTGTTCTCAACATATTTTCTATTGACACATGGGGAGAAAACACAATGTTCTAACTTGAAAGGAATGGGTTCATAATCTTATTGGCACTTTACTTTGAAATATAATGGGAAAATCTTCTGATTTCATCATGCAATGTTATAAATAATAACTGTATAGGCAACCCATATGGGTAATGTATTCCCTTTAAAAAGAAAAAAAAAAAGCATTATTCCTGAACAGAATAAACATAAAAACAAATGTGACAATACTTACATCAATTAAATCCGAAAGGTCATGAATATAATATTTGAAAACAGAAGCATTAGTTGCTTCAAGGGTGAGCAGGTATTCATTACGGGCCTTAATAGATTTCAGCTTGTTTTCAGAATACTTTGCTTGACGCTAGGAAAGACGTTGCATATTAATGTATTTTAATTACTTCGTTTTGGTATGCAGGAAAAATTCAAGCAACATTCCCACTAACAAGAAAGAATCTTAATTGCCAGCTTGTTACAACATATAACAAATGTAATACAAAGGGAAAACTTAGTATTTTGTTTCAATGTGACAAACCATATAGTAAGAATTACACTGGGAATAAAGTATTCCCTCTCTGAACTGCAATTATGTCAATTTATCTATAACTCACTGATAATATACTATGTGCACCTTACTTAATTTTATTTCCCAGCTGGACTTCTCTGTCTAATATCATGCTAAAGAATGTCAGAAACACACTGAATTTACTTCAAATGAAGCTAAATAAAAGGACTACTTACTTTTTCCTTCATTTTTTCAATCTTTTTCACAGAGCTCCGTCTCTGGTGCCTTTCTTCTAGTCGAATATGAAAAACAGGGTCTCCTGACCTCCCAATCTGTTTTTCTTCCTGCTTCTCTGCCTCCTTCAGTTTGCTTTCTGCACTGATGCTCTCTGCATGATACATGTGGTATGTTTTCATGACCTGCAAAAGACAAGAGTCAAAGGAGAGTTGGTATCTACAGAAGAATCACAGGGTCTTTGAGCAAAATGTTGTCTTATAAACATGGACCTTGGGTAAATGTCTTTGTCCACAGGGATTGAGGCCTTCTGATGGCATTTTTATTTCCTGATTTTTTTATTAGTATTCCAACAGGGACTTTTTCTTTCATTGCTGATAGGAAAGACCAAAAATCATTATTATTAAACTTTAGGATTCTTGTCTTTGAATGAAAATCTGGAAAAAAGAAACTAAAATGAAACTAAAGAGCAACAAAACTAAAGAGCAACAAAACTAAATCTATATCAGTTCCATATCTAGCTCATATATTACTATCTTCAAGGGTAAGTTAACAGCTTGACTGTAGCCACTGAGTGTTTGAAAGCAGAAAGATCCCTTCAGCACTGAGGAAAGGGGAAGAAATTAGAGGAAACAGGAAGCTTTGGTCTGGGAGCACACCCACAGCTAGCTGGATGGCACATCCATGGCTATTTCTATGGCCTGGAAAGAAGTGGATGCCAACTGCACAGCCAGCAGATTAGGCATGACATAAAACCAGAGGAAAGCTGAAGAAGAAGCTGCCTGATAAATAATTTGTGAAGATGTTTTCATCATAGCCCCACAGTTAATACCATTATCTTCCCTCTCCACACATGCTGGCTCTGCAGACAGGAGAGCTTGGGCTGCCAGCATGCAAATACATGCTTGCACAGACCACAAAGAGGGACACGGACTGGTTTAGCTCAGTCCTCCCTTTCTTCTTCAAGCAAGAAAAAACCTCAGCTTGAATGCTGTGTATTGGGCAGCAAGCAACCACAAACTTCCCACTTCGGCTGGGAGGGGCTGTCTCTGCCCGCCTCCAGCAAGGAAAGCTTCTTTCCACCTTTCCCAGCCCTTTTCTGTTGTGTTGTTTGGTTGGTTTTTTGCCTTGTTGTCTTAAGTTTCAAGCACTGAACAAAGCAGGAAGGCATCGTCAGGCAGCCAGCAGCCTCCATTCTTCTTCACAGGGTGCCAGAGCTCTCCAGCAGATGTTATCTTTGGGTGGAGGCCATGCAAACTATTCACATCTCCTCCAAAGGACGCAGCCAGGGAGGAATCAAAGGGGCTGTTTGCATGACCCATGGAGGAGATGGACTGGTTTGGGAAGCTGCCTGGAAATATTCCCTTAGGAGAGGTGTACTTTTTACAACTGACTAGTTAGGCCAGCCTAAGGAGCATCCATACAGCGGCAACACAGGGAACACAACAGCTAGATACTGCAAATTCACTGCAGCACATCGTAGCATGAATTGACACAAACCAACTACACACCATGTCAGTGGGTGGCTGAACTGCTGCGTATTTGAAGTCTTGTGCAACAGAAGGACAAGGCACTTCTAGACAGCTGCAGTATTGCATAACCCACGTATGTTATACACCATAACTGTGCATGCTGCTACTTAACATTGATGCCATGCCGCTGATAAAACTGAAAGAGCATTGATATTAAAAATGAAACAGGCAACTCTTCACTAACTTCCTGCAGTAAAGTAAAATGCTTGGAGACGAGCATTAAAAAGTGGCCCTGTTTTTATTTTTAGAAACATATGTTTACAGCTCTGTAGTGAAAAAATCCAAACTGCCTGGAGCAGGACTTAGTGTTATTGCTGGTGCTCCTTTACAGCACAGTTGTGCTCCAAGGTCTGACCAGAGCACAGAACTCTGTGCCTGAACACTGCCTACACCCGCTGGGAACAGCTGCTGCCCCAGCAGCTCACAGTCTGCATGGATGAGGCAAAAACCTGAAGACAGACAAAGCTGGGCTAGGAAGAGAAGGCAAGCCAACAGAGACGAGGTCTGCAAGGATCCCAGGTGAACCAAACAGCATGTTCAGTCATATCCTGCACTGTTCCAAAGGCACTCACTCCTAAAGCTGTCAATAGTCAATGCCCAGGGAGTCTAACTCACATGGCCAGAAGGAAACAAAGGAATTACTGCAAAGAGAAGAAAGGCACTTCTTAAAGGAATGGTTTATAAAATAAACCAGAGAAGCACAGAAAATGATATGGCTCTTATTAAAAATGATGAGGAAAAGAAATTAAAAGCAAGGTTGTGTCCTTCTCTTTTGGTCTTTCCATTAAATTTTTGTGTCTTTACATAAAGCTACGTGTTTGCTTTTATTTTTTATCTTTGTTCTGTGTCAGCTCTAGAGACTTTTTAGTTGGTGCGATAAGACGAACTTACATATCTTATCACCTAGAAAAGTTATTTTCTTTTATACTCTGTCTACAGAGGAAACAACAATATCTCAGAGTTTTCTAACTGCATCTCAAAGCACCTGACTAAATGGTGAAGGAAGGATTTGTTCTGCTTTCCAAAAGAGTAAGCACTGAGTTTTTAAAACAATTTTTCCAAGTGCCTAGTGGACTAGGCATAAACATTCTTCTGCGGTGGCTGTGGCATTTCAGCTTGCCGTCCTGGAAAGAAATATTTCTTGGGGGAATACAAGCCTATCACTACCTGGTCTCACCATTGTCTCCATGCTGACCTCTTTAACTTCACATCACTAAAAAGTATTTCTTCCTCTCACTGCTTACTTACAGCACATGCTACCAAATCCAGGTGTCTCACTCTACACACTGATTGAAAGGCAAGTTTTGTCGGAGAGCTACATGGAACTCATGTCTGCTAGAAATCCATGTTCTCACAACAAACTCTACACAAGTCATTAATACAAATTATTCACTAGATAACTAAAATTGAAAAAGAAACACTCTCTTTGGCAGTATTCACAGAGCTGGACAACAGTCAGTCTGCTCTACCCAGGCCACACTGGCTTAGAAATCAATACAGACTCTGTACACAGCAGTGATCAGCCTATGCATTTGACTCCTGTCCAGTTTGTTATGTTGATAGTACTGCCTATCTCATGCATTAGTGACATCATTATTTTTCAAGCCTCTGGGGAAAGCTTTTTCATGATTTGTCAATGTTTTTTTAAGAGCTGATATTGCAGCAGCTAAACTTAAGAAAGCACTAGAGAGACACATACGGAAAAAACAAAAGGCAACAAGCTAAGGAGTTGGCTTCCAAGTATTTCAGCGCATACTTCCTCAACAAATTAGTTTAGAATTTGCATGCTAATTTGCATATATGATTCTTTCCCTTAACCATCTTTTCACCTTAAGACTGTTAGATATTGTTAAACACAGTAAGAGGGTTGCTAATTCTTGTAAGTAGACTTATTGTATGAAGAGTTCTGACATCCACAGATCTCCAATCTGTGAATATGTAAGAGAACCACAGATCTGCTATTCAAACTACAAATAACCTGATGAAATAAGCACTAATGCTTCTCAAATGTCCACCAAACTGTTGAACTGATAGACTATCCTGTGAGAGTATCCATCACTGAACTGACTTTAATTAGTCCCCAAAGTGCTTACTGATCAGTCATCAAGTATGCACTGAAAGAGAGCAAGACTGTAATTTTGCAGATGCTGAACTGTCATCACTTCTCCACTGCAGTGAACAAGCATTGTTAAATGCATACTAGTACCTTTCTAAAATTAAACGACAAGGTTGCTCCTATTAGTTTAGCAGGTTTATTCTGCACATCCAGTGATGTAAACCATAAGATTTCTGTCAGACGACTGCATCAGACTTCAAGTCAAGGAAAAAGATTATGCTACCCTATGTACTCTCACACTTGGAGGTGACAGACTGTTCTCTTAGTGGTATAAACATCTCACTTTGTGTGCCAGAGTTTCAACATCATTCACAGGAGCTCAGCAAGTAGGCTTAGGGCAGAAGATAGGACTTATCACAGGGAAGGGCACATTAGAGCACACCCTTAGATAATTATTTTACTTAAACCAATGATTGTTATCTGGGCAAATCCATCAACAAGCCAGTAATTGGTGCTGTACTTCTGTGGGCTACAAGAGAGGAATGTTCCCACAGCAAGGCACTGGCTTTCCTTTTCTACACGCATACATTTTTTCTAGAAAACTTCTTAATCCAAGGTAAGACTGAATGCTACAAAATTAAAATATACTGAAATTACCATGTGCTCCCATGTGGTTTATTTTTATAATAAAACTGCACAACAAGGAGCTTTTCCATAGTTTCTCAGGAAATAGTTCCTGGAACAGTAGCTCATCCCTGGTGCAATTACCATGTTTGAATTGTTTCAGAATTGTCTCTGCTAAGCTTCGAGTTCTTATCAGAAGGTGGAGTCACAAGAGTTTCACTGAACAGGGTTAGTTAATACTCTACACAAGAAATAAGTAAAATCTTGCGCCAATTTTACCACATCAGTGGCCTCTAGCAGTTAAGTAGGCTCAGTATTTGCTGCTGTCAGCATCCTGTTCACTTCCAAGCCAAAACACTGACGTAGTTTTAGGAATTGTCACTGATATATTACTACCAATACAGAACTACTGATTTCACCTTCTCAGATCTCTGATGTGCTACAGTAAACTGAACTTAATTTTTCTACAGAGAATCCAGATTCTGTGTTATTTCAGCAAAGAAAATTTGGCAACAACTACCTTGAGAAATAAAACACTCAGGATTTTTAATGGTAAGATAAAGCAATGGAAAATGCAAGTGGCACAGCAGCCCTGTCTCATTTAATATTAAATTTGCTTTGGACTGTCCCTACTTTTTCATTTTTCTGAGAGCTTTACCTTTGTGTTGCCCATGAAAAGTGTGATGCCAGTAGGATTAATTTGAAAAGCCAAGTGGGAGACATGAAGATGTATTTTTATGATGTGCATTACTTTTCTCCACCATTTGCCCTCAGCCTTATTACTGGAACAGATCTGTATTTTTAGCAAACTTGTGACCTCCTGGACTCCTTTAGAGGACATTTATGAATATGTCCTGAACCCTGAATAAATCCAATGGAGACCCCTCTCCAATACAAGAAAAGAGTCTGCCTGCCTTCTGTTTCCTACCATTCTAAATCACTCAGATGCTATTGCTATATTCCAGTACCTGATCTGACAATGCAAGGTATTTTAGCTTCCCAGAGAAATGGAACAGGAATTTGACTGGGGAACCTTCTCTGTTGTAAAGCCAATCTATTGTAAAATCAATAATCTGTCGTCTCTTCAAGTCAACATACAAGATTTCTAAATCAGTCAGTTCATGAAAAACACCAACTCAAACCTCCTAAAGCTTTCAGTTTGACTGACTTTTCTTCCAGTAATTGCCAGGAAAAACTCCAGTCTCTGACCCCACACAACTAACCAGGCTCCTCTTTCCGTGTCTGCCCTCACTCAAAAATGCCCCTCACTGCAGCTTCACTAGCTTATATCCTTATGTAAAACACAGGACTATTTACTAGCCTATACTGGCTGACAGTGGAGCAGGGAGAAGAGCAAGAGAGGAGTGCAGCTGCTGGGAATTGGGAATGTTGCAGACCTGAAAATACTGAGTGGCTGGCACAGCCAGGAGAAGCCATGCATAATTAAAAGTACATGCCACTCATAGTTTACTGAACTTGCAAAGATACAGAATAAAGCTTAGCTATTCAATTGTTTTTAGCATGATGTTCTCAGTCATAATTTTAAAATTAGTGCATAAAATACTGAGAATTGAAAATACAGAGTCTTAAAATGCATTTTCTCTAGTCATAAAACATTTAGAAAACCTACAAATATGTAATGTAACATTTAAGAAAACCTTTACATAAAAGAGATTGAAAATGAAAAGGTAAGGTTTCCCTTACAAAATTCTGATTATTACAGCAAAGTAAGCCTGCTTTGCTCACAGGTTCTAAGGATATCTTCTGAAGCTGTGGTTCACGTCCTTCTGTTCTTATTTTTTCAACAATCCTGTACATGATGGGTAGTTTTAATGAGGATGGCACAAGCCAAAGGCAACAAAAGCTAAGTTACTCCAGGGAGTAAATGAAGGCCTATGGTACAAATCTCCTATTTCCGTGATAATTCCTAGTAGCAGAAATGGGAAAAGAAACTAATTACATAAAGTGTAAGCAAGGAGAAAGACCTCTTTTTTTTGACATTTCATTGCAGTTCTGAGCCCTTCTACATTAAATAAATAGCCAAAATGCTTACTAGTGTCTTTCTCAAAAGGCAGAGGCTCAAACTTTCAGAAGTGAAAAAAATATCTTTGAGCAGAAATTCTTTTTTAATTGAAAACCTTCATAATGCACTCAGTGGAAGGCAGCTTATCTCTTAAATTTCTCAGTGATTTCTTATTTTCTTCTCTTAGAGCACGTTCTTCTTCACAAAATCTACAGCACTGCTTATTGACTTCTTTGATTTAAACCTCGTCAAATCCAATGGACGTAACGGCTAACTAGAGCAGGTTTTAGATGAGGCCCCAGTAACAGGTTAGAAAGGATTTTCTGAGGCAGAAGTGCAATACTAGATATTCAAAGATGGGTCCTAAAGTCACCTGCTTTTTCCTGGCATTTTCTATGATAGAGAAGATTTGGACTTGAAACAAGCATTTAATCCAGCCTTTGGTACCACAGCATTAGAGAAATCAAGGCATGTACCCTCTGAACATGTGTGCCTAATGAGCACAATCTTTAACTGAGATACTCAAGGAGTGACAAATAAAACACTCAATTTCTTTACACTGGCCTGTGCCTCAGAACAAGCACATCTTAATACTTTAGCTTTTAGTGATTTTTATTCTATCCTCTCATTCTTTTCAATGCATTTTTGTGTGCAACTGTTTGTTTTTTAATTCTGCAAAGAGGCCTTGCTTTGCAGACCTTTCTTGTAAGATAAGGAATGATGGTAAGAAAAAGCAGATTATAAAACCCTCTTCATATACATTAAAAGCTCTGCTACTTCCCCCTCACTCAAAGGCTCTAGAGGTATTTAAATTCCAATAAGGCTTCACATTTTAAGTTGTACTTCATGAAGGCACCATTCCGTTCCAAAAAACAGAACCAAGAAGAAGGGAGAGCTTTCACTACTAACGTATTACTCACAGACTTGAAATTAATTTGGTGGGGTTTTTTGACACAAAGATTTATCTCACAATTGTAAGACTGAATTGTTTTAATTTTTTCCCTCTATAAATCATGGGGCAAACAAGAAGATGATGTCTCCTTTTTGTAAGTGATTGACAAATGTACCTGCTGGAGATTAGAATTATAGATACTTGTTTTGGTAAGGTCACTATGATCTTGTCGTGTAAACAGTTAATGTCATACAGAATTAAAAACCTGTGCATGAGCTTTCCATCTGTCTAGATGTTGTTCTATCTTTATGTACATGAGCAGATATAATACAGAGATATGCTGATGAACATTTTAAATATGCAAGCAGTGAAACAGATGCTACTCTGCACCATATTGTCACTTCAGTATGTGTGGGTTGTATCTAGCTAAATCTGGACATGTACAGCTGACCAAGTCCTTTGCAATCAATGAGAAGCTGGACAACAGAGTTAACAGTATGGATCGTTTAATCTCAAGCAGATTCTTGCATCTGATTAAAGGGGTCTTATCTCCTCATATTAGTTCCAGTGACTATAATAGGAATCCAGATAGCAAGCTAAGACATTTGTATCTACACTAGAGATGTCGGAAAATCAAGTGAAGTAAATTCCATCCCAAGAAACCATCTTGCAGCAGTAGTGTGGCTCAAATTGTGCACAAGTTCAGAATTTTTATTAACATCAAAAATATTCCCATTTAAAAAAATTCTTAAATTCCGAGAAAGGAATTAGCATTCACTGGAAGCCATAACACATGGAAGTCAATACCTGAACAAATCCATAACCATCAGCAGGAAGATGTAGCACTAGTGTGAAGAAAAACAGTGAAAATATCCAAGTCCAGTCCTGCAGATTTTCACTGGTGATTCAGAAAAGTATTTCAGCACATGTTTCACTATTTCCCTACCCTGGGAACACAGGCAGTAATCCCGAGCCTCGCCAGGCACTGGAGTTATGCAACTGCTTAACTGAAACAAGACTGTATCTTCAGGGCTTATTCACCACTGAAGTCCCACTTGTGCAATGGCTCCTACAGACACTGATCCCCTGCAGCTGTGTGAATTTGTCTGCGGCTATCACTACTTTGCAGAAGTTGAATCCCAGCATACTTCACTGACTACAGGTCTGAGCCAACAAGGTTTGCAGTATTGAACCCTACAGAATCAGTGGTGGCTTCAGACAAAAAAAGGCCCAAAGAAAACTACTCAGAAACAAAAAGGAAAAAGTGGTGGTTTAGGTAGGCTTTAGGAATCTGTGTCTACAGCTACAATTCAAAAGAACTCAAGGCAGTAGGACAAGACTAATTTGGATCTCCTTTTTGCCACCTAAGTTGTTCAAATGCTTTTCAACCTATCCACTGATGGGTGCACAATTTTCCCTAGGTCAGATGAAAAACCATCAAGATGCACAAAAGTAATGTTTGAGCTCTGCCTCTGGAGAGGTGATCCCTGATAACTTCCTAAGCTTCCTTAAGGTCATAAATTGTTCCTTGGTATAAATATTGTGAAGTTTTTTTATTGTCCTCCAACTCTTGATGATGGGAAAGGGAGCAGTCTAGAGATTGTTATGCAGGGTACTGGAGCACATATGTTTCAAATTCTTCCAAAAGAGAATTTGGATGCACAACTTCCTCAACCAGCAGGAATCAACACGCTTTTATAAGAGGTGGATGTCATCAGTTCTTCTTCATTCTTTAGCTATGTTTAAAAAAAAAGAGTAGTTCTTGCTTTTTTTCTTTCTCAGAACATATCCCCTTAGAAAACAGGTGGGGAAACAGATACTAGGTAGACAGAACATCATTTCACAGTAACACGTTGTGTAGATGGGTTTCAAACAAAAAAAGAGGTTCAGACCTAAGTTCTCTCAGATTTTCCTGTGCATTAACAGCAGCTTGCCAGAATGTTCACACTGTTTTTTTCTTGACCTCTCTAAATGGTACAGAAAGCCCACAAGCCCCTGTTTTCTTTTTCATTATTTACTTATCCCAGTCAGGGACACAGGAGGGCACATAAGTAACATTTAGACAGCACAGCACTGGATCTGCAAACAACTATGATTTTTTACTGAGTGTAGTCCATGAGTCAAACCAAGCAGATGCCAGAATGGACAAAAACATGGCAGAAAAGAAAGAAGCCTTGCTCGGATAAACTCTGAGTAGAAATGTCTCATTAATAATCAACAAAACTAACAATAAACTTAGCTTAGCAGAGTCTGGGGGGAAAAAGGGTTCAAAGTAAAGAGTAATCCTGGAAGCATTAGCATATGTATTCTAAACAACTGAGTAGTTCTTCCAAAAATATAGTTCAGACTTGTGTAAAAGACAAAAATAAACATCTCCACTGGGGGGTAACTTGATAAAAGGCCACTTAAAGCTTACAGAAGTAGTCTGATATGGAATTTGTATAAGATAAGCTAAGTAACTGTACTTACTGTGTAAAGCTCGTTAAGTACTTTCATTAAGTCTTCATGAAGCTGAAATGAAATCTCTTTGCTCTGTAATTAAAAAACAATAAATTAGGAAAAGGCACATAAAAACTGCAGAACACATTTGGTTCTTGATATCTGTACTCATTGTTCATCCTAGACAGTGAATGCAATGTTGCTCACCAAGACCATTCTGACAGAATTACAGTGCACTAAAAGAGTGATTCAGGGATGCAGAGGCAGACAGATAATATCTGGACACAGGCTAAAAGGAAACACAGAAGTAATTTGAGATATTTTTCCCATAAAGCATCCGGAAATTAGGTGCCAACAGAAAGGGTGAAGTTCAAGATTAATGTTTTTAATGGAACAAACTGTGTACTGTTTTATAACTGCTATGATATATACAAAACTTAAACCATGCAGAATACAATATTCTAGGGGGACATCCTGCCCAGTTTTACATCTAGGATAGTCTTTGTTTCTCAGCACATGCAACTATCTAAATATTTATGCAAGAAATAATTGTGGCTCCTCTTTGAAACAGATACCCAACCGCACAATATTCCACAGAGTGGGCTGCTGAACCAGCTTTGTTTAGCTTTTCTGGGCTGCGTCTTTATTTTCATTCTGACCCAGAAAAAATAAAATGCTTAGCCATAGTTATTATCAAAGCAAATATGTCAAAATAAGAGCATTTAATTGGATTCTAATTCGAATGTACTCCTCTGTTAGTTGTCCACAGCAGTTCAATCTGATGAAAACTGTGGCAACTGTGTAAGAGTTGAAGACATTTGTATCATAGCCTTTGGAAATCAGCTATATAACAATGCTAAGGGACTTGGCAAACAGCCTGGCTACACTTCTGTGATGCTCAACACTGTAACATCCATGCTGGAAACATCAGATTTTTTTCTCTGTGAATAAACTGATAATTAGTCTGGCTTCGAAAAACTCCAACTTCATGATAGATAATGGCCTTAGCCATACGTTGTATTTGTATAGAAGCCACAGGAAAATCCCCAGGGACAACTCATTTCCAAAGCTGCTAACACATACTTGGCCATCACTAAAACACCTGCAGGAATAATGGTTTCTGAAGGAGAATTTCCAGCACAACGCCCACATACGAGGAGGAGCCATGCTACACATCCCACCCACGGTGTCTTCCAGGAGGATGAAACAGACAGTAGCTCAAACAGAAAATTTTGTGGGTTCAGTTTTCTTTTTCCTCCTATTCCTACTGTCATACTCTGAGCAGTATTTTAAGGCGCCTGTCATAACACTTAGCAGTATTCACTCCAATCTTTCTATGCAAGATGATTTGTCACTGAGAAGAAGCTAGGAATACAATCGAGGAAACACTACGATGAAATTCTTGTATTCCCAAGGGCACTCACTGTAGTAACTACAGCACAGTAAGACAGCTGCTCTGAAGCTGAGTTACGCAGAATTACTCTGAAACTTTCCGTATTGCTTGTACTTTTCAAAGTCTAGTATTTTTCATGAGGTACGCATTATTACTGAAGTATCTAGAACAAAAGGCTTACTACTTCCATTTCTTTGCATATATCAGACTATTTTCATCTAATATTAGGAATAAAACTTCATATAGGCAACAGTATACAGAGCGCCTGTGAAGAATTGGAAAACAACTGCAGATTTGCAAGCTGCGGTAGGGAAATGCAGTAAAAGCTTTAGCAAAAAATATGAATTGCTTTTCATTGCTTTACATTGGCACCCTGCCTTTAAAAGTCAGCAGTGCAGCTCTAACACAGTTTACACACCTCCTCAAAGCTCCAAGTGGTGGCCACCTGTTTTTTCTTGGATAACGGCTTCTATAGTGCTGAATACAAGCAGTCTGTTTTTTAAATTACTTTAGCAGAAAGAAGGGCAAAACATACAAATAAGATGTTCAACATTAAGATGAAAGCATACACATGTGGGTGGAAACTCTAGATGAATCCAGTTTCAAGCAATTTATCCCTTTCAACTGCTGGTCACAGCCATCTCCAGGCTGATGAAAAGTCAAGCCCTATGTACAGCAACAACAATTCTAAGGCAGGATGCCTTAACCTGGTAGTGCAAAAGTTCGAGAAGGTGAGACAGAAAACTCCAAACCAATTTTCTCTTTATCCCTTGCAGATTTTGTTGCAAGCAAAGCTCACAGCAAATCATTGAAGGATGGACCTTCTTTTTCTGCTCTGAATGCAGTTACATCTTAATGCAAATAGACATCAGATGAGTAGAGGATTTGGTGAATGATCACTATTTAGTAGGACTCATTTCTTCTCTTTGCTCCTTTAGAGCTTTGTCTAGCACCAAAACACAAGTGGTTCAGCCCTTAAGATTTACTGGCCAGCATGCACACATCATCTTTTCCAGGGCAACACAGTGATCAGTGGTAAATTTGAAAGCGAATGGAATAGATCACAGTGGAGAAAGAGAGAGATGCTTTTAGAAATGGACAATAGGCTTTAAAATGGGAAGCAAAAAGAGAACGAAGGAGGTGATCAGTAAAAAGAGTAAAACTTGTGAAGAGACAGCCTAGCAATGCCACACAATCAATCACAGAGGAGTCATCCTTTCATCAGTTCATCTGTGGACTCCAACCTGTAGAAGGTGCCTGTAGCGATGGATAACATGTCAGCTGATGTATCTTTCTGATGAAAGAATTTGTAGGAATTGTCAAAAAAAAAACCTCAGGAAATTTGGTTAACCTTAGCAGTATAAAAGGTATTAATTTTCAAGAACCAGTACATTTTACATTAGCATTTATGATTAAGAAATACTGACTTGAGTGGCAAGCGATACGGCTTTTAGTGTGTAATATATAGTGTGTTAGAGCACCAGATAAGAAGTGCATTTATTTTCAGTGGTTAATGGCTCTCCTATTTCTTTTTTATGCCACCTACTCCCTGCAGCAGTTGAGCATGTCTGACTGGTGTGCTTCTCTAGGACCCTGGAGTGAGGGTGGCCAAACCGCAGAACGTAAGATGCAGCACAGATTTTTCTGGAGCTGAGTTGATAGCTTTACAGGCTATTAAAACCTGACCAACAATCACAGAGGTTCTTTTTTATTTACTACATCCTAGAGAAATGTACTAGCACCTGTTAATCAAAAGAACAAAAAACATAATAAAAAATGTTAGAGCACATGCAAATTCCTGCTAAAAATATTTTATGTGCTATTAATCTGGTTCAAGGCATTAAGAGACAGTAGTGTATTTTCTTCCCTGATCACAGCCGTGCAAGACAAGTAGGTGTACCCAAATCCTGCTTTCAGAAGGTGGTCAACTTTCACCACATCAGTGGTCCCACTGATGTTATTGAGATTTACATTTATGGAATAATGTCCAAGAAAATTAAAATTTTATTCCACATTAATATGTTTTCATTGAAGTCTGTTAGAATTTTTCCATCCATTTCAGTTAGAGCATAATTTGGCACTCAAACTTTACTCCTTTGTTTATTTTAACTGAAATTTAAGAGTCTGTTCAGTTCTTCCTGGAACTCTTTAGTGTCTGTATTTAGCATGCACAATGCTACTCTCAGTTACATCATTTAGGAAAAATATTCTGTGACTACTGCTTTTAAATGAGTCTGCTACTGGTCCCTGGGGGAAGTGAAGTGCAAACCCTTCTTTTAAGGAATTTTCATGAGCTGTGGTGACACTGACATAACCAACTCATTGCAAAATTTTGTCCCAGATTTGCCAGTCTATAGCAACAAACAGCTTTGCTATCCTTTTAAACATTTAAATGTTAAAGAAAATGGTGCAAAAACTCTCAATATATGTGCCACAATCTTTATAACATCACATAGATTCAGCAGGTAGTCATATTCCTTGTTAACAGCCAGATTATGGAACTAAAATATTTATTGTGTTTGGCTTCTCCAGCATCTTTTACTGTAAACATTGGAAGATATGTTCATCCTGGCTCATTTAGACTTCTGTACAAAGAAAATACATGTTTATAAATTATAAATATACAAATATGCTTAAACATTTAGTGGGTATGTGTTTATACAGTCGATTATTAATGCTGGGGTAACCAGAATCACTACATGAAACATTCTGCCTAATACTTTTCCCTTCTGCTTGACATTTTTCCTTATTACTTTATTCTTTAATTGTCCCCATGAGGCCAGCTACCCCATCTGCCCAAAGAAATGCTCAAGCATGCAACGTTTGAACTTGGCTACTTTATTTTTGCAATTCTATGTGCAGCACGAAGGCCAGGCATGAACAGCAATACGTACTGCTTCTATATGCCAGCAACTAAAAAGAAGAGCTTAAGTGCGTATCTGAAAGTATGAGGCCTCACATAATGTCTTCATATAAATGCTACAAAATCTCTGAACTAGATCCGATCTTTGTCCTACATTCAGTACATTTAAACAGATACCTGTTCCTGACCCCTGGAAAAAAAGAATGACAAATAGCTCCTGGGAGAACAAAAATAATGACTATCTACATATTAAGTAGGCCAGACTAGAAAGCAAAACCTTGTTCAATCAGGTACCTGATTAGAACATATGCTGTGCCAACAGAACATGTAAGGTAGAAGCAATAGGGATCACCTCCCAAAGCAATCCAAATGTCGAGACAGAGGAATAGATGCACACAAAAGGAAGAACCAGAACAAGGAAGAACAGAGAATGATTCACTCTTATCACTACATTTTATATAGACCATTTGCACACATCTTTTACAGAAGGAGTAGAGAAAGGGGCTCCTACAGTCTTATGACTTACGCTATATCCCACACAGAGGGAACAAAACAATACTCTAGTCGTAAGCATGGCCGGGAAATTAGGAAACAGTTTGATTTTTTCGCTACTACAATTCAAGCTGAAGCCAATCTTAAGATAGAATTCAAACCACATTCCTCTAGAAAATGTTGGGCTCACTTCACGGAAAAGTTTCATTTGAGAACAAACATGCCCACCAGCAAGATGGAAAAAGCCAGTAACAGCTACTGCTGAGAAGCAGAATGGGAAGTCTCATCCTCTTGGATTTCCAGTGACAAAGAACTGAACTATGCTGAAAGCAAACAGGCTAGTCTAATAATGCACATCTAGTGAAGGAGATATTTCTAAGATAGGACATAAGTGACTGAAAAACTACTTCAGATCCAACACCAAAAAAAATTCTACTAGTTTGCAACTCTGAGATATCTCCACATAGTACTGTAGTATATTCAAATTGCTTTTCTCATTATCTATTCAACCTCTATAATAATCATCCATATTACTAAGCTTAGTGGTTAGTGAATTAGTTTTATGTATCAAACGTATTATATGAATAGACCACTGCTCACTGAGATGAGAAACCATAAACTTCAATCAATTACCTATTTTTAAAACATTAACTTGGTGCCCTTGCTATCATTTAGTCACACCCTTCATGTTTTGTAACCTTTATTCTTTTTGAACTCTTTTGTATGACACTTGCCTACCAGCATCCCGCTGTGGCTAATGGATATGCATTTATAATCTATTTTTCTTTCCGAATATTGTAACAACAATGACTGCAAACACATTGTGTAGATCTCAGGCTAAGGTTGCCTAGAGTGCTTGCTTAGCACATGAGGGATTTACACATTGTATGTGTTACAAAATACCTAACAGGCATGGACAAGGACAAACATGCACAGAGACAATGCTTTAATAAAATAATAGAAATAGTTATGTTATCAAAAGTGTGTGTTCATATTTAATATTAGGAAGGAAAGGGAAGATTTTTAGAAGAATTGCAGCATATACTACCATCTTTATGTCAAGGCACTAAAAGGCAAACCCTTGCTTTGGCTTCAATCTGTTTCACTCACAATGAAATACTGTTTTCACAAATAATTCATTAATACAGCAATACTATTTTGGGAGTCCTAAGTGAAAACTGTTTCCTTTCTGCATGGGTAGACAAGTGTGCTTTTGAGAGAAGGACAGGCTTTTTTCCCTGCTTTTTGAATATTTGTGATTCAGCGCTTAAGGTCACCAGCATATACAGCAGGATCCCAGGCACTTTAGCGCTAAGGATTTGCTGCGTGAGAACAATCATAAAGTATTTATATGTATGCTAAAACAGATTTTATGCTACGTGTGCTGAATCTTCTCCTGAAATGCTACTACCTACTAGGACACTTGTGCCTCTCTCATGCATCTTACAAGCCCGGCCGGAAGACTGCAGGAGAGGCGTTACCTTCTTGAACATTCTGGTGGAGTCTTCACTTATCTGCATGAACCTCATGATCACATTGTTCAGGTAGATATCACTCAGCGTTGCATGGTCTTTGCTTTCCCTTCTCACTTGGTTCAGGAGTAAGTACCAGCAATTCACTGGTGACAAGAGGTTCTGGTCTTTTCTAAAGGAGGAGATACACACATGTATTATGTATAGAAATGAGAAAGTTACATTATAAACACAAACATCTCACTGACATTTACAGTCATAACCTGCTATATAAAAATAGCTGCTTTTGAACAGCCCATTCTTGGAATAAGTCGGGTTATGCAAGGCTCAGATCACTTTTAAGACACATTCTACAAGTCTCACAAGGCATGGACACAAAAATATAGTAAAAACATAAGAATTTAGAACACTGAAAGCCTCCTGAGACTATAAAATATCTTGTCACAAAGCTTAGAATTGCTTGCAGATGGACTACATGTAAATATTAAAAATCAATAAAGATCACTGCTGAAAGATTAAGAGTAATTTATTTTTGACATTAGAAATAAACAAGCACTGGAAGCACATCCTAAATCCTTCCTGACCAAAATTGCAGGGGTAGCTGTTGCCCTGCACTGGATTTGTATAACCGTGAAAGTAGAAGAAAATGTCCCAAGCATTCATGTTCTGTGATCAGCATTCCTAAATACACTGCTACTGCTAGGCCTAGGTGGGTCAATTACAAGACAAACAGCAGGACTGGACTTTTTCCACAGTGACCCAGTTCTGAACTCCTGTGACAGACTTTTTGCAATGCAGGCCCACTCCAAGCTTCCATATATCGAAAAGTGAAACCACAGATGACTTCTCATTTCTTTTACACAAAGCAAAATAGAAATACAGGTAGTTCAACAACTGTTTCACAGACACAAAAATCTATTTATAAAATGGCTTACAATTTTATTGAAATTTTAATATCAAGTTTGCCTCTCAACTAACTGCTCTAGAAACTTGCTGCTCTTTCTTTTCCTTCTTATGCAGGCATTTTCCTATAGTCAAAAGGTTCAAGCATGTGAAGATAAAACAGGCAGAGGTGGTGATGAAACTCCTTCAACTCTTGATAAATTTTTCTAATAATTAACTATTTTCACTGTTAGAATATGTCCTTTAATTCCCATCCAATCGTCTACTCTTAGCTCTCACTCTCAGAATCAAAGCAACAATGATTAGCAGGCAAAAGTCTTTTCTTAATCATTAGTGCTTTCTTTGCTATGAATCAGAAGTGAGTTAAAGAAATGTCCTCAATTTGAGATGGACATCTTAACAATGTTACTCACAGCAAGGAGCTTCAGGGTTTTATCAGCCAGGTCAGCTAACATGAGCACTCCTGAAGGACTATGCTGATATGAGTTGGTTCTTATTGCATCTGCATGTCCCAAAGCCAGAACCACAGACTTGATTCTTCTGGGGGGAATTGTGGGAACAACTCAGAGGACGAACAGCTAAACCAATTTTTGCTGTAACCTCTTCTCAAAGAAGAGAATTGCAGCACAAAGCCAAAGGCAGGACTTAAGTCATAACCCCCATGCACAACTGCCAGTCCAGATTTAACAGGTTTAAGAACAAGGAAAGATGTTTGTATGCACAAGGAAAAAAGATTTTGCCACAAGCAGAATAAAAACCGGGGCTTTCTCTGAAGTGGTGACATATGCACACGTTGGTTATTTCAGAGAATCATTGACTCACTTAAATTACTTTTAAGAAATATATATTAATGCTCTTTGAATTGTGCAAGCTGTATCTGGATTAACCTTTGCTTTTCCAGATGTATTTGGAAAAGACTTTTGTCCTGAAACAACAGCTCTATCTCTAGCACAGCACTGAGTGAACAGTGGAAAAAAGTACTTAGTTTTCAATTTTACAAACAGTAAAATATTGTTTTATACCCCTAAGCACAACAGGGCCAGACAAATGCATTCAATAATCAGCTCAAGTCAGAAGAGTAACCAGATAAGACTATATCAGCAAGTGATGCACTTGAAACACTTCAGAAAACATACCGTACACAAGTATTGCCAGATACTACCTGACCACTTCTGTTTAGCACAAAAGATACTATGCCGTGAAAAGGGATACATTAAATTGTAAGCAAGGCATAAAATTCACTTCATCTTAAGTTTCAGGAATCAGAGGGGTCAAGAGGCAGAGAAGTTCACGTGCAACAACAAATCAAAATAGTTTTATTTCTTAATTGCCTTTTTCAGCCAAAATTGTCCTCTTTTGCTGTAACGTTGACTGACCTTCATTTAGACACATTAAAATCTTGTCAACTCCAGTAGAGATCAGCACACAGCTTTCAAGCACTTCAGGTGCTCTGCATCTCTTCTAGATATTTGCTGTATTTTCGGTGGTTTAAAATCCATATGGCAGGCTAAGGATAATATTCATGCAAAGTCCCTTATAAGAAACTGAAACTGCTTACATGAATAACTACAGAGAGCCAAATCAACAACAGTATTTAGGCACTCATCTACCTTCAGCTCCAGTGGGAACTGCTATGCTGCTCAACAGGGGTGGGAATTTTAAATAAGCCTTTGAACTTGGGCTCAACCTCAAGTACTCAAACCGAGCAGAAGCAAAGAGTGGTGCAGCACTCCAGCAACAGCTAACATGGGGATGACAGAGAAGCAAATTTCTCTTACTTGTACTGCTGATGATCCTTTGTACTCCTTGTTTTTGCCATGAACCTCTCTGCCAGTTTTTCCAAGTTTCGGGAATACTCCATCTCTATTTCCGACTTCTTGCGGAAGAAATCTTGCAGATCCTGAAGAAGTTGCACTCTCATTTCAGTCTGCTGCTCCAGGCATTTCTGCTGCTCAACAAGTTGAGCTCGGATCTCTAATGAAAGAAACACATAACCACTCAGGTCAGTGAATGCAAATGAGAATTGAGAGTTACCAACCAAATTTCAAACACTCAAGCGTACTTCAGCCTCACAGCTACACCAGCTGGATCTGGATTTCAGGTCCTGTGGCAGGAGGCAGCAGTGGCAGCTCCCACTTCTGCCACCACATGCTTATGCCCAGCATCCTCCTACCTGCTGCTGGCTATGGGAGGGGCTCAGGTGAGCAGGAGACCTGCTCCACCTCCTATCCTCTTCCTGGCCTCTGGCATTAGCACAACATTCAGCTGGGAGTGATCTCCTTGCAGGAGGTGGTGTGCAACCATTTGAGCAGCAGTTCCTTCCACTGCCCTGATAAATGGCAGGATAAACACGTACCCTTTGGGCCAGGGTCAGCCTGCTGGCTGCCAGGTGGACCATGCTTGTTGGTATCATCATGTACATCATGGAAACAACCTTGTGATAAACTCTGGAGGCATCATCCACTGTAACTCTGCACAGGTGAGCTTCCGTATCTGCCCCATCTCTGCCAGGGAGGGAACTGGTATACTATGCAGGTATTCACCAATATTTTACAGTAAATAGAGAGGAAAGAGTATACTTATATGTGGAGATAACTATTTGAAAACTTGCACAAGGTTCCAGAGACTGTGGCATATTTTTTAACAATAAAAGAAAAATAATTCAGGTAATTTAGATGAGAACATATGCTCACACTTCTCTTCTAGAGTAACAGGCCTCCAGATTTCTTACCACTGTTTGTGAAATGCATAGTTACAATGTGGTAGGGTTTTTATTTTAGGGTTTGGTTTTGTTATTTTTTATTTTGGTTGTTATTATTTTAGCACTTTTATTTCCCGAGTCCTAAGCAGTTAATCTCATTATGAGAACACTTAGTCTAAAAACATCCCTCAGGTTCTTTAGGGTTCATTACAGTTTTGTCAGCTGCCCAGGAACAGTGTAATCCAATACTGTGGAGTAAATGTAGGAGTAAACATTCTGTGGCCATAATGTATGTATATATATTTTAAACAGCTTAATGCTGTAACAAGGACTTATTGATAGCAAAACAGCCGGAAGTGATGTCCATGTAAATGCAAAATTGTTGTGAACTCTTACTTGACTCTTAATGATGTAACCATGCTGTGGGCAAGAAGATGCTGAAAATCTTAAGATGCCCACAGCATGGTTTGAAATAGAAGAGCACTCTAAAAACCCTGCTAACATCACATGGAACTGCAAACCAGTAAGTAGTAATGACATTGCCAAAAATGATCTGATGCAACTAGGATCTAATGCATCCTTACTGATCTTAAAGCAGGTGTGAGCACAGAGATCCACTCTGCTGGGATTCAAATGTGTATACTGAAATACAGTAGTATGAGTGCAGAAAGCTGTTCAGCCAATATATTTACTGGAGGAGGGAGACACTGCAGTATTTTCTTCCAGATCTCCTTTGAGCTACCAGCTGCTGTGTTAATCATTAATGAGACCATCCATTTTTATAGTCTGGGAGTTGAACCAAAAAATTCATAGTTTGGTTTTCACTTCATTTCAAATCAGTTTGTTGGAAAAGAAACCATGCCTCCAGCAAGGATAAGCCATTGTAATACAACACTGTATCAATGACATTCATGCACACAGAGGAGAAAATCACATTGGAGCTGGAAGGTTAACAACAGAAACAAAGACCACTTTTTTGGGTGTCCTCTACTGGTAATACCGCAATCACGGAAAATTCCTGCTTATGGGAAACCAGTGGTACAGATTCACTGATCAGAAGCAGCAATTTTGTCCAGAACCATGTACATGGTCCCTACACTTTGGCCATCTCTTTTCCACTACAGATTTTTTAGCAGTTACTTCAAAAGCAGAGTTCTGTATGGAACAACTATGTTCTGATTATTTTGTAGGTCAGTGTATCTTGCTTCTATAATTCTTCTTTTTTAGGCAGGCTTTTACCATAGCAACAGGAATGAGAAAGATTTTAAAAACAGGAATATATGAATAGAAACAGAAGAAACAATGAACAAGGGACAACAGATAAAATATGAGAAACTGCATTAGATTTTTAATGCTGTCTGGATTTTCAGTGGACAGTAGTGGCTTCCTTCAAACTTGTATATTAGAAAACAAAATTGAAGCATAATCTCTGAAATCTGATGGAGATGTACAAGCTCTGAGTAAGGTGGTAAGTTAGGGCATAGGGGAACTGCAGCTTTATGAAAGAAGATTAATAATTTCTGGCTATTTGAATCTTAGCAAAGACAAAGAATATGTTGACTCCAAAAGCTCAGCCTCTGGCCTCTTCTGGAGAAGAAAAAGGGGAGACGCATGTCCCACTCATGCCTGCTGACCACAGTCAGTCCAGAAATTATTTCCATAGCTGTTCTCGTTCCAGTCTTTCAGGTCATTCTGCTCCAGCACTTTTTAATTATTTTTTTACTAATAATGTGTGTAATGCCATACTGGCAGGCTGAGAAGATTGCAATGAATAAGAAATCAGATCAGCAAATGTTGTGATTTCCATTTTCTGATAGGAGAGAGCTGTGGATTTAAAAAACCCTCAACAACTATCAAAACTCTCCAACAAACATTGGCATAACAGCCAAGCAGCCTGAGTGGCTGTGTATGACAAAATCAGAACTGTCCAAGCACTATTAACTAGGACACTAAGACAGACGAACCATTACCTATTGCTCTGGAGAACTGCACCAAGGCAACACTATCCTCAACCATTTTGCATGTGTGATTTCCCTAGGGCTACAAAGAGTGGCATGGAAAATTGCTGCACTGCATTCAAAGAAACAAATACCCAATACAAGAAGGTATCAAGTTAAAAAACAGTAGAGTACAAACTCTATAGATACAGAGACAGGTGCAGCTGGCAACAGAAGGGTGCCTGTCTTTATTCTATTTTGCTGGCACATTTAAATTCAAAATTGAATTGGTATCAGCTGTAATGGACAATGAAATTGTCTTATTCTACTCTGTAGGGTGGCTGATGTCAAATTGCCAGGCTATTTTGTGCAAGGAACAGGCCCATTTAAACCCTGGACGAGGTAACACCTTCTCCTTTATCCTCTTAGCAGCTTTGAGTCATACTCACTGGTTTCCAGCCAGGGGTTGGCTCAAAAGGACTCCCATCCATTTATACTGCACCTTGAACAGACTGAAATCACACCAAGTGGAAAATCTCCCCACTCTACCCTTTGTCTAAGATTTGCACACAACCAAAGCAAGAAAGCAGTTAATGTGACTGCAATTAAATCAATAGACTCTGAGTAAAGTTTTATTTCTGAAGATTTTAATGTTAAAAATGTTTTCTGAAGATTTTAATGTTAAAAATCATTTCAGGATGGTGCCCTCACTGACACCATCCTCCGGAATTCCTGCATTAAGTATAGAAATAGGTTTTGTTTGTGCCAGTCTTGAAGATGTAGCTCTAACCTTTCAACAAATCTTTACTTTCTTCTGACAAGAGGGTTAAATCCATGCACCAATGAAAGCAAAAGGAGACAAGATTATAGCTGTTTTGAAAGTCAGGTTGGAGCAGATGAAGCTGAACTACTGACATCACCCAAATCATAATCAGAAGTAACTCAACAAGGTTACCTCTTTGCACACAGTACAGTATCACAAATAATGACTTACACCGCACTGCAGTAACACACTGTATTACCCCAGAGAAGATATGTGTAACCACTTATAGGCTGCTGCCTCACCTGAAGGAACCTGTGGGGAGATACACTATCATGTGACACACAGTGATGATGCTGGCTACACA
Organism: Margarornis squamiger; assembly: GCA_035222235.1. NCBI lineage: Eukaryota > Metazoa > Chordata > Aves > Passeriformes > Furnariidae > Margarornis > Margarornis squamiger. The sequence continues at coordinate 32,699,454 of JAWWTY010000037.1, read as the reverse complement.
CCAGCATGGGACCAAAGTTCTTCACCTTCACTTCCACACACACAAAGCACTAGGCTCCATAAAGCATCCCAAAAAGTCACAGGAAAACCCCTCCAGACCTCAGCAGCTGCCCAACTCATAAATACACAGTATTAACCAAATTAATCCATTGACAGACCAACACTTGCCCACTGGCAGTGGCAGCCTGGCCTGGCAGTACTGCAGTGCTCTGCCCATGCTGCACTAGGTATGCCTAGTCTTTCAGATGCTGGAGACCTTTCAGACCACCACAACCTCTCATTACCAACTCTTGAGCAAAGCAACTCTAATGAATGCTTCATGGTGTGGATCACCACACCTGCTGCAAGATGCTTCCTGCCAGAGCCCCAACAAGAGCTGTTGCAGCCCTGTCACCCTTAGCTCCCATTTAAATGGAACTAACTTTTGTGCCTGCAGAGCAGCCCTGGGATAGGTTGTGGTGTTTGTTGAAAGCTGTGGAAGGTGCCACAGAGCTGGACATGTCTCCCTGTCACCCCCTTGGCGGTACTGCAAGCCTTCCACCTGCTGCCTCACCCTGTCTGGTAAGGAGCTATATTTAAGTCATGATTAGAATATACAAACTATGCAGACACACTGATCCAGTAGTATTACTGTAATTATACAAACAGCCTCAGGGCCTCACCCTGCAAAAGATTACAAAAGCAAGTAACTCATCAGAACTATCTGAGAGTATAATAAGGCTCTTACAAGGCACAGTTATATTTGCAAGTTTTGTCTGCTCAGGTAACCAGGCAAAGCCATATCACCTTCCATCTTTCCTCAAATACCTCCTTCACAAAAAAAAAAAAAAAAAGAAAAAGATTCGTTTTAAAACACTCAGAAATGTCTCATCAAACGCACTAAAAACAACACATGGTATCTTTGACATTGTATTTCTGAACCATTAGACTAAGTAGTTTTTTTACCCCAGTGAACTATCAACACACATATGCCACATTGTCGTCCTTATGATATTCAGATCATATTTCATAGGACCTTAAATTCAGCCTAGATATCATCTGGTGACCAACATGCGTTTGTAATTAAGCAGTTATTGGAGCATTAATCATTTTGCAGTTCCTCCTTGAAGACACTTGAGTCTTACATGCCTCTCATTGCGCCTCAGTTATTTAGCATTAAGAATTGCTCATGTCTGCGCCTGCTGCTAGAAGATGGGGTGCTGCATGGGGGGACTGATCATTCCCGTTTCTTCCCAGCCACTGCCTTCATAAGGACTAGTTTCTGGTTTCTCTGCCCAGATGAGCAGAGTTTTGGTCCAGCTGCATGCAGCTGGCCAACATCTGCAGTTTAGGTTTTGTTTCAGGAAAGCACTTATCTTAAGCCCACTGGATGGTGCCAGTAGAGAAACTGTATCAGGAATGGAGGTATTCCTGTGCACCCCTAGTAGTCCTTAATGCCACGTCACCCCTACAATCAGTGTTCCCACACCACCTAGGCACATTATCCTTTTTCTCAAGAGACATGAAGATAAAGATGACGAGAGGTATCAGACCTGTGGTGGGTGTTCTGACCCAGCTGCCGATACTCATCTCTGAGATACACAACCTAAAGGTGCTAGTGCTGAGCAAGTCTTTATTTCTCAGAGCCATGGCTAGAAAGCTATTTAAGTATTTCTATGACAAATGGCGAGGGAAGTTCTGTGGTCGGCAGGGAGTCTGGCTCACACTCCCTCCCAGGTCCTTGCTGCCATTTTCCTTGACCACAAGCAGGAAAATCCACTTCAAAAGCCAGGAAATTCCACCAGTCTGACAGCTGATGAGAGATGCTGGGGTGAGGATCTCGCAGGCTGCTGCAGAAATGCCTTTAAATAGATCATGAGCATGTACCACAACATTAACCTTCTATGACAGACTAGTGGAAATCACTTCCCTGTGTTCAGCATGCAAGACGTGTGGCTACAGAGACAGTGATGCCCTTCAGCTTCCAAAGGCAGGGCTTTTGTGGACTTTGTTCTATCCTGACCCCTGCCAATTTCACTTAATACACTGAGCATACAACTTTATAGGTTTTCACTTTCAGTGTGACCTCTGCAATGCACATCCCAGCACTAAACTTAATGTTTGACTTTGTGCTATTTCCCAGAGAATGAATTTCAGGTTTTTTGTTTGTTTGGGGGTTTTAGAGACTGTGCTTGAGGTTGCCTATGACAGAACATGTCTTCAGGCTGTAGTGTAGAAATGGATGGGGGGTGAGAATCATGTCCAGTATTTGAAGGGCTGTACAAAGACTCAGGAATCTGAAGGCCCTGTTGACATCTGTCAACCCCTTTAAAAACTGTAAACCATGTTCATTCAAGCACTTTGGCATGTTTAAAGATAAAAACAGTCCTTGTGCAGCCATTAGCAGGAAATCTGGTGTAGAAGCCATTTGCAGGATACAGACAATTGTTTACAGGTCACTTCAGTTGTTGTGCTGAAATAAAGAGAGCAGAGAAACAACAAGCTCTCCCTTTGCAGCTGCAAATTTTATTCTATACCTTCAAGCAAACATACTCCTATCTGTGACTGCAGTCACAGACCGAGCAACAACATGTCCCCAACCAGAACCTGTAACTGAGGGATTCCCGTGGACAAGATTCAGAAGGGGCAGCTGCATTAGGGCACCTTCCACCTTCCAGCTCTCTTTGAAGTGGTAAGACATGTCTGGAAGGGCCAAGAAAATCTCTAGATGTAGCTGAAGAAGCTTTTCTTCTTGTTGTTCTTGGACTAATGCCCTTCTGCTATTCACAGCCACAGCTGCTGGTCACTTGGCTGCCTACAGTCCGAATCTAAATGGAGGGCAGTGTGCCAGCTCATGACTTGGCAGGACACTTTTGCCACAGCGCTACTGCCAAGCGACCGTGGATTTAAGCAGGCAGTCAGCCTGCACCACACTTGAGTGCCATTGCTTTTGCGGCAACTGCTTCTTTGCACACCTAAGTAAGTGCTGGCACTACGTGCTATCAAACCTTGAACACTACATACTTTGTCCCTGGGGTCACAGGAGCTGGGATTCTGAGGACAAAAACTTCTGTCCCTCAGAGGAGAAGGAACTTTGTTTTGCTCAGCTGTAAAACTGCAGCTCATCTCAAAACAACATCAACCAGAAAAGCAGAGAACAAAGGGCAAGATGCCTCCTCTGCCTCAACAGTCTGATGCAAGGGCTTTCACCAGTGTGGCCCAGCCCTCACCTCCTGGTGCAGGAGCAGGTGTAACTGCCCCACTTCTAGACGAGCAAATCAGCTCTGCAAACCAGCAGCACACAACAAATAAGCTCCAGAACACATGTAAGAACAAAAGAAAACAGAAACTACCCCAACCATGGTGTTCACGGCAAAGGTCTGTAGCCTGAGATAGAAAATAAAGGGGGGGCAGGGGGAGAGAGAGAGAGAGAGAATGAGAAAGAGAAAGAAAGAAAAGGAATCTGTCCATCTCTGTCTGCCAAGCAGACAGGTGATCATGAAGTAGATGTCTAAAACTCCATTTAGGGCATCTAACCTGTCAAGATCTATATGAAAACTTACTCTAAAGCTTCTGAAGAGCTTCGATCATCCCCTTTTTTTTTGTACACTTGTTAAAAGATACCATGAGCCTTTCCTTGCAGACTTAAATTTTGGGCACCTGAGAAAAATAAAAGGAAACTCAATATTCCCACATCTTTCTTATCTTCTCACCAATGAGGTATCTGTCAGTAGAACAGAAAAATGACTCATGGTTCTCCTTTGAACCATTCTTTGCACAATGTCTGGAATGCTGGATTGATATGAACGCTCTGTGAGAAAACCAGAAATCCAACCAGGGTGTCCAGTAGGAAAGAAAACCCAGTTTGTCACAATCTGAACAGTAACAAAAACCTAATTAACAAAAACCCTTAATTAGCTTCCTTACTTGTAAACTGGGTGAAAACAGATTAAGTTCTTGTCTCGTCTGCCACAAGGCTGAGGATGGAGCTGCCTCTGGATAGTGCAGCAGTATCCACTCTGCAACAGACACTGCACCACCCATCCACCGACACTACAGTGAAATGACTCCAGGCTTAGTACTGGCACACATCCTTTACCTTCAGAGAAGCAGAAACCTCCCTACCATACAGATGTGAGCACAGAATCACAGGATGGGTAAGGCTGGAAAGGATCACAGTGGCTCATCTAGTCCAACCTCCCTGCTCAAGTAGGGCCATCATATACCACACTGCATGGTTGTGTCGAGACCAGCACCATTTCATTTTGTTAAGCTCTGTCAAAGTAAAACCCGTTCTTCCTTCTTAATATCTCAGGGTGGACAGCTGACAAATGAAAACATCTGAAGGCTTTTTCTAGAAATTCATTGTTGAGAGATGTGATTTTCTTGAAAAAAAAAAAATAATTCTGAGCATCTGGCAGGTGACATAGCTCTTAAGATGAGAGTTATGCTAGTGGCAGTGCAGTACAGGAACTCCTGAGAAGCAGGACAAGCAAAAAAGCCACGAAATCTGCACATCATTCAGATACAGCACCTCCCGTATGTTGATGATTATCACTGCGATAAAACACAGGAATTAATAATGAGAGAAAACACCCTCCCTATATTCTGTGAAAATGATTCTCCATGCATGGCACATCTTTAAGAGCTCAATAAAACGTTTTTAGGACACACATGCCCTGCTGCATGCCATAAATAAGAGCACGCGTTTGACCCAGCCACGACTTTCAGTGACAGCTCGTTAAGTCCCAAGGTGAAGTAACAGCCCAGTTAAGGACAAAAAGGAAACAAACAAACAAAAATACCCAAAAATCTGTGCTGTGTGCCAGGATTTTACCCACTTCCCTTTTCAGTCCAACCCATCTAACATACAGTAAAATACTTTCAGTGTTGCTCATTTAGCTTTGACACATTTAACTCTTAAACCCCCAAACTTAATATATAGAGCACTTTTGTTTTTTTCCTCTAAAACAAATTTGTACTTTTTTTGCTGCAACAGATCCACGGTGCTCCTCTTCTTCACTGAGACAAACAGCTATGTCACTAAGATGCCTGCAAAACCAGTTTTAAAACTTTGTGTCCACATCCCCTGACAATTACGTCAGTATATCCACATAGTTACTTAAGGTTCTGACTACCCTAGCCAACCAAGTGGGGCCAGAACACTGTCTTGGGCAACACACCACAGCTGCAGAGTCTGGTTTGGTTGCTGGCACACTTCTGGGCAGAGCATTAGCCAGTGCCCAGGAGCACCTTCCTAGCCAGCAGCACAGGCCAGGGACTGTACCCATCGCCCTGCTTTGGTGAGGTATCTCTGTGGCAGTGGGGCATTAGGGCTCCTCCCTCACTCAGAAGCACCGTGTCTACCACTTAGCAAATATTTGAACTAAATCATATCACCACACTTCACACTTCTTGTACAGACTTAATTGTAAAAATGCAAGTCTTGCTGGGGAATAAGACGGACCTTGATATGCAGAATTTTTCAGTAGAGACTTGACCTGAGTCTGCAAAAGGAATGTCCCAGTATGGGATTACTGGTCTTCTGAGCACGACTATGATATTATCCAAAAATAAATCTCAGTGCCTTGTCTCATTTTCACATAGCAAATACTACTGAATTTGACTCAATAGATTATTTCAGAAACAGGACAACATTGCATTCTGGGAATGAAGAAAGAAGTTCTGTATGCCAAACTTTAAGAAGAAGAAGTTTGTATTTTTAATAATTAAACAAGAGAATAACCCCTAGAGTGATGGAATAACTACTTCTGTCAGTGGGAGTCCTAATAAATGTAAAAGATAATCACCATTCTGTCTCATTATAAGTATCAAATGAGTAGTAGTAAGAGACGGGTATTCTTATATATCACCTAATGAATAAAATTATATAAATTCTGCCACACTTCAAATACATTTGTCTATGTACTGCTCTGATTTGGTAAAACGTGTAATTTCTAAGTGAGAAAACAAAATGCCTACCTCAAAGGAAGGTTTTCTGACAAATTTGAACCCAATTACTCAGAGCCTGAAATTCCACTAACAGCAGCTGGGAAAAAACAAATCCTTCAGTGTCACAGAGCAGATTCTTCCTGCTCCAGGGAAGTATAAATTGGATTGTGGATGACATTTGATTAAATTTATCTTCAGTTGTTACAGTAGGAGGAGAGGAAAGCGCCCACCACCTGAAGTTCCTGTTAATGGGAATAGAAAAAAAAATATCTCCTATGAGACTGTAAGTAACTGTTGCTCACTCACTAAACAGTAAGATGAAGAATAGTATCTGCTAGTAAATGAATTTTTGGGCTAAAATAATTTGCATATTTCCATGCACTCTTGAAACAGTTTTCAACTGTCAGATGTTAAAAAAAAAAGAAAAAAAACACTGATATTTTTTAAACGAGATGAAAGAACAAAAAAAAATTTGAAGTTGATGATATGTAGAACCCAGTATCTGCATCATCTTCCCGCATTAATCCCCTGGTTTGTCTATTCTGCAAATATTTCTCTCCAACAGACATATGGGTGGTTAGGATTTCCAGCAGGGCTCTGATGACTGCTCTGTGGAAGCAAAGACACCAAACACAGCTGTAGAAAACAGATGTGCCACTTAGGGCACCTTCAGTGAATGGCTAAGGGACAAATGCTTCACATGCTACTTAGTTAAGGATTCCTTTATAAAAAAAGGCTATAAAAATCCTATTATTGCTTATGTTTCTTGCCTAGCTCCACTTGGAAGTAGACATTCTGGTAGCAAAAGCCCCACAAGAGTCAGTAAAGGAGAAGAGTTGCAATGGGCAGGGCAGGATCTTTAGTCCTAGGCCCCTTACAGGGCTAAACTGAAATTGAATCTTGACTTTCATGAGTATAAATTGCTAGCTCTGAGAAGCACATCAGCAGCCATAGAAGCTGGATGGCAAAGTGGTAACCTGCAGAAACAGTTATTCATTATTCTGGGAAAAAAAATGGGTAACAAACAGAAAACGGTGCGCAACTCAGTGAAGAAATCAGACGTGACATCTACGATGGAGTACTCTCCATCCTGTAAGTAGCCCATCCTCTAGACACAAGCAAAATACTAGGGAAACTTTTTGGAGTATCACAGGCTTCTGACAATTTCCTAAAGGAGGCTTCATCCTCAGTTAGGTTTCCTTAATCAGGAATACTCTAAATACTCCCACTACTGGTCCTTACAATGGTGCTTTTGGGGGCACTCTTTTCTGTTAAAACAAAGATGAGTTAGAGCCAGTCAGGAGTACTGGGAAAAGTGTTGGAACAGAAAGATTAACTAAGGACCAAAAGGTCATGAGGTGTGGGCAGTGCACATCTGCTCAGCCTGGATGAACCCAGGGGTGCAGTGGCCAAACTGCTGACAAGAATATATTCCCTTTCCCTGAAAATGGCTGCTGTGACCAAAGGACTGGAGAGAATCTCCTGGAAAGAGGGAGGGGCAGTAGAGAGAGATGCCAGTGCATTCTATGCAAGCAAACTGCTACTTCTGCATCAAGTAAGCTACTGGAGCTTTCATCAGAAATCTTTATAAAAAGAGGTAAAAAAATCTTTATAAAAACAGGTAGAGCGATAAGGAGAAGCCAGGGCAGTACCTGGAAAAGAAAACTGTATGGTGGCAAGCCATTAGAGTTACTTGAGCTTATCAACAGGTAGTGGATAACTTAAACCCAGCTGACCTTCAGTTTCAAGTTACCTGCAGTCCTTTGCCTCAAATTACTCTGTTCCTGATCCATTTCAAATCTATCAACAAATCTTAAAGGGCACAAAAAAACAGATAAACCAGTTAAAAAGTATTTAATCCTCCCAGTTTCTGTGAAATCTGCATTTTGGCCGCAGCATCCTTCCTGCATGTAGTCTGTCAGTACAGAGAGAGTGTTTACTGAAGCATCACTCCTGTCCTCTCTACCTGGATAGACATTTTCATCTCAGTGCTAACCTATTGCTTTGTCACTTTGGTGGTAATCTGTGATTTCTGTCATGTGAAAACCACAAAGAAATGAAGACTACATTCACATGAAGTCCAAGTCATCCTGGTTGACTCAGTCTAAAACTGTACATTACTGATGTCCAAACTGGGTATTATCTGAAAGACCACTGTTGTGGCTTTTCTATCCAACCACCATTTCACACCTAGCTGCACTTTCCTCAGCACAGTCATCTATAACCCAGCTTCTACATCCAACTTACTGTATGCCCACTCAGTGCTGAACAAAGTGCAAGACTCAGATGAGACTGCCAGCACAAACACAACACACATCAAATACTAATAGTGAAACCATGGCATTCTGTAGCTGATAGGTACCATGACCTGTTTGGGAGCATGTGAACAAACACTGGTCAGAAAGGCACAAGACTATTACAACAACTTTTGTTCTACCTTTGTGCAGGGCTGGAAACCATATGATCCAGCTGTTTCTAAACACTACCTTACTACAAATAGAAAGGTCCAAAAGACTGGAGGCCAAAGGCAAGGTACAAATTCTAAACAGGTAGTGTCATCAAAACACGTGGAGATGTATTTTTACTTGTCTACACAGACTTTCAGGTTATGAGGAACAAGAATAAGATAGCCAGAAGATGCTGTGAAAGGGTTTTGAGTATAATTTGCTTTTGTCTACTTTGAAGGAACAAAATGCTGAGAGGAGGAAAAAAAAGGAACTCTAGAATGAAAAGCAAAGACAGTAAGTGCTCAGTATTCAAGCATTCTGAAAGTCAAGTCTTTCTGACATAGTGTTCCAGGTAACGGTTCTTGTCTGGAAGACATCCCAAACTAGAATTGGTTTTGACCAGTAAGGTCAAATTTTGAGAAAATAAAGAACTTCAGGCATGAAAAAAGGCTTGTCAGAAAACTCAACAGAACTGTAATACCCAGATACTGCTGCAGATGAGCCTTCTCTCTCAACTTCCAAACAGCAGTGATTTGCTTGAAGAACAAATAATCCTGCCCAAAACTGTGCCAATCACTCCAAAACTTCTTGTAAATATTATAGAAGTCTACTGGGAAGTTACAACTAGGCATATATATTTTTTCCCCCAGATCCGTATTTACAAAACTGCTTGAGAGACAGGAGTTGGCAAAAGCCTCCCCTGGTCTGGAATATCACTGTGCAAGGCACCCAGCCAGGCTGCTGAGCTCAGCCTCCTTTTCCCGTGAGCCAAGCAAGCACTTCCCACTTTCCACAGGAAGAGTCCTCTAACCACACAGGTATACAGCACCCTTGAAGGAGAGATTCAGATCAGAACAGCTAGTAGCCTGAAGAGAAAAAGCTGGTTGTAAGCCAGCTTGCCAGGAAAAAGTTTTCCAGCAGACCTACAAGCAGTTCATACTCAAACTGAACAAGCGCTGCAGATCCACCAGGGTTGTCAAAGAAAGATACTTTCAAAACATATCTCAACCCATGAGGATGCATGGACAATGCAGACAGAGGTGATTTAAAAAAAAAAATCTAAACAAATGAGGAAAGCCCTTAAGCATTCCCATTTAACAAAGGAGAACAAACACATTTCAGTTCTAAAGCACCTAATGATTTTAATTAAAACTTCCCTCCTCTGCAAAGTTTCAGTCTTTTGATTCATTAAAACCTTGTAATTAAGATGTAAACTAAAGTTTCACACATTCCCGTTTCCTGCAGGAGGGAATTTATTATTTTTAATACGTCACTATGATTTAGACAGAAATTTTATTATTTCAATCTCCAAGTAAAAAGACCTAAACAATTTCTGCCAAAGGAAATTTAAGGTAAGAAGCTTTCAATGACATAACAATAACAGATCCAGGAGGAGAAGGAGCCTTGCAGAGGCTGCATCTGGCAGGGGAATGCTCGACAAGCCTGTCAGCATTCTCACGAGTGCCAGACTTTTTCCAATTTGCACCTTCAGATCCATGCATTCGTTCACTGAAAAATAATAGGAAAAAGTGCCGTCCTTGTTCCTGCCATGCAGCACATACCCCGTGAACTCAGGGCAGTGGCCCATCTCAAGTCTTATCAGAAACCTGCACTCAATAGCTATGCAAGAGAACACGCTGTCCATCCAGTCACTGCTTGTATAATGCCAAATACATCTGCCTCTGATCTGGCCTGGATTCACCACCACCTACATCCTTCCTGTGAACTCCTCTGTGCATGGGTGACTTCAGGATGGTGCTCCCAAGCAAATTAATCCAAAATTACCTGGGTAACAGTTTCAGGTCTCCTTTTGGAAAGGGGTTTTTGGATGCCTTCACGATAATCCCCCTGCCCTACATGGACATCCCAATACCTTCTGCCATTGCTCAAGAGCCTCTGTTGATGCTTTCTGAATGTGGGGAAGCAGGAATAGCAAGAACCTTAATTATTTGAGGGCAAAATGAAATAATTCCACCATCTTTTTACAATAGGCACTAGACAGCCATGTACAACACCCTGTTTTGCAGGACGCTCCTCTCTATTTACCAAGATGTTTTACTTAGCAGGCATATGCTCCCTCTGTATTCCCCATATGTTTTTGGGGTATTTAAAAAATAAATCTGGAGGAGCAGAATCACTTGCTCCATTGCAGGCAGCTTAAATGGGAAACATTTGGATGAGCAGAAGAGGACAGAAGAATCTACGTGATGAATACATGAGATTTTGAGCAGAAAGACTGACAAACTTTTCTGCAAAAATACTGAATAAAGTTTTGTGACATTAATTACATTCCTTATTAAAGACTGTAGACATAAACATCTGAATATGGGAATGCCACTTAAGAAAAAATATAGTAAAGGTCAGGTCAGCTCAGAAAACTACCTTTTCAGCATAAAAATACAGAATATTGCACCCTCTTCAAAATGAGACATCTCTTGTTAAGGTCTGGTCTCGGAAGCCATGTACAGCTCTCAACAGCAGCTGTATTCATCAAATGAATGGATGCCAGTCGTGCTCGTTCTTGTGTGAGCAGAATGGTGACCTTTCTATAAACCATGTACATCTAAATCTCAAACCACTGTTTGACAAATGCTGCACATATAGGAACAATGTGTTTTTCATGCGGCAGTAAGTATCCCATGTCAGAACCCACACACAAAAGACAGAAGCTGCCTGGATAAGGTGAAGACAGTACAAACACAACACCTGGGAAATAGGGATTTTATTCTCAGCTTTCACTAAATTATTGTGTGATCTAAGGGGGAGGTGCTTTACCTTCTTCCATGACTGAATTCACAGTGGCCCTGTAACTTATTCACCCTTTTCAAAATTTTTTGTACCCTCAATTTTTAAATTTCTTTAAAAAAAGGGGGAAAAAAAAGGAAAGGAGTGGGTTGTTTGGTGTTTTTAAGTATGAGAAAGGGCATTTCAGTACAAAATTTGACTGTTACAAAGAACCTACAGTACTTTTTTTAGAAAGCAATTTTAAACGAAGGAGTATTAGCTCAAGATTAAGGCGTCTCAGAATGGTCATTGTGAATAAAAGCAAAACTCTTCAGTTTTACAGGACTGTATTTGGCCATACTTTCTCTACCGCAGGCCACTTATCAATGCCTAAAATCCTCAGACAGCAGCAGGGAGCCAAATCCAACCTCTGACATTCAGAGAAAGTAATGAAGAGGAAGGATGAGTTCACCTCTGTGCTTTCTGGAATCAAGAACTACGTGAGTCTTTGAGGAAAAGAAATGCAGCCGAACAAAAACTCAGCAGCCATCCTATTTATCACAGGCACTATCAAAAGCAAAACTTAGTAATATTTTAGCAAATTTGGTGTTGTAAGAGAGGTGAAACCTTATTGCTTATCTTTGCACTTGCTGTTAAATGATAATCTCCATCTGACTGCCCTTTGCACACTGCAGCGGTGCAACTTAAGCTGACCTAAGCTGGATCTAGAGCAGCGCATCTGTGCTAACATGTGTTATGCCTGCTTAGGGTGTTGATCTCGCTAAAAATTAATGAGGTAAAAAAGATTATCCTTCATATCAGCTCTCACTGCCATTGCAAGAGGAAGGAGAAAGCAAGAACACATGACAGGGGCTAAGAAGGCTACTGCAAACCAGATCAGTCATAATCTAAGGTGCAGGCGGACTGAAGCTTTGGCTGATCTCTGTTAGCTGATTAACCATGGGCTGTCAAGGAACTATATGGGTCCACCTCCATTCCTCTCCCTGGTTGCTCAACCCCTTCTTCCTTCTAGGCCCTCCAGAGATAAGACACATGTAGGCCCCATGATCTTTCAGACCAGGACCTCAATACAACCAGAAGAAAAATCAGGTGAGGGAACTGAAGGTAAGGTTTGTTTTTCATCCATGTGGGTTCCCTCATAATAGGGTTATATTATCACTGTGACCTAGAAGAGTTCATCTTCCACCCTGCTTCTCTTTGAGCCACTGATTCAGAGCAGCAGCCAAGTGCTATGTACTCTGATCTGCTCCCTGGGAGAGCTGCTTCTCTCTCCACTGCTGACACAGGGAACCAAGAGAAACGAGCCTCTTTCCAAAAAGATTGGATGACTGTAAACCACTAGTCTCCATATAGTCCCTTTTTTCACACTGGGAAACAGCACCTGAAACAGCAAGTGGCAGCCCCCTGTACCAGTGAGTCAGGAAGGGGCAGAAAGAACAACTGAACCTGGGCATAGTGACATACAGATGAAAATTCACCTAAATTACTCAGATATGTGGTCACACACGTCAGAAAAAAAAGGTCAAAAAAAGTCCTCTTTGCCCTGCATGACACACTGTCGTTTGATCATGTGCTCTGCTGTTTCTCGCAGTGCCTGGCACAGGCACCTGGCAGCTGTACATTGGGCACCCCAATGCAAGGATACATTCCCCTACAAGTGACACTCCCAAGTGACACTTGCCTTGGCAAGGGTAATGGCACTAATGCCAAGGGCTCACTGTCTTCCAGTCCAAATTCTACAGCACAGGGACGATTTTTTTACTGTCAGTCATAAAGTAAAAAAGATATTGTCAAGCACTTGATTAAAAATGCATGTGTAAAGCATCAACAAAAAGGATGATACAGCTTCCTCCTTGATAAATTACTCTCTTGCCTAAAGCCTGCAGCAGGCACAACCACATATTTCACCTTATTTCCTGTGGAAGAATTTCCTTTTGGTTTTGTGGATCAGACTATCATTTAACACTTCCACCTTGCTATTGGATTTGCAGTGGTACAAAGCAACAATCCACAGGATGCTGTGCATCAAAAAGGCAAGCACCCATGCTCCGTATCTACAATAGCTACAGTAGTACCTAGTTTGGGAACCTAATCACTCCTCAAGCCAACTTAGTTGACAACTCTTTTGTCAACTACAAAAGAAATCTTCCTGCAGGGAATTCAGAGTAGGTACAATGCCCAGAGTGAATCCTTCCTCCACCATCTTTGTGCAGGTTGCCAGTCCCGGGACACCTGTGACAGGGGACAGGTCAACCAGTGCTGAGAGGACATGGGAATACGAAGCAACTGAACCATGAAGGAAGCTGAGGAGGAAATGGTCTGTCATATAATTGCTTCTTCATGTGTGCATTAAGCCTGAGGCATGGAGGTGTCAGGATGTTATTCAGTGTCAGGAAAAGGAAATAAACTTATCCTGTACATCTGGTTATTTTTATTGGAGAGGGAGAAAAGACTCCCATGACATGAGTTGACTCTCTGAAACAGCTAGTCCCAGAAAGGTAGGACATTGATTTATGGCATTGCTCGGGGCTTCTCCCTCTAGTGAAGGGCTGGATACAACATTAGCCCATGCATCAACGTATGAGAGGGAGAGATCTGTCGAGCAGGAGCTTGGCCAGGTCACCAACCGGATAACAGACATGCTAGACAGGCACACATACTGACCTTTTCGGAAGAAGTAGAAATATGCCTCCTTGCTGTGTGCCAAAGCAGACTGACTTGAGACAACCTCTCCTGGACCAGTGGGACACCTTTTTCAACTACAGCAACACTTCCCTTATTGCTACTGGTCTTTCCAACTCCTTTTTTCCCCTCTGTTAGGAAGATAGAAGGCAACATATACTTGATGTCCTAAGGCAACTGCTTAAATAAGAGCTTCATGAAAGATGACAGCCAGCACTTATTATGGATCAGAGGCACTTATCAAGGCCCTTTAAGTCCAGATGTTGGAATGCTAACACAAAAGAAGTTACGAACGCCTACAAACATACTAGTCAGGGAAGAGTGTAACTATGGCAATTAAATAAGGAACAGAACCAAATATCTCTTTGTTCTAAGGGGCTTAAAACTATAAAAGAAATAAATCAGAAAGGAAATGCTGTGGCAAAAAACCATTCACAAGAAAAAAACAAGGAGCTGTCTCAGGAGAAAGGAATTCCAATTATTATGTCATGTCAAATGCAACAGATAACTTACTTTCACAAACAAATGCATTTGAAGGAATTCTACATGGAACTGAATCCTGTGTTAATGCTTTCCAAGTGTAAGATGATAGCTACAAAACCACAGTAATGACAGGACCATAACTATGGCAGAATGAGAAGCTCTAATGGGGCGATAATCTTCCCAGAATTGCCTTGCTGCAGAGCTCAGTTGGCCTGGCTTTATCTCCTTTATCATTTCTAGTCTTAAAGGAACACCACCAACTTCAACTCAGTCAATCTCCAAGCCATCAGAAGGAGTCACCCAGGCTAAGATCTGTGACTTAAACTTTAAGGAGTTTGGGTTTTTTTGCTGACATGTTAAAAACATACTCCCCAACAAATAATGAAAAAGTTCCTGGGGAATCAATGCTATAAATGAAAGAAGAAAAGTAACTAGGTGTGAAATGCATAGGGATCAAAAGCCAAAAGACTGAGAAGCGTTTCACCCTCTAACCTTCTGAGCTAAGTGTTTCCTCAAGGATTCACTGCTGCTGTTTCCAGGTGTATGTCATGACCTTGCACTGGCTGCTGGTCATCAAAGCAGAGCATGTGATGGACCCCTGGCTCTGAGCTACCATATTCTACACAGCCCAGTGCCAGGTGGTGTTACACTGCCAGTCCCACCTGTGTTACTCTTCCTCTTCCCCCGGTCCCCTGCTTTTTGTGCTCCAAAGACACAGTTGTCTATCTTGAAAGCTCGTTTTCAGTTCCTTATGCTTCCTTCCTCTTAGTTTTTTCCTCTTCGGCTTTTCTCACTCTACCGGGCATGGAGTGTGAGAAAAGGCCTATACATCTCATCTCTCCCTGCCTGCTGCCAGAAGCAAAAAAGAGATGACACAGTCTCCTCTTGCTGCCATCATATACTGAGGAGGAAAGAATGTTTTTGTCACTGCATGCATGCTGCAGTAAAGGAGAAAAGGTGTTGACATGATCAGAGGATCTTTTTTCCTTGTCCTGACCTTAAAGAAGTTGGGCACAAGGGATCTAAGAGCTACAAAGACTGCGGTGCATCTCATTATCAGAGTTCACAATCAATTCCCCTTCCTCAGCTGCTCCCTGCTGCCATGACTATTCTAGTCTCCTGCAGCTAACACAAGCGTCCAAGCTAAAGCTACAGGTGCTCATCTGCTGTGACTCACAGAGGCAACCCTTATTAAAGCAACATATAATTAATACCACAGTAACCTTCCACACCATCTTCAACAAAGCACTGTATAAAGTGAGACAGCTATTGCTATGCTGGTGCAGTGTCTGGGGAACTAAGGCAAGCACGGGCAAGAGGACTTGTCTGATGTCCCACCAGAGGAATCAAGGGCACAGCACTGAAGAAACAGCTGAGTAGCAGCAAAAGTAGATGTGAGAGCAGTTCTGAGACCAAAACCAGCTCCTCCTGCCAGCTACAGGCCTGACTCCATAGCATGCTGACAAACATAATGCCTGGCACTGATGGCAAAAGAAACGCAGGAGTGAAGAATTTGGTTAGAGAGAGAATACAAGGCATGTTCACCTGTATACTAGTACTTTTGAAACATCTCATTTGAAAGCTATGCTGCGGGTTTGAATATTAGTAACTCACTCCTGCTTCTTAAGAAAAACATTTTGTTCTGGTTGTCAAGAAGCCCGTTTCTACAACTCAAGTATGTAGACATCTGTAGTATGAAGAGAGGAAATTGTGTGCAATGCTGCCTTCAGTGTACAAAACAAACATCTGCGTAGTCACAAACAGTTTATTGTCCAAGTTCAAAGGCAGGAGAGCCCTACAGCTCTCTACATCCACTTCCAGCAGCTGGGGCTACAAGAGGAAATAAGTGCTACCGTTGAGAAGAGTGCAAGAGCTTCCAGTACAGATGGCAAATAGCCTGAAAACAAGAAAGAAATAAAGAGAGGAAAAAAAGGAACCACACAACTAAACAACAGTCATGGAAAAATATCCTAAGTAAATTGTGAGGCAACATTTCAACCAATCTACATTTAAATTATGATTTGCTCATAACTTGTAACTTTACTCATCCTTGAAGGCTCCAAAATGAAGTTGTCGTTTTTCTGTATTATGTTCGTTCCAAGTCTAAAATTCTGACTAGAAATTTAAATGGTGCTTTTGCATAGTAAGAAGTTGGCTTATCATTTTTTGCTTCCTGTCTGAAAGATACTATCTGATTTGGAGAGGAGTTGATGCATACATTAGTGAGATGAAAAGCAGCAGTTAAAGGCAATTCTGATTTACAAATAAAATTTATTATTAAACTGTCCACCTGAACTTTTTGAATTCTTGAAGAAACTCAGCAAGGTGGCTGCATTTTTCAGAGTGGAGAAAGTATTGTGGAAAATCCCTAAGTTCAAGTTCAAATCCTTAGACTCGTAGAAACAAAGCCTTCTGTAACTCTCAATTAAAAAGCACCTCTAAAATGGATGGTGATGTTCTCATTGCCTCTCACAGAGAAAAAAACCACATTTGCTTCAAAAGTAAAAGGATGTTTTTCTGATTACAAGCCTGTCTGGTGACTTGCACTGTACAGGCAGCAGAACTGGAGGGTTGGCTCCTAGGTCATTGTGCCTCTTAGTAAGAGTGCCATTGAACAAATAAGCTTCCTGTTCACTTATTTCCAAGTCCATTGCATCTCTATATCCTAAAGCTCATACGTATTTTTCCAACAATCAAGATATTCAATAATAAATATTACCATAAAAGCACAACTGCATTTTAGAAACTCTTGTTTTTATCAAGAGGTCCACAACTTAAGTCTAGTTCCAAGCTCAGCAGGAGTATCGGGGCAACAGACAAAACTTGAAGTGACTGAAAAGACATTGGAATAAATTTTCTTCTTAGAAAATCTTGACTTCACTAAACATAATGCATGAGAAGGTTGATTCAGTCAGAACTTTCTAAAAGACATTATCAAAATATTCTGTTCTGATTTTAAATCTTTCAAATGTTATGCTGAATTTTGACTAACTGTACAAGATTCTTGTCCAATACACTACAAGGCAGAATTTCCCGATCTTCCTGAAGTGTGGATATTCATTTCTACAGATGCTGTTATGATGAACACAAAAGAGAAAACATTCAGGATCCCAGACTCTGGATTTGTAGTAAAACTCTGAAAACATACAGACTTGTAGTAAAACTAGGATCTCAATTTTTAGAGGTATCACACTGAATAATTTCAACATCTTTTAAGAGTTACATCGTCTACAGCTGCATATGTGACATCCAAATCTATCAGTCTTGCACATCACACACGCCTTAGCAGGCACCTATGCAGAGCAAGGCAGCACTCCTTTAAATCTTGATAATTTCGAAAGGAGAAGAGTCATGTTCACTCCAGCTTCTCTTAAAGGAAAGTCCCCATAATTTTCAGAAAGAGAATCAGTCAGATAATTACCTTGCACCATATGGCCTAGACACAAGGACATGAAGATTTACCTATAAATTTCCCCTTCAAAAATTAGTAATGTTGTTCATCATTTGACTGAGACACTTCCTGCCCTTTACTATTCTTCCTCCACAGAAGAGGTAAAAGCTTTTCCATAAAGTTTTTGCATATAAATGTTGTGAAGCACTTGTGAATTATCCATAGTGAAAGCTATTATAACATACTCTGGCAGATGTCTTCAGGAAAAGTAAAGCCAGAAAGCATCAATGTTTTGGAATCACATGAGTTCTGTGGATTTACAGCGTGCAAAAACTAGATAGATGCTTTATTATCTTTAGTAAACTTGTGTTCACATACCTAATACACAGAGTGCTGAAAACAACAGTGACAGAAGTAAGATGGTTAACATGGAACAAGATTCTGATTTAACTCATTATCAGCACCTAGCACTTCCTAGCAGTCCGGCTAGGAGAAAGTGTGATGGGAAACATATCTAGTTAAGAGGCTGAAGACCACCTATTTAACTATCAGTCAGCTGGGAAGAATTAAAGGGCTAATGCTATCAGAAAAGAGGTGATAATGGATGGCACAAGTGCTTTTCAGATAGGCTTGAGAGCAGCAGTCTGGTGCTTAAACTTCTATCAGGTTCCCAGTGTACAGCAGGTCTGGCTGGAAACCCTGAGGTGCAAAAGGTCATTCTTTTCTATGACTTCTGTTTCTTTGGTTTTGCAATACTTGAATCACAAAGATAAAGTTTCAGAAGGTTTTCACTTCTGCAGTGCAAACTGGAACCATCTAAATTTAAAATGTCATCTCTGGATTTCTTTTTTAACTGTAGTAGAAATTTTGGAACCAGCAAGGCCACCCAGTACTGACTTCTACAGCTGTCCCAAATGTCCTGGGTGCCCAGTCACATGTGGGCACTTTTCCAGTTGCAGGACAGTGCTGTGGGCTAGCCAGTTTTAGGTGTTTTTTCAGGAAGTAGATGCTACAGAAGACATCTGACAAACCTCAGAAGCAGAGCCAGGATTTAAATTAAAAAACTCTGTGTCTTTCACACTAAAAAGAGTCCAAACTCTGCATTATCAGCATTCTACTAATAGCATTTCTGCTGGAAGATGGACAAATCCTGTTAGTGGAACAGCGCAATTAACCTTAGTGTAAAAACATAAAATCTACTTTTCCAAATAAGAAAAACAAGAACTGGTAAATACAAACTTCCTGAAAGCCACCCACATCTGGAGTGGGCTATTTGCTGGTGGGTAACTTAATGTTTTACAATAATACACTTACAAAAATTGAGATCTATTTTTATGCTGCTAATCTTACAACAGGACTGTAACAGCTACATCAGAAACACAGAGTTCAGCACAGAAGAAAATTAGTTTTTCAATTAACTAAAGCTGTAGCCAAAACTAAACCACCACATTTCCTAGAAACCATTAAATATTCATCTGCATTGTTAATATATTGCACTTGGAAGCAACAATCCTGGCCCCAATCTAGAGTAAAATTCCATTTTTCTCAGTCAAGTGAAAATAATGTACAGTCACTGCTACTATAACAGGTCTAATCATTTCCTTAGGCTGTCTCCATTCTCCGTATGTTGGCTGTACATAATTCATAGGATGTGCCATATGTTGTCTGAAGCAAGTGTCCCTATAAGTGTTTGTGGTTCTACTTGGAGGCATGTCTTCATACATTACATTGTGATATATTTGACATTTTAAAAAAACAAACAGGGAAAACAATCAGTGTAACATAATCTGCTTAAAGTTTACCACTTAGGCATTTGTTGAACATTCAAGCGATTAGCTCACTCAAGTACATCTTTTTTCTCAGCGTGCTCAGACTGTTCCTGCTGGCACCAGTTTCAAAGGCAAGAAACAATTTATCCGCCTTTCAAAATAAGGACTTGGTCCAGCAACTCTTTACAAACACAGATAGCTACTGCTGACTTCCCAGAGCCTGAGCACACAAACTAGAATTAGTCACTAGAATAAAGGATGGCAGGATTAGACTTTCCACTGGTTGCAGTCTTGCAGCAGAGAACCCCCACAGTACAACTTGGGTTTCCTGTTTCCTGACAGACCGCACAGTCACTGATGGCTTTTCTGACCCCCAGCTGGTTTCCCTGCAGCATCTTCAATAATTTTTAGGCAAGCAAAGTTCAGAAGATAAGCAGCTGTGGAGTAAAGACAAGAGTATGGGTCAAAATAACAGGATGACAAACAACAGGATCTCCCAAGAGAGTGACATTGTTCAAGAGGGGAAACAAATGGCAAAAAGTATAGGCAAGGGCAGAGGAAAGGGAAAAATAAAAGCAGAAGTGATGTAACCTGTTTGCTTATGTCTCCTGATAGCTAATGAAAGATGAGCTAATTAGCACACCCCTCAGCTGGAATAGGAATAAACCCTCCCTCCTACAGACAGCTATGCATATTGCAAAAGCTCTCAGGGGCATCCTGTCTCTTAGACTGCCGACCCTCTGACCTTTGTGTCTGAGATCTGCCCACAAGTTGAAAAGGTGCTGGAAGGAGAAGGCAGCAAGCCAGACGGATGGACACAGCAGGATCTCATGGTACGTATTTTCTTGGGAAAACAGGTTAAAAATCTGAAGTATAAAGGAATACAAACAGACAAGTTCCTCTTATCCTGAGAGAAAACAGATCATCATCTGAAGCTTTTAAGAGGAAAATGGGAAGTGGCTTTTAGAGAGGTAAACTGGAATGCTGATGGGCAGCTTTGTATATTTAAAACCTGAAAATTTTAAGAGAGCTTCTCAAAGTGCCAGCAGAATTGTGTTTGTACAATTCCAATATATTGAGGAAGTCAGAAGAGCAAGCATGAACTTCAACTCTAAAGTGATGTACGTTTTCTAAACCATAATTTATTTCTGATGCTCACAGCAGTAGTGTCTTCAAAACCCATTGGCAGTTACCACAACAAAAACTTTTACATATAGTATAAAAATTTCTTATGCAGCCATGACCCTGTGAAGAGCCACACATTTCCAGCATGAATAACACAGCTATACTGGCACTAGCAGAGCTACAGGCACTTGCAGTGAAACATATGCTCACTGTTCAGTTAGTCAATGACTCAGGAAAGTCTGATCCCCACAAAAAGGAGAAGACTATCCTCCCCAAATCCAGTGCAAGCAGTGGGTGCTCCAGACTGTGAACAGAAATATTTGAGTTTTAACAGAGCCATGTGTCAGTATGATGCAATGAGAGCAGAAAGAGCCAGACTTCCAAGTGCCCCAGACAACACTGTGTTTACATTCTTATACTAAAAAAAAAATTAGTAAATAAAACAAGAATAATGAAATTATTATGGTTTCTTTTGTTGAAAATTTACCTTTAGGAAGACGAAATTTTTCCATGCATTGAGATTTAGTTAATCTCACACAGATCACCTAAGCATCTGTTTTCATGCATGCAGAAACACACTTAAGATCCAAGACGAGCAATTCAGAGACATAGCACAGTTTTGTAGGAGGCATCACTGATAGTTCAGTACAAATCTAGTACACAGTTCCTTCAATATTTCGTGGATTGTTACAGTTCTCACTGTGTTTTGATGTTTGTTTTTTTAAAAAAAACAGCTCTATGAATTAATAGTAGATTAAAAATTTTAAGTTCAGAAAAGAATGAAAACTAAAGCCAAGACAATCATGTGAGAATGAAGAGATCACTTAAGATCCAGTTTTGCATCAATGAAACCAAAGCAAATTCTACTGCTGCCTCTGCTGAAGGAGGCAAAAGGTCCTCACTCCTGGTTCTCCATCTTCACACCTTGTAGACACACAAGTTTAAGGTCTAGTAACACCCAGAACTAGGTCTTGCCTCTGGCCATCAACACAACAATCGTCATTAACTTTTTTCCTAGACAAAAAGTAACAAGAAAGAAGATTCAGAATCAGATGTGAACACACTCATTACTATTAACCAACAGTATGCTCCCTGAGACTCTCTAGAAGACAGAATACACTTAACACCTGAACATCTTCCATCTAATAAATGCAAGCTAAACCATTTAAATCTGTCATCTGTCATCAGCAACTGGAAAAAAAAGCATATAAACAACAGCCCTATTCCTGTGGTTACTACCTCATGTATGAGGAAGCAGCTCAGCCACAGGTACCCCAAGGACAACAGTTGAACACAACCAGAGATATTAAAACTGCAAGAAAAAGAGACTCAAACAGCTTCTAGATGTCACAATGATTTTTACCAGGTGGAGCTGATCTTCAGCAGGAAACACCATATTTCAAAGGATTCAGGTATAACTGAAGAATCATGAAGCCCATCACAGAAGCTCTAAATGTGGTGTTAGGTAACAGCATCGTAGTTCCCAATTGCAATGTTGTGGTAGGCCACACAGCATTTAAGAGGGAGAAAGGGTAGAACTGGTGGTCTCTACCTTACAGAGAGCTTGGTCATTCATGTATCTGCAGAACAGATTACTTTGATCCATGCTGCAGGTCATTCCCTGTGAGCACAGGAGTTAAAGGACACACATGACTGTGATGGTCCTACATATGACTCTGGGCACAAGTACATGCTTCTGCCCATAAATCCATGCTCAGGGCTGGGGAGCTTCAGGAGGGAGTTTGGGCATAAACAGCCTGTTGCCAACAGAGTAATTTATGTAGCTGATTCCCAGTGCTGTTTTTCCTGAGAGTCCTGCAGTTATTGGCAGTTTCATGGAAATGTGTTTCTCATCACCTTCTTTCCTGAGGCATCTATTGTTCCTTTCCCTTCTGTATCATCAGGACGTTAGAAGAAGTTTAGGTCGGATATTAGGAATAAGCTCTTTACTCCGAGGGTGGTCAAGCACTGTAACAACCTCCACAAGGAAATGGTCATGGCCTCAGCCCTGTCAGTGGTCAAAAAGCATTTGGACAATGCACTGAAATATATGGTTTAAATTTTAGGTTGCCCCAGGTGGAATCTTGAACTGATCCTTATATGCCCCTTCCAATTCAGAATATTCTGTGATTCTATAAATGACAATGCTGCACAAGGACCATCTTCATTTCTATTACATGGTGGAGGCAGAGCTGGTTGCTTTTATTGGAGCAGCTAATCCAACCTGTACTATGCTCTCAGCATGACTCTGAGAAAGTGAGTAGAAGAGAATATACCACAGCAACCTCACGAAGAAGATACAGGACTTCCACTGTACTATACAACACACCAGCTTGATACTCCATTATTACAGACAAGAAGAACTGGGGTTTTTTTAATGCAAATCAGCAAGAGGGTTTTTCTAGAGAATGTTGATACTTACACGAGAAGCTTGATTTCACTCTAATCCCCTGGAAGATTTCTACTGCACTCTGTAATTAAAAGGTTTTGCCTAATTCTATCAATTAGAAAAAACTATAGCTCACCTGATTAGCCAGTGCCCCCTGCAAAGAACACCTTCAATGTGAATACTCTGGGAGTGCACCAACAGTGACAGCATCTTGATGTTATTTTTTTAATGAGATTCGTGAATATCATTTAGTAGCTTCTTTCCACGTTAGAGGACTACAAACTCCTTTTCTTTCGAAGCAGGTTTTGAGTGTAAAATATTTGGTGGGATACTTCCATTCAAGAATAATGTTCTTCAGTATCTAGTGCATCTTTAAATAAGTGTGTTAAGTTTTTTTCCATGGCACAAGAAAAGTGAGCTATCATCTTCATTTTTTGAAGATGTGCATAGTTTAATAATTGAAGTAGATAAAATTATTTTATTCCTTCAGCATAAAAGCTCCCAGAAAGTCCAGCTGAGAAGAAAGACCACTGTCCTAAACAATGTGCAAATAGAGAGTAACATTTTCTATTTCATTCATTTGACATTCTGCCAAAGTTTACCATCAGCAAAAAGACAAAGAAAGCACCATCCTTACTTTATATTATTCAAGTCCCACAGGTAAGCTGAAAAAGAAATCCATCTCTACAGAGATCTGATACAATGGATTTAACCACAACGTCCAGCCATGGTGTCCTAGTTATGGCAGCCAGGAGCAGTTTGTCACTGTGTGGGTGTAACCAAAATTGTGTATTCTACACCCTCTGTGTAATTTCTGATGAACTGTTAGTAATGGATTGTTTGCAGCAGCTGCCCAGGGCACACCTGAGACCTCAGGCTACCAGCTAGGTGTTAAAGAACCCTGCAAGGAAGAGGAATGTTTCTGTCTTCACAGCAGTGACTCAACTGTGATAACTCCCCTCCAGGGAGGCATCAGCACCTTCACACCCAGCCTGAGGGGTCATGTCTGCTAATGGGCTATTAGGGACTGAAACAATAGGCAGCTGCAATGACCTAAACCATCAAAGATTCCCAAAATATCCCATGACTCACAGAGTTAAATCACCCATTGTGAAACTCCCTGCCCTGGGTGGAGGTACTGGGCATTCTCACCTGAACCTGAGCATATATAATCTTTGAGTTTTAGGATTTCTGGTGCCACTCGTTGGATCCAGAGAAGGACCAGAACATTAAAAGGACTGTGACTGCCACTCTCGACCAGACTGTGACCATCATCCTCACCAAAAGGTTTTCCTTTCCTTTTACTTTGCACTCAGGGGGACCATGTGGCACTCAGCACAGGGGCTAATGAACGCCATTCTGTTCAAGCCCCAGGGCGCTGGGTTACACGTCTGGTTTTTGTGGGTTAAAGCCAGCTTTTTCTCTGTATCACTGTATTTATTGTAATCTTTTCAGTAAATTGTAACTCTGTAACTTGAGTCAGGTTCATTTCTCCTGCTGGTTTACCTTTAAACCAGGACACATGGTCAGGATGAAACTGAGGTCTTCCCTCAGTGAGTGTTCTAGGAACTCTCACAAGGTGTGATCTCCTTTGCCCCTTTTTGCCTTGTATTGCCAGCTTGCCAGCCTCCTTTCCTCTTCTCCCACCCCCCCATACTTACCATTAACATATCACACATTTCACTGTGATTTGGTCATGTTCTGTTCCAGCTGCAACTGTTTAAGCATTTGTTCTGAGTTGCTTATTTTAATGATTACTAACGTCCATTTTATGGGAGATGACGCCAAGCAGTTTACCAGCAGAGATAGGTTTCAAAAAATTCCAGGAGATGCAGAGATCAATCTTTGCTTTTACAAAGACAGAAGTACCACATAATTTGCAAAGTAGTTATAAAACCCATCATATTGTGTTGAGTCCAGCACACTTATTAGAAATGTCATGACAGAACCATATTCTGCCCTTGGAGTAAGAAACATACCAATTTATCAGCCATGATTCAGAAGAGGGATGACATAAGCTGTGAAACAGAAATGACACACAATAAAGCTATGAATACACAATAAAGCTATGAATGCTAAGAAAGCTGCTATGCAAAAAAATAGTTAAGGCATTGCACCATAAGTCAGTTGTTGAGACTCCCTAACTCAGCATCATCTAATAGAGCAGTTATTGTACTTCTTAATGCTGTAATTCAGTGGGGCTGTGGGAAGAGCAAACATGGAAGGAACACAACGGGTTCCTAGATAAGAACATTTAAGCATACTCCTGAAATACAATGGGCCAAGCCCCCTCGAGAAATTCATTTACTCTGTCTCCAATTAGGTGCAAATGTTGCTTGGGAAGAGCTGGCACAAGCAGACCAAAGAGTTACCCTACAGGAAAAGCAGCACCTTTGCCTCAAAGATTGGATGAGTTATCAGGGGTTCCCAAAGGCGTCAGAGCTGGGGAGCTCCAATGAAGGATCTGAGCTCATCCAGTGCTGGCTAAACATTTAGTAAACATGAACTGCATTTAAACAATTTTACTGTTTCCAAAGCCAAAGCTTATTTTTTACAGGTTTTGTTCTAAATCCAGTGTGTCCTTGCTCCAAAAAGAACAAAATTACACAGTCTAGGGAATAAATTAGTCTTAGTGAGGAAACCACAACCTATCATTGGAAGACTGAAACTCGGGGTCCCGCCTAAGAGTGGGAGAGTTGCATGCTTCCTCCCGGAGATGAGGAGGGTTCGAGGTCTCCTGCTCAGACAGGGCACAACTGGAGATGCCAGGAAGTCACAGGCAGACTGCTGCCCACCCAGCAATCACGATTTTTTGGGATGTGTGTTTTGTGGTAGTCACTGAACCATACAACATAATTTGAGGCAAGCAAAATGAGCATACAGCAGGAATGAAGTCTCATATAGCAAGATTTCAGTGTAAACCCATGTAAAGCAGAATGCTTGAGACAGAGCTTATAAATCCAAACAAAAGTAGTCCTTCAAAGTCAAAACCATCCCTGCTCTCATCAGAATTGGGAACATCTACGCAACTAATTCAGTAATTTACAATGATCATAAATTAACCAGTAATATGACACTGCCAGCCAGGTCCTTTTTAACTGCAGAATTATCACGTTCTCCCCATTAAGAATCAAGGCAGAAAATAATCAAATACTTAAAAGGCAAAGTTAACAAACCAACCCAGTTCTTTCCATCTTGAGATTCCCTGAATCTTAGAACCACGACAAGCAAACTGATGATGGCTTATGAGCAAGTTAGTGAAATGAAAGATTTATTGCCCTCTGTTCTATGAGAAGGCTGTCACCTATTTCACAGAACACACTTCCACCATCACCATAATTAAAAAATGTATTTTAAGTCGCAATCACTTTCTCCTATTATCGAGAGCAAACAACATATTCTTATGCGACTTTGCATTCTTTTCACAAGCATTTTGTTATAAAGCTAAAATATTAAATGACACAAGATGTATTTCTCAGCAAATGTCATGATATTTATGTGCTTAGAATGGACAGGTATACCACTATAAAAGGCATACTACAGGCACTTATAGAAGTCTCAGAAAAAGCCATTTCCTGCTCTTGTGTTTTGCACTTCTACTATGAATACCCGAGGCGAACCAAACAATGCATCCGTCTCAACCAAGCCCCAAAGTTTTGCAAATGGCATAAAAGGTATTGAAAATTCAGATTTTTTGTTTTACGTAAATAAAAAACTAAGGTCAAATCAGTTTGTTCTTTCATACAGAGGGAAAGATCAGTATTAAAAACATTTCCGTTTTCACAACAAAATCAATTCTTTCCTTGAAAACTTTCCAGTCTTTTATTAGGCTTGAATTAGGGTGGTGTAAATGTAAGAGCATCACTAACTTCAGTGAGAAGTTTCAGCCTTGTTCTAAGCTAAAACTAAGATCAGCACTAAGACAGCTGGGGATATCACAATTGTGATGGTGCTAGCAGCATCTGAAAGCCATCTAATTATGAGTTTTAAGGCAAAATTTAAAATATTAGGGATAGTTTTCTACTTTAAAACTAAGACATTCCTTGTAGACGTTAACAGCTCTGAACTATATTGAGTTCTTTTTGTATACCAAAGTTGAATAGTTTAGAAGCATAAGCATGAAATCTAGTGGAAAATGCAATAAATGCTTTGGTATTTGCTCTGCAACCATAGGCATAAAAATCTCTCTAATGTTACACCTCATCCTGACACTGGGGAAGTGATATAACACTAAGACATTAGATCTGGTCAATTCTATAGGAATGCATTCTGCTTTCCTTTTATGTTTTCTTACAACCATCATCCCAAGGAAAGCAGATCTATCCCAGTCCTCTAGGAACACAGCACACATAGTCACCTGTTCCTACACAGACCTTCACCTATTTTGCCTTCTTTTTGCCAGCCTCACCACTGTTCCTGCCTGGGTTGGCCTCACCTGGACAGGTGACCCCTGTGCAAAGCACCACGACTCCACCAGGGCCCTGCTCTCCATGTCTGCCGTGGGTTCAGCTGGGCTGCAGCCAGCAGAGCTGCTCAGAAGCTGCAAAACCCTATCAAGCTCATCAGGCATTTATGGGGGGATGAGGAAGGCAGCAGCAGAAGTACATTGGCATTGAAGCAGCATGGTCTGACAGCTCTTGTTAACAGCGGCATAGGTCATTTTGAAGATGCTCTTAGCAAAAACTTAAATACAGCAGTCACTATGGTGAGATCTGATTTATTCCTGAATGTGAAGGATACCCCCACCACAGCACAAACCCCAATGACTTTTCTATCCATTTGTTTTACACAGAGCTCATCAGGCCACATATCTGTGAAGCCAGTGACAACACTAACAGCTGCCATGTCTTTCCACTACTGCTAAGTTTCATCAATACAGGCCAGACCGACTGATCCAGGCTGCAGCCCAAAGAGACTCATTTGGCAAGGTTACGTAAGAAATGAGCTGCTGGCCCGGCTGCTTCGTTTTTGTTTATCCACACAAATTAAAAAGTGTGGTCATGCATAAGTTAATCAATAGCAGAAAACAGCTATCCCCACTTTTTATGCCAGTTGGCCTATTTATTGCTCTCAATTTAAAAAGCAGCAATAAAAAGGCCACAAAACAGAAGATGTGTCAGATGAGTGGAGGATGGCGACTGGCTGGAGAGCGAGCCAGGCCATGACGTGCACCATTGTGCATTTTCCAGAACCCAACTATAAAACCAGCAAAAGTTACAGATAAACCTCAAGTCAGCAATATACATTGAGACTTTTTGCAATGAAATAGAATGAAGCCCTAGAAAAAGCAAAATAAAGTTGATAAAAAGAAGGCAACTAAGAGGCATGAAGAAAAAGATGCAGACACTGTCCTTCAAGAAAGCACTGAAAGAAAATAAAAATCTGACAGTACCACTGAGAGTGTCAAATCCATTGTTTAACTGTTTTTAGAGAAAAAGGGCATTTGGATCCAGCAGTCACCCTTTCAAAAAACATGGAAAAATAGTCCCAGGATTTGCCGATTACACATTCTGAATTTCTAACATAATTTTTTACTTAATATTCATGAAATTGTTGTGAAATGCTTCCTTCTAATTTACAAGCTAAGAATAAAACAAACACAAACAACACTTTCTTCAGTGTATCTCCATGTTTTGCATTTAACAACTCTGTGTCAACAGAATCACGGAATCGACTAGGTTGGAAAAGACCTCTGAGATCATCGAGTCCAACCTTTGACCTAAAACAGAAATTTCCTGATGTTACTTAAAAATTCCCATTAAGTTAAAAAAAAAAAAAAAGTCAGTGCCTGCAGGAGGTGGCCATTATATGTTAAAAAAGTAACGAAATTGCAAGCTGTTAAGACTGTGGACTCATGCCTAATATGCCTTAACTACGTCCATTACAGCTAATTTTCACAGCCATTTGGTATCCTGACAGCTTACTCTGAGGTTTGAGATCATTATGATGCCAGCCCCATACTAGCCTTACGTAATACTGTCTGTATCTGTGTAACTTTTTTCAGCAACGAAGAATTACTTTATTCTAAGGCACAGTGTTCTTCAACCATTAAAAAAAAACATTGAAATGGGGGAAAAAGGGATTGTTTGGTCCACAGCCCAGTTAATCGAGATGGAATGTCTCCTGGTGCTCACATCTGACCTTAGGGTTTTTCAGGATTTCACTGGTCTCCCTGGTGATAGTTGCTATGAGCACTTTCAGTGCATGTCATGAGAAATACTTGAAAAGAAATTTTCACTGTTTTCACACAGTCCTTCTAACCTTAGCTGTACTTACTTTTATCAATGCTGTTACCCATAAAAAATAAGTTGTAAAATTCTTCTAATTTTTCCTCTCATTCCTTTGGGAATCCAAGCATTGGACCACGTTTGCCTCCTCCTGCCACAATGGGCCATTTTAAAACCTTTCAAGATGAAAAGACTTTTTCAAAACTTGTCCTCCAGGGAATGAGCTTGAGAAGATGAAAATGTCTTGTCCTTTTAAAAGGCTCAAACCAGGTAAAACACATCTAGGTATTGATGCAAAGTAAACTAAAGAAATGGAGCCATGTTCACCAACCTCAAACACTGGGTCCTAAGAATCTCATTGTATTTTATAAATACGAACAAGTTAAATTTCACTGCGTGAGGTGAGATAATAAATCATATTTGATTTTCTTTCCTTTTTGCTCATTTGAAATACCATCATTTTCTACATTTTAAGTCATATATTCCTCCAACCAAAATCCAGAATGCTTCTTTATAAACCTTAGAAGATGAAACCATCTTGTTTGATGTTTGCTCTGTAATACCAAGGCAGTAAGGTTCTGTTGTCAAATACTGCAATATGCATACTTATGTAAGGTATGTTTTGAGCAGTTAAACCTGTTTGAATCCATTTGACAAAACCAAACACCACAGTTATATATATCACCTTCTCCTGTCTTTTTGTTTTACTTTGCCTCCTGGATATTCCAAAGAAAGTTCATGTTTAATACATGAAAAGCACACAAAAACTACACTAATTTATGATTCTTGGTGTAGTAGTAAAATAAAAACAAGCTGGTTATTAAAAAAGAGTCAACAACTGCAACCAAATCAAAATTGGTTGGAACATCAGAAACTGAGACAACTTAAATACACAGAAGATGAACTTTCAGAGGGCTTGGGAAACATGATTAAGGTCACAATGTTCAAAAAACACTAGGGTACAATTCCTCTGGCAGCAGTAAAAATGCATTCAGCTGTATTAAGATGCATTAGACATCTGCTTAAAAGCTTTCTGGCAAACTTAAGTCAAAACCAAATTTTATATTGAATGGCAACACTCAAGTTTTTCCTATAAAAGACTGCTTTACACACATGAAATTCTGATATTTTGTTGGAACACAGCCTGAAAAAACTCTCACACTTCAAGCCGAAAATATCTGGATTCAAAATGGAACTGTAATTCTCAGAGAATTGTAATTTGAGTGCTTTATGCTTTCAACTGCTCTCTAATGGAGAACTTCAACTGGGCTACACTTCCTTGAAAAGGGGAGGAAAAAATTCTTATAATTAGAACATTCAGCCAACAGAGGACTTCTGAGGCAAAAGACTTCCCTATTCCAAGAACACAAGGGAAGACACTAGTGTTATCCTCAGCTGCCTAATGGGAAGGCATACATACAGAAGGCAGGCTCTGGTATTCCCAGAGGTGCAGAGTGACAGAGGGAGAGCCAACAGACAGAACCTGCATGACAGATGATTCAGATTAGCTGCAAGGAAAAAGTTTTCTCTTTGCTGGCAGTCAAACAAGGGAACAGGTTGCTTAGAGAGACAGTGAAATCTCCACTCTTGGACATACGCAAAGCTCAAGTGCAAAGAGCCTTGAGCAACCTCTTCTAAAGGGCTGCTCAGAACATGCTGGACTAGATGGCCTCCAGACATGTCTCCCAACCTAAATTATACCATAATTCTATAGAGGGACTGAAAAAACAAACTGCACATTCACAAGCAAAGCAAATGTACAACTTCTTCACTTACACCTACTTCATACACCTACTAAATAATTTTGCTACACAATCACAGTCAAAGAAAACTTAACTGAAATTTTCCTTGGATTGTAGACACATTAAGAATTTTATTCAAATGAACAAAATCATATGCTAAACTCATTTGGAAACAAGAAAAATAATTCTGGAAATAAAAATGCTCAATATTGTTGTGCACACAATTTGTCTTTATCAGGAGGACATCTAGACCTCTTCGAGAGAATACAAAGAGTTCTGTAAAGGCAGTGACTGCTAACTATGGTTACTTGAAATGCACTGGGGCAGATTAAAGCTCTTTCAAACATTTTTAATATGACAAGGTCAACAGCCACTGACTCATGCTGCTATGTGTACTAGCTGTTGGAAGAAGTGTTATCCAAAAACACAAGCACGATCAGATCAGCCTAACAAAACTCAGGGTAAAAACCTTCGCCTCTGTTCATGCAAAAATATTTGTGAAGGAATGTAGGACAGTTTCAGGATTTAGGAAGAAAATTCTTCCGAAATAATGTGAATGTATTCGTATTTAAGTAATACGTATTCTAAGTTTTACTATTCCAGTATGTAATCAACATACTGCAAATACCAGCAAAATTACTTAAGGGAGGCCAATTTAAGGGGGAAAAAAAATTAAAAGGAAAGCCCAACTGCTCCCTGAAGATCTATCCAAAGAGGTCCAGAACCAGCTCCTTCCTATTTCTATTATAAAAACAGTGCTTTTGGGCAATTTGGTGAAATGCTAGCAACTATCAAGAAAAGTTATTTTAAGATACATGTCAAGCAAGTTACATTACCAAAGTACAGAAAGACTGAGGAAATCTTTTCTCTTGAAAAAATAAAAATTCAGCTTTTGAATTGGTGACATTTTTCACAGTACAAGGCTTTCCAGCATTTCAAATACATGTTTCCACCCTTGAACTGAATATTCTCTTCTTCGTAAGGAATTAAACACAAGTCAGAACTACAGAATATACATAGGGCACACCCATTTTTTTCAGTTGGTGGCTGAAGAACTTGCAAGTTGGCAGATGCTTCCTAGGTTACAGATCACCATCGTTCACACTAGCCACTTCTAAGGAGGACCGATAATTGTCTAATTCCCTCCCAATCCTATGCATGTTCTACACTTACAATGCGCAGGAAGAATGTCCCTGCAGTCATTCCTTATCATCTTCTCCATGAGCTTAATTATTTTACTGATTTCAGCTATGAACAATTTCCCATTTCCCTCCCCAGCCATTTATTCCCAGGTTACCTAGGATCACCTTTGACCAAAGTGGTTCCATGTCTTCGGTACATTTTTAGTGTTGCTACCTTCATTATGAGATAGAGAAACTACAATCATATACAGTGTTCAAGAAGTTCTGCACCATGGATTTATATAGCAAACTTTCTCTGATATGTAGCATACTATTAAACCTGGAACACTTACAGAAAACACAATAAACCAGAGCCATAGTTTAATAGCTTAATCCATGTTTTAATCCATAGCCTATTATGTATTTTACCCTTTACACTGCTCCTTTAATATGCCTTTGATTGTTTCCTCATTTTTATCTACTTCCTTTCTGAAATATAATGGGAATTGAGGGCTTTTTTGGGAGGCCTTTTCATTTTTAATAAGAAAACTGAATTAAAATACATTACATCATCTATTACAACTCTTCAGCATATAAACTGTGAATGAAGCCCCAGAACAAAATCAGAATTTTTCTTGTGGGACCTTCAACGAAGTAATTTATACTTGACTATTATTTCCACATCATACCTTTTGTGACTTCTTCCTAGTACATGGAGAAGTAACTGAATTCTCTGGATATTACTGTTTTCTAACACCACAGCAATCCTCATCTTCCTCCATACTCATTATACTTCTGTATTACAACTGCTGGTATATTTCCAGAATAATTGCTATATATTCATTCAATTTCTATCCACATGGACTGAGTCACCTGTTGGTGACATTTGGCCTATTAATGCTATCCAGTTTCACTGTCCTTAAAGCACAAAGCTGTTATTCTAATGTTGTAACCTGCTCCTATTCTGACATATAACCCAAGAGTGCAACTTTGGAATATTCACTGTCAAAGTTCATACACTGCAATCCATTTCTATTAGCTTGTAAGGGTTTAACAGAAGCTTGTAAGGGTTTGTACAGAAGCACTTGCAGACTCAGTCTTGGTTTGATTATCTGTTTTTATGTGCTCTGTTTAAATAAGACTGTCAGATTGTTTCTTGATAATACCTGCTAACACTTCTACCTCTTCTTCCCAGAGATTTTTTTTTTCATTTTCTACTACAGAAAAGACATCATCCAAAAGTACACAGTAGTTTGCAGTGATTTACTTTTTTCAAGTCTTTAGGTTGAAAGAGGACTGGGTAGAGAAGATTTTTTGAACACTTCCAGGGATGGCAATTCCACTGCTTCCCTGAGAAGCCTGTTCCAATACTTGAAAACCCTTTGGTGGAGAATTTTTTCCTGATATCCAATCTAAACTTCCCGTGGTTCAACTTGAAGAGGTTTCCTCTTGTCCTACTGCTTGTTGCTTGGGAGGAGAGATTGACCTGTGCTTTGCTACACCCTCCTGTCAGGTAATTGCAGGGAGGTCCCCCTGGAGCCTCCTTTTCTCCAGGCTAAACAATCCCAGCTCCCCCAGCTGCTCTTCATATGACTTGTGCTCCAGATCCTTCACCAACTTCATTGCCATTCTCTGGACATGCTCCAGCACCATAATGTCCTTCTTGTAGCAAAGGGCCTAGAACCAGACACAGGAATCGAGGTGCAGCCTCACCAGTGCCAAGTTCAGGGGGACGGTCACTGCCCTAGTCCTGCTGGCCACACTGTCTCTGCTATGTTTCCAGGATACCTCCAACTTTTTGTGTATAGTGGTGGTGTTCTGGATATTCCTCCAGTAGAGAAAAACTTCTGGAGAAACAAGTGTTAAGTTTCATAGGTTGTAGACATTCCTGTACCCAGATATACAGCAGCCATGGCAGGAGGTCCAGTAGGGCAAACAACTGGATGGTGCTTGTAATTACCATCTGCCCAAATGCAGGTGTGTCACACATATATCTGCCTCTGTGATAAGATGCGTGTTCAGCACATGATGGCAGAGTCCTAGCACTCTAGTGGCAGGAGAAAGGAAGCAGGTCCTCTGGAAGAGAACAAAGGACAGTGTGACCTATGATGACTAATTGGGGACTGCAGCTTATCCTCCCACCTGATCATGAGAGAAGATGGAATATGCAAGCTGCAGACTCTGGTAATTGCTTTGGTAAAACAACTACTCCTAAACCAGAGTGTTGCTAGAAAAAAGTTTTGCATATCTTTTAAATAAGCAATGTACCAGAAGATGCTGTACTCCCTGAATGTAATTAAAACTTTCTCTTCTCCAAGGAGTCCACATGTACTTTGTGACTTCAGCTTGTCAAAGATGTTTTGGCACCTGACAGTGCGCCTGCTCCCTGGAGAGGCACAGGGAACACTTCACTCCATGTCATGGCTTCAACATAACATCATCAATCTGATCAGACACACAAATCTGGTAACATCTGTGACTAGCTGCACCTGCCATTTGTTATTTATCATAGTGTGTGTGCGTGTGTAGGACCGTGCAGAATTTACTGGGGCACTCAATGGTGAAATTGGAAATGGGTATAAGACGATGATCCTGGTCTACTTAAAAAAACCCAGAACTAGGGACTCTCTAGGCTGATTAGCAATTGTTTTCACTGACAGTAGCAGTAACAACTCAATAAAAATGCAGAGCAGATACAAAGTATTAGCCCAAAGAAGTAATGAAATCTTTATCAGGTGCTCCCACATCAAAGATTTCCGGTTGAGTAATACAATTTTCCTACTATGCATGTGCACAACACACGCGCCATAGTGGATACACAAAACGATTCCTCTTTCCTCACTTCATCTATTATTCAACAAAATATTCTCCAGTTTTAATTTTGGCAATATGTCCTTACTAATCCCAATATGCCAATTCAGGGATATTTTCCTGTCTTCCATTTATCATGTATAAGTACCTGCAGAAAACACAAATGCAGTTGCTAGTAGACTGACATGTTTATTGATGAATTTTTCTGTTTACAAGCAACACAAAACAATCATTGCCACTACAAAAAAAAGCAATGATTCTGTATTTCCAAACTGAAAAGGCTTAAAATTAAATTTAAAATATTTACTGTCTTCTTTTCACTGTGTCTATTCTACAGTGCCAATAAGTGGCTCTTTCCTTTGCAGATAACTGTGCTAGTGTACCTTTCCCAGATAGGCAACAGTGATAAACAAGCAAGCATACAAGTCACTGTCAGACTGGCTTCTTGGGTGTCCATCAAAATTTTTTTGTCTTCAAACAAATGAAGAAAAAAATACAAAGAAAGGTGGGCTGGAATAATATTCAGCAGCTGCCCTTCAGCATCTTCACAGCAAGCATTAAACATAATTGGTCAGTAAGAGTTGGTCTTATATTCAGAAAGGTCAGCACACGTCCCACCTTCCCCTTCCCAGCCTTCTGGCAGGCAGCCTTCAGCAGGCACCCACACAAATGATGTCAAGAAAATGCTGATACAGCAGACTTACCATATGAATACCAAGTACACTAGATTAATTTTTTAACTGGTTTTCTGAGTTACCACAAACACAGTGAAAGACGACCACATGCTTCAAATGACATCCTTGTACTATAAATCTCACACACACACAAATATATATATATATTATAAAAGCACACACACAAAAGAATGCACATATTTAAATTAAGTATCAAAGGAAATTGTGGTTACTGTTTTTGAGCAACCAAATGCCACACAGGAAGGCCACCATGATAATACAGACTCCAACGTTTCATTCAAAACCTGCAGATGCAAAGCCATTCTTCACAACTCATTCATTAAGCAGCACCGAAAGAAAGGCCAACAACCAGAGTAATAAGCGCTGATATCTTACACAAATTTAGTGGTAAACAGTATATAGCAGAATTTCCCTTTAAGCCAGTAGGACACACACAGGCTTATAGACATTGTGTAGTTTCAGATACCTCACTTCAGTTTTTATCAACTCTGTGACATTATCTCATTGTTGATAATGGCAAATTATCACTTTAAAACTACTTTTAATTCCTTAAAGGCAGGTACAAAGCATAATTATCACACTATCTTAGTACACAGTTGCAAAACTTTACACTAAAGTCAAACTGGAATTCAGGTAAGAGTATGCCAAGCTGTGAGTGACACTGCTTGCAGAATTTCAGAAGAATTGTCAGTCAGAAGCCCAGGAGCCATAAATGGAAACACAGGCTACTCATGTCTTCTTAGCACAGCTAAGTTTTAGTTAAAAAGAATGGTTCAAAAAATACAGCATACATGCACTAGATGCTTTCTTATAGACCAGGTAAAACCTGTTGCTGAAATTTAGCTGCATTATTAGAGGTGACTGGTAAGTAAAAGAAATTGTAGCCTAAAATAAGTAGTGCATGGCAGACCCATAAATACTGGATTTTAGTTTCAGCTGTGCAAATCAGTTTTTTTCAGTTTTGCTGTGCAAATCCATAAATATTTTTCAGAAGAGGATATTCACCTGGTGAATGGACATGTGATTCCTGCGGAGACCAAAGAAACAGGAAGCATGTAAATGTTGCCCAAGCTAATAAGACCCTTGGAAAAGTTGAGAAAACTTTATTCCTCTCAATTAAGTACTTCTAGGACTTAACCCTAAGTTGCCAAACTATTCCTGCTGGGCCAACACACCTACAGTCTTTCTGAACCATGTATGCTATTATCCTCACCCAGAGTACAACATGCACTACGATATGAAAAACAAAGGTGAAAAATCCTTTTGAGGAAAAGTTGAAAGACATTACCTCTATTCTCAAATGTGCTGCAAGATATACAGTATTTTTAAGTTGTTGCCACTTTAAAACCCTGTGATACCTTATGTTCCAAGCCAAATATATTTTAAAAATCCGTACTACCTTACTCTATGAAACTTCAAATGTTGGCATATATGTATATAATGGATATATCTGTCATAATGAACTGAAAATAAAAAATATAAAATTCCCTGTTCAGCTGTCCAACTCCAGTAATAAGTAGAACACTTGTTCAAACAATTACCCAGGGAGAATGTGGGGTTGTGGAAAGAGAGAGAGAAGCAACCATATCGCATCTTGTTTAGAGGTGCCTTCAAATTCTGCCTTATGTAACAGATCATCCAATTGATGATGTTCTGATCTACATTTCTATTTGCTGCTGCAAACTGTTTTCAGACCCATCTGTCTGTAGTAACTCCAGAATACTGTTCTATTCTTTCAAGATAAGCACACAATCAAAAAACATGCAAAGCAGCACAGAAGGAAGCCCTTATGTAAAACATACACAAAAATTCCTTAATGGTTTGTCTCTTATGATTTTCCTTTGATATGAAAATATTCAATCAATTAAATGAGACATACAAGATCCAAATAACCCCCTCAGTAATATACAAATGTTACAACTCAAGTGAAAACTGAACTGCAGAGACATCATACAGAAACAGCTGATGTGCTAGATTGGTACGTGTAACATAAAAACATGGTAAATGGGACCGTGCTACAAAGCAGGATGAGTCCACCCATACAGGCCTTTTCCATATACCTTTTGTTGGCTCTCACAACACTGGGGGCCTGCAGTACGAGGCTATGAATACCCTGGAAGAAAATGAAGTACAGAGACTCTATCAAGCAGAACTGCTGTAGGTGTGCCATGAGATGACTTCTTCGCCTTTGAAAAAGAGCTCTTTAAGCTAAGAAATCTCAGAATTGCTAGAGAGAAGCAGAACCATTCCAGGTGTAAAAAAACTTTTGCTTGTTAGACCCAAAAAAAATGAAAAAAAATGCATAGGCATGAGCCCAAGCAAATCCAGATTACATTAAAGCAATACAAATAATATCACTTGAGTAAAAGTAAAAAATGTAGAGGAATTAATCACTCTCCACTGTGAATGTGTAGTTGGGCAGAAGGCTTGCACAGAGTACACACTAGCAACATGAGTCAGTAAACACACTCTTACCCATACTCCATGATGGTCCAGACCACAATTTGGACTAAAGGAAGACTAAAACTTTGTTAACAACATGAAAGCACTGAATACAAGCCAAGAAGTACCAAGGAGGCCTGGGGTTCACCACTAAGACAGCATAGTCAGGAGGCTCCTTGGTCAGCTTGGCTGTGGAGCAAAGCGAGCTTGCACGGTGCCACGACACAGAGTGAGCACATCTGGATAACTTGCCATTACGTGCAGACAGGACATGAGGAAAAGGTACAGGCTGTTAGCTCACTCTCTGAAGATCTCCTGTAAACAGGATGATTATATTTTAACTAGGAGTAAAAATACATGTGCTCTATCCTAACAAAATCCGTTGCACAATTCCAACCTTCACTGTGGCAGGAAGCTCTCATTTTACCAGTCAAACTCAATGAAACACTACCAGGAAGGTAATGCTGCAAATGAGCAGCAAACAGGAAAAAAAACTGGAAATTTTATTTAACTAAAATGGTATAAAATGAAGTTAAATTTAAGGAAAAACAGATATTTTCAATCGCCTTCAGATTCAGTCATGTTTTTAGAGGCAAAGTCCAAGTGATGTTCTGTGTCTTTCCCAACTCATCATCTATTAATTCTGAATAGAGCAAAAAGCCTACTACTAAAAGTCACTGAAGTCTGATGCAATATCTGTATTATTTTTCACACCTTCAGTGAGATGGAAATTTTAGTTGCACAACTTCTTTTATAGAGTTTAAAAGTGTAATCAGGGTAGGTATAGGCCTTATTGTGTTAAAGGGGAAAAAAAATTGCCTTGCAGTCATCTTGGCATCACAATATATCCATTAGGAATTGCTGATTTTAGCTTTTAACAGTGACTATAGCCATATCAATTCATGACGCCGACCTCTGTTTTTCTGAATGAATTAAGAGGAAGAGAAAAACGTGGCTTCCACTAAGCTTCCATTCCAGCACAGGAAATCCTGTGTGGTTAGATACAGTATGTGTCGTGCTCAGAGATTTCATTCTACTCCCCTTTAAAAAGCCAACATGAGCAGCATGTCACAGGAAATTCTTCCTTATTTTCAGTAGTTCATAGGACAAGGCTTCTTTGGAAACAAGGTCAGCATGAATAGAGCATTGCTTCCTTATCACTGCTAAGCAGCTGCGTTGAGGATGCGAGACACAATGCTGCACCCTGTCCCTGAATACCTCTTTTCATAAATTTAAGCGTATGCAGCTCAAGCAGTTAGAAGTTCCTTTGTGCTCTTTTATTTTGAGATTTTTATATCGCACACTTTCAAAAAACATGTTTTTAAAAAATGTACTGAGCAACTTTAAGGTTAAATGCCACCTTAAAAGAAATAAATTTAAAAAATCAAACTTCCAACTACTTTCAAACAGAGAGCACCACACACAGCAAGGCTGACAAAACTAAAGCACAGAGGTTTGGCCACCTCTTTGGGAAGCACGGGGCTAAATTCCAGCTCCTGTTGCAATTTACCACTTTCAAGGTGCAAGGTATTGCTTTCAGGGTATTACTGTAAGATTCTTACTCTCTGCAACTCCTCAGTTTTATATAAAGCTCCAGATGTAATTAATCATTTAACTTAATAAGCAATTCATGCAGGACTTATATGCCTAGAGATTGAAAATAAATTCCAGTTTTTCCTGATATAAACCACTCATAAAACAGGCAGTTTTCCCCCATGCCAGAGAAACTACTGTCAAGTACACTGATGAATAAGGCATTGCTAATTTCCCTCAAGAAATGCCCTGAACGTTTTACATTGATAACAACAACAGCACCTGAAGTTTTTGAATTTATTTTTTGCATATTTCTGAAAGGGAGTCAAGGGATGGAAGGAAGGAGGTTTAAGAGTAGCAGCAGTTTGTCACACAGAACTCTCTAACTAGTGGTGAGCAACAGCAGACATCCCAAGACATTTAAAACTAAGACAGTTAACCCCACCGTGTCCAGAGAGACAGAATGGGCATGCTACATCCACCACATCAATCGAGTGCTCTTGGCAGAGGAAACGCAGACACAGCATGCTTGCTCTCATGCTGCAGACTTTTTGATTAAGCATTTAGATAGAAGAGCTCAGAGGTGAGAGTCTGCCAGCATTCCTCAGGCAAAAGGGTAGCAACAGCCACCTTTGAGACACAGCACGCAAAAGGAGCGAACATAAAAGAAAAACATCACAGAACAGTGACAAATAGTCCTAGCAGTTAAAATATATTGTAGGCTGAGGCATACAGCAATATGCAGTACTCTGGCCACACTGAATTTCAGTTCCATTTGAGCTGACCAACACAAGTATTTTGCAGAAGAGGTACATAAAAACAGCAAATAAAACCCCATTCTCAATAGGTTTGTCTTCCTAATTTTCTGGCTGCAGATCCCCTTAGAAGTAGTTCACAAAATCCCAAGTGTCCTCACACTGAAAACGCTCATGCAGCAGCAGCCCCAAGCTGATGAAGTCTAGGATCTTGTACGTTCCTGCTAGGCTGGAATGCTAAAACATTCCTCATGCTCCTAGACAGTACGAAAATGGGCTGGGTGAACACAATTACCTGAGGCACAATCTCGCCTTTTCTTCTGAAGAAAAGTCATAATGCAGGATAGGTTATTGGAAATTTGTGTCTTGAAGGAAATGACAATTGTAATAATCAGCAGATAGAACACTTGCCAGACATTTTAGATCTGTTGTAGAATGTGATG
This sequence comes from Margarornis squamiger, assembly GCA_035222235.1. Taxonomy (NCBI): domain Eukaryota; kingdom Metazoa; phylum Chordata; class Aves; order Passeriformes; family Furnariidae; genus Margarornis; species Margarornis squamiger. Next base: position 32,658,724 of record JAWWTY010000037.1, on the reverse strand, counting down.
CCTCTCTAAAGGTGATGCAGGCGCTTTCAGCTGTCATCAGATAAGGTAAAAAATCCTATACTGTTCTGGGGTTTTTGAATACCCAGAAACCATTTTACAATCTACAAAAAAAGTTACTGTAGAGTCTGCTGCTTGTGGAATTGCAAACTTGATTTTACAAGCAACTCCTAAAACAAATGGCACAGGATAAGAAAGTAACATATTAATAAAAACACTAGACCAATAAGGAAGTGCAAACATAATCTCCTTGAGCATTTAAGCAGATAATTGGTAGAATATTCCTGTGACACTGGGACAATGTAGGCTAATTTTGCAGTGTGAACAGCAACACATTGGCTTTGCCCTGAAAAGCAGAGCAGTAACTCCTCACAAAGGAGGAAGAGTTCTCTTCAGGCATCCAAACCTTAAGCCTCTCCAATTTTTTTTCAAGATATTGCTGTTATCTTAAACCTCTACATAATTTATGCAGCCAGTACAATTTATTTAGTACCTTAACACCTGTGAGATAACTAACAGGATAGATTTTCCTTTAATTGCAATGCAAAGCTTAAAAGAAAATACCATGACCCGAAACACACCTGACCCCTTAGCTATTTTAACACTTTATTTGGATTTGCTGTTCCATCTAACTTAAAGCTGTATTGGAAACTAGTTAAAGAAGGTACAACAGGTCCAGATGTAGTAGGAATTTCTCCCTCAGCAGAACATACTGTACTCCAGAGGTTTTCCTTTATTCTTAGAAATCTGCGTGTGCAAAGCCAGAAAACAACATGTTGAAATGAAATGCAGTAAGTACTTGTGTTGGTGCAACTCATAGATGTGTTAAGATCCTCTGCTTGACTCCACTGCATTTGACAGAGAAAAATCTTGATTTCTTTCTGGACGTGAAGTTACACTGAAGCTGAAAAGGGAGGCTGAAGGCTTCTGCTCTAACAGTGACTATGGAAAATCCAACACAGTTCTTTTTCAGCATTACTCAAACTAGTAATTAAACCTGACCAGTTCACTGACAGGTTATTTAGCTGGCAGGGTCCCAGAACACAGAACCAAATCGAGTCAGAAAAGGCCTTTCACATATCAGGTAGGTGCAGGAGGGGCCAGCACTGCCTGGCACAGAGGCTGCTGAAGCAGCTACAGCTGGTTCCACCTTGCTTTGGAGGGACCAAGCTCTGGGATCACAACACTTGAGCATCAGACTCAGCATTCCCTGCTCCCATCCCTCAGAGCTCCACAGTCCAAGGCCTGCAGAGACTGACTGTTTTCACACAAGGCTTTCAACCTGTGAAATCTGTACTGCTTAGCTCAAGCACATTGATTGCTTATTCTGCCAGCACCTGTTCCATTAGAAACAATAGGAAAAAGCTTCTGCCTGAAAAACACAAAGCATAAGCTACACTGACATCATAATAAATGCATACTAGCTATGAGAAAGGAGACCACAAGCCTAGAAACCACCCCTCAAACAGGACACAGCTTCCAGGAAGTCACTATTGAGAAATTCTAATAATTTACATCATGTTGTTTAAGCAATTATTTGGATGCAGTATCCTGTAAGGCAAAAATGGAAAAATAATACTGGAGCTGAGAGCAAGCACGACAGCAGAAAGCATGATCATAGATGCAAGGACTTATTGACCAAAGTCATTAAGAAGGACTAGTTACACAAGTGACTTGGCTTAAGGTCAGTTCTTACAAAACCTGAAAATCATCAGTATTCATCCCTTTCCTGGCAAAATTTCTCATTCTTTAGATTACCTTTTTAAGAGAATAATCAAGGCAGAAGAAAATTGAAAGTTTCCTTCTGGAACAGTCAAGTCAATCCCCATGCAGGTGATTTTCATCTTAAGGGAAAAATATTCCTCTTTTTCAGGTCCATCAGCACAGTATTTCATTCTAGTGACTGCAAACTGAAGTACATTACTGGGTTCGTTACCTCTCACATGCAGAAATATACTCTTCTGTAACTTATACCTGTCTGGTATGACATTTCACGTAGCAACAGATGGCCAGGCCAGAGGAAGTAACAAAACAAATATTCATGTACTCAGACAGCTATGGAATTCCTGGGGCAACAGGCCACACAGAAATTATGGAGGGCTTTGAGGGGCTGAAAAACTCCACTACGGCAGATGAGGCTAACCAATGGGCAGCTTCAGTGGAGTTTGGGGGCGGGGGGGGGGGGCAACCCCAAACAAAGAAACCCACCCCAAACCTCCCACACCCTAAAAATTAAAGTACAATTTCTAAATGTTATGGGTGGAATAATTCAGCTGGTCTCCACAGAGGCTTGATATTTCCCATTCAGGAACAAGTATCCATTTCATCACTGTGGTCACTTGAATTTTAAGGGTTCCTTTGACAATGGTAAAAGGATACTATAAAATAGGAATCACCTTTATTGCTTTTTATTACTCTTTCAGGCAAGAACTATTTTAATCTCACCACAACTTTTTCCAGACTGTTAACAAGCAGACGGGCATTTGTGCAGAGGCTTTTACCCCACTGTAGCAGAAAAGGAAGAAAATTATAATTAGAAAATGGTAATAGGAAAATGGAAAAAGCAGTTCTGTTTAAAGACAAACAAAATGAAAAGCACTTTCACATTGCCACTAAGACTTGGAAGATTCACTTACTAGCACTAAAACTTGACATTTTCATTGCATAAAAACCAAGATATTTGGTACTTGGTTGACCAAGTTACATAACTCAGAGCAACAACTGGCCAAGCTCCTTTAATCTATGTAAGGACACTAACGTTTGAGGATTAAACACAAAAATGGGGCAATTAAGGCCTCCGATGCTTTTAACAGTGTACAGTCAAAGAGATTTTCATCTAATGGAATTACGAAACAGAAGTGTGTCTTCTTTAGCATACTAACAAGCTTGCATTTACTGCTGTCAGTATTAGACCTCCCAGTACAGCCATCATACAAATAATCAACGAAAATAGTTTGCAAAATACCAGTCTGATATTAGAGTTATTCAACCAAGGAAAGGTCTCTAAGTTTAGGAATAAGAGTAGCACTTTTCAGCATGGAAATTGGTTTGTCAACAACCATTCTTCTCCTGCACAAAACCTCCGACAATGCCAGCTCAGAGCAACACTAGCTTCATTTACTGGCGGGAAAAAAGGCGTCCCTTTGTACCATCAGTTTTGTGCCCTTTCAATAGCAGCTCTGGTGGTAGATTGGTGTGGACAATCGCAGTGACCATCTGTGACTACGAGACAGTTTGATAGCTGCAAGACTAACTTAGGTTCGGCATCACCACATCTTGCCCTGCTGAGTCTTTCATATGGCTTTGAAAAACTTAATGAAAATGGATACATTCAAAGCCGAATAAAAAGAGGTCTCAACAGGCTTGACCCTAAACGTAAACAATGGAACGGTAATGCCGGCACCATTGTAGCAACACGACAGATGTAGGTCGTGTTAGCTTTCATCTGTAGCTGTGACTGATAGCTTGCAATTTGCTGACAAGATGTCTAGTTTCCATTTTCATTTGGTTTGTAGGCATGAATTTCAAGGGTCCAATTAAGATGGGAGATGCACTTTTTTCTTTTATGGTTGTTCACAGGGAAAATTCTTGCAAAGACTATAGTCAGCATGTGTCACTGACCTAGGGATATTCTTATACTAAATGCACCCTGAAGAATTTATTCTACATTACTCAGTGCAGGACTGGTTTAAAAAGTTTGAGAGGAATATTACTGCTTAAACAAAAAGGTTAATTCACAAAATCTTTAGTGTCAGTGCAGTATATAGCTTTCATACATAGTAGTATTTTCCTGCTTGATTTAATTCTGTAATTTAAATTGTAAGAAATTTTGTTAAATAGCTCCATAAATCCATCCATCATAAGCACATGTTCACTGTCAGTAGATCCTCACCATGTGATCTGTCCTCTTTGGATCAAGGTGATGGCTGCAATGACATGAGATGATGTGAGTTCAGGATTGTATGAGGGGGGAACAAGACAAATAGGAGGGTAACAGCCCTGAACCTCAATTGAACAGACTTTGGTCTGTTCAGGAACCTGCCAGCAGCCCATGGGATACTGTCCTGGAGAGAAGAGGATCTAGGAGTCCTGGTTGATTTTTAAGGATCATCTCCTCCAAGTTCAAGAATGGTCTGCTCTGATGAGCAGAAAGTCAAGCAAGAGTGGCAGGAGGAGGTCAACAAGGAGCTCTTGCCAAAACTCAAACATAAGGAGGCATATGAGAGGAGGCAACAGGGATAAGTGTTCCGGGAAGAATACAAAGACCTCCTTGCAAGATCCTCCTTGCAAGCATGCAAGGAGGAAGTTAGAAAAGCCAAACACCTGTCTGGTGTTGCATCTGGCTAGGAACATGAAGGATAAAAAAAAGGGCTTCTGCATGAACAACAAAAGGAAGATGAGGGAAAATGTGAGGCCACTAGTGACAAAGGATAGAGAAAATGCAGAGACGTTCGATGACATCTTCACTTTGGACTTGAGTGGCAAGACTTCCCTTTGGCATTCTCAGGTTCCTGAGACTTAATGGAAAGTCAGGAGCAACCAAGTCTTACCTTGGTACAAGTGAATTATACAAACTGGATATACCTAAATCTACTAGATCTGATGGGACACACCCACAAATGCTGACAGCTCGTTAAGGTCATTACAAGGCAGGTCCTGATTATCTTCAATAGATCACAGCTGTTGAGAGAGGTTCCTCAGGACTAAAAAAAAGCAAATGCATCTCCTATCCTCAAGAAGAAAAAGGAGAAAGATCCAGGAACTACAGTTCAGCCAGGACCCCAGTTTCACCAGGACCCCAAGGAAGGTGAAAGAGAAAGTAATTCTGGAAATAGTTTCCAAACATGTTAAGGACAAGAACGTGATTTCAAGTAGTCAGTATACAATTATGAAAGAAAATCAGGCTTCACTATCCTGATAACCTTCTACAACAATATGAGTCCCTTGGCAGTTGAGGGAAGAACAGTGGGTATTGTCTATCTTGACTTTAGAAGGCTTTCAGCACTGTTCTCCTACAATACCCTCACAGAAAAAGGAAGTATGAGCTAGATGAACAAACAGTGGAGTGGACCGGAAACTGACTGAACTGTCAACCTCAAAGGTTTATGATCAGCAGTATGAAGTCCTGCTGGAGGCCAGTCAGCTGTGGCATACCCCAGGGGGCTGATACTGGGGCCAGTACTTTATAACATCTTCATTAATGACCTGAATGATTTGTCAGAGTGCACCCTCAGCAAACCTACTGATAATACAAAACTGAGAAGAGTAAGTTGATACACCATATAGTTGTGTTGCCACTAGGATGGCACTGCCAGCAGGTCAAGTTGATTTTTTTGTCTCTACTCAGAACTGGTGAGATCTCATCTGCAATGCTGTGTCCAATTCTGGGCTACCCAGTACAATGGGAGCATGTTCACAGAGTGAGTTCCGCAAAGGACCACAAAAATGATTAAAGCATTAGACCATCATTCATCCTGAACAAGAAAAGGTTTAAGGTGGATCTTAACAACGAGCAAAAATATCTAATGGGGGACAGAGGGAAGGAAGAGAGAAGATGGAGTCAGACTCTTCTCAGTGATGCCTATGGAAAGAACAAGATGCAACAGGCATTAATTGATATTCAGGGAAAAAAATACTTTTTTAAATTTCCATTCTCAAGTTACTAATATCTCCCTTACATGAGGTTACTCTATGGATCCTTGTGACAAACAAGAACCAGTCATGATCAAGTCAGGCAACAGGAAGAGCCATTTAGCAGCACATTCTATAAATGCAAAACAATGTCCCTGCCTCTCCTTCCTGGTAAAGAATCCCACATGCCAGCTGAGGTTGTTCCAAGGGGAGGGAGGACAATGGCTTTATTTGGCAAATACATTACTCACATGGGATGCGGTAAAGGTGATGCAAGATGTGGGTCAGAGCAGGAGATTTAAATGTTTCAAGTACACTGCTATTACGAAGTATCCTTTACACCTCCGCAACTAAGATGCACTGTGTTCTGCACTTAAATGGAGTTTACTGCTCACCCAGTAAAACTAGGATGTTTTATTTCTAGAACAGTCCACAAAAGAAAGTTTTGAGCAATGAAGATCACATTAGTTATTTGGCATAAAGGGCTGTGCTCTTCCCTTGCTCTTCCTTTCCAAAAGCCTGACCAGAAGTCCAATGAAGTCAATGGCTGCTTTCTTCTGAATTTAGCAAGTTTGGTTAGCTCCTTTAAAGGGACATAGATTTTGCCCTGGAAAGTGCTCTCTTGATAGGAAAGAGCAGAAGGCTGTAAAATATCCACAGAGATAGTCCATTTCCCTAATTACCTATCTCAAGCCATGTATGAGAGCTCTTCTACCCAAACAAGGAGTAGAATCAATCGTTTCCCAGACAACGGCAGTCTTTTGTCATTGTTTGATTTGGCATTTAAACTGCAGAGGACAGGCATAGGACAGATGGCCAAAGCTTCAGCACAACCATCTTCCTGAGGTGTTCCTTTAAAAAACTCATTTAAGATTGCACACAATAAGCCAGTAAACATTAGATAAGCCAGTGCAAAAGAAAACCAGCTTCAAATCTGCTAGGCTTCCTCTTATCAGTATCTGTTGGAAAGCAGAGACACAGTTCAGGTTTTTTTGCCAAAGGTAATTTCATAGACTGAGAAACCCTTGAAGCTACCACATCTTAGTCCTTAAAGGTGCCAGTTTTATAATTTATTGCACACTGGCAAATTGCTGAGGCTGTACAGAAGGTTACTGACTTCAAGACCTCAACAACACAGAGCAATGTACACCCTGGAAGATACCAGAAAAGATTTGTTGTCCTTCTTCATGTTTAAAGGAAATATTGCACTGTATTTTGATCACATAAACTAAGAAAAAAGATGAGCAAGGGAAAAATGCAATTACAATGCATGTACCAACCTAAACTCAAAATATTACACAGTGGAAACACTCCTATTAATTTTGCATTGCAATAAAGGTATTTCCTGCATGAAAAATTAAAAGTGAGCAAGAAAACCCCAAACCAAACCACTGACTAAGTTGAAAAACTTCTCCTTAAAATATCTTGACTCAGATGCTCTGGGATGAGGAGAAGGGAAATCTTATTTTAAGTGCTTCCCAAGTAAAAATTACTGGTTTATTGTGACCTCAGCACTTAACTTTGTAAACAGACATGCTTCTTCCAAACTTCCTTCACCCCATCCATTGTTTTATTTATCTGATTTAATACAAGTTTCTCTTACACAAAGGAAAAAAGAATGCAATTTAAACTCCTGTCCTAATTAAAGGTTTCCTTGTTCTATTATGAACCTTACTTGACTGCTCAATACTATTGCCCAGAAGAACAATAGATATTTAAATCTCTAATCCCCACAAGGGAAGACAGTCCATTTGGACTTCTGCAGTAACTATAATAACCTTGCTTGGGGACAAAATACTATTAAAAAATATGCTAATCTAAACTTTCTTCCTGACTCTAACACACTCCACACCCACTGATCTTTACATTTCTAAGATTTTGTACACTTACAGTTATGTGCAGCTGCCTCCTGTACCAGCTTGCGAGGTTTGAACTCTGGAGAGGGTGGAAGTACAGAGCATTACGAGACAGTTGCTCAGAATTAGACACATGTTAGTTTCAGAACACACCACAGGATTTGCACTACCACCCATGAGACTTTTGGAAACAAAAGGGACCTCCACAAACAGCTGCATATCTCAGGCTCTAGCCCTGGCAATCAGTAGCAAGACATTTAGGACAGCAGCTTTCAGACTATAGGTTTTTCACTCAACGACAAAAGTGACCAATAAGTCCATCCCACTCAAAAGAAATGCAAAACTTACTTTCCCAGCTTTGCTTTTCATAGGCAACCTGCAAACCTCAATGAGCCTGCAGCTAATTGAGCTATTTAGCCTGCAGGATGATAAAGAACAACAATAGCAATATAACTCATAAATTCCACAGGTGGGAGCCACTGAACAAAAGATTGCAAACCTGCTGAATACATCTTGTTAGAAATTTGCAGATGGCTGTTGAAATGGTGGTGTTCAGTTCAGTTTGGGGACATAATATCATCTAAGAGGCTCCAAGATAAATGCCTTACAGCTCCTCATTCATCTCTTGACCAAGCATATTACCTTCCTACACATGATTCCAAGTTCAATTGACACAGGCAAGTGCGTATTCAGTAGTGGGACAGCATCTGCAACCAGTGCCCTACCATATAATGTGGTGCACACACCCCCCAGATATTCATCTCAGATCACAAGACAACAGTAGAGGTAGTCGAAACACAAGGCAGGCATGTAGGTTTGTGAGGGACTGCAGCAGAGAAAATAAGATTTTGGTTACAAGGAAAAAAACAAACAAACAAACTCTCCCCCCCCAAAAAAAGAAAACAATCAAAAAAATCACTGTCATAATAACTTGGTCCACAGCTTGCCCCAGAATCCTACCTGGAGCAGCTCTCTCGATGGAGGTGATTCTGATAACCTGAATCTGGTCTAGGTTGGCTATGTTTGTTCAAGGCTAAAGGGTATCATCACTATGGATTCAGGGCCTTGCATTACAAGTAAAAAAAAATCATCTCTTTCTGGTTAGTTCTATGTATTTTATACACACAGAGACACAGGTGTTCAGCAACATGATCCTGTCACCAAAATACTTTTCCTATGACAACGTTTAGGGAAATAAATAATTTAGGGAATAAATAATACACCTGTAAAGCAAATCATCAAACTTATTTGAAATACAAACTCAAAGCTTTTTATTATTAACACAACTTTTGCTCAGGAGGCAAAAATCATTCATGTTGTCAATATTCTATGGAACCTCCATTCCATCAATATTGCAATTTCACAGCTAAACATATTAATAGGGTCATAAATATTCAGATTATATAATAAAGACAGTGAAAGCAGATGATAAAATGCTGTTAACATTCATTTACAGCAGCTGGGAAGGCCCTGCCAAATGTTGCTTTACATAACAGGTCGTGACGCTCTGACTGCATTAAGCTTTCTGATCACTCTTCCTTTATCTGCTATGATTTTGAACACAATACGAGACAGAGCAGACTAACCAATGGATTTAGAAGCCCTTTCAAGCACACCAACATTTCAAAGGTTTAAAAGATTAAAACAACCAAAAGGGTCTTTCTGTTGCTACATTTGTGCTTTTGCATTTTATAGTGCAGACATGAAAGTGACATTCACATCATTCTCCATTACCTCACAATCCAGTGCCTCTAATAAATTTTAAAAGTGTGTTTATTTTATTGAAGCATGCTTTAGTTAAGCTATATGCAAAAAGGAAAGTAACAGTCAGTAAACTGAAAACATCACCACTACAGTTTTCACAAGGCATATTGAGTACTACTGAAACAGTCCATAATGTGTCCACAACCCACACTGATTTTATCTTACCAGTTGCATCTGAGTCAAGTGACAGTTCTTGCTTTGCTCCAGTATATTCTGCATTACATTTCCTTTGTTTCAGAATAGTCTCTGCTACACTTAAGAAGTCAGGATTCCCAAAGCATGGGTCAGATTCTACAAGCTCTCAGGAAAGCATCAGCCAGGCACATTGACTCCGGGACTCGGTCTGAATGTTCTACTGTAAAAAATGATGACTCATAGTTTCATTCATTTGTTTTTGCATATTTCCATGCCAAAATTAAGCCCAATCCTGCAGACATTATGGAGATTAGTAGCCCTAGGAAGGTTAAGAGCTCTGGTGAGGTCAACAAATTCATGTGTGTGAAGTAAACAAGGCTGTGCATAACAGGACACACAGCAGCTACTATTCTGCTTGTAAAAGCAGTACCACTTCATTCATCCCTCCAGTCCTGCATTAGTTAGCAAGTATTCAGAGCACTGAATACATTCAAAGCCTAATGCATTAACTGACTGAAATTTTACTGCAGTGGGTCTTAAGCTTTTCCTGTAGCCCAAGCTCATTAGAGAACACTGACGTGTCTGCACACAACTTTGAAGCTTCCTCCGAACTTAACAGCTCTGGCTCCACCTCATCCATGTGGGCCATGGCTTCAGCAAGGCCCATCTCATCCCTTGGGAAACCACCTAAATACAATGTTGGCAAAAACATCAGCCATCACAGGAAAAACAAAATTGACAAAGGAAAACACCAGTTTCATCAATACTCATTTACTGTTGTGAAGTCTGCATCAAATTACAAGGAACTTGGTACTTGTTCTTTGATGGGAGTAGTTACCCATAGTCAACTTATGGAGACTCTTGTCAGTCAATTCAGTCACCTGAAATTAAGATGTCTCTTTAAGTTAAGTCCTCTTGCTCAAGTTAGAGCAGAATCTGACTTTGACCAAAAATGGTTTTTTTTTCACTAAGTCAGGTCTGTTTGCTCAAGAACTACAGAAGAGGTATGTGTTCCAAAAATCACACACTCTTAAGATTCGAAGTGGTAATTCCAATGTTATAAACACACTGTAATAGGAATAATGGCTCATATGATCCTAATAACAAGTCTGAATCCCAACTGCAAAACACAATATTCAAGCTGTAGCCTAAAAAGCTCTTTTTCAGAGTATCTTGCAAACAGGCTTAAAAACAAGGTGGATATTTCAGTGATCATAGCTACTGTCATGATCTTACATACTACTGACATCTTACGAAGTAAGAAAAAAAAGTAATTGAAGAGATGTAATAAAAAAATATTTAAATTAATTTTCAAATATCCTAACACAAGCAATGCTAAGCAAAAACAAAGCCACGTAATGTAAACAGCATGTGCTCTGCAAGTCAGACATTACAACTGAAAAAACAAAAGATTACATATAAATACATATTTAGAGAACTGAAGGTTCTATTAAGTCTTCACATATATGCTATCTCCTTATTTATGATATCTCTGAAGCTTAAAAGCATACTCTTATGCAGTAGGAACTGCTGATTAAGGATGCATCAGCTATTCATTTAATCCAACAGTTGATTACAATTTTAAAAAAAAGTCATCAAATGAATAGTTAGATTATTGGATAACTGAGTGTAGTGCAGAACAGAACTAAGAACAAATTGACCTTTCCAATGCAAAACGTGCCAGTGCACAAGTTCAGAAGCATACCTGAAGGGTTTTCTTAAATTCCCTCTTAAATTAAGTTGAAAAAAATTTGGACATTTCCATCCTTTCCATCTTCTAGCCTGATTCTCAGCTATAGTACTTTGCCTACAGCTGTTCAAATAACCTGAGTTCACCACATGCAGCTGCAGCAGTACAAGTAAAGAACAGGCATGTTAATACACTCAAGTAAAGCCCCAAATCAATAACAAGTACCTTGGCTTCTTGAAAAACTGTCTGCTGCCCTACAAAACAGTTCTGCAAAGGAAATAACCTGATCAGCTGTCATAACTGCTAAAAAGTTCCTCGGTTTTCCTCCTTACAGCTATATTAATGCATTGTAAACATTCACCTCTAGTCACTAACCCCCAAAACATTCACTGTTATTTGCCTAACAACTGTAGGCTTGCCTCAGTAATATTTGCAGACCCACTGCCCTTCTTTCCTCCTTAAACATCAGTTGAGGTAATTTTTCTGCCCTCAAAAAAACTCCAAACAAACCCCTACGCTTCACAGATATGAAATAAGTCAGGAATATTTGCAGAGTAAGCTGCTTGTGAATCTGTAACTCAGGCACCTGGAGAGCAGAATTGCCATGGGACAGAGACTGGGCTGTATGGAGGGAATGTTGCAGAGTCATCGAAGCAAAGGTTCAAGCAAACAGACATTCATTTGTGAACCTTTCAAACAACTCTGAGCAAACATTTTTTCATAGATTGTCTGCAAAACTAGAGACAACCTGCCAAACATTGTCATAAATGCTGGCAGGGTGTTAATATTAAAAATCATTACAAAGGAAAAGGTTAGGGGTTTTTTCTGTATACTGTATACCACATGCGATGAATAAATAAGGCATCCTCTGAATACTTCCCCCTCCAGATTAATAAAGTATTCTTAATTTAGAATGGTTGCATAAATATCTCAATACTACAGTCCTCCTTTTCCATTTCTTTCAAAAAAGTAGAGTGGAAACACACTCTGGCTGGAATAAATAGCAAGACCCCTATCTCTCAGGTGACCACTTTAACTACCAGGCAATGGATTCATAATCACTCTGCAAATAACTAAATACTCATTAAGTCTGGGAAAAAGCAGGAGAGCTTCAACAAACAAGAAATCAGGGAGACACATACCAGAATTCGCAGCTCCTTAGTTCTCAGACCAATCATTTGCAAATCATTTGAGTGAGCTGTATTCAAGACTGAATTTTGAGTAAGATAAAGGTAAGCAAGATGTGAAACCAAACTCCTCATGCAAATGCTCTGATCACTAGGAAGGATGCACTGATCAGATTTATTCCTGATGCAACAATTTCATAAAAATTTTCACATGGTTCAGAAGAAGCTAACATTTTTAGGTCTACTCTGGTGTCAACTCAGATGACGTCAGCATGGATGAGACTGGCACTTTTGTTTCTGCAAACTGGAAGCAAGGCAGTTTCTGGTCTATAAGTAAGGGAATGATGCTAGAGATGCTGTGTTTCAAATTGTACTGCAGAACAAACATGTAGGCCAGTAAACGCAGTCACATAAACATACCCACAGACACCTCCAAAGTGAGGCAGGAGTCAAAGGGGAACTAAATGTGGCATCTGAAAGACAAAAACAGGAGCTAGAGATCTTTTATACATTTAATCCCATGGGATATTTTTCAGCCTAGGCTCTTTGAGGTCTCATGGAAGACTCAAAAGTGCTATTGTAGCCTGAAAGTCGACCCTCCTAAGCGTGAGCAGAGACCTTCACAGTGTAGAGTCCATCCTGGAACCACAAGGGAACAGCACAGAGCTATACTGAACTGCCTGGCAGGCCACTAGCAAAGCATGTTCTTGGAATCTCCTTGAGCCGACCATATGACAACCCATCTCTTCTCACCAGTAACCCACTACTTTCCTAATCAGGGTGGTATATATATTGGAGGAATTATACTTTGCCTCTTATTTTCATTGATTTTGCCCTTTTGATATGCAAAAGAGGGTATTTCTTGGTCAAGAAAAATGTTTTTGCAGGTGCTGAGGTCCATCAGTGCTGGTAACTTTTTAAACATCACCTCCTGAGGGCACAGGAGCAGGCAATTCCCAATTGTCAAAAGTCAAGCAGGTGAGGCAGAAGGCCAGCTTGGCTGAGCAGGGATCTTCTCTTGGAAAGAAGGCAAAAAAGGAAGCTGTATGCCCAGTGGAAGCAAGGTCAAGAACACGGGAGGAATTCAGAAATGCTGCTTTCCGCTGTAGGGAGAAAATTCATGTGGACAAAGCTTAGCTGGAGTTGAAGCTGCCAGAAACATGGGGGACAATAAAAAGAGTTTTTCCAAATACATTAATGGCAATAGGCAGTATAGAAACATCACTGGCCCATTACAGGGTGAGGATGGTCACCTCACAAACAGGGATAGACAAGGTAGAGGCAATTAACACTTTCTTTGCCTCTGTCTTCAACACGGATGATGGGACAAGGGGGTCTCAGTGCCCTGAGCTGGAGGACCATGACTGTGAGAACGATCAACTCCCAGCTGACCCTCAAATTGTGCAGGATCTGCTGCTTCACCTGGATCCTTACAAATCCATGGGGCTTGATGAGATTCATCCCAGAGTCCTCAAAGAGCTAGTTGATGTTATTGCAAAACCTCTCACAATGATTTTTGAGTGGTCTCAGGAATCTGAAGAGGTCTCAGCTGACTGGAAGCTGGTGAATGTTCCGATTTTCAAGAAGGAGGACCCTGGAAACTACAGGGATGTCAGTCTCACTTCAGTGCCTGGTAAAATTATAGAAATTTTCTGGGAGGTAGTGAAAAACACCTGAAAGACACCATAGTTGTTGGTCACAGCTAGCATGGCTTTATGACAGGAACGTCCTGCTTATCAAATCTGATATCCTTTTACGACAAGGTAACCCACTTGGTTGAGCCAAGGGAACCCAGTTGATGTAATCTCTTTGGATTTCAGTAAAGCTTTCGATACTGTCTCTCCCAGGATCCTTCTGGACAAAATGTCCATCCCACAGCTGGATAAACTCATCATGTGGTGGGTGAGCAATTGGCTCATGAGTGGAGCACAGAGGGTAACAGTGAATG
>JAWWTY010000037.1:32590636-32634975 GCA_035222235.1 Margarornis squamiger | reverse complement strand
GGCGGGCACGGCGGGCAGCGGGCACGGCGGGCAGCGGGCACGGCCGGCAGCGGGCACGGCCGGCAGCGGGCACGGCCGGCAGGACACCCGGCCCCGCGGGGCTCTCCCGTCCCGCCGCCGCCCCGCGCTTACCTTTCACTTGACTTTCATACTCCGCTATAATCTCTTTGTCCTTTTTGAATCTGCTCGGGGTTGACATTATCCACTCGCTTCTTCCGCTTCTCCCCCTCGTTTCAAATTACTGTTACCACGGATTACTCTCGCGTTCCTGGAGGGGCTCCCAAGTTGCGCCGGGCGGGCGGGGCGGCAGCGGGGGCGGCAGCGGCGCTCAGAGTAGCCCCGGCGCGGGCACCATCGCCTCCCGGCACCGCCGCCGGCAGCAGCGCGGAGCGCGGCCGGGGGGCCGCAGGGCAGGGCCGGGCCGGGCGGGGCCGGGCAGGGCCGGGCAGGGCAGGGCGGAGCAGCTGCCGGGGCACCCGCTGCACTAGGCGAGGGCGGGGGCGCGCCCCACCATTGTTATCTCTGCTCGGGAGAGGGGCCGGGCGGCGGGCGGGAGGCAGGCGGCCGCGCTCGGTCCGTGCGCCGGAGGCACTGGTTATCGCTGCTGCTGCCGCTGCCGCGCTGGGCTGGGCTGGGCTGGGCTGGGTGGGAGCTCGGGGCCGGCGCCCCGCCGTGACTAACCGCGGGCGGCACAGCACCGGCGCATGTCCCAGCCCCGCTCCGAGCAGCGCCGACTCGGGGCGACTCCCCCGCCGCGCCCTGGAGAGGTGTCTCCGGGAATAAACTGCTCCCCGCCCTCCCGCCGCTGTCTCCTCCCTCTCTCCCTGCCTCCCTCGCTCCCTTCCTGCCCGCCCGGCCCCGCTCCCCGCTCGCCGTGCCGCCCGCTCCGCCCCCGCGCCGCGGGCAGAGCCCGGGGGGCACCGGCACGGGGAGGGGGCCCGGCCCGGCGGGGCGGGAGGAGGGGGGTCGGAGGAGGGAGGAGAGGGATCGCCGTGGCCGCCCCGCCGCCCGCGTGGAGCGTATGGTGGCGGGGCCCCATGTGCTCAGGGGACGGGGTGCAAGGCCGCGGTGCGCGGACAGGAGGCCCCTGGTCCGGCGCGGGAAGGTGCGGTGCCGCGCTGCTCTCAGCCCCGCGGGCAGGGGGAGGGCGGAGGGGACGTGTGCCCTTTGGGCACCCGCGCTCTCCCCCGGTGCCTCCGGAGGCAGGGCTCGGCTCGGCTCGGCTCGGCGTGCCCGGGGAGCGGGACCGGCGGGTCCAGGGCACGGCGGCGCCGAGGGGAACGCTGCCCCCGCCGCGCAGCACGGCCCGCCGCCGCCTGGAGCCCGAGAGCCGGCGTGCCCGTGGGCAGCGCTCCCCAGAGCGCCCGGGGGAGCGAGCGGGCAGGCCGCCCAGAGTGCTGCTCCCTGGGCTCCTGAGCGTGGCACGCACCGGGGCTGGCCCTGTCCGACGGGGCACTGGAAGGATGGACTCCGGCCCAGCAAGCGATGGTGCGCAGCCCTCCCCACAAGGCTGGGGCTGTGAAAAAGGAAGAAGGTGGTCCAGAAGAGCAGGAATAGCTGAAAATGGGAGCATGGGCTGAATTGCCAAAAGACATAGGTGACCCAGGCATGGCAGGGTCAGACTGCTCCTGCGTGCCTCCAGCAGTGGTGGGGACAGTCTCCTTCTGTGCCTGCAGAGCTGGAAACTGGCTCAGTCCTGGGGAGGTGCAGAGGGTGAGAGCTGGCTGCCAGCTCTGCAGGTGCAGTTGAGGCCATGCCTGCCAGGAGTCTAGCACAGTGGTTCACAGCGCCGGTAGGCACACTCCTCCAAGGTCCCTGGCTCTAAGCTTGGGAATCACATGCAAAAGGGATCAGGTACAACTGAGGTTGCACAAGCTTTTGTCAGAGAAGAATTTTCTAAAAGAAAACATCGAAAAAGCAGAGTGATGGACACTGCTGGCTTGTGATGGGTGAAGAATGTGGCTGTCATTCATGGGTCAAAGCCAAAAAACCAAACCCCAAGCCCACACTGCAGACTTTGGGCTGCAGGGAGATCAGCTCTGAGGATGTTAAAGGCAGGAGATTTTCTGGAGGCACAGAGGGCTCCACTGGTATGTCCAGAAGTGATTAAGCAAAGTTGCACACTATTCACAAGTTGTTTCTAAAGGTCGATGCTGTGTAACTTGTGAAAGTGGCCAGAAATCCTATCCCAGACAGCTAGTCCTGGCACTGCCAGGACCTGACTCTTCAAGACAAATAAGAGTGAATGGTGGGATCATCTGCTACTGGGAAAGTTCAAGCCGACTACCCAGTAATTTGGCTGGATTTGAGTTTGAGTGCTATGGGGACCTGGCGCTTGGAGGGCAATGGCACACTTAACTGTACTCATGCAGACGTTTTTGCTTGTGTTTATATATACATTGCCTTGGTGTTATAGTCACTCACTTCCAGACCTGCGTTTCAGCAGTAAGTGTACATCTGTCCTTTGCAATTTGTCTTTTGTTAGGTACCGTGCTCTCCCTGCTACAGGATCAGGGTAACAGGATTCTGGTTCCCCTTTCCCTCTTCATGTGTTGTTCTCTGTAGTTTCATTATGTTTCTTTCTCTTGCCCTCCCAGCACTTCTTCCAGTGCTGATCCCAATTCAGATCACCTAAACCGATCTTAGTACAGAAGGTTATTGTCTGAAACCAATTTAACATCCAACCAAGTTGGATGGTCAAATTACATCCCTTGAATAAAAAGCCCAGCATCAAAAGAGCAGTCATCTCTCTAGTCCCAACCCCTCTGATTTTCATCTCAACTGTTGATGCCAACATGTTGCCTCTTGGCTGTTCCAGTCCATCTGTTTGGCTGGGGACTGGCTCATTTGCAAGACAGTGGGACATGTTCCCTGGGGACACAGAGCACTAGCTGGAGATTAGCTGTAAATCTTGCCTGGTCTTTCAGAGCATAGTGTTTTTGCAAACAGTGAGGACAGGGAACAGTGGTCATGTCCCCTTGTGCCCTGCACGAGGCTGCACAGACTGTCACCTGAGGGCAGGCCAGTCCCTTTTCTCCCTTGTTCAGGACCTGCGCATGCAAACCATACCCAGGATGTGGCTGGGGGTATAGACCTTCCTCCTCTTCTGCTGGGGGCTGAAGGACACAGCCCTCTCTTGCCACTGAGCCTATGCTGGGAAAGACTGCCCAGCAGAAGGGTGCAGAGGGAGCCCGAACACCAATGCCTACATTATCCCTTCCCTCTGCACTAGATACTGTACCCGGAGGATGGGCCTGGCTCCACAGAGCCAAAATGGAGGCTGCAGGTGGAGCAATTCTGTTAATCTGCAAAGGCCTGTGAAGATGCAGAAACCTTCTTTTGGCTCTGGAGACTGATCTCCCTGCATTCTGCTGCTTGGCTCAGGGCTGCATGTCCATGGTTGGACCCCTGAGCAAGGATGGACCAGTGATGCAACAGGCTTGAGTGTGTGAGGCTCAAAGCCTCACAGATTCTGGATCCCTGAGTTAGGGTTGGACTCCAGGACAACCAGGATTGAGCTGGCTGAGAAATCTGATTCCAGCCCCCTGTCCCTGTCCTCCCCCCACTCCCCCTCCCCACCCCCATCCTTCTTTAGGGATTGGCAAAGGATTGTGCATTATTACATGGGTGTAATCTTCTTTTAAGATGTTCATGGCAGCTCAAGTCTCTGGACTCAATTCCGCACTGATTTACACAGCCTGCAATCCCATTGTGAGAATGGTGATTGCACAGGAACAGACCCTGCCTGGGCTCTGCAATGTCACATTTGAGGTGACTTACAGGACACAGGAGATTACTACAAAAAATACCTGTCATATGAGACCTGTTCCCAAAGAGATCCCCACAGAGTTCCCACCAATTCTGAGGGCAGCAAGTGCTAGAGGTGTGGAACATTCTTGTTATGTGACCCTCTGTGCTTGAAAAGTTGTGTATATCCAGTATTGTTCTGTGCACTCTAACTTATTTCTTGTAGAGCATATCCAGGTCTTGGCAGGGAGGATGCTATAGACATTTAAATAGTGTTAGGGTAAAGCTGATTGAGAGCACATATGTTCTTGTAAGAGACAGAGTTGTATCAATAATGCAGTGTAGTACAGTACTGTTGTGGTACAAAACTGGTGCAGGATTTGTGGATGGTACCTCAGTGTATGGAGTTAGATAATCTACTCCACTGGGGAATTGGAAAACCTGCATTATGTATGATAGAACAGAGATGTATTTATACAGAGAGCAGTTCCTGTAATACTTCATGCACTTAGTGCAAAAAGAGAATAATGTGGGCATTCTGCTTGCCTGAGAACTTCACTATTGCTTTTCATTTACACAGCCTGATGAGCTGTGCAGTATTTGCTTTCTTGTGCGGCTAATAAAAACAGTCCAATAACTGGTTGCTGGAATATAACCGAACTGTTCTCTGTGAGCATGTAATGAAGCACATCAACCTCCTTAAACAATAAAATCCTACACTAATTTTCTGTAGTCTGAAAAAAGACAGGAATAATTCATCTTGCTTCATAATTGCAGTCAGTCATTTTAAAATTGGACAGTAAGTCTCTAAGTGAAAGACCAAGCTTTAATTGAAACAATGAAACATTTGATTATTATTGAAAAATCAGTAAGAGGCACCATTCAAATAGCTTGCTCAAATGTTTGTCACTGATAAGATGCACATTTCTATAGAGTCAAATCTATTTGCTTTGGAGTGAGATTATTTTAGTGAATGCAGTTGCTTATCTAAGATGTAAAACCAGCAAGGCTTTTTTTCTCTTCCCTACCCCCAACCAGTGCAGCACTTAATGCTGCTCCGTGCTTATAAACTCCTGAAACATGGAGATGAAATCTGGGCTTATGGGGTTTGTCACAGGCTGCAGAAGAGCCGGGACTTCACCCTGGCTGACCTGAAAGTGAGTGGCTCTAAAGCATTCAGACAGACCTTCACAGCAATGAAATGAGGATTATGAGCTGCCCAAACTTCATTAGTTCAGGAGAGATGTTTCCCTCACTTGAGCTTCTCTGTGAGCCTAAGCTGTCACTTACCTTTCATTTCCAGGAATAGTATTCTGACCACAGGCACAAGTGTATTGACTGTAAGGGGCATGTGGACACAATTTCTTCCAGAAGCAGAGTAAAGGAAGAGAAGGCATTCTTATTTCACAGTGTCTACAGGTGGAGTATGTAGAATTGATAACATGCTTTAAATTCATGCTGTGCCGGGGTCCATGACCATTTTCAAGCCCTAGGATTTACTATGTACCTCCTCAGGTTACTCTTTGTCTGTTAAGCTGAGTTTCTTTTGGACATCATTATCTGAGTGTCCATTTTGTGAGCTTCACACACCTTAATTTAGGCAACTGAAGTCATATGCCCAATCCAAATGAGGGCTCCTCAGTAGAAGAGAGACATGGAGCTCCTGGAGGAGTCCTGTGGAGCGCTGCAAAGATGATTAGGGGACTGGAGCATCTCTCTTACAAAGATAGGCTGAGAGATTTGGGCCTGTTCAGCCTCAAGAAGAGATGACTGAGAGGAGACCTCACCAATGTCTATAAGTATCTGAAGGGAGGATGCCAAGAGGATGGAGCCAGGCTCTTCTTGGTGGTGCCCAGCAATAGGACAATGGGCAGAAACTGATGCACAGGAAGTTCCACCTGAATATGAAGAAGAACTTCTTTACTATGAGCGTGACTGAGCCATGGAACAGATTGCCCAGAGAGGTTGTACTGTTTCCTTCTCTGAAGATATTCAAAAGCTGTCTGGACACAATTCTCAGTAACATGTTCTAGGGAACCTGCTTGAACATGGAGGTTTGACTAGGTTACTTCCAGTGGTCTCTTCCAATCTTACCCATCCTGTGATTCTGTGATTTATCCAAGTAATTTATCCTCTTTCAAAAGTCAATCAAGAGAAGTGGGCTTCTGAAATTCACTCACTTTAGACACTTCATTTAGAGTGGATTTTGTTCCCATTTTCCTTATTATCATAACCAGGGATTATACAAGACAGGAGTGATATCCTCTTCAGAAAACCTGAAGGTAATATGCTGAATGTTGACAACAGTCTATTAGGAATATTTATAGTCCTTTGCCTGTTAATAAAATTCACAGTTAAGGGTATGCACACTGCATTTGTTCATTTACTAATTGCAGTCACGTAGTAAAGTAATCCTGTTAGTCTGTGGTCTGAAGGAGGATTCAGGAAAACAACCACTAGGTAACCTTTTCTATATATGTGCATGTGTGTATACAGCCAATTTGCCATGTTCACAGAATAATCTGAGTTGGAAGGGACCCACAAGGATCATCAAAGTCCACCTCTTAAGTGACTGGCCTCTACAGGGATTGAGCCCACAACTGTGGTGTTGTTAGCAACGTGCTCTAACCAACTGAGCTAATCTCAAATGCATGCAATAGCTTTCTCAGCATGAAATACATGTGAATCCAGTGGAGAATTGTTCACATCACAAAACAAAAAGAATCTTCCAAGTGAAATTACTGACTTGAAATGCTAAGAGATCCTTCTGGCTCAATAAAGTAAGATTTCAGCCCTGGAGGACTGAGAGGTCCTGGGCCATGAACAAGCATTGTGTTTCTTCTAAAGCAAAAAGAAAAGCACCAAACCCAAACCTTCCCACATAGGCTTCATTACTATTTTGTTTGAAGAAATTAATGAGACTTAAAGCAATAATTGGTATGTCAATATTTAGTCCTTTGGCTTTACAGTTGTGAAGTGCATTTTAATGTTTCCTTGTTAACTTGTTCATTTTGAGCAGGGCTAATAGGACTAATGATGTAACTAACATATAGAAAATGATGAGGCTACTTTATGCCTTCTACTGTTGCTAAGAATATTATCCTTTTCTTATATGGTGTTGCTATTCACTTCTCCATTAGTAATTACAAGGTGTAATGTATTCAGAGTAATAACTTTCTCACTTAATGAGAAGAGACTGAGGAAGTCTTGCCATTTTGAAAGAGAAGAAATATAGAAGTAATTGCATCCTCACTGCAGGATTTATGTTCTCTGTGGGGCTACTTTTGTTCTGTTGGTAGCCTTTGACACTCTGGTATTCCACTTCTGAAAATAATGTGTTGAATGCATAATTTGTAAGCTTCACACACCTGCCAGTTTAGTTGCACTAGCATGATTCTGAATCTTTATCTTACTTCTTAAATTTAAGAGCTGTATTGTCCAGAGAAGCACTAAGATTGTTTTTGGTTTGGGTTTTCTTTCCAAGGCTGGTGAGGGAACACCAATGTGTTTTGAGAGAACTCTTTCAAGTGAGCCTAAGAGGCTATGTTAGTGGTATTTAAAGTCTTCGATGAGCAGATAATTGCAACTCTGACAAACAGCTTTTGGTTTCAAATTTGCCACTTGCATTATTTGTGTTTGTTCCATCCTTTCTCATCTAAAAATGAAATACTTCTGCTGCTTCATTACTCCTGACCTTCTCATGCTAATGGCTTTGAATGGAGAACATTAGAATTTGGGTTAAGTTTAAAATGAGAAGAAATTGCTTGAAGCAGCATCAGATAATTAAGAACATCATATTTTTAAAAATCAGTCCTATGTTCTTCATCATGTTGCTGTTATCTGATTTTAATTGGAATGCTTCTATGAATAAGGCTGCTGGATTTTACCCTTAGGACTTAGATGGGGAAGGCAACTCCTGGTCTTGCTATGCTTATATGGCATTCATGGGCCATCCCAACTTCCAATCCAGAAATCTCAGCTTTCTGGGCTGCCTTCAGTCTGTGTCAGTAGTTTAAAGGTTGCAAATTGCCCTCATTTATCTCAAAAGGGCATTAATTTTGAAGCCCAGCAATGACACTTCAAATGTCAGCCTTGTTCTTTTTCTCAGAAGCATCCAGAGAGTCTGCTTATTCGTTAATGTGGCCAGAGGGGTGGGAACAGCTGCAGCCTATCCAGCTAAAAAAGCGCCTGGCTATTAATGCTCTACCCAGCACGCTGCCATTTCTCTGATTCAGTCCCTTGGTCTACCCTCTGGCTGATCCCTTGCCAGAGAGAAAGGCGCATGTGGAGAGGAGCAAGACTGGAAAAAGAAAGGCTATTTCTGCAGCATCTTATGTTTTGATTACTGATAGCAACACGATGCTGCTTTCCTGAGTTCTGTTTCTTTTCTCTTTGCTACTTTTGCCTTCACAGTTGCAGGAGGGGTGTCAGATGGCTAAAGGTGATGATACCTGGGCAAGTAGAGGTAGGAAAGGATACAGGTACAAAGCTGGGTCTGGGGAGGCTCAGTATTTCTACATTTTGCTTAATACCAGTTTAACTTCACTCACAATCCCGTCTGCTAGTATGTCCTGAGAACACTCCAGGGTGAGCTAGGTGGTGTCAGCTGGAATTGGTTTCAGGCTGCAGAAGGAATTGAATCCAGACTTGCTTCTTTGGCTGCTGTCCCCCTGTATTAAAAGACATCCCGATGTCCTTCTCCTGCCACTGGATTTTAAAAGACAAGGATGAACATGAAAGCTGTTCCTTTAAAGGTTTGGTACTAGTGTGGCTCTGTACAAGGAAGGCACTCCGTGCTGCAGTCTCTCTTTCCAGGTGAATCTTAAGGTGCCAACAATTCCTCAGGCAATGCCCAAGTCCCTGCTGCAGAGGCATGAAGCTGCTGGGGGCTGGGAGGCAGACGGTGCTGTGGGTACCCGTATGCATTTTTAGATCTGGCTTTCTGTCGTATCCTCAGGTGTGCAGACCCACTCTGCACACTTGGGCTGCTGGCTCTCATCAGCAGGAGACATGCAGTAGTTCAAAGGTAAAATATAATGTTCTTAGCCTCACAACTCTGGCTTCAAAGTAAAGCTTTTAAGCTTTTGTTCCAGTGTCCAAGAAAATGTGTCCCACATGGAAGAAAATCAGTAAGGAGTTCAAGAGCAATTTTTCCTTTCATTTTTTTGGCGTGTAAATATTTCTTAGTCAAAGCTTCCTTGTGTTATTTCTGTTCAGCAGCCCATTGTCAATAATTGGGTCTGCAAATATCACAAGCTACACACAGATGCTCATCTCCAAATGGATAATTATTTTTATAGTCTGTTTCTCAGACACACGCATATAACTGAAAGCTTACTGTTAACACTGACTGCTTCAAAAATTCATTTTGACCAGAGACAATATCTGTTGAAGATAATGTATAATTTTCAAAAGTGCGTAAACCAAAATATGTGTAGAAAATTCTTCCTGGGGGCCTCCGGGGCAGTTTCCAGCCGAGGTTGTTGATGTATTTCAGATGTCACAGCTCCCTCCAGCGGGAAGAGCCATGCAGTGGACTACTGCCACTGCAGACAGCAACCCAAAGTTTCCAAACCTCAAAAAGAAAGCATTCAAGCCACCTTTTATTATTATTATTGTTATTATTATTATTATTTTTTCCCTCTGAACACAGCACCTGATTCTTTCTTCTCTCCTTACAATGTAATAATATTTGAAGCAAAGATGTCTATAAAATCTGAGAAAATTAATGGACATGGACTAGATTTTCATACAGACTCAAATTAATTATTTCCGGTTCATTGCCATGTGACTATAATTGTTTGAGTGGAGTAGAGTGGCATGGCCTATGAAACCACAGTGTCTGAGATATACTAGGATAAGGAATTTTGTCTATATTAACATCCTGCAAGTATTATTCTCCAACATCAAATAACTGCAACAAATCCAACACAAATGACATGCCATTCATTTGAACATATGTGACTCAATGTAGGTTTGCTTTCATAACATTGATTACTGGTATATTTGAACCTTTACAGGAGCTAATGCCTTCTTTTATGAGTTTTCAAGTGTGACAGTGGATGAAGCCATGTCCATGGGAATGACGAAGTCTAGCCCAGGCTAACTGAGAGATACATAATGGAAGTTGTTTCTTTCTTTCTGTTTTGATTGATCTCCAATATTCTAATTCTGGGTGTCATTTTTTGTGTGATTTTCACATCATGTGAACCTTTCTGGCTTATGGAGAAATGATGTCTTGTGACATAAGTGTTTTATAAATATTTTCATTTTCACAAATGCAGTAAAAAACACTGCCTATATTAATAATTTTTAGGTTGTTTATTTGATATTAAATGAAAAGTAATGAAAGGAGTTTAATGCAGTTCATTACTGCTCCTTTCCAATCAACTTCTGTTCTCATTACTGACTATGTTCAGTAGTAATTCAAGCTGTAGGTTTACAAATGGGCTTGTAGCTGATGAATGGTGCTGGGAAATCAAGGAATAGATTTAGCATGATGGTTATAGATAGGTGGTGGCTGAGCCTATGAGAGTCTGCATTAGACACAATGGTATCAGCATCTGGAGACATTCAGCACTTCATAAATCATGTGCAGTGTTATATGTTCTCAAGATATATAATATGTTGCCTGGCAACTACATGTCTCTCATCTTGGCAAAGTAACTGAGTTTAATTATGTCCCTATGATACTGTATGACCACAGAATTAAGAACACTGGCTCTGCCTGCTTGCTTTTAAAAAGGTATTTATTAAAAAATAAAGCTCCTTCCCCCAACCATCAATATGCCTTGCCTCAATCAAGCATTCTCTGCTTCTGGTGTTTTTCCTGAATACACATTACAGTATTGCAGTTCAAGGATAATTATGCAGAAGCTGTTTTCTTTTCCCTGAATATATCAGGATTTACAGAATTTATAAAGCATCCTTCACACAGTCAGCAAATACTGCTCCTTCTTTTTTTTTTTTTCTGTCAGTATATGCTTACACCTCTCTAATCACAGTGAAAAGGAATTGGGGCTATTTTGCTATCCTGTGGCTTGGGCTTTACCTCATGTAAGGAAAGCCACTAATATGCAGACCATTTTGTCACATATCAGCAGCTTACAGCATCTTTCAGCTAGACTTAGGTAAGGTAAGTGCACCTAAAAAAATTAGATCCCATATACATTATATTCCCAGGTTTCTGTAAACTGTAACTCCTGCACTGTATCTTAAAGAGACTGAGAGTGGAACACATTAGTAAAACACTTTGCAAAGTCATAGAGCTCATGCACAGTCTAATCCACAGTCTTCAGCTAGTCTCTGTCAACAGCATACCTAGAGAAGAAATTGTAAAATATCATCAATCTTTGCAGATCAAGGTTCTGCAAAGGTTCCCTGAAGCACACTGTTTGGGACACCCTGCGACATGGGAGTCACCTCTCTGTTCAAACCCATTTTGATGGAGTGAATTTGGAATAGCTCTTCTGTTACTGGGGCGAATACTCTAATCAGAAGGTGCGTCATAGAAAAGGTGTCACGATTTCAGATCTCTGTTTTGTAGAGTCCTGCTTATTTGAGGGCCTTAAATAAACTCTAAGACAGCCATTTGGACTGGATCTCTTAAGAGACTTAAAGAGATGCTTACTTCCTCATATGCAAGAAATCCCAGATGCATGGGAAAATTGAGCTACACCAAACAAAAATTTTCAAGTTGCATGGGTGAGTTTCTAGTGAGGCAAAGTGCCTTCAGCATCACTGACCAGCTGCTGCAGTATTCTTTGAATTGAATTCTTGGACATAGGTATTTAGTTCTACCATATTTCTATATTTTATCAAAACCCTATTTTATTTTATTAATTTATTTTTTATATGGGCCCAAGTCCCTTTTGAGACTATGCTCTTTTGGTGTTTTTACACCTAATTGTCTATCAAGAAACCTTCAAGAAATAACTGAGTGGGAGATGACTCCTTCTAAGAAAATAGCCCTGGGAGATCATCTAAGAGAGGGTGGCAATAAGAGTACTCCCTCATATTTTACTCAGTTCTGTACAGCTTTTTCACTGTATGGTTACATGAGAACAAAGACCAGATTTTGTGAGATGATATTGCTTCATAATCAGAATATTGAACACTAATTTCGTATTACACTTTGGGGGTTTTTTATTCTATATGCATAGAATCCTCACCTAATTGTATAAAATGTAAGAAATGCACTAAACTTAGTATAAATATGAACATATACTTTATTAAACTCAGCACTTGCACAGATTAACTGGGGAGGTTGTGGAATCTCTATCCTCAGAGCTAATAATGTGTTTGGACATGATCCTGAGCAACCAGCTATTGCAGGTGTTGCAGATGGCCCTGCTTAAGCAGGGAGGTTGGACCAGATGACTTCCAGAGGTCCCTTACAACCTCAACCATTCTGTGATTCTGTGAAGTATATTGTGAAGGGAATTTGATCAGAAGACCCCATTACTATCTGTCTCTTCCTCTCCCTTCCTCCCAAACCTTCTCAGCTAACTTGAAAGTACCTATAGAGAAAAAAAAATCAGTCTCAAAACCCAAGCCCGTGACTATGACATGGCTCAGAAGTTAGCAAGTTCAGCATGTGGAGCAGAGCGAGAAGCCAGTTCTTAAATCCAAAGCCTTATGGGCAGGTCCCATAACCCTCAGCTCTCCAGCACGGGAGCGGGAATACTCCCTTAGAAAGCATACCTGCCATAACCTGGGTGATTCACAGCCACATCTCTTACTCCCCAAGAAAGTAACTAGAAACACCAGACTGTAGGTAATTGTATCTAGAAGTAGTTTCTGCCACACCTGTTAAACTTGTGTGGCTGCTCACACAGGATAATGAGATGTACTGAAGAAGAAACTGGCAGGACCACAGGAGGGAGAAAATGACAGCAAGCCTTACTCTGCAGCAAGTCTGGTGAGAAATTGAGGTGGGGGAGCCACATCTTCTCTAGATAGATATAATGTGGAGATGAAGTAGAAAAGACATTATCTGATTAAAAATGTCTGCTGTGCTGAGGACCTGGAGGACTTTCAAGGTTTAACTTTGAAAATAAGTGTCCTGTTTTGTACCTATAACTTCTTTTTGCAGCAGTAGCTGAAGGGAAACCTGATGAGCTTTCTTTAATTTTGTAGTAGTAAAAATACAGGCTCTTATCATCCAGGCCTGACTGAATTGCTCCGTTCCTGAAAATAGGTCACAGTGAGAATATGCACTAATTAGGAAAAGTAGGCAAAAACAATCATTGCAAGTTAAAAATGTGTGTCAGATCCATTTTACTTGCATAGTTGAGCTGGAGGTGATGTAATGAACAGGTTTTGTACCAAAGCTGGACCTACTGAACAGTATGACTCAGATCTGGGAGCCATGGGGAACAAGTTAAATCAGGTTCACTTTGCAGAGCTGTAGCTTTTGCCAACTCTTCAAGAACAGCAGCCACTGCAGCTGCACCTTCTCCAAAGGCCCCACAGCATATTGATATTTATCCATGCAGCTAAAGTTTTCCTTCTCATGTGCAATTTTCTGTTTGATGGATTTAAAATGCTACTTCCTTGGGCTGAATCCAAGAGAGGACTTGCCTGCTGCTGAGTCAGATAAGGTACTGGCCTTGAGGTATTTGGGTGCAAAACAGAGTCCCAAGGCTTGTGGCAGGCATCTCCCAAGTTGTACAAACTCATGTGTGAAACTATGCAGAGCAGGTGGAGAATGAATTATATCAGACTGGAGAGCTATAAAACCAGTGTGTGAGTAGGACAACATAATGGTGTCCAGTAGGAAATGGGATGCCTAACTAACTCTGGGCATTCAATATAAAGCTGTAGTGCAGGCTGCTGGACTCTGTTTTGGGGCCCAGACATAAAATGCTAAGCCCTGCAGTGCATATATAAATTGTAGGCATTAAACCTGTTTCCTCTTCTTCTTTCTCTGAGTAAGCAGCCTGTGTTTGCTGGATCTGTTTTGCTCCAGGTCCAGAACACTTATTTTGCTGCTCACAGGAGTCTAATGCTCTGCATGTCCAAAAGCAGGAATAGAGGGGACTGTTAGGCCAGGCAGACAAGTGTGTACGCAGCAAGGTGAAGTGTCTGGTCTACTGTTTAGTTCTCTTCTAGGACAAGACTGTGTCCAGTTTGGTATTTAGAGCTAGGCAGTTTCTTTTTCTGAATTTTCATTACTATGCTAATGAAAAACAGGAATGATTAATTTATCTTTAGTGTTAAACAAGTATTTTATTTACCTTCTGCTAGAACAATGCCCTGGATAAGTAATCATGCAAAGCAGGTACCAACATGGAAGGAAAATTTGAATTGGTCTTTATATGTGTATTCCAAAGCTGCTGAATTCATTTAATACAATTTCACCAACTTCAAGGTGCTGTAGGATTCTGTATCTTGGTGAGTATCTGGATGACAAGAGAAGATGCATTTCATTTTTAAACTTCCAGCATTATTTCATTACATTAATCATTTCAGTATGCAAAGCTGTCATGAAGATTTACAAGGCTAGGCACACAATCCTACTCACACTATATTTACTATGATGAAAAAGAATTATCATACCTTCCTCACACATCTAAAAAACTGATTTCCTCAGGCAAACAGAATTTCCACCAGCTTGTTTTCCATTTGCTCTTTTAAAAAAATGGAGATGGTGAGAAAACCTTCTGTCACTTTTCTTCTGGAGCTGTTTCCATGTTAACTTAAGATATCTTGAGTCAACCCAAAACTCTCTGAAGGTGTGGCTACAGCTTATCTTGAACTGGGAAAAAAAGGTTTGATATTCCTTTTAAGAAAGAAATACAATAAGTCTATATCTAATGTTTAGAAAACATTTTATCTGAGGTGCTTCTTTCACTGCCAGAAGTCTCATTAACCTTTTTAAACATGGCAACTGAAGTTATTATATGAGTGTGAAATAACTTCTGAAAATGAACATTTCAGAGTCCCTATATTGCATGGCTCAAACTGGGGATGTTTGTTGTGGCTGACTTTTGCCAAGGGAGAATGAAGCTAATGCCTTTTACAGAAAGCAGGCTCAAAGGTGAAGAGGAAATTATGCTCTGATGAGAGCAGTTCTCTGCTTGTCAATGTTCTGTATTCTCTTTGCTGGGAAAAACATATTTCCCTCTTCAGCTATGCTGTCAGTAGCCCATTCACTAAGATATTAAGCCAGACATTAAATGGTAATCACAACATCCCAACCAAACCTCACTGTCAGAACAGAGCATGGGAACTGCAGTGCCTCTGTGAGGCGGCTTTGCTAGATTATGGCACTTGTTCCATTTAGCTTCAGTTACCTGAGATTTCATCTCCTTCTCAATCGCAGTGTTCTGCCACAACACGACAACTTTCACATTGCTCTTCACAATTGTTCAAATCTTTTCAAAGTCCAACTCATATGCCAGCCAGAAAGTATCCCTTCATTCATCTTATATCAGACTAAGTAGTAAGTCTTTTTAATTCTTGTTTTTAAGGTGAATTCCTGCTGAGTGAGACAAAATAAGAAGTGGGACACAGCTTCCTGACTTCCCAGCTCTGCACTTCCTTGCTGGAGATGGCTCCTGGGATGACCAGAAGGAGAAGGCAGGAGGTAGCTCTCATAACTCTGGCCCATCTCCCTTCTTTCCCCTGAGAGTACCCTGTTGAGGGGCAGAGCCTATAAGTGGGATTTTTACCACTCTTGGCACTAGCAGTCTGCCTCATTGAGAGAGTGTTCCATCCTGACTTTGCTGCACCTCTAGGGCTCTTCCAAATGTCATATTACCATTAAACCTTGCTGTTGTACTGTGCCCCCAGGAAATTACCCCATTACCAAGCCAGAGCCAATCTTTCTATCCCTCTGGATTCCTTCCTGTAGCATGACCTGTCAC
This sequence comes from Margarornis squamiger, assembly GCA_035222235.1. Classification (NCBI taxonomy): domain Eukaryota; kingdom Metazoa; phylum Chordata; class Aves; order Passeriformes; family Furnariidae; genus Margarornis; species Margarornis squamiger. Next base: position 32,619,358 of record JAWWTY010000037.1, on the reverse strand, counting down.
ATAAACACACTGTATTCACAGACCCCCACTTCCCTCAAATCATTCAAGGACAGGGATACTGAATGTTTGAGAGCTGGATGAGCAGATGCCAAATGTCTGGACTCCAGCTGGGAACATCAGGAAGCTCCATTGTCTGAGCAGCCACCTCACTGATGAGGATGGGGGGGGTGGTGGTGGGAGTAGGCAAGTCATGGAAGCCCAGATCAAAATGCTGCTCTGTCTGAAATTTTGCAATGCCATGAAGAGTGGCTTAGGTGATGAAAACTGAAGGACCTTTATTAATGAAAGTAGTAAGAATAAGTTAAAAATACCAGATCCTGTAATTTTGTTCCTTTTTTTTAGTCCTCAAAAAGAGGAAAGTAGAGTTGACTTTGAGAAGGCAAAGAATAAAGATTGTACTGCTTGAGCACTTGGGCTGAACCCAGGCAGGTGAGGTGTTACATACAGAGTAAAGTCACATTTTAAACAAATCTCTTCTGCGTAATATAAGAAGAAAAATAAAAGACACAAGATTCAGCACAGTTGCTAGCTTTAATGAAAAAGACAACACATATGCTTTAAAGAAGGACCTTCTCTAGGTATAAAAATAATTAGAGGCAGTTTTACTAATAGTACTATGACAAAATTTTTAAGGATTATTGCATGTCATATTCAGTCCACTGTACCCTGCAATCTTCTCAATATGAAAGCTGTCTGATGATAAAAAGATGAAGTAGACGAGGAATAAGGTCTTGCAATACAATTTAGAGAGAGAGCCATGACTCTTTCTGAGTTGTTGATATTCTGGGCTTTATGTCCAGACACACAGCAGTCTCCAATATGCTTTTGCATAAAATCAACTGAAAGTCTTCATGCACAAGTGTTAACTGAACTTTTTGAAATAAATATTCATTATTTTCGTTGCTTCTCTATGATCCTTGGGGAATTTGTAATGAAGGAGCATGTAGGAGAGAAAGGTAAGTTTATTCTATCTTACAGCAAGACCCTCATAAATGGCTTCAAAGCAATATGAAAATGCTTTGTACTCAGCCACCAATAAGTTTAGTGCCACTGTGTTCAAAAGGATCCTTCTGCACATTAAGTTTTAGCTCTCAGAGGGGGCAAAAGTCTCATTCTATCTGAGTGCCATTAATTATGGCAAACATCCAATAATCTCCTTTTTTTGTAGATGAATCATACTGTGAGGGCAAATAAGATAATTTTCCTCACAGTATCAGGTAAGAAGAAGAGACTGCTGTGCCTTAGCTAAAAGCTGATTAGGATATTGATGTAGATTTTTTAAATTGAGCAATTGTATGTGTTTTATCCCAGCATCTTTTCATATTTTAATAACTTCCTTCTGTAGTGGGAGAAATTAAAGAAATAACCGTTTGAGGAGAGGCTCTAATATTAGATGAACAATAGTTCCCCTTTATCCCAAGAATCCGTTTCACTTTTCACCTGTGCTGCCCTCCCTTCTGTGTATTTTCCCTTTTGATGGGTATTTGTGCCTCCATTTAACCACTCCAGGTATGTGAAAAGCCCAAGTCACCAGATCTGTAAAGTCAGTTCAATCCCTCTTCTGACCCTTTCTGGCCCATATCTGACCCACCAGACACTTACCATGTCCTCTTCGTTCACTGGGTCTTACAAAGGACCATCCTTCCCTGGGAGGGAAGAAAGGGTGTCCCAGTTTCTAGGGGCAAATGAGGTTTCCTGCTGATTGCACTAAGTTGTAGCCATCACTGCAACAGCTGCCATCCCTGCCTCAGCACAGAGCGAAGCAGAGCACGGTAGGGAGCAGGGCATTTTGGCTGGTTGCAGACACATGCTCTGAGTTAAGATGACAATGCAGGTGTACCCAAACCATCCTCTGAGTATCTGGCTAGGAATTACAAGCCTTGGGGCACAGTGGCACAGGCTTTGCTCATCAGAGGGCAGAGCAGGGAGCACATGGCCATCCCTCTTTACTGAGAGATGATGGCACTAACCAGGTGACTAAAGCAAACTGCACATTTGAGAAACAGTTCAGAGGCAGACACAAACCTTTGAGCATAAGGAGCAATGGAGGTACTTTGTGTCTGTGGTACTTACTGGCCCTTACCACAGCACCTGCTGAGCATCTGAAGCTCTTTCAGTGGTGGTCCTTGCTGAAGCCTGGTGAGGAGAGACAAGTTCTGCAATGCTCCATTTAGGAACAGCAATCAGAGACACAGAAATCATGTCTTCAGTTTAGTTAGTGCTTTGGCCTCAGGAGGACACCAAGCTGTCACTGTGTGCTTGCTTTCTGCCTGCACCGAGGACCTGTCAGCCTGGCTGTAATGTCTTTGCTGTACTCAGAGGTGAGTGTGGGTCAAATGATTTACCAGCCTGTACTGCACCTGGCACAGCTGGGGCTGGCTGCCTTCATGCTGCATGAGGATACCTTTGTACTCTGCTGATGTTTGGCATTTCCTTTGTGAGGAGCTTGGAGACAAGCTGAACCAGTCACATTGCACACTTGCATGTGAATAATGGCTTTGTCTCCACGAATTCAGTCTAATTCACACTTCAGTTTCAAAATGTACCATAACGTGTGTCTGCATATAGCCATTTCCAGCTTGATTTCTGGAACCTGAGGTTCTGGCAAGAAAATTTAACTATTGCTCATGATGAGCAGCCTGTGCTGAGCTGTATGGGTGTAGTGCTAGGCAGGAGCATCTCTCAACCACACAGTGGTCATCTAAAAGTCAAAGTAGGAAGCCAGGATTTAGTAATCAAAATGCTCCACCAATTCTCCTTTCCCAGCTTCTAAATGACCCAGACCTTGTTTCCAGTGGTTTTCCAGAGCCCCACTGATTTAGCCAGTATCTATTGCCACCTACTGTCTTTTGGTTTCCATCATCCAAAAGAGATCATGAACTTGGAAAAGTTGTCCTCTTTCATGACCTCCTTTCCATGGATGGACTTGTAAATTCCCTGGTAATACACAGCAGCTCAGAATTCATTTTCATTATACAAGAATGAAAATTCATTGAGGAAGAAGAGAAAGAACAGAGAGGCTTCCTCCCCTTGTAGATCACCCAGAGCAGCTTGCTCTCCATTGGTCTCACCTTGTCCATTATCTTGAGGAAGGCAATATAATCATATTCTAACAGATGTAAGAGGAACAGGAAGGAAGAATACATTTTACATCAGGTTCAGAACTAATTGTGTGAAACAGTTAGGAAAGCTGGCCCCAGCATTCAAGCTGTGAATTCTTTTTTCCTTTCTTCTTGCCAGGGCTTGTTTTGATCACCTAGCCTGTGCAAACAACTGTGTATGTTAATTAGGAATAAAATGTCATCTCACTAGAACAAAATGTCATCTTACTAGAAAACCACCTGCCATGTGGAAAGTTGTGGTGTGAAACAAAATCAGTAGCATAAATGCAAATTTAGCTGTCTTGAAAACAGAAGCTGAGAGAGAGCTGGCACAACTGAACAGCTACAGCAATCCAGGCTTGAATTAACAGTGTAGCTGTTCTTGGTATGTGTGAGTTATGGAGACCCTCTGGCAGAACCACAGACTGTCATCAGATCTGGATCTCTCTCCATCATCCCAATCTTCCTCACAAACAGTGGTGAAACCCTTCCCTGTTCTTAATATGACCTTGTGTTTGTGAAACAAAAACACTTAAACTTCTGCAAACACTGATTAAGGTTGGAGCTTTGCCTTCCACTTCAGTGTGGGCAGAGTTGGGCCCTCCAGCACTGAGTTGTGAGGGAGTGGCCAGGGTGATCTAGAAGAAATGTGCTTGGGTCTTGATATGCCCAAGGCTGGAGGCCAGAGACTTTTAACTGAGGTGTGTAGATTACACATATGCTGTTATAATTTACAGTGGGCTTAGAGCATTAATCTCTAAAGAATACACATGAGGAATATTTGTAAGATGAAATCTACTAGATTTCTCTGTTTATATGAGGTAATTTTTATTTATTTTTTTTTAAATCACCCCATACAGCTGAAAACTAGTAATGATAAACTGACTTTTCAGACAGCTTTTTTCTCTATAGAGAGACAGCAGCAAGGTAGTGCAGTGGTTCCTCAGTGGCTGAGAGTGATACACTGTGAGCACCACAGCTGGGCCAGAGAAGCTAAGGGAAGCATCCTTTGAGTCAATATCTGTGAGAGCCTTCAGCTATTTATTAGCTAAAATAAACAGTTTGAATTTATTATGCAAATAAGTACTAGATAAATGAGGTTTACACCAAAGTATGCACAGAGAGAGGATTTCCAGAAAAAGAGATAAAATTTCGTTTGAAAAGCACCATATCATAAAGTGCGATTTCCCTCTGGTGAAAAGGTGTTGTATGAAAACTGGCCTGGCTACTCACCATTTTGCTACATAGTCATCATGGAAATGCTCTATTTGCAAATTTGGGGGTTAAAAACCCCTCAGAACAACTTAATTACAATATTCCTAATTGATACCAGCCTTTTTTTTCTGTAACCACTGAAAATATGTCTTTTCTACTCATACCACATGGAAAAACCTGTAGTCCAATATCCTAGCAGTTGTGGAAATTCCAAAAAAGACAAAGACAGTACGAATAAAAAAATTTAAAAAATCCTCCTGATGTGTATCTCATGATCTTTAAAGATCGTATTCCTCATGAACTAGAGTGGTTCCAGCACTAAGCCCCTTATCTATCTGACCGGATTGGCAGGGTTGGCATGTGTTTCTGTTCCTTAAAAAAAAAAAATGAAAGAAGAATGTATTTCCCAATGTTTTGTGGAGTGCTGTTGCTACCATAGGCATGTGTTTCATTAGCTCCCAGGAGTTTAACATAAGTAAATACAATCATCAGAGGAAAATTACAAACCTGACTAAATTGTTCCAGCCACCTGATGCTTTGAGGAAGGCATTGTGCTTATTAAAAAGTAAGAGACAAATTCAATTGTCTTTTAGGACAAAACAACCTTTAGGTACCTAAGGTGTTGTTTCAGTTGTCACATGTCTGTGCATGATCTTAACGGAGCATAATATTGCTCTGGCTAGTCATAGTTGCTCAAGGCATAGCAGGAGAACATCTCCAATGCGACATACGTGTGCTGTTCTGCATGGCCCTTTCCATTCCTATTCATAGGCAAGTTGTTGGTGAGGAAAGATCATGGACCTGAGATGTTACCAGTGTGAAGACAGAGGACACCTTGATGTGTCCTAGAAGCAGCTCATACATGTACACCTTGGGGGTTTAGGAGCTGAAGAGAGCTGAGCAAAGGAGGGTTTGAGAAATAGATCTGTAACTACACAGAATAGTAGTTCAGAATTGCCTAGTGCTTTTTGCAATACTCTTCTACAGTGCTGCAATTTATTATCTAGTGTGGTTAACTTATCGGGATGAGGTGAAGAAGGAGAATAGATGCTACCAAGCAGGTGATGTCAGCTCCATGTCTTCTTGTACAAAAATCCCCATATACGTTTCTCAGAGGCACAAAGAGGGGACTGGGAAAGCCAACCCTAAATGCACTTCCTAAAATGGAAAACTCTGCTATTTTCAGGAGATAATAGTGGTTCTGTGAAATAAACTAGATATATTTACCTCATTGTTCCTTTCTTGACAAATGTAGCTCTTCTTCAAATATAAAGGGTTCTACCAGACCATTAAACCACATAGTTGTTTCAAACCTCCTTTAATTAAAGATTGAAGTATTGCTTTTTTAATTGCTTAAATAAAAGCTCTGCTCTCTGCAGTTTGCAGTTTGTTTTTATTCAGTTTCTCAAGGAAAGCAGTTCCTTCTGTAAAAAGTCTGTGGGGGAAAAAAAAGGTAAGCAAGAGTTCATCTACTTTTAATTAAAGGAATTAGATGTGACTTTAAACAAGAAACCTGAGAATTTTTTCCTCATTCCTGATTCAGCTCTTTTCAGAACTACCAGCCATAAATACAACAGGAACAACAACCTTGGATGATAAACAGGGAATGGATGTAGCAGCACAGCTGGTATCTGCTTTGGGTTCACATTGCTTCCTCAGATACTTGCTGTGAAGGACTGCAAGGTCCACCAGGCATGTGGTGTCTACGGTGCTGCCCATGTGACAGACTGTCCATCTGTTCGATGTACCTACTGATAATCTGGGCTGATTAGTTTAAACTGGAGTCCACAAAGATCTCATGCTGTGAAATGTCTAACTTTTCCTTTGTTGTTCCAAGTATTGTTTGCCCTTCTTGTGGTTGCCAGGGATGTTTAAACTGTAACAGACTTACTACTGGACCTATGGTTCAGAAGGACTCCTTGAGAGTTGAGTCAAAAGCATTTGCACATGGGGTATTATGTTAAGTTAGTAATGCCTGTTCTAGGTCACTGGCCTTCTATAAATACCATTACATTCACTGCAGCCTGAGTGGACTCAGTTTTGATGGACTCAGTTTTAAGTCAACAGCAAGGGATGACTTAACAAAACTAGTCTTTTGCTACTGCACTGAAGAGAAACACTTTTGGAATGATTACAGTATGACTTCTCTCCAAAGTCTCTTGAAAACCACATCTGGCAGAGGTGAAATTCATGTGATAGCTGCATTGAAGCAAAAGGTCTTTGACTTCCTCCACCTGATATTATATGAATAGCAGTCAGCCATGAAAAGCCACCAGTGACCATTTGAGGAAAGGAGAATGCTCAGGGAAGATAGACAGGAGAAGATGTCATATGGCTCTGCCTGGGATAGGTTAATGTTCCACATAACAACCTCTGTGATGCTGTGGTTTGAGTTTGCAACTAAAATGGAGCTGACACCACCAACATTTTGTCTGTTACTGGACAGTGCTTGCACAGTGTTGATGCTGCCTCTTGCTCTGCCCCCTCCTCTGCAGTGAGTAGGATGGGGGTGGGTAAGAAATCTTGTCCCACACCTGACCCAAACTGGCCATGAGGATATTTCCTGCGAGATGATGCCATGCTCAGCACTGAAAAATGGGGTGTTTGTCTTCCAAGGCAGCTGCTCTGAGTCTGGCTCAGCATTGGTCTGCTTGTAGGAGGTGGTGAATGAATGCTGCTGCATTACTTGCTTATTTCTCTTTCCTTCACTTTTTAAGCTGTTTTCATGTGAACCTATGAGTGTTCTTGCTTTTACTCCTCCTTTTCTCTCCCCTGTCCTGAGGAGAGGTTGTGTGCGTGCTTAGCTGCTGGCCATGGTCAACCCACAACAACTGTCCCTGTCTGTGGTTGCCTTTATGCAGACATATCAGGGAGTGCTGATGAGCTTACCTCCCCTTCAGAGCATACGTCCCTAGCTTTCAGCCAGGCCCACACAGGAGATCAAGCATGTCTGGGACAAACTCAGGTAAAATCTACTCAAATCATGGCAGTCTTTTCTCTCTAGCAAGAGTGCATTTACACCATATTATTGAGTCACTTCACCAGTGACTATTGAAATAGTGGTCTCTAGGATATAAACTTAATGGGGGGAGTAAAAATACAACACTGCCAAATTTCTTAGAATGGAAGTGAAGCTACTGTCTTGGGCAGTGCTTGAAGATATTCAAAGCAGAGCTGTCCTCAAACCTCATTTCTCCCATGCTCTTGCAGCCTCAGGTTTCTGTCCTTCTGTTGTTCCTTCAGTCTTGTGCCCTAATCCCATCCATGTGAAATGCAAGCTACAAAACACTGTCAACAGGGTCACCAAAACTCAGACTGCTGTTTGATTTTGGGTGATTAGGAAACATGAGGGTGAAAACTTTGTATTTATTTTGGTGCAGTATTATTTATTTCTTAGCAACTTAAATGTTTCTTTTTCAAGTGTTGCTGCAAGTTCATAAAATATACAGTGAGTGCATGTGTCTCTCTTTTCTGCCTCATGAATTGCTGTAAGTCAGCCGTCTAACACACGCTTCATGTGAACATTATGTTACACTTGCTACGTTAAGCAGCTGACAAATCATTAAATAAGTTTTTGGAAGATTTTTTCTTCTCATACTAAGATTTGGTATATCAAAGTGATATATGGTCATTCCAAGACTTTGTATCATAATAAAATCATGTCTCTCTTCAGTAGCATCTGCTACCTCTATTTGTAGCAGAAGGTAGCATAAGGATAGCCATAATTATGAGTAGTCTTGCAGTATGACTTTGCAGTCTGAAGAACTAAAATTAGTCAAAGCCCCAAAGGAGAAGAGCCACCTCTAAAGAAAGATCAGAGCAAACAAGATGCTGGGGGGACAGGGTGTTACTGGTAGGTTGTGAATCCAACAGGGAAAAGCTACACTCCTTTGATAATTTAATGTTGTGTGAAGGATGTTCAGTCAATAACTGAAATACTCTAATTAAGGTCAACAGAGGAAAAGGGTAGATTGGTACTTGCTGTATACAACAGAAATGCTTTGTTGATTACAGACCCAGAAGCAAGTTAAAATGCTTGATTTAAGTGCTAAACAGAAAAGTACTATATCCAGTTGTCAGCTCTGTTTAAAAAAAAAAAAAATTAAATGCATTTGTAAACCATATATAAAATCACAATCAGAACATACTAACCAAGTGTAGAAATTTCTGGGATAATGATAGAATGTCATACTCCAACTCCCCAAGTTTCAAAATGTATAGTTGTCAAACACAAGGATCGCATGTACGGATTTGTACAACACTCTGAATAGTTGGCCTAATGACCAAACACCAGCAGATAAGTACCGCTTCACAACAGCTGCATCCATGGGAAGTGGGGGAGATGCTACTTTTCTACAGGAAACAGGAAAACTGGCAGAGAGGGGATTGTGGGGCCAGAGCTAAACCCAGGAGTTTATAAGTTGCTATTTGGGTACAGTCCTTCTGCTCCTTTGTTTCTTTCTAAAATGTTTACAAGCCAATTTTTATTAACATTATTTAAGTTGACTTCACATTTACATTGCTGTTGTGGGCATGTTGTAAGAACATGAGCCAGTGGCAACCATGCTATCTGAGGTGCTGCTGTTCCTTGTGAACCTGAGAGGCTTATGCACGTGCCACATTTGGATGCATGAAGGATGTAGCACTACAGCTTTCACATCTAAACTCATACACCTGCCCTGGTTTATGCTGTGTAGGAGCAGGGTCCCTCACTCATACTGGAGCAGAGGCACAGAGGTGTGCTGGGTTGGGTTTGGCCAGGACACTGCAGTGGTGTCACTCAGCGTTGTGGTGTTCAGCTTAGGTGTGTGATCTCTGCAGCAGAGTCCCCAGTACTGAGCTGTGTGTCAGTCCCTGCAGAACTGAGTTGCCATTCAAGGTACAGGGGATGCAACAAGTGATGGGAAACTGGTGTTGTCTAATGATTAACCTACATGAAATACATGAACATCTGGAACATAGATGGGAACTCAGGATGCCTGTCAGGATGCCATAATCAATACAAGTATTCCAGTGAGTACTGGAAGATTTTGTGAAGAATGGGATGACTTTAAATGGAGAAAGGCCAGCTCCAGCCTGTGCTGACATTTGATGCATTTTTCATTCTGGAAGCTGGAACATGTGGGTTCGAGTTTTCAGAGTTGGATAAGGGAAGTAAGCCCAATTCTTACATGTCTTGGGGAAGTGCTCCCATGCCTGAATAGTGACATGAAACAACATGCATAATCCCCTCCTTTGGAGAGGTGCCGCTTTTTGAACCAAACCCGTTGCCTTTCCTTTTTGCAGAATCCAACACAAGAGGTGTATATTAGGCATACTGTGGCCATGTGTAATGGGCCCTGAGGAAAATGAGCATGAGAATGCATAGTCTGAGGAGTGACATTTGGCTGGAGAAAAGCATGTAGTTGTTCAGCCTAAGCAAACCAGGGGACTCAGGGACATGTGAAGGCACAAGAAGTAAAGAGGTTTCCAATGGGAGAGCTGGGAGTTCTGGAATAACCAGTAGGGTTTAAACCAAAGGAGCACACAACAGCTGTGGGGCAGAGGGAGAACCTGTCCTCCACCTTACATTATACTGCTCTTCGATGATGAAGGGAATAATAGTAAAATACTTTCCAGATAAATAATTTTTAAATAAAGTTCTATGTTATATTTGTATATTCTTTACTGAAAACCAATATCAAAGGAAGCAATCTTGTTTCACCACAAACACTGGCAGCAGAGGAACTTATTTTTTATCTGCCTGCAAGGAATGTGCATTTACGATAGAGAAACAGAAAAAGCAACAGTTTTAAGGACCACTTTGTGGTGTTTCACCAGCAGGCCAAGCACCACAGGCTGTCTAGCAGTAGTTGAAAGGACTGGTCCTTTGGACAAAGAATTTAAGCAGAACTGACCTGCCCTAGGCATTATACTGGATGTGAATATCCTCTGGTGGATTTGGCCCTTGGCAACTTGGGTTGTGTGGAACTGAATTCAGATTCCAAAAGTCATGTGCCAACGTCTAAGACTTTGGTGTCAAACACCATAAGCTGTGATCAGGTATCTATTATTGCTTGTGAGGTTTCATTCAGGGAATGAGGAGCATTCCTTGCTGTAAAATGGAAAGCAAAGAGATGTTTGAAGTTAGTCCTCTATTGTCTCCTACAGACAATCCTTTTCATTGAAGTCTTAATACAGACAGTCAAAAATCTCAAACAACAGACTAAAATGTTTAAGAAACAACCACTCAGATGACATAATATCCTACAGAGAGATGTTTTGGCAGCATGCTGTGAACAGCATGAGTTTTACTATAGTAGAAATTCAGCATGAGCCTAATTACATCTATACTGAGATTTGGTACCCAGTAGAAATTCTCCATGGGGACAAGGAAATTATATCCCTACCAGATAGAAAGTAATTTGCTATAATCTGAAAATAACAATGTGAAGAGGGTCAGCAAAGAAAAAAGATACATAAGAAGAATCAATCAGAGTCTGATTAGACAGGGGAAGGAAGGAAAATTGGTACAACATGGTGTAACATGCAGATTCCTGCTTGTGTACTCATCAGATGGAATATTGGCTTCAATTTTAGCATTAGTAAGACAATTTAGTTTTCACTGTAAAACCACCATGATACTCCACAATCACCACCAAAGGGTTGCATTGACAGAGATTGATAAAACACCATTAAATTAGTAAATTGAACCCTCCAGCAAAAAGGGATGTGCAATTAAAGACTGCATACCAGAGAACACACATCACTGGTTGTCTTAAAGCCATGCTAGCATTTGAGGAAAGTGTAAAACACTGTTTAAATTCCTACAACAATTAATCAGTAGACTCCACTTCCCCTTGTGAGAAACAGAGCTTTTCATTTCCATATTCAGAGAGAATGACAATACCCCAGGAGCCTTTCACTGTCCTCCCCCACCCTCCCCTGCTTCCTGTCAAAAGTAGGAGCAAAGAGATTCAATGTAAAATTTCCCTGTGGTTGTGTTTCTGAAATGGCAGGTGGGCAGTGGCAGTGTCCCAGCTGGACCAAAAGCCTGAACCTGGGTATCTCACAACCCAGAGTAGTTTGTGCATTAAGATATAGTACCATTGCTGACAAAGGTTGTCACAAATACTAAAACATATTAAATATGCAGCCACAGAGGAAGATGTCTCAGTATCTGCTATGAAAACATTGAAGTGGATCTCTACTCATGGCCGTGGATTACCTTTATTCATAAGAACTCTATTGCAGAGGGAAAAACAAGGAAAGAAATCACTTATGTAGCAACTTTGCATTTTGGGCCCTGAGAAAACACGTCTTTGATATAGCAAACTTCAAAATAGGACTAACAGATTGATGCTGTTTGAATAACTTCATCTGAAAGAATCAGGCTAATTTCAGTCATTCAGAGATTTATTTTTCTTTATTTGTGGCCACCTGCACAACTTGCTGTCTTTCAAGAGGTTTTGTCTTCATCATCGGGATCTTAGTGAATGAGTCATTTCTCCTTGATGCATTCATTTTTCATTTCGTATCTTCTGAAAACATGTATTTAATGGAAACTGTATAGTACTTCAGTTCTGTTTGTTTTTAAAATGCAGCCCAAGCTACAAATTATATATTCCTGAATATGAAAAAATGAAGACCATAGTGGCAAATAATGTCATGTGAAATCCAGAAATTGTGCACCATCAAATGGGACTGTGCTGAATATAGGAAGCAATTTGAGGACGCTTACCTAAAGCTATGCTTGTGTGATTAAGCTGGTGTAAGACTGGCTAGAAGAATGACTCATGTTATTTCATTGCATTCTTGACAAAACACAGCTGTGTTGTGGGAATATGGATCAGGGATATCTTGCGTTCTACTATGGCAACACTCACCTAGTTGCACTCCGGTCCCAAGAGTGTTCAGAGAAGAAAATGTGAATAGCAATGCAGAAGGGCACTCAACACAATTAGGAAGTAAGGGATGGTACTCTAAAATACTGTGCTGTGTGACCAGCTTCTCAACACCAGGCATTGGCTTTTGGGTACTGAACTACAGCAATTTTAACAGGTTCTTAATTCTCAACACTTGTAGCAGTTTCCTCTGAAGACCAAGGCCTTTTTATGGGATCTTGAATCAGAGACGCTTAAAATAGTAGCCAAACTGAGCCACCAGCCCCTAGGGGAACATTACATAGCCTGTTTTGAAACTCTTTGCTTCATCATGTTATTGCCACATAGTTCCAGTTCTCAAATGGATTTTCTCTTAAATCCCTTGAATTAAATAAATCCAAAATGTTTTTAGGCATTAATCCTTTTCTCTTTAGCATTCCTCTTGACCCTCAATTTTACCTCTAGTGCCTTTTCAGCTTTTACATTTTTTAAAATTGGTCACATGGAGAGATTTTAACACTCAAAGCAGTCCCCCAAGCTCAGATTAGTAGTAAAGATTTGAAAGAAATTATTGACAACCACTTACTAGTTTTTATTGTTCAGAAAAAAATTGAAGAAATCCTGAAATTTGACCCACCCGAAGAGTTTAAATATCAATCAGTAACATAACCTATTGCAGCTATTTCTTTATCAGAGGATTATCAGTCATGATTTATGGACTGGTTAGGAGTAAGAAATCCATGTAATTCTTTGTAATGCATAAGCTGCTGGAATGAGAAGAGTTTAGAACCACTGTCACTTTTGCTGCACAGCATGGTTTTATAGCATGACTTTGGAGTGATCCCAGAAGGGCTTATTGTACAAACTATTTAACTACCTTTGTGGATTCAGAGAGAAAAAAAACCCAACCAACATGAAGTCCTGGGATACAGTGCAGACTGTACATCATCTTTTCAGGCACATTCTCATCAGGTTAGCTCTTCTTTTTGTCTGATTCTTCATACCCTTTGTATAGGATTCACAGCACTACATAAACATTAAACTTCTTAGCTACTGGGAAATGGCCTAACATGCCTTATGGTAGCAGTCTTCTTGGAAGAAACAGTTTCTTACGGCATAGTTGGAACGGCATTTGAAATACTTTTGTCTCTCCCAACATCAGTCTTTATGAACACTCCAAAATAAAGATAATCTTGTTCAATCATCCTTCATTCTTCCAATCATAGTAGGAAGAATTCCTGGAAATATTTTAGGATTCACTAGCATAGAAGATGCTCCTAGTGGAGCTCTTAGTGGTTAATACTAACATGCAGGGTTTGCCAAGAAGTAACAGGATTTTATTTCTGTAGTTTTGCAAGTGTTTTGGTGAGGGCAGTAAGATGAGAGAAACTGGTGATTTCTGCACACAGTAATCCTAATGCAAATTTAGTAAGTGCTGTAAGAAAGGCTTCTAGAAAACTCTTAGTTGTATCACTCCTTTTATAAGTTTCAGTCATGGAAAGATGGTATCTAAAAATACCATAAAACCTAACTATTGAAATACCCTATCACAATTTAAATATCCAAGAATGCTAAGCAAATGGCAGCTGGATCCCTTTGCAACCCACTTCCTTATCTACAGTATTACAAACAGTTAGGAAGACTGGTTAAGTTTCTTTGGAAACATATTGCTCTCAAGAATCTGATCTTTTAAACTGTTTACACCACATGTTCACAGCCACTCTTAATAGGTTCAGAATAATGTAGGAGGGACAAGCTGGATCTGTTTCTTCTTGTAGCAAGGCAATCCAGCTTTATTTGTAAAGTCTTCATCAACAGGAAATATTTTGGAACAACGAAACTGGTAGAGTTATATATTCCACATACAAATCTAAGCATGACACAAAACACCGCATAATTAGCAATCTGTGTAACATTTGATGCTACAATTGGCATTCTTGACTACAAGCAGGCTCGGTTCTTGCACAAGTCCCTGTCCAAGAGACAGCATGCATGGTTATGAGAGGCATTGCTTTGTGCTCTGGAAAGCCATCCTCAGTCCAGAGGGGGCTAACTGCAAAAGCAGAGCATACATTCTCCTCTCAGTACTGAACTGAACTGAGTCATTGTCTTCTGACAGCAGATACTCTTTACTCCTACATGGACATGTTGTGCCATCTTTTTTTTCGCCAGTGGCTTCACCACTTCCCTTCTTTTCAGTTTCCTCTATCACTGATAAAGACATCCTCTCTGATTTCTTGCACTCCTCACTGTCCTTCCTCAGTCTCATGCTTTCTTTGCCAAGGGTCCTTTTGTTAACATGCTCATCTCTGGATCCAAACAGAACATGAAGTAGACAGTTTTTCCAAAATATTAAGTATCAGGGAGTAAACACTGGAGAACTGCAATCTCTACCACAAATTGGAGAGCAGAGTAAGAAAACAAAATACTAGCAATGTGCTTAATGTATTAGGAACCCTCCACTGGCTTCAGGATGTTTTGCTCTCTTTGCTCCATTAGCACCAGAAATAGAATACAAAAACCTTCCTTCTGGTGCTCCTGTTGGACTGAAGAGGGTGAATTTAAAGAGCCAAGAATTGGTTAAATAAACAAAATGCCAATTATTTCCCTTTGAACTACCAAAGCAGGCAAGCAGCTGCAATGCGAAATTCTGGGAAAACTCTGGTGCGTGTCTTGGCCTCCCTTAAGATACAACATCCATGAGTTGAAAAAAGTCACATTTACTTGGAAATGAATGCATGACTGTTACTTCTAATGACCAAGTAACACACTGAATTTTTCAGACTTCAACCTGCATACCATTCTTTTTTAGGAGCTGCAGACTCTTTTGTAAGAATCTCAGCTGACTGAGAAAGACTTCTCTCTCAAAGGTTTTTTCTGTAGTTCTTGGGAATCCTAGAGGATGCCAAAGGATCTGCTGACAAGTTGAAAACTACTGCTCTAGATAACTGCTCTGCAGTTTTGTAGCTTGTGTAGAAATAAAAGATTCTACTGAAGGGAAAATACAGCACTGACATTATTGCAGTGGTGAGGCACTGGAACAGGTTGTCCAGAGAAGGTGTGGATGCTCCATCTCTGAAAGTGCTTAAGTCCAGGCTGGATGGGGCTTTGAGCAACCTCATCTAGCAAAAGTTGTCCCTGCCTATGGCAGGGTTTTGGAACTAGATGATCTTTAACGTTCCTTTCAACCAAAACCATTCTATGATTCTTACACATACTCAAGCTTCCTCTAACCCTCCAAGTGCTCTGTACTACTGATGGGCTACTTCAGATCCTCAGTGTTTCAGATCCTCAAATTTATTATAAACTTGGCCTCACAAGGTCCACCTCCAAGCAGTGCTCATCAACTCAATGCTGAGCTGTGATGGCTGTACTTGTAATTTCAGCTGAATGGAGAATGTTTGCATAGTATTGCAACTACAGGATGCTTAGGATAAAATGGGTGGGTAATAGTCACAGGATATTCACATCAGACATACAATTCAGATTATTTGGATTTAGATTATTTGTCTTCTGAGAGCATCTTCTAAGCATATGGAATGCAATCTCCTAAAAATACAGGTGTTCTGAAACATACCTTATTCCCGATGTAGAACAACCACCATGCATATGATCCATTGTTAGCAAATTAATCCCCAGTGTTTTTATGGTTTGGGTTTTAATTAATTTTTTTTGGGGGTGTGTGTTAAACAGAAAGGATGCAAGAAAACTGAAAGAAAACCGGAAAAGTGCTCTTATGACACATATTCCAGAACTAGACAGTATCATTATATAAATGAATATTACTTAGCTGGAGAGTTGCACTGGTCTTTGAATTCCAGTGTGAGAATCAACCCCTATGTCACACTGCTGTAGGACAGAAAACTGTCCATTACACTCCCTTTGGTATGCCAGTGGTGCGTTTGTGGTCCTACTGTTCAGCTGAACACACAGGTAACAGCACAGACTCATTTCTGATGGGCAGGAGCAGTAACAGATCCCTTTGGCTACATTTAACAAAAAATCATTGAAACGGTTTGTGGTACATGTAGTTTCACAAACATGCAATATTATACTTCCTTTAGAGTTGACAAGTTTCAGCAGATCTTGAGAAATCAGATAAACTACAAGCAGTTTCATGTTTAAGGTCTGGTGTTCAGAATGTTCTGCTGTAACTGCAGGTAATGAATATTCCTGCAGCAGAAGTAAAAAAGGTATGTCCCAAGACTCAACAGAAATGAAAGAAAGCCATTCTGATATCTGAAGTTAAAGGGGAAATATATTGCTACGAAATATTTGTAAGAAAGAGTTCTCTATTTTTACCTTGAAATATAAATTTTTATTCCAGTTTTTAATTAGCTTTATGGCCACTTTCTTGGAAATGAAAGGTCAATCAAGAAAACAGTTCCCATTGTCAAAACAAGCACTTACTAGGATGCACTAAACCCGGCAATTTTGCTGTAATACTTTTTTTCTTTAGTCTACATAACAAATTACCCTGTGTCATACAGCTTTCACGCTCCTCTTTTTCTTCCCACAAAACTGATGTTTCTATGTTGCATTTTAAAAAGTTCACATGCTTTAAGATCTTTTTCTAAAAAAACGTTATCCAACATGGAAATTGTCAAAACAGTAATAAAATTGTTGTCATCCTTGCAGAGTACTATCCTACTAAGTTGACATCTCTGAAAATCGTTAAGAATGGAAGGACAAATGAAGCTCTTGGCCCAGCTAGAGCAATTCTGTTGACTTTCAAAGGAACACATCCTCCCTGTGAGATTACTTTTCTGTAAAAGCTGCCTCAAAAGGTTGATGGAAATTAAGATGGCAATCTATTCTAGATTTTCAAAAGGGACAATTTATCCTTTATCACTGGGCAAAAATGACTTTTCCAAAGTATTAATGAATTTCTGTCTCATCCATGCTTTGAAGTTTTGATACCATTCTAAAAGCTTTTTTCTCCTTTGAATCTTTTCTTGTAAGCTCATTTTTTTCTCTCTCTCTAGAACAGCAGGAAGCTCATTCCAGTTTTTAATAAAGATAAATGGAGCCCCCATGGTTTTTAATAATTGTAATGGAGCACTGTGGTACATTGATGAATTTCCGCAATCACCCGGTGTCATTACATCTTCTATAACAGGCAGAGATCCATATGAACAAGCTTCATAAATTCTGTAACATTCTGTATTTATTCCCACTGGGCACAATGTCAAATCACTGTGCAGCAAGGCATCTTGATAGTTTTTGAAACTTTCATTTGTTTCTTGAGGCTGCCACCTAGGAAAGTAAAGGGGGTAAACATTAGTTATTTTTTCCACAGGCACTGAAGCAAAAAATAAGTCATATGCTTTAATTTCAATTGTGTATAAAGATGAAAATGCTGTCAGTGTAAGAATTTTATATTACACACACAATCAATGGGCTTTTAGCCTTAACTGCTCTTAAAAGAAAATGTCACTCTTAAAAATAGATTCTAACCATGTTAGATGTGGTCCTTTTAGGAAATTATTAATACTTAGAAGTGTAGGAAACAAATTGAAATGCCATTTTAAATCTTCTGTGTGACTTGGATGATGCATATGTCAATTTACAGCACAGTTCAGAAACAGACAAAAAGGGGGACACTCCATGGACTTTTTAATGACTTTGCTTGGCCTCGAATACTTTAAATCAGTAGAGCTTTGCTCTTCAAAAGCTGGGATGTAAAGCAATCCATTTAGCCAGAATCCATCTCCCAAAGTGCCTCAAAATGTCTGTGAGGTAAGAGTTTATGTCACAGATACAATCCATCTCCTGAGGTTCTTCATTGGGGTAGCTGAGGTCTTCCTAAGCACTCCTGTGCCTGCTATCAAACATTTTCTAAGCATCACTTTTCAAAATTAAGAAATACAATCAGAACCCTACTCTTGTTAGTCAAAAGATCTGTTTCACCTACTTGAAATAAAAAACAACCATGCTGTATAGATTAAAATCCTCTCTCCTATATAGTACACAACAAAATATGGCCACCTTCTTTCTTCTGCTAAAGACATTAAACCACACAAAATGCAAGACAAATATTTTTTTCTCCCACCATAATCAAATGTATTCAAGACAAAAATGAATGATCTTTGATGGCTGTATATGTAGAAGATTTTTCTATGCATTTAAAAATACACTTTATGTAAAATATAGCAACAGAAAGGCTGTGATGTTATGAAGACCTATACAAAGAGTCTCAGCAATGTTCTCTGATTCAATTATGACTGATTACCTTTATTTGTACTATTTTTTAACACTCAAGAAAAGATTAGTAATAATGAACCAGGCAAAAAAGTCTGAATATTTTCATGAAGTAAATTGAAGCCTTACTGTTCTCTGGCTGCAATCCAGCAAAGTTTGTCAAGCCCATCCTGCTTCAGAATTTCCATTAGGGTTTCTCTAGAAGAGTTCTTATAAACTGTTCCTAAGAAATTACATAGATATGATCTTGGATCATGTAGCATTGACCAGTTGGGTTCTACAACTGGAAAATTTCTGTAGCTGTAAAAACAACATATAAATTAGACAACTATACGTTTTATGTCAAAGGAAAAACATTTTGCACCTTTTCATCTTTACTGCATCAGATTTTAAGACTAAAAGCACCTATTTGTTGCCAATCCACATCTATAAACACAGACAGACCCACAAGCAAATAACTTCAAGTCCTGTCCTAGAAGTAGGTCCTTATCTCTTTGTCCCACCACTCTCTTCAGAGACTTTCCAAAATACATTTATCTTTTACCAACATCAAAAATAATATGTGTGCATGTTACAAAATGTCTTTGAGTAACATGGTTTTCCAAAGCAACTGTTCTTGATGCAACCACAAGTTTTGACTGAAATGGTCAGGCTAATGGTAACTATGATGTCTAAGTCTCAGCTATATCGTAAACTCTGGGCATGCCTATCAATTGAAAATAGCACTGGTAACCTCTCAAAGCAAAATCTCTCTTTGATCTGAGTGGACCTCAATAATCTAATCTTCTGGCTACTGAACAGCTTCTTGTACATTATTTGATGGAACAGTCCTGTCCTCATTCTTCTCTGTGATGAATGTTTATTCACTTACTTTCTGAGAACCATTTTGGCAGCATTCTACATCATCTTTTTCTCTTTTCACTTGGGAAATCTGGCATATTTTCCCACCTTTAACCACATTTTTTACAGTCATTGGTGTGCAAGGGCTGCAAACCCCCATTCTGATACCAAATTTATCTTTCTCCACCCAGCTTTGCACCCTAGTTTATTTTGTAAATGTTGCTGCTTTCTGTTAACTGTCACTTTAATCTCTGCATCTCAAAACTCAACTCCTTTTTGCTTAGGAACTTCCAATGCCAACAATTCTCTAACGCCGCCAAGAATCCAAATAATTTTTCAGAGATGCTGTGAGCAAGTTCAAGCTATATATAAAAAACTCCATACAGTTTTCCAGATTGAGCCAACTGTATCAATACAGGAAATTGAATTCAAATTCAACACAAGCTATGAAAATAATCCTGTACTCCTTTCAGTTTGTATTACCATGGTAAGCAGCTAAACCACTATTGACTCCCTGTTAATAAGAACTAAAAGTGCATCTAACTGAAGTGAACCTTTATTTACTCCACATAAGTAGCTTGAGGAGTTAACAAAAATGTTTTTTGTAATCACACAGTTAAGCCATGTTACGCTGCTGTGATACTAGAATATAATAACTCAAAATGGGAAGCACACAACTGCCTTTTGAGAGCCATAATAGGGCTTTAAAAAAGTACCACCAATATGATCTTTCCTTTCCTGAACAAGCAGTACCTGGAACTTTTTACATAAATGTCTTTTCAATCCCTGTATCACTGGCACGTATTACATCAGCAGTTATGATAAATCTCAAGAGTAAATCTACTAAATTAAAAACAAACAGGAAACCTTTCAAGGTCCCTAAACACTAGCATTCTTTTCCTATTATCATTTTTATTTCTAAATTCAATTTCCAAATTGCGTGATTTGTAAAATAATTAATAGGATCACATTCTGTAATTTACTTACTATAATTGCTTTGGGCATCATAAGTAACAGTCATATTTTCCATTCCTCATGCGTAACAATTGTTTCAATTGCAACTTCTGCCTATAGCACTTACGTAGCTACTCCCAAAGGCCACTGGAAAATATCTTCTTCATTTACAAACGCATAGTCATAGGTAACGAAGAGGAGATTCACAAAACCTCCGTTTCTTTTCAGGTATGGCTGAATCCATCCGTTGTTGCACTGCTCGTTTCCGAGCAGCACGACCGCCACGTGCTGGATTTTGCGGGCCTGAATCAGCGTTTGGGCGTAGCGCAGCCACTGGGTGGCGGACGCGACCTTCGCCTGCTCCCTCCCGTTCAGCACCAGCACCACATGCTCCGCTTCCACCGAGAAGTAGCCGGGAACTACAGATGGGCCGGTGAGGAAACTGAGAAAACCAAAATGCAAACAGCAAACACCTGTAAGGCAAATTATTGACCTTAATCCTCTAAATACCCTTACTACACAGTCTGTATTCCTGAGACTATTTTGTCATCAATGAAGTAGATGCAATACACTGCAAACTGTAACCACTTCTGATGTTACTATCTCCTGCTTAACTGAGGAGCAAGGCTGCCTTCATCATTATTTGGGGAAAAGGGGATTTGGACTTAAATAAGGTGTTTTGTCAATAAATCAGAACCAGTACTCAAACCTAAAAATGTCTGTAAATCAATCACCTTTAAAAAAAGGATGTACTTTGATGTTCACTAGAGGTCAAACGTTTTCTTAATTCCAGTAATAACCAATGAATGCTGTATTAGAACAAGAGAAAGAGACCCCAAAACACCTGGTGGGTATACTAAACCAGGCAACACTAAGAGGGACAGTTAGCTGCTCTGGCGTACTACTTTTCTCAGTAATTTTGCTTAAGTTTCTACTGACCAGAATCAGTACACAAGAGGTATCTATCTAAATGTAAACTTGGGTGGGTTGTATGTGCTAGTAAGGACAAATGTTTTAGGCAGAAAATGGCATTTCCAGATCTTGCACAATGTATTTAACAGAGGCATTTCAGTCATGTAGCAAAATCATTAAATCTTTATTAATTTACAAGTATCTGACAAAAGCCATTTATGAACTTCAATGAAAGAAACCAGTTTGCCAGCGCCTGCTCCTCAGTTCTCTGGTGTGTTAACAGATTATTGAGAAAAGGCAAAAGAATAGTGATTACACTGCTTGGGAAAGAGTGGAGGGGAGAAAATAGTAACTTCTCTTTTTTTCAAGAGTCAGTTAAGTGTTAGTTTTCTAGGTCTGCTGCACTACTAGTTTTTCAGCTACCAGCAAAACTTAATTTATGAGCATGAGTTTTAACTCATGAAGTCCTGAGTGAGGAAAAAAAAAAACAACAAACGCCGTAAAAACTACTCCAGTGAGGTTATCTGAAGCAGACTGACCTTAGACAAGTGCACTTTAAATGTATTTTAAACCTGAGTTAAGCTGGCTTGGTGGGAGTGGCATATTTTGGAGCCAAGATTCATGAGACTCATGACTTGGAAGCAAGACTTCTAGTAGATTCAATGTAAGTCATATCAAGACTTAAATCCAAAGTCTAACAGACAATGAGAACAGAATCACTGGGATTCCTAAGAGAGAATACCTTGAGCTTTGCAATGCCTAAAATAGTGACTAGGATATATAGATGATCCAGTGATCACCTTGCAAAAAAATGACCTGTTGGAAAATGATTTTATCTGTGACACAGCACACTGAGGGTATCAACTTTACAGGAATGACACTATGTAAAAGTCAGGAAGCAATGACCCAGCTGTAGGAAAATATGAAGTTTAAATGAATAAAATTACAGTGGGGAAAAAACAAGACATGGAAGTCTCATAAATCCCATACATTAATAATAAAAACATGGTGCTAGGGTTGTACTATTACCTCTCAGTCAGAACACAATCAGGACTGGGAAATGTAAGGAGATTACAGAAGCTGCAAAATTAAGGCAGTAGGACTAACAGTACTAACTACTCACATGAAGGCTAGATCAAAGATGATATGGAGAGATTACATTTTCTGGACTAAATACATGACTTGCTTCCTACAAAGTCCTTGTCAGTCACACAGCCATTCTGTAACATCAGTATGATTAAGTTTAGCACTTGCAGCAGGAGAGATCATACCAAATACCTCTAGTGTAGTGATACTCCATATGAAGCAAAGGAATTACATAAAAATGAGAAAATCAAGAGAAGAACTTGGAAAGGAGCAGTCCAAATCAAAAGAAGCTTTCAAGGAGTTTGCAGACTTCAAAAACACTGTATAAGAAGCCCAGGCATGTTGTGTGCTTTAATCCAAAAAGTAAACAACGCAGACACCCCAAACCCATAAATCTTAATAGAAAAGTAAGGAAGATTCCTACATGTTAACATGAGGATTTGGACCTGAATGGCATTCACTTGAGAGTTTTGAAGGAACACGAAATTACAGAACTGCTGGCAAAGGGGCGCAACTGTCATTAAGAGACACTATGCTTGATAAGGGGTCCACCCATCAATAGAAACAACTCCTATCTACAAAAACAACTTGAGAGACCCCTGGATGAGAGCAATCAGCATGATTCTTCCCTCTGGAAGAGTCTGTAGTTAATAGTAAGATCACTGATGACATACATGGATAAGCACTCCTGGAAATTAATTATTCTGTTTTACTGATCTGAAGAAGATCTACAACAGTGTCAGTAAGAGCACAGATAAAGAGGATCCAGTAGACATAGTGCATTTGGATTTTCAAAAAGCTTCACTAAAGAGTTTTATTAAAACTGAATTGCCACAAACTATTCCCGGTGAAATCCTTTGACAGACAAAAACCTTTGCTGACCAATATGCTTTCATTCTGGCATGAATCAAGGTGGTTGCAATTTGTGTGCAGAGGCTGGAAGAATGGGGTTTCATTGCTGAACAACTGGGGTTAACAGCGCCTGAGGCAAGGCAGTTCTGAATGTTTATAAAATAGAGAGGGTGATACTCAGCAGAACAGAAACTTAGGAATGCTCTTACTTAATAGTAAGAGGTAAGTATTTTGACACTCCCTGCTCTACAACAGTTCCTAGATGACAGGAGAGAAGGATATGAATTGCTTCAGGCCAAATAAAGTGCTAAACCCTGCTCTCCTGCCTCTTCATGAATGTGCTAACATGTCACTAAATTCCACAGCTATGCAGTTCCTTCTCCACTCATGTTTTTAAATAAACATCCCTGAATTTCATGGGGAAGCTAATACCTTCAATATTCTTTAGGCAGCTTCACTGGTGAAAACTTGAAGTCAGCAAAATATATATTAAATATCTTTATTCTCCATCATAAATATATAAAATGGGTTTATTCATGCAACTCTGTTCAAGTGATATTTTGGCATTTTTGTGACTTTAGATTTTATATGCTTTAAAAACTTGCATGAGAGCTCTACTTTTTAACAATCACTAGACTTACCACAAAAAACTGCAAAGCAGCACATATTCTCCAAATATGTTACCTCAGCTAGTTCTCTCTTGCCTCATCTAGTAATCAAATGGAGATAATTTACCTCAGCCAGGCAGTAAAGTCAACAATTCTAGAAAATTCTATGAGTGGTGAGCAGCCAAAATCACATACTAACTCTTTTTCATAACAAAAATATAAAATAGTATTTCCAATTTGAGTAAAAAGTAGAACTTCAGCTATTTAATTTCAGAAGCCTAGTTGTTAAGCTAACAGTTATATTTGCGTATTCTCTATACCTTGCACAAGTTCCTACTAGCCTTTCAAAAGTTAACCTTTGTTATGTTGGTACCAATCTTAAGCTTTGTATTTTCATAGGATCTAAGTTAAAATTAAAATAAGACCTCAATTATCCCTGGTTCATCTGAACATAACAGAAAGATATTTAAACGCAAGTATAGAAGTCTTCCTTAGAGAGATGCATACCCTAAGGAACCATGGGATGTTATTAATCATTTGAAACAGGCACACCAATCAAGTGACAGACTCATTAGGTGCAGCAAATTATTTTCATGTTATAAACACAAAAAGCAAGGGCTTGAAAGACATTCTCATGTGAATACCAAGAAGATAACCTATGTGGAAGAATGCCATGGGTTTCTATAGCTTCTGAGATTTTAATTCTGAGAACAAGAAAGTGTCTCCTCAGAAAGATAGCAGCACTACAGGCCCTGGTCCCTATTCAAAGAAAACAGTGTATTCTTTCTCTAAATTTGTGAATGGAAAGCTCTATTGCTCTGTGAAGGAGACTACCACGATGCAGTAGCAGCATTCATAGTTGGTTCTCTAATCTTGTAGGAACACTTTTTATTTGCAGACAAGGAATACAGCTGTTTTTTTTAAGACTACATAATTTGATCAATTTCCTTAGATGTAAGACAAACTCTTTAATAACTGCTATGCATAAATCAAGCCTATGTGTCTTTCTAGAAAACATTTTTAATCTCTTATGAACGTGAGATAGGCATTACCGAAAATATTCTATGACCTGTACCAGGTTCACCGTTAGATACATTGATAAAAAATTTAAAATGGTAAAAAACTCTTGTTATCACTTAAAACCCCCTTTCAATTCACAATTACATATTTACATCAAACACTACCTGCAAATTTCAACTAGAACCACATCTTATTGTGCAAGGAAAAAATACACTTCTGAAACAACATATTTTTCAGAAGTTAATCTCACTTAAGTGTGTAATTTACATACTAAGAGAAAACTTTTTTAACAGGTGGATCCTAGTGAAAGTGACTTAATGTTGCAGAAGACCTACTACTGCAGACTAACTGGCCAAATACATTAAAAAACCCTTCAGTTTCCCTGTATCTTTACAGAAAGCCTCAAAATGGTATTAAATAAGACTTCTAAAAAAGCTCTGTATCATTCACTGAATAAAACATTTGACAATAGCCTTAAAACATGCATGATCACAGATCAAATGCCATTTTTAAAGCAAACAATGCTTTAAGTGTAATCTTCCTTTACATACAAAATTTTGTTTTGCAAATCAAGTAGCTAACCAGATGCTGGTCCCCACAGACTGCTTTTGTTATAAACAGAAACAAATTAAGGTTTTGATGGAATCCTATTTATGACCAAATGAGCCAAGTCCCTTTTCCCTGAATACAGCAGAAACCAAACAGCAGGAGACATCTCCATGCCTCACAAGTCCATTCTTGTTTTTGTCAACTAGGAGCCCCCAAACCCCAGTTCTTGACTTTTCTCAGGATTGTATTCACCCCCTGCTGCCACTGAGGTCTTCTGGCTGCCCTTACTCTCAGCACTGGTAAGTCTTTCCACATTTTCTTCAAAAATTTTTTTTCAAAAAAACCAAACCTTCATAAAACAGATGAAATTGCTCCCTAGTTGTCTGTTTTTTAACAGTGACTTGTATGGGCTAGAATTAGCTGGGTTTATCAACTATGTGTTTCCATGAATAAACAACATGACTGAATGACTCAAGTTGTGTATATATTCCACAGTTTACTAAAACATGAAAAAATTAAAGTATTTGCAACTCATACTAAAATAACTAAAACTTTGAGATAGGCAAAAAAAATCTACCTGTGCCTCTTATAAAATACTTTAACTTTCCAATGCATTATTTGTTAAAGTTTATACAATTGAAATCAAAATCATGAACAACACCTGAAATATGTTTTTCCTGCTTTTTGGCTTCCTTCTCTCCACTGTGCAGTCACATCAGCTGGTTCAAGGTGCCCTCCAAAAATATGTTGCCACAGGTAAAGACCTACATAAATGAAGACATGATGGAAGAATATGAATGCACAGAAGTTGCCTACTCTACACTTCTAGCAAATAAAGTAATTTCTGGGAAACAAAAAGCATCACAACCTAAGAACTTGGGAAACAAATATCAGAGCTTCCTATATAATGGGGACACTCCTCAAATTCTATATGACTTTGAATTAGTTCAGATTATTTTTTTCCGTATTGGGGCATTTTAAAAGGTTCTCTGGCTGACAAAGTATTAGTAGACAAAGATATACCACACTACTACTTCTGTTAGCATCTCTTTCCAGCACACATACCACTTAAAAATGAGCATATACTCATCAGCATTTTAAGGACAAGCACACTTCTCTTAAGCTTTTGTGAAACACACTATTTTGTAATGGAGCATGTCACTAGGTAATTTACCAATATGTTCTACAATGCTACATGCAAGTTTACCTGAAGCTGGAAATTTGATATGTTCAAAAAGCTAAAATAAGAAAAAAAATATGTCTTCAGCAGTAGTTAAAGATTTTGAGAAGACCATGGCTCCCAGTTTATACAGAGAGGAAACCCAGTGTCTTCTACAACAGAAGAATTTCTAAGCTCATCACTGGCAGTAGTACTGCAGTACAGAAAATGGTTTGTTTACTCACTGTGTGATGCTTTAATACACAAAGTGTAAATGTGACAAAAAATGTGACTGGTTTAGCCAAATATGGGGCCTGTTCTTGTGTTGGACTGTAAACTAGACTGGATTTAAAAAGTAACTGTGATTCTCTGTTATTTCTTTGCCAGATCAAAAAAAACAGCCTTGAAAAGAACTGATACAAAGAAACTGATGTCTAACTACACTTATATTGGTACAAATTTAAGTAACAGCGACCACTGCCTTAAAACTCTTCACATACAGATATAACACTATTGAATCATATAGATAAATTTTAGTCATTAAAAAGCAGAGAAAAGTGCTATATCAGAAAGGTTATGTGATTAATAGACATTGGGTACACCTGCTTACCAATTGCTGCTTTTCCCCAAATCTGTACTCGAAGGCTGGTCTGTTCTAGGTGAGATCTCGCATATTTTATCATCTTAAGATTAGCTTCATATCTCTGCTGAGAAGCTGCCAGCTCGCTTTTCTCGTCCCCTTCCCATGGATTCCACTCCTCGTTTCCCAAGGCAACATGATCCGTGAATCCTAAAAGCGTGATTCACATAAGGCGATCAGATTCAGGAGCTTATGCAAACGGAGGAATGTTCGGGGATCCATAGTTTCCAGCCTGCCCTGACACCCTGCGGGCCGCGGCCCGCTGCGCTGGGGGCACGGCCTGGGCCTGGGCCGGCCTGGCCAGGACCGCGGGGGCCCCGGGCGCTGTCCCGGGCCCGCTCTCCCTCAGGAGCTGCCTCCGGGACCGGGACCGGGACCGGGACACGGCCCCGCCCCAAACCCGCCGCACCGGGCCCGCAGCGGCGCCGGGCCGGGCCGGGCCGGGTAAGGGTAGGGGCAGGGGCAGGGGCAGGGGTAGGGGCAGGGCAGGGCAGTGCGGGGTGTGAGCGGCCCCGCCGCCGCGCTCACCTGGCGGGCCGCGGCGGTCCCGGCCCCGGTCGCGGTCGCGGTCCCGGTCCCGGCCCCGGTGCGGCGGGCGGCGCGGCCGCAGGAACACGGTGTAGGCCGCGTAGAGCGAGAAGAGCCCGTAGGCGAGGACGAGGGCGGAGCAGAGCCGGCGGCGAGCGCCCCGCATCCCGCCCGGAGGGGCGGCCGGGAGGCGGCGGCAGCGGGGTAAGGGATGCGGGATGCGGGATGCGGGATGCGGGAGGAGCCTCCGCCCCCCGGGCGGGCCGGGCCCTGTGCGGCCGAGCGGGGCCGGGCCGGGCCGTGCGGTCGCGGGGAACCGGGCCGGGCCCGGGTAGCTGAGCGGCGCTGCCAAGGCGGGGGAATATCGTACAGTGGGCAGAGCTGTGGGCCGGTCAGACTGCGTTCCGTGGTGAGAGGAAGTTGAACCTCTTTCTGGACTATCCACGAGCCCTTTTTAGGGGTAGGTGCTACAGCTTCTGCAAAGCCTCTGCCAGCCTGGTCGCAAACAGCGCGATCCCAGTGGTAGCCAAAAGCACAGTGACCTTCACCTACCCGAAGGAGAGAGTCTAGAACAGTACAGATTATAATGCACTGCACAACCCTGCAGCCTGCTCTGGATCTAAGTGGGGTTTTTTCTTGATCACTTTTTTACCCTATGAACACTGAAGTTTAGCGTTCTGACCCTGACCTAAAATTTATTCAGTGGACCTCTGCTTGTTCTCGATTAAAATGCAGCTACTTGCCTTAACAAGCCCTCTGAAATAGGCTTACAGTCAGCCTACTGCCAAATCTGTAATTTAATGTCATTACTTATACACTCACTGAATTAGAAGTCTAGCCTGATGACCCACAGTGGCAGCAATCACAGAATCACAGAATGGTTGGGGTCGGAAGGGACCTTCAGTATCATCTAGTTCCACCTCCCCTCCTATGGGCAGTGACACCTCCCAGACCATGTTGCTCAAAGCCCCATCCAAACTGGCCGCAGTCACTTCCAAGAATGGGACATCCCCAGCTCCTCCAGGCAACCTGTTCCAGTATCTTATGACCTGTTGGGAAAGACTTCTGCCACAGAACATGTGAAACAGAGACAAGAGGATTATCCAGACTATACATCGTGGAAAAAGAAGCCCCTGGATACAGGACCAGCACTGTGACAACTTCCAAAGGACCAGAGACTTTATAATTCAACATT
>JAWWTY010000037.1:32527993-32590536 GCA_035222235.1 Margarornis squamiger | reverse complement strand
TTTATTAGCCCCGGTGCCCCCCCAACCACACCACTCCCCCTGAACCCTTACCCAATCACATCCTACCTCCCAAACCCCGCCCGAACGGTTTAAATACCCTGGGCACAGGTAATTAAAGGCTTTTCTTTGACCACTCAATCTCGGACTGCTACATCTCTTTACTGCTGACCACGGGGAGATTTCGCAATCCCCTCCAGACTCCGGGAGGCTGGGGAAGTAGAGGAGCCGATCCCCACCACAGCTGTTAATGACCTTCATAGTAAAAAGTTTCCTCCTTATGTCCAATGTCTTTCACTTTGAAACCACTGCCTGTGCCTTACCACTGGCCCTGGTAAAAAGTTTTTCTCTGTCTTTCTTTTAAGTTCCCTTTATATATTGAAATCCTACCCACAAAGTAATGCATGTAATGCATATGGCTCTTGTCAATACTACTGGTAATCTGTTGCAGAATTGCAGGTCAATACCCTTGTATCCGTATTAGGCATCATGGCCTCTTTGCTTTGGTTATAGTAATTTATAATTTTATGGTAAAGGTGCACCACATAAATGCTTTCAAAGTGAAGACTGAGCTTCTCTCTTGCCCTTTGAGCTTAGTGCATCTGTGTGAATGCACAGTGAAGTGGTACAGTCACAAACTTCAGGAAGAACAAGGATATGATGTCTACAGTGCTTGATATTAAAATAAACTATTTTCAGCTTTAATTGCAGTCTGTTTTCTAGACTGTATCAGTATCTGGATCTGTGTGCTGAGTTGCTCAAATTCATAGAAAACCTTAGTACAAATACTTTAATTTAAAACAGAATATGATAATGAAAGTATGATAAACATAGAACCATGGGGAAAGAAGACGGTAATAAAAACTAATTACAAAGGGCAAAGAAGAATGTAAAATGTTAAGTCATTTGGGAACACAGGTTTCCTATTGCACAGCTTCACTGCTTTGGATGATGATTAGAAAGTTCTCTCTTCTCCCCACACAGATGCAGTTAATTTCTTATCAAAATGACAGAAGGGACTTGAAAAGTCAGCAAGGATTAATCTGAGAAGAGTTTGCATTATAGACCCTTTCAAAAGTAGTGTCTTGCAAGTCTGCATTGGAAGGTGTGCGTTTCAATAAGAAATGAGAAAATGAATGTGATTTGGAATAGTAGTGATCATTGCTCAGCAAGTCTTTCATGACAGTGATGATACTGTAGTCTTATTTATTGCAGAGAAGAAAGGTACACCAGCCAAAGTGAGGTAAACAGGCAATATCAATCAAATTCTTAGAATGACTGTAGTAGATGGCAATGTTTGATCATTTGGAACAAAATCCAAATACAGAAGTGAAAATGTGTGAGAAGGAAGATCGTATACTTCCTGAGCATAGCATCTTAATCTTCCATTTCCTATCCTTAATTCATTGTACATTTTGCAAGTTGCTCCTTTCATGGGCAAAACAGGATTGGAAAAGCTATACATAATATAAAAAAGCATATTTTTAAAATAAAATTTTACGTCCTTTTTCAGACAGTTTGGGACAGACTCAAATAAATGGGTTTCCTCTTATGCAATGTCAAATTACATAGAAAGTTGTGGGAATTAAGAATATAATGTTAAGAATGTACTAAAGGACTGTGTGTGTGTGTGTGGGGGGGTGGTTTAAAAGAATGCCTACATGAACTAAGATCTTACAGTAGGAGCTTTGTCTGGGGATTATAGGGGTAAGACTTACAGGAACATTACACTGGAAGAACCATCTTAACCATGGTGACCCCTGAAATGACAGAAAACCATGCATCAGATGCCAAATTTGGGAAACGCTTGTATTTCATGCACAGTGTCTGCTGGGGCCTGCAAAGACCTAGCAGGTACTACTTTCTAGCACTCTATAAAAAATTTCTGATATGTGGTAGAAGACGAAAAGCCAAGTGTTATATCACAAGAAGGGAGAAGAGATCAAGAGCATCAGTGATGCCTTGGACCTCTGTGCAAACAAGATCATTTTATCTCTAGATGGTATTAAGAAGCAGATATATCCTACAATGTCAAAGAGGGTGAAAAGCCCAACAGCAGCAGCTAATGAGACTTGGAAAAGTCCTGAACCCAGATCTTATAAACCAGGAGGCTTAGCTTCCTTCTTAGCTCTGAGACAGCTTGCTGTATGATCTTCTGGCAGGTTATCTTGTCTCATAGGGCTCCAACCAACTCCTTGTAAAATGTATGTAACAGCTTCTGGGAGTGTTAGGAATCCTAGTTGATATAAAATAGTTGAAGTTTTCTTTGAAGGAAAGGTACTCAATAAAGACAGGAAGAATTGTAACAAAAAAGGAGAATCTATTTAATAACAAGGACTTTGAGAAATAAGCAATTAAACTTTATTTAAAAAATCCTTTACAGTATAAAGCAGCATAAATTGGGAGGCAGAGAGGAAAGATGTATCATCAGGTTCAATAACTGTTTAGAGTTAGGAAAAGAATAAAAACCACAGAATTGTCAAGTACATTCAAAAAATGTCTATTCTGTTCAAGAGTTCATGACAACAAATGAAAATTAACCTGGAGTTTCAAAATTAGAACTCTGAGTACATTTGAAAACCTAAATCAAAATACATTTGCTGTATATCAGGTAATTTGAGTAAACAGCTGTGAAAGTAAGCTTTTTTCTCTGTGAAAAGATTTTTTTCTGTACATATTGTGGAAAAACAGTACTTCCTGATACTTGTATTTGCTACTCATGACTGCCTAAAATAAGTCATTCATTGATCTCTGTTATTCACAACAAAATTCTGCAGCCTTACTTGGTCTCTCCTCATTGATTGTTGCATTAGAATTGACAGATGTCACTGGGAAGTTCCAAAAAGTTGTAGTGATCAACGTGTGACATAGGCAGATCTGAGCAAGGTTTTAGAGCAGAACTAGGAACAAGAGAAAGCACCAGTTAGACATCTAACCAGAACATGGAATGAAGACAGAATGTTGACAGAATCCCGGCAGAAAGGTGTTGAGTGACTGCTCTGTTGGGCCTGTTTGCACTAATTAAGAAGTTTGCAGGGTTTTCTACTGCCACCTGCAGATTGTTGTAGGCAGCTGCTATTACAGTTTTTCTACAAAAGCCTGAATTTCTTCTTAAGGCTGCACCACACAAGGCTTAATGAAAGTGAGAAGTCTGCAGGAGGCAATTAAAGATATAAAGCCAGAGGGGCCGCTCTGCTGGCCACAGATCACAGTGTCCATTCCTAGGCTTTGTCATAGGTTCTGCTCTGGATCAGTCTCTTGTGATGAGAGAGGTAACAGTCTCTGGTGTTCATTAATGCTTTATTAATAAAAATACTACATTCTACTGGCTTCATATATGTACACCCTGACATCATCCTTCTGGCAGAACAAAGCTCAGGTTAATTTCACTTTTACATGAAACTGATTACAGTGGCTGAACAGTCACCTCAACGGGGTATTGCTTGAGGCAGCAATGGCAGCAGATGGTAAGGAACTTCTGATAGTGGGAAAAATTAAGAGTGGTGAGCTCTTATTTTTTGGTATACCTGGATAAATAAGAGGGTGTCCACCTGTGGCTTTCTGACTTCTTAGTTTAAGTGTGGACAGTTTAAGACATTATTTTTCTGAGAAAATAATGCACTGCAGGAGCATCAGAATAAAGTGATTTTTCAGCCCTATGAAATGACAAAATCAACAGTCATACTTAGTTCTATGTTACTCTCATGTTCAAGTCGTACCTATGTGAAGCAAAATATTATCTTCCCATGTGGCGTGTGTTACATTTAGAGTGTCACCAGGCTGAGGTGTGTGTAGACAAGTTATTCTATTCTATTCTATTCTATTCTATTCTATTCTATTCTATTCATCAAAGCAGAAAGCCTCTCAGAACATTGTGTCTCCTCCTGAGACAAGAAAGAAAGGACTCAAAGCTGCTGTTTCATGGGTTGTTTCATGTCTTACACATTTTTCAGTATCTCTGTCAGTACTAGATTAGATCTTTCCAACAAAGATAGGTTTGATATAAGCCATGCCTAACTAACTATACCAAACTATGCCTAACCATACCCCCTGTTGTTCCCTGAACTGTCACATCTCCAGTATTTTATTAAGTTGGTATGTAATAATGGAAGGCAGTAAAGTCAGTTCCCTGCTCTTTTAAAATTTCTTTGGATAATCCCACCCAGATAAAATCTTTATGTCTCATTTGCTATTTCAATAGGCTAAATACACCCTCTTACAAACCATTGTTTTCAAGATCTCTTACAATCTTAGTACAAATCTAAGACAGATAAATGTGTTACATATATTTATAAGCCCAACAGTATGACATTGGTCTTTTGCATAAATTTTCAATGTCTTCATGGTATAAATAATTGCATAGTGGTTAGATAGGATTATAATATCTCCTCACTGCATTCTTACTTTGAGTAACATAAAGACCTATTTGTATGTTACTCTCATCTAACAGATTCAAAGGTATAGAATTTATTCTTACAGGAAGAACTGTAGTAGGTTTTGTACTAGCAGGAGCTTTGGGCATATTTTAGAATAAAATTGTATTAGCATATCACACTGTGGTGTGAGTCATCTGAGTTTCTGTGTCACATGGGTTACATAGGGAGGAGGGGGTAATTTAAAGTCTGCAGTTAATTGAGGTGGTTGCAGTGCCATTTAAAAATCACTTGAAACTGCAAATTAAAAAAAATTTCTGAAGGGCAAGCAATGTAATCTCTCATGGAGGAATTCTAGAGCTATAGTATGTGGTTCCCTCTGGTGCAGGAACAGCTGTGCTTCGGGCACTTGATCAGACTGTTTTCTGTGACATTCAGGTATGGGCCTCATTGACATTGTAGTTACACAAGCAGAAAGAGAAGGAACACAGGGCACCTGGCAAAGGGGGGCAGTGTGTGACGTGTGACCTGTCTGAACAGGCCAGGTGAGCTGCCTGCATCTGGGGACTTATTAGGACACAGAGCAGGCCTGTGTGAAAGCTGTTCAGACTCAAAGGTTTATAGCCTGAGTATCATTATGTTTGATTTTTTGGTTTGTGTTTTTTGGGGGGGTTTGTTTTGTTCGGTTTTTTTGTTTGTTTTGGTTTTATGTTGTTTCCTTTTTTGTTTGTTTGGTTGGTTTGTTTGGTTTGTTTTTAATCTGTAGTGATAAACCAGAAGAAAACTCTCTGAGATGAACCAATAGGAACTGCTTTTCTTCCTTAAGCATGGTGTCTTCACTCCTTTATTCACTAGTTGGGCTAGTTGCCAAGAAGAGTTACTGTTACAGCTCTGTTTGGGTTTCATGTTAGTGAAGGTGGTTTAAATCAATCTAGTTTATTTCCCACTGTCTAAGAAAACACACAAAGTCAGTTAGTTACTGCTTCTTAACTGAGAAGCAGCTACTTTCAGTGAAAGAAAGATTATTTTTTGAAACACTAATGCATCTTTTTTTGTGATTGTGAGCATTGCTCTCAGTTATTTATACCAGAATTACCTAAGGAAATGCAGCTGTGCCCTTCTTCTAATGTATGCAATCTAAATCAAACCCTTTGTGTTGATTTTATCTTCCTAATTTTTGTGTTTTTTTCCTACTAGATATGGAAATAATGGAAGCCCCAGGCTTTCTGAATATATCCCAGTAGGAAATGAGTTGAAAAAACTAAAAAAGAAGCTAATCATGAAAGCTGTAACAAGTGTATGATTTTATATTTAGAAGCCACCTTTTTATTTTTGAGCATCTGATTCTTCTTGTTCAGCTCTTTCATCCCACTGAAATGTTTTATTTATATGGCAAATTCTCTTAGAGTCCTCAGATAGATAGTAAACAGAAGACTGTTAAAACTGTTTTTTAGCTTCAGAACTTCTACTGTTCTGAAACTTTGAATATGAATCTGTAACGAAATTAATTTTTTCCTGTGTTCAGAGATTTGGGTGATTCTCTCATTATTGGCCATTTGACTGACCTGCCATCTACTGTTGCTTCTAAAGTGGCTTATATGGCCTTCAAAGCATCTGGCTATGTGCTGGGCTGAGAAATTTTGTGAATTGTGCTTTAAAAACCTGCTTTCATCAGTGTAATTTATTGTTTGTTAGGATGGAATTTCAAGATATGTTATCTTTGCTTATCATCCTTTCAGATGTACTCTGCCACAAGGGAACAAATAAAGTGACTCCAGCATTTATATTCTGAATGGCATCTATTTATTCAATCTAACAGTTCCCTAATGATTAAGTAAATTATGGGGGAAGTGAAACTATTTAAATCAGAACAATTAATTATTATTAATTAATTATTAATTCTCTTTCCCTTATTTTCCAGATAGCAGTTCCTGACAAAAACTTGTGCAACCCATAAAAAAAATATCTTTTGAACACTTTCATCATGATTAATGGTTTGGTTTTATCAGTATTCAGTAAGATAGTTTTTCTCTCTATATAGAGATTTTAATTTTAAATACAGTATTGCATCAACACCCCTTATATATGTTTTAACAGGAAAATTAATAGAGAGGGGTTTATTTCTAACTTTTTTCCATATGAAGTAACTAACAGAACACAGCTGATTATATTCGAAATGTTTGATGATACTGAGTACAACCTGATGATGTTATTGAATATAAAATCCTTTTCTGCAGTATTCTGTGTAAGACAGAAATCTACCAGATAATAAGAGAGAAACAGAGAAAAAGAGAGATAAAAGAGAGAGGTATTTTTCCTGAATTTAACATCATGTTTAGTCTTTTAAATTACTATAGTGTGTTAGACTGCAAATTCTTATCAAATTCTTCAGCAGTGTTTTACATGCTGTCTGTACAAAGATATAATAAGATTAACTCATTTGTTGGGTGCATAACAATTTGCTTCATTTAAGGTAGAAAAGACCTCATCTGAATAATTGCACAGCAATATGGCAGATGAATTTCAGTGCCAATAAGGGCAGTTAATACTTTTGGGTTTAAAACAGAAAGAATGTCTCTAACTAGGCATGCAAAATGATTGTTTCCGAAGAAGTTGTTTTGATACCTAGAGAAAAGATGTGATTATCATAGCTAACACTCTAAAACCTCCCAAGAATGTCAAAAAGGCCTCACATTAGAGATCATTAAGGAAGAAGTAAAAAAGAATATCATTGTGCCATTTAAAAAATAAATGATTTTATTTTCTAGTACTGGGAGGAAAGACAGAGACTTAATGACTGTTGATAGGTTTCTTAATCAGATACTGAAGCTCCACCACAAGCATTCACTCCCCTTTTATAATAGTTTTACAATGAACTCCCCAAAATAGTTATCTTACTGCTTATTTATTTATTCTACTTAAAATTAGTATTTATTGTGTCTTGATACTATTCTAAGCAGATTGCAAAAGTAATTATAATGTAGTTAACGGGATTTAAAACATAACTTTCCAGCATTTCCCTTATACCACATCCCACCCTTACACTGATGGCATCTATGTTACCGTATGACCTCTAATTCCAAATTTAGTTCACAGATATAAAATTTTGGGAGGGCCTCTCTTGCAGTAAGGTCCATATGTCCAAAAGCAAAACTGCCTATGTTTGGATCAGATGAAAGACCCACCTTGTCAAGTGTCCTGCCGTTGATAAAGATCACCAGTTGAGACACAGTAAGACCCCACCGCAAACAAGACCCTGTCAAGTTGTCTGCAACCCTCAAAAGACCATCCTGAAGATGAACAATATGCAGATTTACTGCTTCATGAACACAGAACCAGATGAGTTCTTCCCGAATTCAGCCTCAGACTGCCTGCAGATTATAACCCTTCCAGCAGGGGTGGCCTTTCATGGAAAGCAGGGACGTTCATGGAAGGACCCTGTGTCACTGGATTGTGTTGTCACATACAGGACAGGTAGCCACTGCATTGAGCAACATATACATATATGAGGCTAGTAAGGAAAACCTAGAAGTGCTGTAGAGCATGTTTTTGAATCTCTCAATTGTCACCATATCACGAAGTACCCTGCAACATAAAAGACAGCAGCAGTTAATTTGGTTCTGAGGCCATGTGTGGGGCTGGCTATTCTTCACAACAGTGTGGTTGTAGCCTCATGATCCAAGGTGACAGAAGTCATTAACCTTTCAGCACAAAAAACCCATGTGCCACCTGCTGTAGCAGACGCAGGTGACGTCAGCAGCTGTGGTGTCTGCACCTGCCAGCACATCCCACAAGGAGGAAGGCAGGTGCACACCACCAGCATGTATGTCATCACAGAGAAATGCAGGTGACTGGAATTTATCTGTCTAACTTAGCAATGCAGAATATACAGCTTTTCCTGTACATCAGGCGTGTGAGCTTATCTCCTTTGGGCAACAAGCTTTGGAAGTTGTGGGCTGGTTTAAATGTTAAACCCACCGCCTTTGATTTTATTTGGAATACAAGTGGCAGCTGGCCCAGCTAACAGGGCACAAGGGCCACACACTTGCCATGGAAAGCATCTATTAACATATGACAAATCAGACAAAGTCTTTGCTGATGGAAGCTACGTACAAATTTCAAATCATTATGCTGATTATGAGGAGACTCTCTATGGAAATAACCCAGCAGCAAGAAACGAAAAGCTTCTAAATTGCTTCTTTTTTTTTTTGCTCACATTCTTAATAAACTCTAGAAGCATTACCATAGCCTACTGGGTGAATGTTATGATCAGGTTATTAAAATTATTAGAGAGATGTCTCTGCCTGAATTAAAGTACAAATGAGAACATATGCCAAAGTCAATAGTATGGATTTTTATTTAACTGTAAATGTGAGGTAGAGAAAAAGAGAGAAGAGTGGAGAAAGAGAGAGGCAGATTCTGACGGTGTCCCATTGATCCTCTTCTTGTGGTCTTCCCAGTAGTGGGAGTCCCAGTCTTGTTGAAGTGATGATTGCAGTCTGGATCTGTCAAGGGAAAGCCAGGGTGGATAGGAAAGACCCCAGTTGGTGAGGGAAGTCCAGGGTGGTGAGGGAAGGCCCGATGAATGGGAGTTTATTATGCTTAGACTAGGTGGGAATGCCCCAATACCTCCTCTGGACAGGGAGTTTTACACTGGATGAGGTAATACTGGATCACGGGACATTTCATGAGTCCTTAACACCTTCTAAAGTGCTGTTAGGTCCTAACAGTTGAGTCAATCATGACCCATTATGGCCCATCGGCAGAGATGAATACCTTGAGGCTAGGTGTGAATGTTTAGTAGTTCCCCAGAGGGAAGTTATCACAGCTGAGGCATTTTGTGCAAGGAAAAAAGAACACCACCCCACCCAGCAGGATTTGCCTCTCTTCTTCCCCTGTTCAAAAACCAGCTTGTATCCTGAGCTGTCAGGTGTGCACACCCTCAGCACCTGGGTGGTTACTTTGCACATCATCAGTTTGCACCTTGATTGAGCCATCAGCATTCCAGCCTCTCACACTTGTGAATACATTCTTCTTCTCCTGGCATAACTGGACAGTAGTACCACCTTTATCTTAAGTTCTGTCACAGTATATATTATTAGGCATATTCAGAGGGGGGTGGGCTTCGGTGAGCAGTTTCTTCTTTGCAGTTTGCTACAGTGGACAAAAGTCTTTCAGTGATTTTAACAATATGTAAACCATTAATGATTTCAGTCTATCACAGTAGAAACCAGACAACATTTGTATTTTAAAATAGATTTTCAGAATTGAATAAGGTATAATTATGGAGGGCTTGTTTTATTTAAAGGTATCAACGTGTGTTATCTAGCCTGTCAACCACAGTCTCTATGTTTTGCTTCTCCACATAGATATTAAATATAAAAAGAATACAAGCAGGATCCTCTGCAGCATCATTTTGACCTTTCCACAAATATGATGAAGAACCATTATCTTTTTGAGACGCTCTGTGTATAGAATGAAAAGCTTTTAATAGTGGCTGATATTCACACTGTCATTAGGTGTTGATTGAAATACAAGTGTCTAGAAATACTGAACATGTATTGAACATATATGCCCAAATGGCATATTAATCAGATGGCAAATCTAAACATGGGAATGTTTCTGCAGAGGAGCATCTGCCCTCATGACATAGACTGCTTCTCTGTTGCAAACAATGCAAATCCAAGCCATCCCTACAACTCTCTGCTCAATATTGTGCACTCAAAAGGTCTTGGAAATCACAAGCATGTGAGGTGATGATGAAGGACAAGGCAGTTGTAGCAAATCCAGGTCTGTGAGGTCAGGTGTTGATGGAGCAGAAGCATTACTGGCAACTGGCAACTGTTCCTCTGGCTGCTTGGGTAAAGCCAGTCATGCATCAATATTCAGAAGTAAGAGGATTATTATATGATGGAAAGATCTAGTTAGAGTGGTTGGGAAAAGCAAAGTGTATGCATACAGTGTACGGCACCAACAGTGTTACATAAGGCACAGAAGGAGAGAAAGGTGTCTAAGGCATACCACAGGCAGTAGATATTTAGGACGACAACTGCTTAGAAAAGTGTTTATAATTTGGTTTTACACCCCGTGTTGGATTTAATAGTGCTACAAAGGCACTCTCTAGTTCTTATCTGGCAGCTTATGTAGGCTTTGGCTCACCCGTACATAACTGTTGATCAACAAACTGTTATTTCTGTCATGTGTTGTCTGTCACCCATTCATTATGAAGAAATTAATTACTACATCCTACCAAAAAATTTCATTGCCTTATCATAAAACACAGAATCATTCATTGAACTAAATTATATGGGTCGCCATGAGTCAAATCTGACAAATGCAGAGATTTGTAATTAATAGAAAACACAGATAAAGCCTTTTGTCAATAAGTACCCATAAAATGAAGCCATGCACAGTATACTTCTGGCATATTAGAGAATGTCTCTTCCTCTCAGGCACCTCTATGCTATTAAAACAATTATGTACCATGTAAAGTAGTTAAGTTTGGAAAATGAATCTGGTGAATGAATCAGACTAGGATGGCAGAGCAGCCTGGTGTTCCCAACCTTGTGGTGCTGCCCAGTACAGCTGGTGCCCCAGCTTGTTTTG
The DNA here is from genome assembly GCA_035222235.1 of Margarornis squamiger. Lineage (NCBI taxonomy): Eukaryota > Metazoa > Chordata > Aves > Passeriformes > Furnariidae > Margarornis > Margarornis squamiger. The sequence continues at coordinate 32,579,560 of JAWWTY010000037.1, read as the reverse complement.
GGAAGCGTTCGCTGCTCTCCCCCCCGACGCTGTGCAGAGCCTGGCTGGCAGCAGCATCGCAGGGGTGGCTGCCAGGTGGTGGCCTCTCTGAGCTCTGCCTGGCCTTCAGCTTGCTCCATGCATCTGGTGTATCCCAACATGCTTAGCATAAAAACGAATTTTTTTTAGATACAAAGCTCTGGTTGTTGGTCCCTGGTTCAGTTCCCAGGCCTGCCTTTCCAGACAAGTGTTGTCCAGTGAAGAGGTTAAGAGGTTTTTCCAGATATCTCTCTCTGCTTTCTATGGCCTTCCTCTCTGTGTCCTACCTTTCTTGCAAGCAGACACATGCCAAGAAGTTTCTTCCCTTAGTTTCTGTACCTGCAAGAGCTCACAGTTATATCTCTACCTCTGCACACAGGAATGGATAGGAAGCCATGCGTGAAACCAGGAAAGGTCTAGGCCAGGAACATGTTGTGAGGGATGGGCATGCTGAGGTATATAAGGGAGTGATCTGTGGTAGTAGAGCACTCTTCCCCTGCTTCAGAGTTGTGTGGGAAACTCAATGAGAAAGCATATGGGGATAGAGGATGTCAGCTGCCCAGTGTGAGCTCATTCCTGCCCTAGCTTGTATGGCACAGTTCAGTGTGGTCAGTCTGAATGGTTTTACTCCATTGGAACCAACTGGTAAAATCACAGTGATACTTTTTCTGCTTAAAAGATAATAGAAGATCCCAGGAATTGACACTTTTAAAACTGAAACTGTTAGAAAAAGTACCAAGACTGCAAATTCAGACTCTTCATAATTAAGAAATACCAAAACTGAAGAAAAATTCTGTACAACCTCACGGACATGCATTACACTGTATCTTTATATCCTCTTTGTGCATCATTTTCTCATAGGACCTTTACGAGACCGACTGAAGTGACAGGATATATTCTAAGGATTAACTAGGATTATGCAGTGAAGGGGACTACTATTTATTATCTCTGACTTCTACACTGCAGAAGCAAAATGGTCTGTACAGATCATAAGAAGGGATTTCAGAATAAGAAAGACTGATCTCTGAATTAAATCTTTGAACGTTCCCTCAGACTGGGTTTGGACACTGGATTCCTGTAGTGCTCTACTGCAAGAATAACTTGAAATAAGTTTTCATCCAGAAGGGGTAATTAACTATGATATCCATTTCTGACTTTCTGTGTGAATTGCTAGGGTTTAGTTTGTGGGAATATTGAGCTTTCAGAACCATGACTAATGCTGGTAAGACCTATGCTTTACATATGTGAAGTGCTGAGAAGTGCAAGATATCTTGAAAGATCAGGTACAAACCTTTCAGATTGTGCATCCACAAGTAACAGGTGCATTCAAATTTAATCTCCTCTTGGTGCTCTTTCCCTAAAATACCTGCAATTCCACTTCTCCATCCTGAACTGGCCTGCTGTACAGATTATTGTTGGTGTTGCACTCTAACAATATAGGCAAAGAAATTCCATGAAAACGGAATATTTTGAACCATATAAGATTTTGAATAATGTACTGTAAATAAGGCACGGAGCCCCCAGTCAGCAACGAAATGAAGCAACAGAGTTCTAGATCCTAAATTCCGAGATGATAGTTTACTCTGACCTTCAGTGTAGCACAGGTCAGCTCTTCCCTGAATTAATTTTTGTTTAACTACAGCATCTCTTTTTAAAAGTTAGAAAATCTCAATTTAAATACTTGCAGTATGGACAAGCTATCATTATTTTGTTACATTATTGAAGTGATTAATTTTCATAAAACCCATGCATGTAATTTCTGTTTCTGAATGTCTCTGCTTTCAACTCCCAAGCACTCGATCTTATTATGTTTATGCTTTTGAGACTGAAGAGCCCTCAATTATTGAATTTCTATTCCCCCTAGAGGTAATTAGAAGCTGTGACCAAGGGGCCCTTTAGCCCTTTGTTAAGATAAACAGACTGGACTTCAGTTTTCCGCTAAGGCGGGTTTCTCAATCCTTTGTTCTTTCTCCTGGTTCATCTCTGAACCAGAGGGACCCAATTTATTCCTTCTTGAGCTGTGGGTGCTGGGACTGTGAAAAGCATCTCAGAAGAAGACTTGCTATGCCAGGTTGCTTAACCTTTCAAATAATTTTTTGTGTTATTCTGCTCATTTATCCCAGGACTGGCGTTTTGTTTTGCTGTTATACCCTTTGCATACTGCACTAGGAGCTGATCTCCAGCTGACTGACGTGATGCCCCAATCATTTCAGTTACTGTTCCCAACATAGTGTCTCATTATGTCTGTAATTCCTGAATGCTGTTGAATTACAATTATCTGTATTGATGCACATGTCATTTGCTTGCAGCAGCTTATCAGCTCATTTGTTTCAGTGTACCCTCTTCAGGCATCACATGTGCACTTTAATCTGTAAAGATTCTCTCTTTTCTTCCAGAGCATTAATAAAAACGTAAAGGCCAAGAACTGACCTCAGCATGGCCTTAAGAATACATGCCCTTAATAAGACCTCACTATTTACAAATGCATTTTGAGACCTGTCAACAGCTTTTAAAGATTCATTCTCTGTGTACCTCATTGGAGTTTTTTTAATTATCAAAATTCTGTGTAGTGCCAAGTTTAAAGGATTCTGACTTTTCCATATAACCTCTGTTCCCTTTCTTAGTCACTGAATGAGAGCTAATTAGTCATGCATGGAGTGAAATGGGCATCTGATGGGAAAAAAGATGTGATCTTGGAATTAGCGTATCACAGTGCATTGAAATAAGACAGGTGAATTAAAGATGCTCGACCCACCATAAATGCCAAATATCTAAATTTTTGTAAGCTGGATTTTAGATCTTCATTGTTCTAATATGAAGGGCTTCTGTGTGTGTGTATGTGAGAGAGAGAGTTTTGATATAGCTTTAAATATTTACTGTTTGGAATATCACTCATTCAAGTGTAAATGTATAAAATAAATTGCATGAGCTGCGTTTCCTAAATGCATGTTCCTTGCTGCTCACTAGAGAGACTGTATAACCAACTCAGATGTAAATGCTGATGTGAGATAGCCATGGTCAGATAAGATGAATCCCAAAGTACATGGAATTCCGTCATGATTCTTGCTTTTCCATTCTGATAATGAAGTCTATAAACAAATTCATTTTTATGGAAACTAAGAAAGAATTCTGAATGTTTTGCTTTACTAAGCAACATTTTATTTGTTTATCTGGCAGCTATTTAATAATTAATTCATTAGATTAGTTAATTAATCCATTCATTTTAATGACAGCATTAATTGATAACCTTGCACACTGTATAGTCTCAAGGCCCACAGCAAACTGAGAACCTGTAGAGCTCCAGTTCCCTTTGATCATCTGGGAACGTGGGCCAAAGAAAAGAATGAACAGGTTAAAAGAATGTTTAGGAAAAACATCTGAAGACCACAGAATATGTGTTTTACTATTTTCCCTAAAATAACTCATAGGAATTATTGAGAAAGAGATTAAAAAAATTGCAATTGAAAATATCTCTCTTTGTCTGATCTGTGGGGATAATTTCCTTTCTCTACCAGGGTTTCTGTTTTCAGTATGTTGACTAAGGGACAATATCTCATGTGATGAAATGATCTGGGCACATTTGCATATGAATGCTAGATGACATGGCATAGAAACTGATTAGACCTCATCTTGTCTCACATGCCTGGAGATTAATGCTAATAACACTTAATACATTAATATTCAGATTAAACTTGACCAGGGAAAATGAAGTGAAAAAGAACTTTGCTAAACACTTCGGAACTTCACAGACTTTTTCCCTCTTTTAATTTGGATATGAAAGTTTCTTCATCTCAGTTATTGCTAACTTACACATTCTTAAAAATGATAATCTTCTAATCACATGCACAGTTTAGAAATGACATGAAGAGAATAACAGTGTTTATGATGGGAAGGTCTGTGAACATGTCTCTGACTTTTCCATTCTTTTGTTTAGATAAGGCAGGCAGTAGGAGTGAGGGTATGTGCTTTCAACAAAATTTTCATCTTTAAAAACACGAGAGAAAGTAAGCAATAATTTTCAAGCCTTGACAAGGAATGCTGAGGAGTTACATTAAATCTTTGATAGTGTGATAATTTGTGTCTGAGTTAAACTCTCAGTATTTTGCTTATACCAGAATGGTCCTAGTAGCTGATCTGAGATGCTGTCAGTGTTATGTGCTATATGCCATCAGGATGCCATGAGAGTTTTCTGTTTGAAAATTCACTGAACAGACTTCAGAAGAAAGTGCTCAAATAATGAATACGGTAAAATAGAAGCAACTTCAGATTAAAATTTAAAAAATGAATTAAATTGCACATGACACTTACGAGAGACCAAGCTTTACCTCTGCAGCCTGCCTCACAGTAGGGACAACCTGTCTTCAGTGAAATGAGCAGCTCCTCTGTGACCTCTGAGGCTCACCTTCAAAAGTCCACTGACAAATTATACTTGGCTTGATGTCAAAAGACTGCATTTCATCACTCCTGAATGCTCAAGCAGATGAAGTACACACCTGGCATTCGTCCCTCTGACCGAGCTGAAATCCTGGAGGCAAACATTTACATGTGGAAAGTTCAAATACAGACAAAACTCATCTGCTCATTAATTCTGAGGTTTCTTCATTTTCTAGCAGAAATAATTTTTGCAACACAGCATACGTGTACCATATGTAACATTGCAGTGCAGAAATGCACTAGTCAGAAGAAGAACAGAAGTTGATACAGACTGTGGGAAAAGGTTATTTATGATTTAACTAATACATGCTTAGCCTCTGCCGATGCAATGAAGAAGAAAATGCCTGAAATATCTTTAAGTAAAGCCTTAATATATTTAAGTTAGTGCCTTCTTTGTGCAACAGAAGGCACTAACAATATGTTTATAGCAGTAATTGGGTTATTTTGAATATAGAAGTGCATGGGTTTTTTAAATTTTGTTAAGCTTCTGCAAGTCATAACAGCTGTAATAGTGTTTTCAGGTTTATTTACTTCTGACAGTTTTACTGTGGTTTTGGTTTTGTTTTTGTTTTTGTTTTTTTTCCATTTTATTAGACCTCAGTCACTTTTTAAGAAAAATGCAGCGTATGTTAATATAACAGTAATTAATACAATATCCACAATAATGTAATAAATATCCTTTTTAATACCTTGAAAAGTATTAAATATAATGTCTCTCCCTCCAAGACCTTCTTAACTGGCAAGAAGCAATTGTAGCATACTTTTTGAATAAAATATGTCATGTGGTAAAACTGGAACTCAATTATGTTTGTGTGTGCTGTGTTCTGTCTCTCGTCATAGCTGTGACATGGGATGCCACCCCAGCTCATAAAAGTCCTTTTGATGTCTTCGGCCTCTACTGCTTACCTCTGTTGTTTCTGGCATTTGAATAACAGAGAGAGAACTTGCATCCTCTCATTGCAGGAGGCTGGAAATATGCAGACATTTGTGAGAGAGATTCCCATCCATCTTGCACCAGCAACTCCCAACGGTCTCATCATTTTCTTCCAGAGGTGAAAATTTCTGAGCAAAGCAATGGAAGCTCTTGGAAGCTTCAAGAGTGATGCAGGAAAAAAAAAAAAAAAAAAAAAGATTTGTCTATTTTCACATTGGATCATTTTTTCTTTGCTGGAAATAACAATTTACCTGCATATCTAAGATCTCTGTGTGAATAAGTTTTAATAGCAATTATGTAAATTACGGTGTTGTAATGGAATAGCCTGAATCATCTGTAGTGAAGGCAGCAAGTTTTCGGTCTCATAAAAGTAAAATAGCAATTTGTGGCATCTTTTAACTCTGCATTATGCCAGAAGTAATCTATGAGGTAGGTGTTCATTCAACTCCATCAAAGAGAGCCCTTAAGGAGGTGATATTAAAAATACCTGGCTTCAGGCCACAAGTTACATGCTCTTTCCCTAAGTCCTATGATTGATATGGAAATAGACCTCAGAGCCACATAAAGTGGTCTCAGATTATTCATCCTTACTGACTGAACATACTGTATTCACTAGGAACTAAAGCAAATTAGTTAGAAAGAGGTGGTATCCAGTTCAAAGGTGTCCAGCCAAAGGTGGTATCCACTGAAAAGCAGCAAAAATCCCTCTAAAATAATTCTTGTATAAAAGGTATGTGTCAAAAACAGCCTCAACATTTTTTATTAAGGAGAGCAAGAGCAGATAAAAGCTTTCTCACTTCCTCAGCCTGACTTTCTCTCCCTTGGCTTTACCAGCAGGTCCTCCCCAGTCCCTCTGGGATTTTTTTCTGGGATTGCAAGCACTTGTGAAGAGGCACTGGGATTCATAGCAAGACCTGCTCCGCACACCTGTCCCATGCCAGCCTCTCACCTCACCCTCTCTGAGACAACCTCTTCCTCCTGCTTGCACCTTGAAGTGATCTGCATGGAAGGGACTGTCCATAGATAAATGATAATGATAGTGAATGAAAACATTCTTGTGGGAGACTTGTAACTTGCCTCTCTTAACCACTCTATTAGATGTGGAATTAGCTGCTTGTAGGCAATAGAGTTGTTCCTTCAGCAAGCCCCAAATACAAACAGGATGTAGTTTGCACAACATGTCCCCAGTTCTCTTTATAATAATTCAGGTATTGGGGATGGGGATCTTGATCCTTACCTTTATATTTAAGAAAACCACAGCTGACACATTGTGGATTATGCCTGATAAAAACCAGCCTGGTGTCTGCCTTGAAATCTGCAGAGACGTTCAACTACCATGGGCCACTGTCTGCACTGGAGACTGACACATGTCCTTATCAGGTGCTGTCCCTTGTTTGACAAACACTGTTTTAGGTAATGCAGGCATAAATGATACATTGCCTTTTTCAGCTAGAGGATAAAAAAAATCCTTGCCCACCTTCAGGAAAGAAATAATGATCCCTATGGTACACCCAAGAAGTCAGAGAATAATATGTGGTAGAGAGGAAAAGCAAGTAATCTGGGGAGAAAATGGAAATGTAGTGATTCACGAATGCAGCTTTCCTTGGAACAAACCAGAACACTGTCTAGATAATGATTTCTCCATATTTTTTAAAAGTTCTGTTGAATTTCATTAGTCACAGGGCAGTAGAAAATGTGTGTTCTGAAATTCAATAGTAAATAAAATTGGGAAAATTGAGGCTATAATTTGTGACCTCATTGCACTTTGGCATCTCGTTATGTATTTCAAAACTGTACGGACAAAGGATGCATACAAAAATGTGGGAAAAAAAAAGAGGAAAAAAAAGTAAACAAAGAAACAAATACCACAAAAGAAGAAGTGTAGCATTTTGTGCAGGCTGTATAAATCATTAAGCATCATATGCTGATGGAATAATTTTCAGAATTTAGCTTTAAATGAGTCAGAAATATAATTAGGGAATGAAGTGGGAGAACTTGTGGCACATTTGATTTCTAGTGACTTGAAGCATGGAGTGCTCTCCTAAGATTTAGTATTCCATCTCCAGCTCTCTGCTCAACTGAATCCCATTCTCTTCACTGTATCTAATGATGTGCTGTTCATAACATCAGGTGTACGTTCATACAACAGCAGCTCCGTATCACTAGGATCATTGACCAAAAGCTGGTACCACATTCCCATAAGCAGATTTTAAATATGGTAGGTCTAGGCTTGATTGACATTCACCATGAGAGTGGGTGGCTGAAATTGTGATTCAATTCAAGAAAATGCTGCATGGCCCAGTCAAAGGTACCAGAATCTCATCAAAAGGGTTTGTTGAAGTTTTTGTTAAGGGTCACTTTACTTCACTGAAAAATGCCTGAGATGTGGACCCACTTTACTGCCACAACACTCCTCAATGTATACTGACATCACTGGGCAGAATAACCTGTCAGTTATTACACAAGCAGGAAAGCTTCAACATTTGAAATCTTGTTTTCATGTAGCTCACTTACGTTGAAATTGCCTTTTAGCATCACACCACAACACACTGTTTAACACACTGTTTCAATGAGACCTAAGTGGTCAAAGAGTTTTAATTTAATCTCAAGAAAGCAAGTTTGAAGCTACACACAGCAACATATATTATCATGAAATTACGGTGCTGTTTGCAGTACTTAAAAAACAAAGAATATCATAGGTCTTTAACCTGAGTATCTCTTCAGCACATGAATAATGTCCTAATTTCTCAGGTATTTTTTAGAATGAGCCGTTTCCTTATGTCATACAGTATCTTCCTAAAACCAGGAGATGGAGCCCTGCAGCCAAAGCCTATCACCAACTGCTGAGTCTACACCCAGAAAAAAATTACTTTTTAATTGTATTTTAGGAGAACATGTATCAGTTCTGCTTCCGCGTGGTAAGAGTTGATGTGTGCCATTGCTCAGCAGATTTGTGGCTGTGGGTAAGGAAATGCTCTAATGGGCTTCTGTCTTCAGAACGGGGCCAGCAAGTGAAAGAGAGAAGGTTACAAATAGTCTATTCAGTATTATACAGGTGGCTAGTGTTAGTGCTAATAGATGCTTTGGGTAATGTTGATGGGGCTGAGATGAAGCTGCCTGATGGATGTGAGAAGGGAATAGAGCAATCCCCCAGCTCCAGGGCAGTGGGGGCCCCTGGGCTCACCCTCCTCGGACTGTGCCACTGCAAGGGTTCTGGCATGGGATGCCTCAGGGGGCTTCTCATAGCAACAGGGGAGTGGCACAGCTGGGCTCAGAGTGGCGTCCCTGTCATCCCCAGGGCTTCAGGGGCTCTGAACCCAGGCACCAGCTGTTGAAGGCTCTGCTGTTTGCACGGTATTGGGCCGTGCTGTGACAATTTAATCCATTAGCGGGGCAATCAGGAGAAGGGAAGGATCTGCCTGTGAGCATCTGGCATGGCCTAAAAGCCCTCTGTGTACTCAGCGCTTGATTTACCCAGCTTGTCAAAGTCTGCCAAAACTGGCCACTTCCCTTTTTGTGTTACTAGTCAGTTATTAACGAGGACAGTGCTTAGCAACTTAATTCAGCAACATTAGCCACAATCTGCCTGGAATACAGATGTCTAAGTTCCACTCATCACCTACAATGCTTGATTTCAGAGCAAGCAATGCACCTTAGTGGGAGTCCTCTGCCTAAATGGTGGGACAAGCAGGGGAGACTGTTCATAGCATATATATATACATACACACACACACACACACACAAGGAATCAAGGAAGCTGTCCACTTCATTGAATGCATACCTGCAAAAGAATATGAATCTTACAAAACTGTTTGCTCCCTGGAGTACAAAAATGCAGAGCAGGGAAAACTGTTCACTGCAGTTCTTTTGCTTTGTTTTGGCAACACAGTAAGCTGGGTGGTAGCTGGCTCTCTTGCCAGTTCAGACGAGCTCAGGGCTGCCGGACCAGCGCAGAGCAACATTTCCCATGCCGGTGACCCTCAGCTAATTCTGCAAGGGTGATTTCAGGGCAAAGGAGGGAAAGGACAGCTCCAGTGTCAGACTCCAAACCAACTAACAAGATTTCAGCTAGAAATTTTTTCTGTTTGGGTAAAATCTTCAGATTCGTAACAGTTTAGAAGTACACTTTGAAAATTATACTGCTATTGGATAATTCTTTGATTCCTCAGCCAAAATGATTCTCTGAATGGAAGCTTCCATTGTGGTGTAAACAGCAAGCAGTGAAAAGTCGATTAAAAAATGAGAGTTTGAGTTGTGATGCTTTCAAAATCCCCAACTGGAGCCCTCTGAGCTTGATGGCAATATGCACATTTTGAAGCTTTTCTAACATGGTAGGAAGGGACCCCACTGCCCTAACTGCACTAGGGTTTCCAGCTCCTGCAATGCTTATCAGCACAGTATGGAAAAAGGGTGTATGGTACAGAAACTCTTCCCCAAACCACTTTTTTTAAAAGGCAGTTAAATGTTACACTATGTCTGCTGGTTCCTACACTGGGTATGGAAAGCATCAGATGACACCGAGTGGCTGCACTTCTCCACATGGTGCTACTCTCACTGCACCAGTGAAGAAACATGGCATAGGGAAAAGAACAAGGAGGCCATTCATCCAACATTATTAATTAAGATATAAATTTCTTGCCTCTGTCTCAGTGAAAGAAGTTTTAGAAATTAATTGTTGTCAGTTATGCACAGAAACAGACTTGATTAAATTTTTTGGCTTTGATGATTTTATCCAAATTTACAGCCTGTAAAGGACACTTCACCTGCAGAGTCACTGTTGAAGACACCTTAAATGTTGAAAGTGATGCTTCAAATGAATTTGGGAGTGGGGAATTGTCTCAAAAAACAGTGCTTAAAAACAGTCAGCACAACAGCCTTCACATACCAACCTGTACGTCTGGCTGTAGAATAATTAACTCAATAATGGGCTCATGGCTGCGCATGCCAGACTGACATCCAGAAATGATAAGGTGTTTGCAGGGCTCCCTAGCTGATTGTTAGGAACCAGGAAGAGTTTGTTCTCTTCCCTTTTTATTTTGGCTATTACAGACACCATCATAAAAAAGCTCTAACATAAGCTCTTATGTGTAAAATATAGAGTTGTATTGCAGGTGGAGCTTGTGAGCATCTTTCAAAAAGTGCATTTTTCATATGTTTAGTGGGGTTGGGGTTGTGAGAAGTAGTATCTTTTACTGAGTTAACTTATACAGCTGGATGGAAAAAATGAACTTTTGGCGTACAAGCCCTTTTTTATTTGACTATTCCTAAGTTTTATCTGTCCCTAAGGAAACAAACAACAGTTTATCTTCTAAAAATATATACATAGTGTATGAAATATGTAGTCTGACATATTTAAAGGACCTAGCTTCACTTTCCACCACTTGACACATTTCGTGGGAGTGGATGCTTTGGTTTGCTGGACTTGCTGGGTCTGTGTCGTGATTTGAAACTGCCTTGTCAAATGTGGGGTGTTTCTGTCAGAAATAATTGGCCCACAAATGCAGCTTCACAGCACATGGATTTCTTTGGAGAGTGTCAGAAGTTCAATAAAATTCACTGTTTTGCAACTGAATAATTAAAACTTGTGCTTTGAAAGGATAATCTTGTCATCATCCAAGACAGAAAACCTGGCATTCTAGTTAGTTGATACCATGATCAAATGCTTTTCTGTTGCTATTTATAAAATGAGTCTAGCTTTCATTTGATTGTTAGCAGGGAGGATAAAAAGAAAGGCCTGATACTCCCCTTGTGATTCCCACAGCTTCTGAACAAACAAAAATTTCTCTTTACCTGCCTTGCTGTATTTTCAACAAGAGAACATTACATTGAAGTGAATGGTTTTCAGCTGAAAGTTGTGGATTTAATACATTTAGCTGCAGTAAACTTTGTTCAAACAAACATATGCAGTGAATAATGCCACGCTGTGAGGTGCTCTGGATTACTGCAGATTTACTCCTTTTGCTGGATGGTCTCTGCACTTAAATTAACACTGCTTCATTTTCAGAATTAACTGAGTGGAGATTTTAACCTCCTTTTGAAAGTCTCATGAAAGTCTCTGAAGTTATTTTCTACTCAAGACCATATTTAAAATGGATATATTTCAGGGTATGAAAGATACATTTTCCCTACCAGACTACATGCTATTACTGATCCTAACTTTCTTGGCCAAATTCCCCCATACCTCTTTCTGAATAGCTAATGCCTCTATTTACATCCATTAGTGAAAGTAAAACATGAGCATGAGTATTTTCACACAGTATTTCTGAAACAAGCATGCTAGGAAATAAAATGCAAACTAATGTAGCTAGTACACAATGCTAACAACAGAGCTCTGTGACTTTTCAGAGCACTCTGAAGGAAAATGCAAACCTCCAGCTGAGTTCAAAGTGAGAGCCCATAATGTTGAACAATACAGAGTTTTCAGCTTCCGGACTCATCTTTATGACACGACATTGATTTTTCTGAGAGAAAAAGGAAGGCATACTCTTGCCAGTATTAATTCAGCACAATAAAATTGATTATAGAGGGAACACACTGCTAGGAGCTGAAAGAGGAGGGTGAAGAATGAATAGGTATGGATGTGGCCCTGGGTTGGTATACATGGTCCCATTGTGGAAGGACAAATGCATTTGTTTGATGCTGGGTGAAAATTTATCTGGGCTTGATTGTAATTCCAACTCGCCATATTCTGTAATTCTGTAATTATTGATTTTGAAAGGTCTTTTCTTATTATTCGATTCATAGCAAAAGTCAGTTTAAAGTTTCTTCTGACACAAATTTGGGCAGAAGATACTTGCAAAAAATAGATTTGTTAAGTGTTCTTCAGTTTCTTTATTCCTAAAAAATATTTTCCTACACCACCACTTCATTTCTGTTGTCACTGTGGCTACTGGGCAGGAAATTACTGGTCACAAGAACCATCTCCTGGTGATCAGTCTCTCAGCTGAGTGAAGTTGCAGCTGAGACTGGGTTAGATGAGTTGACTGGGTAGCTCTCAGGAAAGCAATCGGTATGGAAATCCCCCTCAAAGCTTGTGAGGCTGAATGCCCTCCCCAGCAGCTGAGAAGGAACTGCTGCTGCCTCACTGATTTCTCCTGCAACATGTTTCTGTCTGTGCTTATTTGTGCTGAAAACTTAAAACTCTGAAAGCAGGTTTCTGTGGGATTATTTCCTTACCATTAAGGTTAATTTCTAGGACACTATTTGTTACTCTGTGGGATAGTGGGGACTGTGGCAGAGCATTCACAATGAAGATCGTTTGCTCCATATGACAGGTGTTTCAGACTACAGACTTCAGATTAATCTACATGAAGACTTAAAAACCCAGGAACACATGCATCTGGTTGCCTGATACTGTGCAAGGGATAGGGTATTTAGCAACTCTTGCTAAATATTTCTTGTGTACCACGAGGAATAATGTACACGGTTTTGAAAAACTTCTGGTGGTGGAAAAGTTTGGGGTTTTTTCCTAATTATAAGTATAAAAGAACAATTTATCTACTGTGCTTTAGATGACGTGGTTCAGAGCAGTGTTTTTTGGTGATAACCAATGTGGTATACATGGAGTAATTGTTATCAGTAATTATGTTGATATATTGGCTCTACTTTTGTTGATTTCCTTTTGAATTTCATTTGTTTTATTAACATTGCTCAGGCACTGACTCTAGTATGAAGGAAAATGTGCAAAGTGGTGATATGTGCCTAGCAAAGTTTTCTTTAAAAATGGAGGAAAGGAAAGAAATCTCTCTGTCCTTTGCTTGTCCCAGCCCACAATACTGACCCTCTGAGTCTGGGAGAACACACAGATAACAAACTCTGCCAGCCATGCTTTCACAAATCTACTGGAAAATTATAGACACCGTATTTCATGTAGGGACTAGGGTGGTTTAGTTAGTTGCCTTTTAAATACATTTTATTTTATCTACCTTTTATTAGGTTCAATAGTTGTTAGATTAGAGAATTCGTATTTGGAATTACTTCCTTCCAACCCTCTTGGGTATTTCTTTGAGATCTTTTTCTTGTAGTGATATTTGTATGCATATATCCTGTAAATATTTCTATTATTTTATGGAAGACTTAAAGGTCTCACTGATGATTAGAATGGCACTGAATAGTTTACATGCATTGATTTCAAAGCCCCAGAAGATCATTTTTTCATCCAGCAAGTGTAGGTCTTAAGAGACCTGACAAAATTTTCAACAGGAAGCACATGCAACAGTCAGAATAATTCTGCTGTGCTCTGAAAGCAAATGACAGAAGCCTAATAGCTTGAGGCTGAAACAAATTAAACATGTTATTGCCTGAAAAAATATACTAAAGGTGTATTTGACAATTTAAAATTATTGTTTTCATTTCCATTTGAATGTCCTATTTCTGCTTCTTGTGGCTGGACTCTTCTTTGTGTCATGTTATGATCAATAAAGCTAAACAAAAAGAAGTATCTCTGTGGACCACATATTGCAAAAACAAAAATAAAATTAAAAATACAGTTTTTGTTGGTTCCCACTATGCTTCCATCAGGTATCATCAGTTAGTGGTAGACTAGACAGGATGTAGACTAAAGATTAGATGTACAGAGAAGGGATTACACATTTGTATTTCAACATTAGCCCACAAAACATTACACAGAAAAAAATACATTCCGTACCTTTTACCTCCTAAAAGCATATCTGAATAATGAAACATCATGGTCTTAAACTTTGTCTGTAACTTTTGTAAAATGTTTGTAGGAAACATTTTACAGGGGCAAATTGTGAAAACCAAGAATATATGAATATTTTTGGGTTTATGTATGTAAGATAGCATGGAAATATTTTAAAAGCTTAAAACCTTACTTCACCAGTAAACTTAATTTTGAAAATGACCTCTCCAAAGAGAGCATAATTGGATTTGCCCTGGAGTTACAAACTGGTTTTCTTAAAGCTAACATGGCAAAAGGTTGATAAGGAAATATATCATCTTTGAGAAAACACTGGTTAACATTTATTCTACATGTCAATGACAAAAGTATTTTGATTTTAAAATATTAGGAGTCTCATGCAGAATGAAGAACAATGAAGAAAGATCTTGTATATATAAATTAGAATGGTGTAAATTTTATGCACCCCGTGATTAAATGCACTAAAATCCCACATAAATATAGAGTTGCTCTTGGACTTTCAGTCCTAGGTGACCTTTCCTGAAACACTCAAAATGACATTTAAGGTGCAGATGGTATAAATAATCCCTTCTGTTTACTAAACTTGCTTAGGGTTTTTTGTAAACCTGGAGTTTATATCCAGCCTGCAGCTGAAGCCCAAAAAGACTCCCTGATAACTTGATAACTGTGCTGAGAAGGCAAAGGAGAGGAGAGATGAAACTGTAGGTTTTTTGGGCTCCCAGCTGCAGATGTGGCTTTCTTAGGAAAGATCTCATAGGCAAGAGGGATACCGGGTTGCTCAAAGCCCCATCCAGCCTGGCCTTGAACACTTCCATGGATGGGGCATCCACAACATCTCTGGGCAGCCTGTTCCAGTGTCTCACCAACCTCACAGTGAAGAATTTCTTCCCAATATTTTATCTAAACCTACTCTTAGTTTAAAGCCTTCCCCTTTGTCTTATCACTATAGGCCCTTGCCAAGAGTCCCTCTCCATTTCTCTTGTAGCCCTCTTCAGATAGTGGAAGTTTCTCTAAAGTCTATTCTGAGCCTTCTCTTCACAAGGCTGAACAGTTTTCTCATCCTGTCTTCAGAGGAAAGGTGCTCCAGCCTTCTGATCATCTTTGTGGTCCTCCTCTGGACCCACTCCAGCAGGTCCACTTCAGAAATAATGAGGCATTTTCATGTTCAAATAAATTTTAAATTGTATTTTTCAAGAACAGCCTGCTATCTTTCTCTTAAGGACATACTTCAATCAAATTAAGAAACTGAAAGAACTGTATACAATTTGTGTAGTGCAGAATTAAATAAACATGGTATATTGCTAAGCTCAAAAGACACAGACAAAGACTTTCTGGTACAAGTGTCATCTATCTTTTCAATAGAAGAACATTAAAGCTGGGCTAAACAGTGAGGTGTACAGTCCTGCTTTATAGGGCTTCCCCCTCCCTGTCCCCCGTGATAAATAAATAAAGCACCTAAATCAATACTCATGCATAAAAAATTAAGAATCTGAAATAGCAAAAACCTGATGGGTTAGCTTTGTTTGCTTAGGTTTCTGAGACAGTAAGATACAATATGATAATATATGCAAATTCCCCCATACAAATACTATGACAGTTACAAAATAGAACTGGTAATCTTTCCTGAATGGTCTGAAAGCTAAGATCCTCAGGAAGTCTCTTTATTCTACAGCTGAGGCTTTATCAAGACTCTATGATATTGTTGAAGGAGTAAAGTTGCTACATCCAGAATGAGTCACCCCCAAAAATAATAGTCCAAAAAGCCACATAATAATCTAGTGTGATCTGGTTTTGCCTAGTTCTGTGTGTGTTTTTTTGTACTAGGAATAAAATCTTGTTACGCTAGGGTAGCTATCCATTTTAGTTTTTATTCTGACCAGTGCTAATGATGATTAGAAGTCAAATTAATCTCAAAATTGTATATTTTTATTTCACTATATATTTCTTATGTTTTATGTTGTGCCATAAAACTCCAATAATCAGTGTTTGGTCTGCTTTGACACTTAAAATTGTCAATAGTCCTTAAATACTTTAATCATAACACACATCGATCAGTTCAGGCTTATTTTGAAAATCCTGGCTGTAAAAAATACTTTCTCTTCAGAATATTGATGAACAAACCAAGAAAAAAGTAAGCCAGATATTTATGTACTTCTTTTTATGTAAAAAAAAAAAAAAAGTAAAAAAAATTGCCACATGAAAAGATTGCAGCTGGCATGAAACAATAAAGTAATTTCAAATTTTAGATGAGAAATTAAGGAAAATTGTGATGGGACAAAAAGTAGAAAACATTATCTAGCAACACACATTTTGCATGAATGCTTCCTGGCAGCAGCCTGTATTCTTGTTTTTGCTAGCAAAAATAGAATTCCACCTAAACAGACCACTATGATTTTTTAGATACTGGCATGAACTACTGCTATTCAGTACTACTTCAAAGGCATTGAACTTCAAAGTTACAGATTCTTCAGCTCCCATTCTGGCATCCTTCTTCTGCAGCATCTTCTGCTATTTACTCATTCTGTTTTTGAAATAAAAAATATTTTAAAAGATGGGAAAAAAGTCTTCAAAATATTGCTGTTCAGATGAATTTGCAGTTCTCTTGACAGCCCAAACGCAGTGTCTAAAGATGGTACTTTGCAGTTTTAAGGCAGTATTTTGTAGCTCTTTGAAGACTCTTAGTCTAATCTGATTAGTCGGGTTAGTTATAAAGGATGAAAACATAGCATGCATGAGCATTGAGAGACCATTATTTTCCTTGATGAGCACATAGACTCCTCTTGCTGTATGTCAGAAACTATTGCATAACTATTCCTTTGCAGATTGTGGTCCTTGTACGTGGACAGAATGGGATACAGATGCAAAGATACTATCAGATGCAAACACATAACAAGATGATAAAATAGAAACATGAAAGCAAAGAGGACCATAACATTGATATTTCTGTTACTAAATACAAGTGTCTGCTGCTAGCCAATACATATGTGAAATCTTGGCATCTGCTCTGTCCTTTCTTCCAAGGAGAAATACAGGCTACTACACCCCTTTCTTCCCCATCATCGGCTTTTGTATATGTAGACATTTGTACTTTAGAGGAATGGGGTTATCTGCCTTTAATTTTCTCAAGATATTAAAGTGTTGTGCTGTTGTCCTACTTCCTGCAACAGACTGCTGCAAACTTAATGCTCCCTGTATTGGAAATGTTCCAGGCATAAATAAAAAAAACAGTGAGTAAGGGATATTGTAGACCACTTTTTCTTTTTCTGACCTTCTTTAGGCCCTCATTTTGTGATACTGAAAGATTTCTGTGTGCATTAGCTGAAACATATCTTGAAATCATGAAGTACCCATCTTTCTTGTGCTGCTTCTGAGAGAAGGATGTGCCTCCTAACTGCAGGGGGTCTTAGTAGGTATTTAGTTGTAATCCCTCACCTGACAAAGGGAAAAAGATGGAAGGAAATGGAAGCTTTTAAATATTAACATACATGTTCTTGCATGCTTTCACAAGTGAAATGAATTCAAGTAGGTAGTCATGCAAGTTTGATCCATCCCATCCAAAAAAAACCCCAAAAAACCAAACACAAAAACATGACATGAGGACTTCTTAAGAGAAAAAGAAGAAAAAGAGGATTATTTTTATTTCAGATGCAACTAAGAGGGCAGAAACTGAGTCTAAGGTGCATTACTGGAGGAGAGGACACTGAAAAGTCAGACAATTTGTCAACTATCTTTCCTGGCTCCTGCCAGGTACCATGGGATGTTACATAGGTCAGATGGTAATTTAGAGCAATCCATGAGCTGAAATGTAGAAAATTAGTCTGGGAACACCATTAATAAGTGTTCTGCATCGCCTCTGATCTGACAGCAACTCTCCCAGCTACCCCTGGCTGCACAGTGCCAGGCACTGCCAAAGAAAAAATCAGAAAGGCCAACTCTGGTTTGAACAAAGATCTTGGCAGTAATTTCTGAGTCTCCCAAGAGTTGTGGAAATTTCAGGAAAGGCCACAGGATGTGCAAAATCATCTACAGTTCATTTGTATTGGGACTTTACAACCTGCTCCATACATTTTCTCCAGCTCTGGGAAATTGAGGACTAGGAAGTAAATTGCATTTGGACATTCAAGGGGACACATATTAACTGATACACCAGATCAAACAAATACTACTCTTTAGCTGGGCTGTACCATGAGCTTAGAGCAACTTCCAGTTAAAAACACAAAGTGAACACTGACAGCCTGTTTCCCAGTGTGTGCAAAGTGCCATGCGTGGTTAGTTCTGAAGGAATCACAAGCTGGGATCTGGCAGCTGAAGGTTTGGATGAATTTGTTGATATAAAGAACTTGTTAAATTGTGTCTCATGAGAATGAGCACCTTTCCACTGGATATATTCATTATTATATCTAGGCAGGGTGCAGCTCTGGATATCCCTACCTGCAGGGATCATCTCCACTGTAATTAAACTTAGATTCTAAATACCAAATAAATAATAATTAAAAAAAAAATTAGTTGGGGTCCCAAACATTCATAAAAGCCTTCTAAAGTCCATAATAGTTTGTTTCTGTCATTTTGTTTCTGTATTTTATTTCAGTCACTAAGAAACAAACAGTCTCAGGTTTATGTGGACTACCCTGAATGCCCAGTCTAGTAGAGCTCTAGGATGTTTTTACCTTTGAGAAACACGGTTTGCCCTGACATTCACAATGGAAAGGTCGAGTGGCTGTCCTGCTAGCACAGTCCCACTGGATATGAAATTTAGAATACAAATTGCAGTTTTAGTTGATCCAAACATGGACTCCAGTGAGTCAGAGTACTGACAAGATATAGTATGTCATTTGACTATTTGCTGCATTTATTTCTGACGTTTCAAAGGGTGATAGCTTATCTTCTTACAAGGACCTGCTTATATGTGAGATCAATAAGAAAAGGGAAAGTGCCAACCTCATTATTTGCATTTACTATAAATAACTTTATAAGTAACCTGGTCCAGGTTACCAAAACAGTCAGTTGGATATACACTTTCAATTTTTCAAATATTAGTATTTACTCACAATTTCTAAGTGTTGTGTGGGATATGGTAGGATTTCTCTCTATAATTAGGCAAGAAAACAACCATAATGGCTGACATATAGGTAGCAATAATTAGATGTGGTTTTAAATTTTAGTAATGTAACTAATTAGATTGGATGGAATTAATGGGCTAGTGCTTACCAAAATAAGTAAGGCTTAAATTGGGGTTATCATATGTACATATATATATATATATGTATATATGGAATAACTGTGTGTAGCCAGTATTTGAAGACTTGTATAGTCACTGAAAATCTAAACCTCTACAGCTACTAGACAAAGGCAATTTCTGAAGGCTTTGAGTTGCACACAATATCAAAGGCTCAGGAAAAGCACTGAAGCCACTATGAAAGAAATTAGTTACCTCCCTGACCACGGGAGTGAGGATTCTGAATATGACTGTCAGCACCTGCCTTTATCACCACAACCAGGAAAAAAAAGGGACGATGCTCATAATTGAAACTTAGCCTAATCACAACCAAGGGTGCAGACAGCACTCCTGTGATACCCTAAAAAGGTATGTTACAGTCTCTGACAAACATTCCTGATAATTTGAGATGAGTAATTGGTCAGAATAAAGGCTGTGGCTCTAAGGGGAGATAGAATATATGCTTTTAAATGCCTTTCATTGCTGAGTGATGCAAGGTACAATGATCTTTATGCTCAGTGTGACCCTTCTCATAATTTCTTTAGACAAATCAGAGAGTGAAGAGAAAACTTTATCCTTTTTAGTACTGCTTACTGCCTTTTTAAAAAGAAAAGATGATGTATTAGCAAACTGCCTGTCTGTTGACTGTTCAGTACTACACAGCTTTTTGGTGACTGATGGCACAGGGAGTAAGTTCTTCGGGCTTAGTACTGGAGGGCAAATTTTGAAAATTTTCCTGTACTAAGTAAGAGTAAGAATTTCTAGTGGATCAGTTTGACTGTGCTGTGTATGTATGCCATACAGAAATGAAATTACTATATTTTATTTCCAGTGCAAAAGACAAATTAATTCAGTTTACCTTATTTCATATTGAAAGAACAGTCTCCCAAAAGGATTTGTTTCAGTTTAATCACCCAATTCTAAAAAGTAATCCTGATCAATTTCATTGAATATCTTCATGTGAAGAAGCCATTTCTTATTAATGAGTAGCTGTATAAAAACATAGAAGTGTATTCAATATATTAAAATCAGTAATGAAATCTATCTAAGTAATTAAAAGAAAGTAGTGTTTTTCTCAAAATAATATTGTATATAGGAATGTATAGATAGCAAAATGTTATAACAGCTCAGTGGCCTCCTTCAACAGAGTTTAGGCCATCACTGTCTCAATGACTGAATGCAAAGAACCTTGGCTGCCCAACAAAATCTCTTGTATGACTGCCACTGAGAGTCTGGGGAATAAAACTGCTTTTTCCTTTGCTCCCTGATGGTGCTATCTGGAGAGATATGGACTCTGGTGGGAGTGTCTGATCTCTGCCCGTGACCTGGAGAGAAGCAAATATGGTGGTCTGTTCACTGCCTGCCAGCAAATTTTTTCACAGCTGATCTGTGCAGGGAAGTTCTTCTCATAGAAGCAAGAATAATGTATTTTTTTTCCATTTCCTCCGAGCTTTCTTTAGACACCTGCTGATATTGCTTTGTAGGTCACTGTGTCTGCACCAGCAGACATCTCTTCAGCTTGACCTGCACTTGTCTTGCATGGCCCCGACAGGAGAGGAATGCATTTGGCCGTGTCGGGGCTGCCGAGGCAAACAGGCTCTACCACCACACTGTGTTGTCATTACTGTATTTGCTTTGGCCCTCTCCACATGGTCCATGATCAATAGCAGAAAACACTTAATATCACTTTTCATGCTGTGTTTTTTGAGAGTAACTTACCAGAAGTTTCCTACTTTATCCAAGTTAATTCAGAATTCCCTGTAGTCATTTTGCTCAGTGTTCACTTCACGGCTCACAGTTTGATTGATATTTTTGCCCTATGAACTTACTCGTAAAGACAGATTACTATTGCATACCATTTCTCTCACAGTAAAATAATATATCACCTGCTTTTAAGAATAACTTTGTTAAGGTTGCACCCTGGTGGTTTTGCTCTTGCTGCTTAAACTTCTCCTTTGGGTGTAATATTTCCACAGTAAACAGAGGAACCTTTTTGTAGTTCTAATAGAATTTGAAAATACAGAGAAATGGCTTATAGCTAGGAGTTCACAAGTGTTTTCCTTCTAATGCAGTGGCTGAGGCCATTATAGCTGTCAGTCTGTGAGATTAACAGCATCATAATGACCTTACAAGCTTTCTAAAAGATCTATTTATAAAATAAATTATCTGCGGGAAAGAAAAAAGGTAACTTATCTGTTATAGTTTTGGATACCAGCGCAAAGCATTTTAATCAAAATTAACCCTTTCAATGTCAGACTTAAAAATTATTTTCATACTTTGATCAGGAAAAATTTAGGTTGGGGAGAGTATTGGCATACATATCTTTTAACTGATTTTGGATTCCAATACTTTTTTGCCAAACTGTAGAGGTGTCATACTACTTTCTGCTAAGGCATGGAAACCTTCCAGAGACATGTGCCCTGGTTTTTATTTCTCTAAGACACACACATTCTGACATGATCTTTAGAAGTATGACCATGTCAACCAGTTTGACTTGCATTCAGTATATGAGATGACTTTTATGCCAGTGAATGCAAAGTTCAGCATTTTTTATTAAAGCAAAAGATTGAGCAAGACAATAACAGAGTTTAATGAGTTTCAGTCATCAGGATTTTCTGAAAACAACTTGCTTTGTACTCTTCAGTGAGCTGTAACCCATGATGACAGTTTGATAATGAAGCAGGATCAGTCCTTACCCATGTGGCTCAGGCAGATGCTTCAAGTATATTGTCTCAGCAAATGCTCTTTGGTTACAAAGATGAATAATCCCTATTATTTACTTCTATTGTTACACCATAAGCTGAAGCAGTACAATAAAGAAGAGAAAGTAATTGGATTTTAATTTTTCAGTACATTTTCTGAATTTTTTTACTCCTGTTGGGACCCATGCATTGTCAGGCCTTATATAGCTCCATACTGTAATTCTGTGTGAAGAGTATAGGAACTCATAAGTAATGACTTAAACAATTGAGCCTTCACTGAGCAGTGCAATAACTTGCCTTATTTGAGATGGCAGAAAGAATAAAGCAAACCAAGTGAGGAAAGAGGGGAGGGAAGTTCTCTCTCATGATAAATAGAGGACCAAACTGTCACTGCTGGAACAGTTTGGTTGCCACTCTCTTCCTGAAGCAGTGTGTCTTCTTCACTGACTTTGCAAAGGATTTCACTGTAAGTGCTCCTTGCTTTTATCAGAAGACACTAAGCTTGCTCCAGTGCACACCCCTGGGGTGTGGCTCTGCTCCCTGTGCAGTGGTGGCTGGTGGGTGGCTGTGCGGGCGTCCAGGTGCCGAATGCAGTGCCCCACGTACTGCACCAGTGATGCAGAGATGCTCATGCACAGCCTCAGACATGGAGCTATTGCACTAGCAGCAACTCCAGGCAGATTGTATTCTGGCAAAATTACACCCTGCTACGTACTTTTGCTTGTGGTTGCTGAAATCTCCAAGTTCTTCATTATTTGTTATTTCTTCCCCTCTCAGAAGAATACTTCAGAACATTACAGGCAGCAGGTTAGCAGCTGTTTTTCATTTATTCTGTCCAAACTCAGAAGCAATCAGAATGCAATAATGAAATTTCTTCACTGCCACACAACATAGAATTCTGCAGTCAAATAAAGGTTACGATAGTCCCTATATACAGCAAGTACTCTAACACTATTATTTCTTTTATAATTTCAAGAACTTGTTTAAAAGTAATGAATGCTTGATTCCTTTGGGAATCCACTGTGGCACAACTGGTCTAAATGATGTTATTGGTTCAAGTTTTGTTATTTTTTTTAGTGTATTTTAATATATATAGTTGTTTCAGAAAGCCTCAGAGGGTTTAAGTGTGCATGTCTGTGAACCAAAAGAATAACACTGCTTGCTGTTTTGTAAAAGAGGATTGGACCAGAGGTTAAAATCAGTCATAAGGAGATTGATTGGTGATTGTATTGAAGGTAGTCTGACAGAAATCGTGTGAAAACTAGGCAGGTGGTTTAGAAATTAAGGAGAGGACATGAAATGTTTTACGGTTTTACTACTGCTTTTGGTAACTGCTCGGGGTATATAGAAGGCGTATGCTCCACTGTCGCAAAACAAACCCTCTGCCTTCGAATTGGAAGATAGAGATTTTTGTTTATTACAAACAGAAGTGGCCAGATGTTTTACATGAGACAATTCACAACAAGCATTGGAAGTCTTTCCTATAATGCTTTTTGATGATCTATAGAGCAGTATAATAAACATTTATACTTAGACACAGCAAGTCTTAAGAACTGTCTGTGGCTCAGGGCTGATTGAAAGAGAATCAAGTAATATTACAAATGTCTGTTTCTAAAAATAGTAATTTCTCTTAATGATTCCTCTAGCAAACTACCTTCATCCTCCATTATAAGGTCTTCAAATATTTCAACTGGTAAATTATAATAGATATTAGGATTTTCTTGCAAGGGTGGTTCAATAAAACAGCCTATGGATTCTCACAGGGCTGGTCATTCACAGTAACTTTTGTAATGAAAAGATTTATCATATATCTAAGCAATCTTCCATTTCTATTTTGTATGTTTCGCCTCTCCTCAAAACAAGAGGTACTCTATAGTAGTGGCATTGTAGCAATGCCATATAATTGGTAGCAGCCTGTAAACACATTGACTTTACAAATGTTAATAAAAAACACCAGCATAAGTAGGATGATGATGATTATGGCCAAGTTTGCCGAGTTTACCAAATTCTAGGTAGGGCTTTGTTGTTTTTTTTTTCCTCCTGTGCATTAGAGCCAAAGCAGAATCTTTTCCTTTGGAGATATGTATTTGAAGGTAAGATCATTAAGGTTATAAATGGCTTATAAAGAGATAATCACTGATTAGTAATTGTTGATACCAAGCTGTGAATTTCAGCAGCATGTTTTACACACCCCAGTGGAAAATGCTTGAGGCCGGTGATGGCCAGCCTTTTGGCCAAGAAAGTATCAAAGTTTTTGAATGGCAGAAAAGAGCCACTTGCCTCTGTGTTCCCACTGTGGCAGGAGCAGGACTGCACACATGGGTTCACGCTGGCTTCAGTGGAGCAGGACTGCCACCCTTCCCCAGGGCTCTGGGCAGCTGCAGGACAGAGGCTGCCTCAGAGAGTTGATTTTGCAGTGTGGTTTTCTTATGCACTAAGAAAACTGGGCTGTACTGGGGCAGGAGGGCGCGTGGGGAGAGGCAACTGCTACCCAGCAACATTCACATTTTTCTCCTGGTCCCCATCCATCCTGGGAGACCTCCAGGAGTGAGCAGGGTGAATGCAAGGCATTCAGAATTGCCTGTCAACAACAGCCCAGGTTAGACACTTACTCTTATGGATCCTTTGGAATTTTCAGTGAAATTTATTGCTGCTGACTATCCCCTAAATTAAACAGATTATTTGCTTATTATTCTTTATGCTCAATTTTAAATACACATGAAAATAGAAACTTAAATATGACCCTTTAATGCTGTAGAATTGTCTTCCTCTTTCCACAATATATAAAGATTAAGCAGATCAGTCTGCCATATTATGATTAATAAAATCACGTATCAAAATGAATTAATAGAATATACTTCTTTCATATTACACTTGTTTGTTTTAATTAGCTTTTCTTCAAGGCCAGTTTGGATGGGGCTTTGAACAACCTTGTTTAGTGGGAGGTTGCCCACAGCATGGAGGTTGAAACTAGATGATCTTTGAGGTCCCTTCCAGTTCAAACCATTCTATGATTCAATAGAATATGTGTCTTCTAGTCCTTACTGTTAACTATAGTAAGATCCTAATATTCTTGTACATTGGGAGGATTATTAGAGTTGGGTAGTCAAAATAGTCTTAAGTGATATTTTCACATATAAGCAGAAGCATCTACAAAAACTTGTACAGAGTAGCTGCTAAAACAGTGCCATGAATAATCCAATGAAAGCTGTAGTATAAAACAAAGTGGTATCTGTACTACCTGCTATGGATTTGATTCTAAAAAGAACTACTTTTCTATAAATCAGAATGAAAATGTCCACACTGTAAAATTCAATATTGAAATAAAGATCTGTTTTTCAACTGGGCACTGAGTCTCCAGCAAGCACAGTTCACTCTCGTGGCAACATTGAGCTTGGTCCTGGAAATGTGAATTACAGCACAGGATCTTTGTCAAATAGGTGGATTCTGCACAGTGTCTAGACATGAGACCCCTTAGCTGTATTTCAAAGAAAGAGAAAACATTAAGTTGTAATATCTAGCAGCTTGTGGGTGATAATATTTTTATATAAATGTCTGAAATTTAACTTCAGTATAGAAAAAGTTCCATCCAGAAATACGTTAGAGAATATGCCTAAATTGAAGCACCTGTGTTGCCCCACTTAAGCACATTAAGCACTTATATACATTTTCTTCTGAACTAGAAACTCCAGTTTTTGCCTTTTTTCATCCCATCTATGGTTTCTCAAAATAATTGGGTTTTTTGCCAATTGATCAAAATATGGGTCTAGATACAAAACTACCTCTGTGGCTATTACACATAAACCCAAAAGTGGTTATTTCAAATTTACCTGTGACTTAGTTTGGAGAAGCTGTGGCATAGATGCCAGTACATTTGCAAAACTAGAAGTGGCAGGACACAATATAAATCCAAGCAGTCAAAACACAGCAAAGTATTAAAGCATGTGGATAAGTATAAGGATGAATTTGTTGCTTTGATGAGGTAGAATCAAAACCGGAGCTGTATTAGATACTTGCAAGATCAATTCCTTTTACAGCTACTGGCTAAACAACACAACAACAGTCTAATCTTTATATTATCTTCTTGCTGACTTAGTAGTGGCACCTTTTCTTCCACATTAAATAACCTTCTCTTACTTAGTGTTTGTTCATCATATTTGGCTGAACAGCCTTTTCCTCTCTGTTGTCTATTGAAAGGGCCAGAGATTTCTCTCCCAAGAAAAATTTTCAGACATACTCAAAACCAAGGTGGAATCATTATATCATTATAATTTACAGGATGCTCTACTGCTGAAAATTATTTTGTGCTTTAATCATCATAAATGACTTAATTTCTACCGAGTGACAACATAAAACTCAAAGAATTATTTTCCTTGATTATCTGCATCTGTTTCTTAGTTGGCAATAATTATTGGCTCTTGCACAGCTTTTCAATTAGATAACTCCATAAACTTTTCTATGGTGAAATCTTAAGGATTTTTTTAATCCTAATCACACTAATCCTTAGTGTGATATCATCCCAGTAAAAATATTTCAGAAAACATTTTATAAATGTTTGTTCTGCAGTCCCACAACATGATATTGTATTACATGTGCCATAGTTTTTGCTTTAGCTTTATCACCTGCTCTCTTTCTGTTGCAAAGCTGCTTAGTAATTGTAACTGAAACAGTTTGTTCATAGCTCAAGACCACTTTTGAGACAAAATCCTATTGTCCATACACATATGGTCCCATTCCTGCATGAATAGACCATGTTTACAGCAAAATATTGCCTTAAAGCAGCTACACTATTGAAATTACTGGAGCTGCTGTTGAGAAATGAGTCCTAAATAGTTCTTGACACTTTAGAACATTCTATACAAGAATGGAGCCTATGAATTATTTTTTTTATATTTTTATTTTTAATCTGAACAGGTCACTATGCAATATCAAGGACAAATGTGCAAAATGGTAAAGAGGTCTTCTGTTTTATTAGTATATTTCTAGTGGTGGAAATGTTCTGAAATGTAATGATTGCTTCATTTCCTCCCTAATGGATTAATTTAATTTTTTTTTATTGTAGATATTAAAACTAAAATAAACAGCAGTGAATTCCAGTGTACACATAGTCAGACAGACCAACATTGTAAATCCTGGATTGGGCTAGTTCTTGAATGTAACGTTTGCATGAATAATGACTGGCTAAGTCTCTTGGGGAAAAATTGACTCCTCCTCATGTTGGGTCAGCTAATTCTGCCTATGAACCTAGAGGGAGGATGAAATGTTTAAATGTGTCATGAAAAATCTTTCTCCTTAGCCTCAGCCACAATTTGACCATGCAATTACTTTGCTTTGAGCTGTTGCAGAGGTGATGTCAGTATCTGTTCATCCTTCTGCACACATGTAATCAAAGTCTTCATCCAGACTTCACTCATACTCAACCACTGGAGTCCTTTCAGACTCAGTGGGTTTTATTCCAAGGGATGCTTTCCTCAGTAGACAGCAGGGATGTTTTTAGGGTGGCACCCAGATGGTGCTAGTCATGCCATCTGTCTGTACACATTCCTTAGTGGTCATATAGGATGATGAAAATGACACCATGAGAAAAATGGGTGGTGTCATCCCTCTCCTTGTTGACCCACTCCAGCCAGTGGGAGCTGTAGGTGCAGAGATGCGGCACTGTCTGGAGGAGGAAGCTGGACCAGCAGGTCCTGGTGACTCCCAGAATCAGCTGTGCTCCGCTTACCTTGATGTGTACCAGAGATGGGCCTCCTGCTCTGGCCCTGTGCAGATTTATCGCTGCCTGACACTCCTACCAGATAGCACTGAAAAAAGAGATTCCTCTGCTCACATGCCACACATATCACACCAAACCTGGAGAAAGAAGGTTGGTGGAGTAGGTAGGATGTCATCCCAAAAAGGTTTTATTCACCCCAATGTTTCTTTCTGATAGTCATTTTTATGTGTTGCTTTGTAATACTGGAATGATATGAGATCATGATGGGAAAGAGCAATGTTTGTACGTTACGTTCATAAAAATGTTCTGAGATAAAGCAGCTCTGGATTGTTTCTGGTGTTTCTCATATATCTTGTGTATATTATTTATTTGTGTATAGCCTAGGCTGAGGAATTTTCTAGGTTTCTTTCTTGGAATGTGAAGCAAGACCATGAAAGTGTCATTTATTTTTTTATTACCTCCTCTTAATGTAACTGGAAAGAATAGTAAAAAAAATGCTTCACACCTTTTACCTCAGGATTAACATTGTTGGGCAGGGGAGGGAAACAGGAATCTGTTGTTCTGCATTAGTAGTGTAGGAATCATGATTTTACAAGCAGTGCCAATTTATAAAGAATTTTCTATATTTTCATTATTGCCATTGGTCATGATCAAAGAAAACACTTCAGATGAATACAACTACTTTAACTGAAGCTTTCAGGGCTGTGTTTTATGCAGTCTGAATATGATTTAAAATGAAGCAAGGGAACATTTCTAAAATGAAAGGTAAAAGGAGTCTTCACTGAAAAGCAAAGGATCACACACATTTACTCCCCAGAAAAAAACCCAAAAAGATAAAACTACAGAAACTTTTATCTGCTATTCTATTGCTAAAGATGACACTGCCTTTGCTAGTCCCACCTTGTAAAGAATTTGCAATGCCTCAGAATACAGTACTAAAAAAGGATAGATGGAGCTGGATAAACTAAATGGAAGACCAGAACCTCATAAAAGAACTAAATGTTCTCCAGACACAGTTGTGAAATTTTTGTGCTTATATGTATAACAGACAGCAGGCTCCAGAATTTTGTAAAAAATACCTGGGAGAAACCTTAACTGGCTTCACCACTTAGTACAGCAACCTAATCCGTTGTTTGTCAAGTTGGTGTTTTCATTTCAAGTTGATGTTAAACTTCAACTTGAAAATATGGTTGAAGCATATAGAAACTTTTGGTGAAATAGTGCAGCAAATGTAGCATCTCTGTGCAACTGGGAACAAAACCTCAGTCCAGAAGGCTTGGGTCAATCTGTGACAGCTTCAGAAAAGGCCTCACCATGCAAAGATTTCATTTTCTCTAAATACCCTTGGACTGTGAATAAATTCATAGCTATAAAGCTTTACTTTAAAAAAATCAGTGAAATTTCTGTAAATGCTCAGCACTGGTTCATCTTATTCCTGCATATTCTGAGTTCTCCTAATGAATTAAAGCCCTACAGAGCAGTTTTGGACAGTCCAGCCCCAGAAAGATAATATTACTTTCATTGTAAGGTCCTGCACTACCTGCCAACTTTCTTGATAGACAGTTTATGACACCTTAAAGATGGGATTCTCCTTTGAAACAGGAGGTACAGGCTACTGGGTTAAGTTTTTCAGCAGTTATCTGCTTCAGCTTTGCTCTTCATGCCCTGTTTCCAACATGGACTTTGGTGAATCACCAGCACTGCACAGTGCATGCACAACATGCAAGGGCGTCTGAGCTGGTGAGTCCCTGCTAGTGCAATGCTATGTTTAAGTCACACTTCTTGGCTGTCCCCCTGCTATGAGTGACAAGGTGCTGCTTCCACAGCCAAGCACTAAACACGGACACAGCTCTGGCATCTCAGTGCGGTGATCCTGTTGTCCCAGATCATCTTTCTTGGTTGCAACTGAGTAGACATGCCCTACCCTTTGGCTTGATGGGGACTTTTGTGCACTGCACACTGAGCAGAAAGTCTCCAGGCTGATGTAGAGAGATATTTGAATGATAGATGCAGTAGCAGAGCTCTAGTCTCAAAGAACCTGTTTCCTTTAAACAACTGTTTAAAAGAAAGCAACACATTTTGGTAACATCAAATATCATTTTAACAGAATTTAATAAGAAGTTTGTGGATAAACTGAATTTGTCAAAAGTACTTGCTAGCTCTGACTGTAATTGTAAAGGCTGGAATATTAACAGGGGAATATCAGATCATTAAATCAACTCGTGCTTGTAACCATCACTTGTCAGAAGAAGATATTAATGAGCATCTGTGTAAGAGAATAAATTATTAAAAAGATAAAATAAACTCTTTATTTTCTATAACAATTCTGTAAGTCAATGTCAATAGACTGTACTTTCGTTGCTTTGCTGCCGGGGCATAGACTATAATTCAGAAATAGTAAAGCAAATGAATAGTGGCTGTGCCTCTTTCTCATGCATGGGAAAATTAAGAAAGAACATCCTTAATTGTTGTTGGAATAACTTTTTTCCAAAACATCATATTATTCAATCTCAAAATATCAGCCACATTAATTATCTGGAGGAATAGAAGAGCTTCACATTCTTTGGATTACTACCTAACA
This sequence comes from Margarornis squamiger, assembly GCA_035222235.1. Classification (NCBI taxonomy): domain Eukaryota; kingdom Metazoa; phylum Chordata; class Aves; order Passeriformes; family Furnariidae; genus Margarornis; species Margarornis squamiger. The sequence continues at coordinate 32,549,301 of JAWWTY010000037.1, read as the reverse complement.
TGACTTAAAAATAGTTTACTGGTGTTCTGTGGTGTAAATATTTTGATTGGTATGTCATGCAGATTTCAAAATTGAACTGGTTATAATTCTTGTTCCCATTATGGAAAATCCTGTAATGCTAACTGTATGCTGGTTAATAGCAGGGAATTTAGCAGGATAGAAGACTTCCTGGAATGTTGCTGGAGGACAGTCTCAGGTGACAGGAATGAAACATGATATGATTTATTCTCAAACACCAAGTTTTGGTTTTGAGTACTGCCTGGTTTACAGGCAGTTTTGAGTGACCTACCACTGTGGGCAGTATGAATGACTAGGAGATCTGCAGTAAAATATGTTATTGCTTTCAAGAACAGGGATGTTGTACAAAAACTAGAAACTTGTTTTGGTCATTGCCTGATCCAACATTTATTCCTCATGTGGTAAGATCTAGGATAGTACTAATGTAAGAATTTTCATGGTTCAGACACATAAGATAATTTCAGTCTTTAAAAGATAAATTCTTCAATGCTAAAGTAAGGAAAAAATTAAAATCTTCAGTGATATTGTTTTCTGCAGTCTGCATACTTCTCTGCCCATTCTGCTTGGTCAAAAGACTTTTTTTCTGAGTTTGTGTTTACTATACGTATATATGTGCCAATATGCTTTTGAGTCTCTGGGATCAAGCACCACAAAGATGTTGCACCATTCTCTTCTGAGTGCATAAGAAGAGGGTATGTAAACATGTAGACAGAGCCTGAAATAACCCAAAAGCTTTTTTTCCCCCTGTAAATTATGTATTGCTCAAAACTCTTTTTACTGTACTCCACAGAAAATCAGCAAACTACAAATCCTGGTTTATCTGCCTGAACATAACCCTGATATACACACTTCTCTTTATTTGCCAAACATAGTGGGAAAAATCTCTGTGTCAACATTTATTAATAAAATTAGCTTCTGGGGAAAGCAGCTGGTCCAGTTTCCCTACTCTTTAGGCATCTGAATCATCCAAGCTGCTATCGAAGAGGACTTGAGCTACTTCTCATTGTTTGATTTTGTTAAATAAATAAGTGACTGTGCACATTAAAAATGCCATAAAAGCCTCACTTTTCTACTTCTGCAGCACAAATAATGCCGGATTTATCTATATTATGGGTTTTTTTTTAAAAAAAAAGGTAGGTCTTTGAGGTAGTTACTTTCTTTGCTATTCTACTATTAGCTTGAGTATTACTGTGTACTACCAAGGCCCTCCCTCATTGTTATGGGCTCACCATCCTACAACATTTCCTTTTTTTGTTTGTGTTTGGGTTTTTTTGTTTTGTTTTCTTTCTTTGCCTAACCTCTAATCTGCTTCCTTTACATTGTCATAATTTCATGGGAGATTCCATTTTCCTCTACTTACTGTATTTTCTTATTAAGTTTGGGAATTTTTATATATTGATGCTGAGTTGCAAAACTGACGGAAGTGTAGGCCTGAGTGACCTCTAGAGGTTCACAAAATGCATTGTGGATGCTTTTTAGTTTTAGCTGTAATTTACTGCATGTTATTTATGTGTTTACGCATTATTTATAGGCAATAATATACATATTCCACACTATATATTTATATACCTCATGTATTCACTGTTACGAGATATTCATACTGCGGTTACTACAGAATTTGTGGAAATACAGAATAACGATGTCTGTATCATTTTTAATTGAGCATCTGAAAGAAGAGTCTTCAGTTTCTAATGAAGAAAATGGAAGCTCACTCCAGCTTATTACTAATTCCAACTTTACTTACCTGATATTCCTTTCCTATGTCTCATCTTCAGCTTTATCAACATTATTTTTAATAGGCTACATATAGGTAGTCTTTCTTCTACTTCAGCCAAGGGACAGCAAGATAGTCTTTAAATCCCTTTCCAAGAATTAAAGAAATCACAGCTGTTTTCACTATATACCTTACTGTCAAGGTGTATAGTCAGGGTAAGAGCTCTGGAGCAGCTATAAGATAATCTTATACTGCAAAGATTTCTGATTTGATTTTTGTCAAGATGCGTCTGCAGAACCAGAAGAGAGGGTGATATGCAGCAAGCTTTTACTAGCTTTTGAGTGCACTGAAACCAACCTAATCATTTAATTTAAGAAACTAGCAACAGATGAGGAACTGCTGTAGGCCCATACAGCTAGGACAGATTGAGGGTGGCCATTTCAGAATTATAAAGCAGTATGAAAGGAACTTCATACCTTTGAATGGGAGGTGAAAACAGTAATATAGAAAATACGATTCATAAAAGAGGGTAAATTCACTGCCACAGACACATGCTGCTACGTGACAAGCCTTCGAAGCAGGGGTTCTGAATTTGATGGGAAGCTAAGCAAGGCCTAAAGACAAGGGTGGGAGGGCGAGTTTAATGCTGTGTGGAAAAAAAAAAAAATAAAGTAAAAATGCTTAACATGAACCTCTGGAAAATGTATCACTTCACAGGGCTGCAATAGCTAAATAAACGAACCTTCATCATAATCACAAGACCTGGAGTAGTTTCAGAGGTGATTTTATAATAATATAAACAAGTTTCTGATAGTGTATGAACTGGCTTGGTTGGTGTAGTCCATTACTACAAGTCTCATTTCTTAATATTTGAATTATTTCTTTTAACCTGTCTTATAGTCAGGTGGTGAGGTGCTTTGAATTTACCTTAATAATCCCAAGAGAACCATGAATATTCTTACCTGGCTGTAGAGCTTATGAATGACCATATATTGCATCCATTTTGTGCTGTAGTGTCACAAGGTATGGCTTCAGGAGTATCTGTAGGTACCCTCTGATTTGGAATACACCAGAATTCCTCCCTTCTGGTCTGCGTGATGCTTACACCAGGGCACAAGTGGTGGTGTGGAGTGGAGACTGGAGGCTCCAATTAGATGGACAGTGCAATTGCAGAAAGGTCTGCAACCTGACATGTCCTATTTTTCCCATTTTGAAAGATGTTGTTTGTGTGGGGAATTGCAGTGTTGTATTTACATAGTGAAATGGTTTTTCCATAAAAGCAAAAAGCAAAGAAGGATATGTCCAGGCTAGCTGAGTGTCTTCACAGCAGGGTTATAGGTAGGTGCATGGGAAAAAAGCAGTGAATGAAAAGACCCAGTTGGATAGCAGAGTCTCTCATTGATTAAATAGTAGGATAAGAACAAGGATGTTTGTCCAAGGACTGTTGTAGAAATGCTTTTCAGAGTTGAGAAGAGCTAACGGAAATTCCTCTCGCGATTATTTAATTTGTGCAGACCTTGCCATAAAAATTTCTTGTCTTTTTTTCAACCAACATCTTTCTGTCCTTCCTTTGCCTCCCTTGCCAAAACACCGGAGACGCGGTGCATAGTGACCATGACATACCAGACATTTCCATTTTGATGGACACAGAGAGAGAGAAAACAAATTGGAACGGGTTTGAGGAGAAAGTAACCACTGAGATCAGCTGGGAATGTCTAGTGCTTGTGCAGATGGAAATAGAAACTGGGAGATAATTTAGCTGATAAAGAGTAAAGAACTGTCTTGCTGCTTAAAATTTAGGATTTTTCTCTTTTCTCCTTTGGGAGAAACAACAGTTGCTTTCTCAGAAACTCCAAGAACAAGGACAGAGGAGCAAGAAAAACCCTGGAGTCTTAAAAATGGCAGTTTCATATGTCTTAGCTGGAAGACTTTTGTTTAAATTAATTTGCAGGTTTGGAATATGAGCAGAGATTTTCCCTGAGATAAGGCTAGTAGGTGTCATTGTATATTTCATTCTTATAATGTTCATTCTGTAACTAGTGGTCTGGTTTCTTCCCCAGTATCACAGGGGAAAATTTTGCTTGTCAAAACACCCATAAATACTTTTCAATATGTCAAGAACCTCTCTCTTCCTATAACCTTCTTCTCCCCTTATCTGCTTTTGTTTGAGAGTTTGTGAAACGGTCTTGCAAGAAAAAAAATATTTTATTTCAATTTAACAGTGTTTAAGACTATCTCTAATGTGGCAACCATAATTACACCCAAACATCCTGCAATGCTCTAGAGGGTGAGTGGGACAGAAAATCAAAATGAGTCAGACAGGAAAGAAGTGATGTTCCATATAGCTCAATTTAAGACACATATCTAATAGATCATGACCTTTAAGCATTTAATTGCAAATCAAGAAAGTAAAGTTTCCAAGTTTCTAGAGTCAGACGGCTTTGGAAAATATCAGTGATTTCTGTTCACAAAAATTATTTCCCTAAAATATGTGGTGACATGGACTTGAAATCCTGTTCAGTTGTTCAAGAACCTAGTTCACAAAAACATAGGTGCTGAAATGAATAGGTTAATTATGGACTACATCAAATCAGTTAAAAAAGGTTTAAAATTATGATGAAGATTATGTGAAAGTGATACATAACTAATATAACTGTTATAAACTCAAAAGAGTTGCTTATGGTGATTCTTTTAGTGTGTTCAGAAGAGATGTCATCCAAACTTTAGATGACAGGTGTTCAGAATAGATCTCATCAGGTGATCAGGTATTCAGAATAGGTCTCACTCAAACTTCAGATGACAAGTTGCAAGGAAGAAAAAGTTTTCCTGTATGGACAAGTGGGGACTCAAGCACATACTGCTGAGCACAGAGAGGAGTTTAATATCAGGACGGAGTACTTCTGTCAAAATTTCATTACTAATGAGGAAATGTATAACACAAATACAACAAGGAGATGTATTTAATTTGTCTTCCTACTCTGAGCAGATTAGAACAAAGCTTTAGCCTATATCCAATACATGAACCTGTGATCTTGTGTGATAATTTCTAGATGTCGAGGTGAAAAGTTCACTGCTTTTACTGCTTCTCATCCATGACAATTTTTCTCAAGCTATCATTCTTTCACATTTTTTGTACCCAAATTGCACTAAAAATTCTAATTTATAAAACAAGGTTGGTTTATATCCCCTAGCCAAATTTAGGAATACAGTTTAATGCTTTATAAAGCCTATTAACTTCAGTAAAACCCTTTTAGCATTCTTTATATAGATTTTCGCTTTGATGTCTTGCTAAGAAATAGTATTTTTTCCTGTAAAGCCTTTGGTGTACTGAAGTTGTGGGACATGGCTGGAGTGTCCTGCAAAACTCCAAAGAGCCTGCAGTAGAGGCCCTGATGGATGCATCACTCCCTTTAATTCCGTCTTTGGTGTTTGGTTTTCATGGTTTGCTCCTTTTGTGTTGAATGACAGGTTTCCAGAATTATGCTATTTCACAAATAAATGCACAGATCCTAAACTCACTGTTCCTGCATGTCCCAAGTTTAGAAACGAATACAAAACCTTCAGCTAGTTTCTAAAAATCGAGTCAATAGGATAGACATAATTTGATTTTCTTCCATGCAAGAGGTTTGTTCTTTGATATTGCTATAAAAAACAAACAAAAAAACCCCTGGCACAGTGGAGCTGTCACCAAGGCTTTAACAAGCTTTCTTCTCTGGGGAGCGAGACTCACTCCCTGTGGGTGTCTCCTATCTGTATTGCCCAAACTTGTCCCTTGCCTGCATCAGAGAAAAATCTGTGTTAGCTGTTCTGCCCAGGAAATATTACCCACTTCTCAAACGTGTTGCTGAGCCTCTGTGCTAGGATCAGGTGTGTTGCCACAAGGTTGGTACCGTAAGGTTGATATACCTCACCACCCTGCAGGTACTGGTTTTCCACAGTATGGAGGAGACTGAGAGGTACCAGGTGATGGGCCAGTGTCTTTAACTCTGTCCTTGAGAGACATGCCTGGACAACATTTATGACCACCTTCCCATCATCAAATGGGCATTTTGGCCCCAGATAGCGGTACACACCTGAATGAACAACAGAGGAGCTAGTACTCATGGATGTGAAGGTTCTGAAGTATTCTGCTGGGAAGTGTTCCTGCTATCCTACAGCAGCAATGCCCATCCCGGGGTCTGTGGGTGTGGAGAGAAGGTCAGCCATAACCTCTGGGGCCTCATCACCTTGACCCCACAGAAGATTTTGCTGCCATGGAGGCCTCAGGAGCCACCAGCTGCAGCCATCCTGGGAGTGAGGTCTGTATTTAAAAAAGCTACTGGGACTGTGTGGCTGGTTTTGCCTACTGGAGTTGCTGTTTCAGGTCAGATGTCTGCAGGCAACACTGTACAATCTCTGGGGTATACTGGTTTCCTGGGCCAAATGCCACTCATGTTTGTTAGACTTAATAAATGCTTGTTTCACTATGTGAGGCAAAACTTTCTCTTGCACATGCAAAAATTCACAAAGCATGCCTCTTTTGGTGTCAAGTCTCTGTGTCTTTCTTTCTTTTTTTTTTTTTTAATGTTTACTGGAAATTTAAATATTAACAAGTGTCAAACAAATTTAAGACTAGTTCTCAAAGAGAAGTTCACTACCAAATCAACCGTTCTGAAGGTAGTTTAACTGTCAAAATCCCCCCCATGCTTCTCTTCTGAAGATAATCTAAGAGACACTAAGTTAATGATGGAAAACTTAAGCAGACTTAATTAAGAAGAGGAATTTTGGTTTTGCCATTTTTCCTATTTAATAGTGGCTCTTATCAACAGAAGGCACATAAGAAGCTCACGTGTATAATCTCAGTCAGCTTCTATTTCTGTATTTTGGACAATATATATGTGCGAAAATCCTCTAGGATCCTACATCTTTATGATACTGCCTTGTCAAAGACACAGTGGCAGCTTTGTGCTGTCTTCAATACATCTGAAGTGACTAAAAGCAGTTTGAAGATGAGCGACGTCATAGGGTCAGATATTCTTACTGTGTAGAAAGTTGCACAGCTTGGAAGAAAATGCTATCAGCTGTACTCCAGAGTCCCTTAGGAAATTTTTGCGCAGGGGACTGCCCTCACAACGCTGCCTTTCCTGTGCCACTCCATCTGGTTGGTCAGCATGTAGCTCCTAAAGCACCTTCCCTCTTCAAAAAGAGAAGTGAACTCTGCTATGAATAGATGGGAGACAGGGTGACTTTATGTGTACAATTGAATCAGTCTCATCTCACTTTCTCCATCTCTGACAGTTATTTAGGATCATGCATTTTAGGGAAAATAGTTATAGGACTATTTATATAACTAATAGTTACAGGAGTACAGACAGACATAAATGCACCATAGAGAACTTCAAACAAAGTGGATCAAAGAGAACGACAGATCACAGGAGTAAAAGAGCCATTCTGCTCCCAGCTCAGGTGGGCCAAGAGAAGGCCTCAACAATGCTTCCTGACTCCTCTTCAGCTATCCCAGGCTGGGACATGGTTGTTTTGAAAGGGTGATCTGTCAGAATGGCAGGTCCTGTATCAAGGCAGTGGTGTGATTGTACAAGTCAGCCATTCAGAGCAGCTGTACACAGTCATGGTGCCTTTGACTGGTGTGTTGCACCCCCAGTCCCCACAAAGGCCACTTAAGTTTTTGAAATGTGCTCCTGCATAGTGCTTGAGGAATGCCCTGGATCCACTGCCTGGAATGGGATGTTCCTGAGAAGGATCCAAGAGGAACCTTCTTTTTCTGGGCCATATTCACTATATCCCATTAAAGCATCTGTCTCTTTGGAGCATCACACATTCCTACAGTGTCCTTAAACAGTGTCAGGGTTGCTGTTTCTAACCCTGAAAGGCACACAAGTAACAGGATGGTTGCTTGGCACCCCTCAGAGCAGTATTTTCATAGCGTGGCATGCAGCGAGCTCCTCATGTTTTGAGAGTGTGTGAGGTATGTTGGTATGCAATGTTCCAGGGCTTGCTATGACTGCCAAGAGGAGAGTTGATACTTTATTAGTAGCAGTAATGAAGTTACTTTAGTCTTTACTGAAATCTTTAAAGGGCATCATTCTCATACTAGTGGCCTGACAGCCATTTGCTCTTCCCAGGCTAAGGAACATCCCTTACCTCCCTTGAACCCCTGATATCTCCCTCTTTTCCTGCAAAGAGAAGCCTGCAAGCCCCTGAGCTGCCCAGAGCAGTGGGTCTGAACATGCTCCCACAAGTGTGGGCCCCCAGTCAGGTGGCTGCCCTGCAACTCCCTGTGCTTGCCATGCCACACACTGCTCCCGGCCAGCAGAGCTTCTCCATGCGAGCAGCCAGCCTTGTGCCATCACCACTCCGGTGGCACGGATTCCTTCCATCACTGCACCTCCAGCCTGGCTTTCCCACCATTTACCTCTGCCTCACAGCAGGCTCCACACCACTGTGCCTTGCTGCCCATGCACAGCAGCACCTCCAGACCTTCTGGCCCTTCCCAGCCTCCTTAATCCAACACCTGCCACATGCACATCAGTCCTTGGTAGCACAATGCACTTTCCTGAGGAGTAAACAAATACATTTGCTGCTCAGGCAGAGACTGGGCAACGGGCTCATCTCCAAAAAAATCTGTCTGGAGCATCCTCAGCCAGGCCAGGAGGAGAGGGATGGGACAGAGGTGAGGCAGGAGGGGCAGAATACCCCTGAAGGGTGGGAGGATGAGTTGGGTGTGCTGGCAGGGACAGAGAGAATAAAAGGGGCTGATGCAGAGGCAGGGAAGTAGAGAGGGGCTGAGGGGGAAGGAGGTGTCTTTGAGGCCATGTGTGGAGTCACGGCAGGCAATCTGCCCCTGGCTGCCCTGATCTATCCCACTGCAGTGACAACGGGGACCACCAGTCGAGCTGCCAGTGAGGCCCCTCTGTGGGTTTGGCTGGACTGAAACTGTCTGTCCACACTGAGGTGGTGATGGTGGGTGCTTCATTTTGGTAACCCATGTGGCTTTGTGACTGTGGACATGTGCTGCTGCTTTCTGGGATGACAAGAGACTCCTCAGCTGGAGCAATGTCCCCCATTTTTGACATACAGACACCAGCACCTCCTTTCTTCTTTGCCCAAGGTGTTGCTCTCTTGGAGCCACCATGCTCCTCTCCACAGCTATGAAGATATTTCTGTCTGCTGCTGATGGTACACCTGACATGTCCTGGGGTGGGGTGGCAACTGGAGTTTTGTTCTGCAAAGCACAGCCCAATGCTATTTTACTCAGCAGTGTGGAAGTATTCATGCATGCACCCCCCAAATTTAGGTGAAATGTCCATACAAGATGTAGTTAGCTGTTTAGAGATGTTAGAAGTGTCCAGTACTTGCCCTGTGGGAGGTCAAAGATGCTCTGACTGGCTTCTTCCAGGCATTGACTTGAATCTCACCTACATCCCAGAAAAGTCTTTTATAGTATAAACTGTGCAAGGTCTGGTCTGAGATCTCTAGGTCATGGGGAAGTGGATAAAGCACTCTTAGCTATAGTAGATGACTGGCATAGAGACATGAAATGAGAGGACAACAGTCTGACTGACGCAGGGAGCTGGGGAGCTTTGGAGTTGAGCCAGGACCCTGCTTCTCAAGGAAGTAAGCATATCAAGCATTTCGCTTCTGCAGAGATCTGGCTGCAGCCCTGGCCTCCAGAGCAAGACAAATTGTGAGCTAGTTTTAGATGGTATTCCTTGAGGAGTCATCTTCCCAAGCTGAAAGAAGTAGAGCTAGCAAATCAAGGAGAGAGATTGAGGTAGACTTTCCAAGGACCTGTCCTGCTCTCCTGAGCGTGTTGCTGGGGCAAATGCCATTGTTTTCTTAAAGCTGCGCAGGGAAACTGCTCCTAGTTGAAAATCAGTTCCCGGGCCTTGATGGCACACCATTAAGCAATATGGGAGACCAGGGAATAGAGACATCATTGCTGTGTTTTTGTTTCGGGACCAACTAATGAATAATGTCACTACAGTTGCTGTGCTGCTGCTGTTTCCCGTAATAGCCTACTGATTTAATAATTTTAATGGCCTTCTACCTAAAATAGGGTTTACTGCAACTAAAGTCAGTTTCTGTTCAGGATGTATAGGCTGTGTTTTGGCCCCTACACAGGAATTAATTGTGGTTGCCTTCAAATACATTCTTAAAAGGCTTGTTCAAACTTTGCTTTTATAGATGAATTGCACTTCTCAGAGCAATACAGGAAAGGGTACAATTAAAGCAATGTGGTTTGGAAGTTAATGGCTTAAAAATGAAGGATCACAATTCCTTCAAAGCATTTTACAATTTTGTCTGTATTTATGAAGCATCTATACAGTGCAAAAGAAGCAAAAAAGGTATTCCTATGCCTTGATTGTAGGCCAAGGGCACACCAATTTATTCCCCTATTTTGTTTAACTTTCTGCTTGCAACAATTACTCTGGTAATGTAAGGTTTCTCCATCATCCTGCAAAGCATGTTAATGTATTTCAATCACAATATATGCACTCAAAATACATTTATAAATTATCTTTGACCTCCAATTATGTACAGTAAATCCAAAATCTCTGTAGTGCTGGATTCATCTCTGTAAAAATGACTTTGCTGAAGAATTCTACTGAGGCACAACATATAATTCAATACACGAAGTTCAAAACAATTTAAAATTCAATTCTGTACTTTCACAATTTTGTGCTGGCTAAATTGATTTTTGGTGATGGAAAAAATTACATTTGTTTAATTATGCTTTGGGAACCATCTCTGGTTTTTGGACTAAGGCAAATGGCTCAACATGGCCCTTTGTGCTCTTTGTTTTCTGTTTTTCCCTAGAGCCTTCACTGGACAGTACTGTAAGTGGATATCTAGTAGCCTTTTGGTTGTCTGTCTCAGCGGGTAGCCTCCTGCTCCAGTATTTTTCTGGCCTAACATCTGTCTCTAAAAAGCTACAGCTGCCTATAGACTCTGTGTGGGCAATGAGATGAGCTGCATGTTCATTTTGCTGTGCTAGGCTGTCTGTCCTGCAGGTCTGCCTGGCAGAGGGTCTGTAGGAGGCTTCAGCCAATTCTCCAACACAAATAGCTTCCTCCAGGGCTGCGGCACTTGGGTGATGGAGATTGAAGGGCCAAGGGGCTGTTAGGAGAGAGCTGATCAGTGAATGAGGTGAATAATGATTGGCCCAAGCACTTGTGTTGAGGATGGTCACTATTATTACATATTCCTCCATGGGGAAGTTTTGTACGTGAACTGGAGAACTGATGCCATCATATAATAATTCCCAGTGGGTTCAAACTTCTGTTTTGACAACTGCATTTTAGGAACTTGTTGAAGCTATTGCCGTAAAGGAACCCATTCCTGTTGCAAAAAGAATAGCCACTGTTTTATAGAAACTTGAAAACTAAAGCTGCAATAACCATAGCAACAAATTTGTCTCGACCTAGGGAATGCTGCAATGAATGCAATAGTAGGATAAGAACTGTAGAGAAATATTTTATGTTGGCTCTACAGGCAATTAAATAATTGCTGTACTTCACAAAGTGCAAAGGCAAGTAGCAAACCATGTAAACATTTTTTAGTCTTACATTTCTATTTCAGTTCAAGTGCAATATGCTACATAATTTTTTCAACAAAAATGTATGGGTCAATCACTGGTTATTGCAAACGAATGAAAAAATCTCAGCCCTATTTTGTATGGTCCATCACTTAGATGTGAATAGTTAAATTATACAGACAGGACTGCTTAGTATAGCCCTCACAATCTAAAGGCCTTTTGCAAACAGGATTTCTAAGTTAAAAATTATTATAGTTCCTTTAGTTGAAAACCCTGGAATTACAGCTCTAGATTACACAAAATTTACCTAAAAAATGTAGACATTTACCACAAGAGGAGTGGATTTTTGAATGGCAAATCTAATGGAGTGAAAAAATGAAGAAATCTATTTTTTCTAAGAGATTTTTAGGGAGGGCTAGTCTGCAGCAGATGCTATCAAATAGCACAGTACAGAGTTGTCAGAGACATCCTGGAAGCCTGTTAAAGGTGGTTCCCATATATGAATTTGGCAATTTCTCACTGGATTTATTGCTGTCTCCTTAAGAGTCATCGGTTTTGCTCCTCTTCTCCCTGTCATATCCTCCCCAGCCACATACTGCCCCTTGGCACTTCCCTGCTCAGGGGACTGTGTGCCCTGGCTGCCCATCTGGCCCTTCTTTGGTTTCCCCTCTCCTCGTTTCCCCTCGCCTCCATCTTCACCTGGGTGGCTGAAAGCCAGATTGCATTGCTTGGTTGGAAGAATACACTTTGCATTTGCATGGGTGTCTTCCTGCTAATCACCAGGGTTTTGAAATTAGTTGCTTCTAAATAAGACGCCTACAGTGCGATACTGTACCAGTTGTGTGCACTGGACACCTGGTGATGTCATGTGGGCACCTGCCTGATGCTCAAGATACTCTCCAAGAGAGACTGCAGGGTTCAGATGGGGTTGTTTGGTGAGCACTGTCATGGGAGACTTGTGGATTTGTTACAGGCATGGAAGAGAGAGAGAAGAGTGTTCAGAAAGAGATTCAGAAAAGGCAGGAATGCCTTGCCAGAGATTGACTTTTATTGTGGCCATGCTGAGTTTTGTAATGAGAAGTGGTCATGCCTCTATGTGTTTTGGCCACACATGTATGATATCTCAAGAGTGCTGCTTCTTCTTTGAGTTCTTCCCTTGGCCCTCCTCTCTCAAATCTGTTTTCCCAAAGTCTGGAAACACTAGTGAATCTTTCTACTGAGCACGTGCAAGCAAGAGAAAAAAAAACACAAAAAAACAACCCACAACAAAAAAAAAAATCCTCAATGCACATGTTTTCACTCAGGACTCTAGGGGAAAGTTCAAGCTAAAACCCTCTCAAGCATAGAAGGCTGCATGAAAGAAGGACCTATATCGCTGATTTCTAAATCTTCAGTAAGATGGATCACAGCTTACAAAAGGCTTTATTGACTAGAAAGGGATCCAAAATCTTTCTTTGGAAATGTTAAATCAACGATGATATATAAGATTTCCTATTCCTCATTCAAAGGAGTGTGAAATGGGTGTAGACGGTCCATTGACACTTGCATATCTTGTCTGAAATACAGAAGAATAGGTCAACTTCAGTTTAGCAAATCAAGTTCTTTCATCATACATATTGCCAAATGGATTGCTAAAACACTTAGTAACTTAGGACCTGACAGTAATAAAACCAGATTAAATACTCCAGACTTCCGCAGAACCTGCTCCTAAGAATGGAAAGTGTCTAGCATTGAATATACTTTTAAATATACTTTTAAAAATACTTTTAATAAGGATAGAACATTATCAGTAGGCAGTTGAAATGCATTTGAAATCCAAAACAAGTTGGATACCAACATCAGTAGGAAATGATACACTTTAATGCCTTAATTGTAATGCACTGCCCACTAGTTATATATCTCAAACTAGCTAGTGCTTTACAAAGCCTTTAGACATCAAGAAGTGTCTGGTTGAAGTGTTTGAATTTGAAAGTTGCAAGCAATGGTATGGAAAGACATTGTTCACTTTTAGTACCATAGTAGATAAAAAAATCTTCCCTGTGCTTGCATTTAGGACAGATTTTTTTATGCTATGTAACTTCTGGTAAAACTCACTAACTTATAAAGAGCTGTTTTTCCCACAACAGCTTATAGTCGGTATTGGTAATTATAATGACCAATATTAACAATATTACTCTTGCTGTCTTATTTTAATCTTTCATTATGAAGATAAGAGCAACTTGAATCTGCTGTTATGAGGACTGGAAAGAAAATATTTTTGGCATGAAGATGTAGGGAAAGAAGTAAAGGTAATCTCTGTATGCTCTTTTAAATGGAGAACATGGTGGCATCCTCAAGCATGACAGTGTTATAAAGGGCTGATGAAGATGTGCATATTCAGTATGGAGCTGTAACAATCTCATTTGCCATGTATAAGAGATTTTTTTAAACCTTTCTAGGTAACATACAACCCCTTAGAGATGGGAGGTAGGTTTTACTGAGAAAATAAGATTTTGGCTTCTAACATGGTTTGTGGTTTAATACAGAAGTCTGATTTGGTATTAATATCTTCTGTCATAGTACTAAAAATATATATTTGGATCTCCATAGTCTGACATATGACATCTAAACTAACTTTTATGGTTTGATTAACTTTCTCTCATATGATTGGAATTTGATGCTTATACTGTATTAATTTTGGGCTACTGGTAGTCTGTCATAAGTCAGCTCTACTTGCTTACCTTGTAGCTTCTTTGTAAGATAAATTTTTATTTATATAAACTTTTATTGCTTCTAATAAAATTCCTTAATTTTCCTTAGAATTCTGTAAGTTCCACTTTTTATGGTTCTAGGTGACTAGCTGTTGTTATCTGGGCTGAGGAAAGAGAAATTCCTCAGAGATACTGAGGAAATCTTGGATCCTTAGTAATTCTGGGCCCCTGAAGCAAGTGAAGGGAGACCTGAGGCTGGCTCAGATATCTACCACGGTGCAATATGACCAGGAGGAGAAAGGACCATGGAACCAGCTCTTCCCTATGCACTGGTTAACAGGATGGTAACTGGCGTGGTGTGGCTTGTAGGACTGATAGGGGAAAGGATGAGGAGGAGCAGGTGCATAGTGACTGTCACTTCCTTTGAGCATCCATCAGCGTTTCAGATTTTGATGTTCTGCTTGTCTCCCATCTGCCACAGTACTGTGTTGAAAGTTGGGGTGGGATGCTGGAAAGATGCTTGAAAGTTACTTCATGATTATGGCCTTCCAGTCAAAGGGAGCGTGGATCTCCAGTATTTAGCCAGGAGACAGTCGGAGGACCTACTTTACAACTGCCTCAGCCTTGTCTTTAGCTGAAAAAGTCCTGAACTGCCTGCTTGACAAAAGCCAGTTGGGAGTTTGCTGGACAGAGGAGGTGACAGAAGCAAAACTAGTTTGTTTCTTCCACTTGAATACAACGAGTGCTGCAGGAATTGACATTACATCATGTTTGTTTCTGCCTGTTGTAACAGCCCTGGAGGAGTGTGCTACTGATGCACTACTTGCCTCCATGGCCAAAATCTAAATTCATGCAGGCAAGACAGTCTGGGCTAACTCCAGCAGCTGAGACTGTCACAGCACCTTACAGTTTGTGATTTCCTCCTGTGACTTCCCAGGAAACGGGTGTCAGAGTGATTATCACTTCGGCCACACAACCACAGTCCAACTCGAGTCTTGACAAACATAACAACTAAGCCACAGGGCTTCCCAGTGATTTCTGGATGGGATTCATCTGCCCTAACTTAGGCAGTCAGAGATGACCCCCTTAAACTGGTCCTCTGCATTCCTATTCTGTGTGCCTTGGGATCAACAGCAATTCCTCCACATGTTCACTGAGACATGTCCCAGTTCATCATCCCTCCGACACAACTCCCTTCCATCTTTTTTCAGGCCTAGATAGCCTTTTATACCTGCAAAGTGATATTACACACAGTTCATGACAGTGTAGGTCAACAAAAGCTGTGTTTCGCCCAGACCGAAAATATTCCGCAGAAAAACCAGGGAGGTGATTAATTTTGAGAGGACAGGCAGCAGAGATATTTCTTCAGACTATCTTAAACTGCAATTCAGCATTATAACTCTTGCTGTGTGATTGAGGTTGAACACAGGAATAGCCGAGGTGAAAAACTGGGATCTGTCTAGATTCAATTCACTAGGTGAAACTCTTCAGAGTAAAACATGACTGGTTCATTGTGTCTGCACTTGTCTTTTTGCAGATTCTGCTGTAAAACTGCAAGCCGCAAACTGATTCTCTTTCCTTGGATAATGGCACCCTTCCTGGCTTTTTGACCCTGGATACCTTCTTAGGGGATTTTTTTCTGTTCTGAGAGTTTGACTCTTGGGAACCCACCTCTCCCCCAGTGTTCTCCAGTCTCACTTTCCTTCAGTCCCTTGGTGTTGTGCATGAACAGAGGCATTTCCCAGATGCCCCACAGAGAGTCTGTTGTTTGTTGCATGACTTTGTTTTGGCTGATCTTTGTGGCAGCCATAGGACACCCTGCTGCTCTTGGCCATGCCTTCAGGGCATTCACCATAACCTTGTCCAGTTCACAGACCTCTATAGGAGGTCTCAATTTTCACTGAAGTAGTACAGCAGGTAGAGTCTTAATCACCCAAGCAAAACTTGCATGAAAAATACTTGCCTTAGAGTCCGAGTAGGCCCATTAGTCCTAGATGCAGTTGGGAATGCAGAAGACACTATTTGAGAAGGACAGCCTCTGGGAAGGTGTGTGGCTAACTGAGAGTGCCATGCTGTAACTGAGTTTGGTTAAACTGGTGCTGTGATGGTTGAGCCAGGTAATTGGAAAGCAAGTGGAGAGAGGGTCAACTATGGTGAACACTGAAAGGAAGGAGTATGTAGTAGCCTTCAGAATGAGAGCTTCTACTCTGTATTACAACACTGAATTCATAAATATCTTATACTACCCTTCATGCCCCAGTTCCAAGTAGCATGTATGAGAACTCTCCTTTCACCCTTGAATCAACTTCAATATTTCTTGAATGATTTAAGGGAGGCAATCAGTGCTCCAACAATTGTGGGAACTTCTGCATGCTGTTAGATGATCATGCAGTGGCATTTATTTTTAAATGGCATTTTTCAGGAAAGCAGCATTTTGCAGTTATCTGTCCCATTCAGACACATTTGGGTATTTTTAGTTGAGGTAATTCCTATGCTACCTAAGTGATTTAGACAGTTTTTCAAGTTACTGGATTTGTCCAAAGGGAAAACATTTAAAAAGGCCCTTTTGAGGATGCAGTTTTACAATTGACCTAACGATCTACAGCTGCTCTTGCTACCCTAAGTGTGAGATCCTCGGCTAAAAGAGTTGGAGGTGGTGAAGTTGCCCCTTTTGATGGCAGATTGTTTTGAAACAGGGTACAGTTTCAGCATTTTCCTAACCTTAAATGTACAGATCAGAAGAGCAGACTCACTTTCTTTGGCTTTGTTTACCCCATCATTCACAGTCAAAGCATGATAAGATTTCTTCGTGCTCTATAGACGTAATACTAAGGTGCACAACTATTTTCTGTTCTTTTTCTCTTCTGGGACTTCAAGAAGAATTTCATTTTATAGTAATCAGCATGCTATTGTAATAGTTTGGTAGTTTTCTGCCTTGGTCTATGTCCCAAGGGTTCTTGTCTGATCAAAATTCTGCATGATACATGCATTCTATTATCTGTGTGCTATTTATCACACACAGTGGAATTCCTGTTTAATTAGATGCACTAGTTAAGTCACTTAATAGACTTTAACCATTCTTTTTTTCCCTCTAAGAGCAGCTTTTACTCTTATCTTGTGCACGAAAAATCCTATGTTAGGTATTACAGCTATGTGATGAAAGCAGACTGTGATCATATGGATTTCATTGTATTTTATGTGTGAAATAGGTTAAAATTCCTTTCTTTTAATACATCAATATTTTACACTTCAGAATTTAAAATTCTGGAACTGTAGCTGAATGGCAAAATAGGGCAGCCAAAACTTCCTGTTAGCAAAAGTTTATTTTTGGATTCACAGAGGCAAAAGTACTTAATGCTTGTCTACATTTCTTTCAGATGAAGGTTTACATGATTGCATTTTTTAACTTTCTTATAAAAGGTATTCTTGTAAATATATTTGTATGCTCTTCATTATTCCCCAAACTGTGTTTATTTTCCACTCTTTTCCTGAAAGAAAAACTGACTAGAGCCACAGATAAAACAGAAGAGGAGAGACAAGTTATATATTAGAATTACAAAAAACTTAATTTGAAGAGGAAAGCGTTTATATTTTATAAGCCATGATTAAATTTCCTGTGATTCATTTTCAGCCTGAGGCTTTTTAACCAGACTGGTATGAAGTCTGATTGAATGCCTTCAGTCCTTCCCCTTATAGGATAAAATAGCATCTCTAACAACAGTGTTAGGGGTCATCTGGAGCCATCCTCCTGTGCACTGCAGAGCACCTTCTGTGTCAAACTGGGACTGGTTTCATTGCATTATCTCAAACCCACGCTAAAGCCTTACTATAAGGGCAAAATTCAATTATAAGTATGTCCTATTTACAGAGGCTGGGACCAGTTTATGACTATGTGGGTGTAACCAACATTTCTGAGGAACTGTTAATAATGAAGTGTTTGCAGCAGCTGCCCAGGGCATACGTGAACCCTCAGGCTACAAGCTGGATGTTAAAGGACCCTGCAAGGAACAGGAATGTTTCTGTCTTCACACCAGTGACTCAACTGTGATAACTCCCCTCCAGAGAAACATTAGCACCTTCACACTCAGTCTGAGGGGTAATATCTGCTAATAGGGACTGGAACAATAGGCAGTTGCAATGACCTAAACCATCAAAGATTCCCAAAATATCCCATGACTCACTGAGTTAAATCACCCATTGTGAAACTCCCTGCCCTGGGTGGAGGCATTCACATCTGAACCTGAGCATATATAATCCTTGAGTTTTGGGACTTCTGGTGCCACCCGTCAGATCCAGAGGAGGACCAGAACATTAACAGGGTTGTGACTGCCACTCTTGACCAGGCTGTGACCATCATCCTCACCAACAGGTTGTCTTTTCCTTTTACTTTGCACTCAGGGTGACCACGTGGTGCTCAGCACAGGGGCTAATGAACACCATTCTCTTCATGCCCCAGGGTGCTGGGTTATACATCTGTCTTTGTGTGTTAAAAACCAGTTTTCTCTGTATCATTGTATTTATTGTAATCTTTTCAGTAAATTGTAATTTTGGCTTGTAATATCTGTTGAGATTCTCTTGCCACTTTACTTTTAAACCAGCACAAAATAAGGTCCATACTTTAATAGGTTATTAAGTTTGGGAGAAAGAAATAATTTTCTTCTTTTTTTTTCCCCTGAAATTCCTGCTAATCTAATTCCAAGCATTTCAATACAATGAGCATTAAGAGAAGTTCTTGGCTCCAAGCTGGTTATTCAGGAGAAGTAATTAAGGTATATACAAAAGGACAATATATAAAAGTCCAAAATACCCCTCTAGGTGATGAACGTTTTCCTACTAATACAGTATTTTCCTGCTAATGAAGAACTAAGGGTTTTCTGGACATCTCATTTTTCAGCCTATATGTCTGATTACTCATGGCAACCCCAAGAACCTAACAAATAATGAAAACTGGAAATGCTTGTGTTCTGTTTCCAGTCATGGCTTAATTTAGACATTGTATGGCTGTTTTCAAACCTTATTTTAAGGATCTTCACAAAAGTGCACAGAGTTAAACAGCCAAAGTTGCTTCCAATGTCCCAAAGTTTTATTCCCTCCTTAGAATGTCACAGTTTTCTGGAAGACTTAAATGCTGGGCCATAATAAGCTCCTTAAGTGTTGTGAACCCTTGGCTGTTGGCTTTGAGCTGTGGTGATTGGAAGCAGTTCTTGCATGCATTGCCAATGAGTACAAATTGTTTGCCGGACACTGGAATGGACAAGGAAATCAGCATGAAGGTTATGAACCAGAGTGAATATCTTGCATATTCAGCCTGAAAGGCAGCCTAGATGTGTGCAAGTTGAATCTGTCCCCCTTTGGGTACCATTCTTAGGAAATGTATTAGATTAAAAAGGGAAAAGACTCTTCTGCCTGAAACTGTAGGTCTCCTGTCCAAGGGGACATCTCAAAATTCAAGGTCTCACAGGCAGTTACTGGATCCCATCTCTTGCTACAGAGATCTTTGGCTGTCTACAATAGACTTCTACCTGTTTCTTATGGCCCTGCTTTGCTGAACTTGTTATGCCTAGGCCGCCAGTCGCTGTATTAAATCATAGCTAATGATGTACAGAACTCCTAACCTTGGGTCTCAGAGGGATATAGCAATTTTCTTGTTTGTTATGTAGACTTTCTGGCCCAATTATTGCAAGAAAGAACATGTCTTACTGCTTTTAAACATATCTTGCCAGATTCTAACCAAAAGGGAAAAGTTTCTTAAAATGCTTTTGCCTGCACATGATTATGGCTATTTTTTTTGCTTACCATTCAATCTTCTTTCTATAATCCAGAATCTGACCCCTTGACACAGCTGAATGAGCTAGGAATATCCTTTTTACTTTGTGAAAACAATGCATCAGAGCAATTTCTTTAAGTGTCTCCTAGAAGAAAAGCAAGCACATCAGCAAATTCCCTTCTGTGCTTTTTGTAGCATTGTTTTATTTTTCAGCTCTGGCTGCTATTCCAGTTTTGAGACATTCTGGCAACAGGCACAGCTGAACTGCCTCCAGAGTTAGGGGCATTTTCCTCTGGATCATCCCAGTTCCCTCTGCTTGAGCACATCCTTAGTTCACTCAAAACCACTCTTGACCGGTTGCTTCTACGAAGGTGGGAAAGGGAAAATGCCTTGTACTCATGTCACTCTTTTGTAGTAGTACTGCTTCATTCTTGTAGGACTCTTCATCCTGGTGTAGCTTCCTTTGCCCAATTTCCCAGCCTTCTCTTCTCTCTATGAACCAGCCAACAGATTTTCAGGAATAACCACTTTCAGCAGTTGATTATGTCTGCAATTTTTATCACAGTGACCTCCTCTGTCCCAGCATCATGTTTTTCCCAAAGTAGGCAGAGAAATGCATGGACAAGCAAAGAGGTCCACATTCCTTTGTTGTCGGATGAGGCCAAAGACCTTGTACGTGTCACTTGAACACCAAGGAAAATACTTGTACATTTGTTTTTTCTTGAGAACTTTACTTTTTTCCTTCAGGTTGATGGGGTCCCTGGTGAATAATTGCCCTTTTATCATGAATATACTTAGTCTTGCTGATCCTTTCTCATGACATATTGAACTCTGAGAAATACAGACACTGGAGCAACCCAGTTGGACTTATTAGGATATGTTTGGATCTCAGATCTGGAGGCAAATGACTGAGCCTTGAATTGAACTTAAGCAAACACAGCCTGGGTGAAGACATAGTAGTTGATTCAGCTAGGGCTGGGTTACCTGAACACTGGGAGATCACTATGGATATTTCACCTACTTTAATCTTGGTTGGTGAGAAAAAGTACATGCTTACCCTTGAAGGTAGGATTATTCTGGAATACATAAGCAAGGAAATCTCAAAGCCATTGCAGAGAATAGTGGTGAAAGCAGAACTCCAGAACAGGAAAAATTCACCTGCCAGTGACAGTGATATTGATACATAGCACTGGGGGACTAAAAGAACTCCTGCAGTGCCTAATGGCTTGTCTGAATCTTAACAAGGCAATCTTCTGGTCTATTGCTGCAGGCTTGATATGATAACATGCTACTGAAGTGCAAAAGGAAAGAACCACTGACCAGGCATGGAGTAAAGTGGAATAATATGTCTGGCTGTTTCAGATCAGCAGATAGAATGTATGGCTGTTTCAGGTCAGCAGATAGACACAGGAGTTCCAAGTATTTCACAGAAGAACTGCTTCTGATTTCACACAATATTCTGAATTGGAAGGGACCCACAAGGATCACTGAGTCTAGCTCTTAAGTGAATGTCCTAGTTCAGCAGGTGGGGCCAGTTATCACTGTGTGGGGGTGATCAAAGCTATGTATTCTACCACCCTCTAT
>JAWWTY010000037.1:32470482-32527893 GCA_035222235.1 Margarornis squamiger | reverse complement strand
GGGTCCATTTTCTCCTGCCGGTTTACTTTTAAACCAGCACAGTGAATGGCCCACACAAGGATCAAACCCAAGACCTTGGTGTTATTAGCACCATGTTCTAACCAACTGAACTTATTTGGCTTAGGAAAGAATTGGAAATGTCATTAATGATGGGCCATAGAATTGACTGTTTTTCCTGGTGCCTTATTTGGGGAATGGGTTTTGATACAAATTACTTTTTGTAATAACCATTTACTGACTCTTCAGAAGCTGTGGGCATTCACCAGTGAATCTGTTGTGAAGCTGAACATTGTCACTGCATACAGATAAAAGGGAAAAGCAAATGGAGAGGGTAGCAAGTGTGCTGGGGCATTAGGCATCATTAAAAGTGAAAGGTGTTTGCTGACTTTATGCTTAACACTCATGTAGGTGCCATGCTTTTTGTCTTTACACAGAGGACTCAAGAACATCTGACATGATTCTGCCTTGTGTAAAGGAAGGTATGCAACCCTGAAAACTGACCTGAGCATGAGGCACAAAATGTGCTGGGAAAGGGATATGTTTATTCTAGTCTGGTCAGTTTTCTGTTCACACTGCAGGACACTAATGCAGGGGGAGCTCAAAACTTGGTCCTTTACAAAACTGTGGCCTGTGATTTTACTATCCCTGACCTGTCCAGGACATGTGAATGAGAGTTTTGTGATAGATCATGACTCAAGCTTTTGATTTAACAATTCTTTTTCTGGACCTTCATTTAAATTTATATCAGACGTGTAGGGGAATCCACAATTATAGAGGCAGGTATAGATCTGGAACTGGACTAAGTGACATTTTTGATACTGCTGCCAACAGTGGAGTTCCAATTAACAGCAGACTAGTCATTTCATGGAGCAGGATATTACGGTGTGTGTTCTGAAGGGTGATGGGTCACCAACTGGAACAAACTGGAACATTGGTCTGTCTCAGTTTGAGGCAATTCAGAGGGGTAGAGACCTCAGACGGATGTCTCCTTCCTCTGATTCAACACCCCTGGTTCTCTCTAATACAGAAAGAGATCAAATATTCCTGTATTTAAGTGAAATAAAAACCAAAACTCTTTACCAAGAAGAATGCTATACAGCACTGATAAAGCTGGGTTAAGCTAACCAGAGAACTCCCAAGCTCCCACCCACTGGACCAAAATGAGATGGTAGACAGCCTCCCCCACCCATTAAAACCTGGCAGTAATGGTTTGGAGGGTCATTGCTGGAGTGAGGCTCCGGTGCTGGCAAGGGTAGTTGGAGTAGGGCTGCGGTCCCCAGGTGACTGGAAGGAGCCACAAGACACCCAGTGGATTCAGTGATGAGACCTGGTCACTGCCACTCTGATGGTTGTTGTAGTTCTGATCTGCTGAGGTGGTGGTAGAAGTCCCATGGAGTGAGGGAAGGAGACCCTCAGTCTACCAAGTGAAGTCCGAATGTGGTCTTTTGTTGGGCTCAGGATAGGTGAGAATGTCTCTGGTATCTTCCCTGGGGCAAGGACTTCTTCATTGGATGATTAATACTGGATCATGGGACATTTCAAGAGTCTTTGACACCTTCTAAGATGTTACAACTGCCTGCTATGTCAGCACAGGTGAATCCATTATGGCCATCAGCAGAGATGAGTATCTTCAGGTCATGTGCATGAATTGTCCCAATGCATCCCCAAGTGGAGTTATCACAGACGAGTAATTTGTGTAAGGACAAAGAAACAACACTCATCTCGTAGCCTGAGGTGGCAGGTGTGCATGCCCTCAACACCTGGATTGTCTGAGTCAGCAGCATTCCAGTCTTTTCACACTTGTGGATACATTCTTCTCTTAGGATAGTAGAATACCTCGCTTGTCTTTACTCCCTCCCCACAGTCTAAATTAGTAGGCATATGTGGGGAAAAGAGGAAAGAAAAGGTTTATACCAGAGTCTTTGTGTAAGCCAGGACATGGTCTTACAGTGTTTCTAGTAAACTATTAGCTTAACAGTCAGGAACAGTCAAAAAACCACTTGTATGTTGATGGTGTGTTCTTCTCTGAAAGGCTACCTTGTGTTTCTGTTCCTCCATTTCAGAATGGGTGATACCAATGGAGAAGTTACAGAGATAGACAACAAGAGCGTTTAAAGAATGGAATATATTCTGTACAAGGAATGCCCAAACTGACTGGAAAAGAACAATCAGGAGGATGAGATATTACAAAAGTCTGTGAAATCATGAGTAGCATTAGTGGTGTCAGTTTAGTACAAAAATGAAAGGCATTGAGAGAAACTAGTTGGTGGTGTGTTCAGTATAAAAGAGAGTCCAGGGTTTGGTTCTTCCCACATAAGCAAGTGGCAGACATGTAGCCACACTTTTAAGGAGTTCAAATGGCAACTGAACAAAAGCCATAGAAGAACCAATGACAGCCATTAAACACGTTCATCCCCTCTGGGTCAGCAAAGTCCTTATTCCTCAAACTGCTGGAGGGTGGGAAAATATTTGTAAAGTACAATGACACACATTTTCTCTTTTGATGTTGGCAACTGGCAGTGATAGGGTACAGACTCAGAGATGCCCTTATTCTGACCAGTAGAGCCATCCTGACGTTAGTTTTTTTCAAATGTAGGCTTGTGAAAAGAGAAGACAGAGAGGGCCTGATCCATCAGGATGCAGGACAGGACACCAAAATGGAAACTGTCCACCTGGCTTGGAGTAATTGCTTCCTTAGGAACCAGCAGAGGTTCTTTAGACATCTAGTGTAGGAAAGAATAAACTGAAATGAAAATGGGAAGATAGATCCCATCTTTCCATGGAATAATGACACATTAAAAAAAAATAAAAAAATAGAGCAAGCTGACACAAAATATCTCCTTTAAGTAGAATGACTCTTTGTTCTGTTTACGAGCTTATACAAAATATACAGGACTCCTGTCATGGCAGCACAATAGAAATCTCCACAAGCTGCTTGTGCAAGGGACAAGGTGTTTTGTGAGTATAAGACCAGTTATTGTTACAAGTGATACGGAGAGGATCCAGAGCATACATAAGAATGCTCCCTCCTATCCTGCACAGTACTGCAGCTGCACACACTCCACACATGAAATGTTTGATCTGTTTCTGGCTTTTTTTCTTCACAGAATCAAAGAATATTCTGAGTTGGATGGGACCCACAAGGTTCATTGAGTCCAACTCTTAAGTGAATGGCCTGTAGAGGGATTAAACCCACAAATTTGGTGTTATTAGTACCATGCTCTAAACAACCGAGCTAATCTCAGGGTAACTTGCAGTAAGGAAAAAACAATATTGTGTTGTCTGTAAAAATGGGAATTTTTACAGTCAGTGAAAGCATCTGGGGGAAAAATTAAGTAAGATAAATGAGCAGACAAAGGGAGAAGCATAAGCTATTTTAGTCTATTTTCACAATATGCCTTATAATCTGCACAGCTCATTACCTGGAACTCATACACTGTTGATCTGCATGAACTTCTGTTGTCCTTTAACACAGGAGAGTAGAAGTGATATGTGTGTAAACCTAACATGACACGTGAATCTACTATCTAAATGAGCTGCATGTGTTGGTACTTATACAAAGCCATCAGAAGCCTTTAGGTAGAGAGACTTGGAGATTGTCTGGTCCAACTCATCTGGTCAGGCAGGGTCGCCTAGAGGAGGTTGCCAAGACTGTGTCCGGTCACATTTTGAACCTCTTCAAGGATGACGACTCTACAGCCTCTCTCTCTAACCTGTTTGATCACACTTACATAAAAAGTGTTTCCTTGTGTTCAGAACATCCCTCAGATTGCAGGTCATGGTGTCATGTCACGGGTTTCCCAGTACTTTGTGTGTGTTTTGCTGCAGTGCATTTGTTTTGTATCCAGTTGTATAGATGTTTCAAATATAAACACTTCTGACTGAGCTATATTTAGCTTTTCCATGTGTGCTCCTGCAGTGAGGCATCAGGTAACTGCTCTGCTGGAGAAAAGATTGCTGGAGAAAAGGCTCTCTCATTTTTTATGCCTGGTAGATAACTTACCACCTCATACCCAAACTTCTCTGGTATCATTCATTTACCTGGAGATTGAGATGTTATAAAGATTTTTATGGTCTTCTCAGTACTAAGTTTCTTTCCCCCAAAATTTTTTCAAGTTAGTAAATCATGCTCAGTATTTTGGTTTCCCTCCCTCTTGAAAACAGGGTACAGAGAAGTGAACTCTGTATCAGAATTAAGTAGTGATAAAAATGCTTATCCTCCATGTTTAGTTTCCTGTGTTGGTTTGAGAAATTCAGCTGTGATACGTTGGTTTTGTTTCTGCCAGCTCAGTACAGTTGTCTGAGTAGCTCCATTCCTCTGAAAAGCCTGGTCAATTCAAGCAGGAAAGTCTCTCAGAAGTAAGGTAATGAATATTTATTCCAATGACCGGGTCTCATTTTCTCAGCCACCGTCCTGGACTCCCACAACAGCACCACCAGTCTTGGAACAACAGCTTACTTGTCTCTTAGTCATTCTATACCAGCAAAATTTAGAACACTCAGCTATATTGTATTTTAGACACAAAAATTGTTCTTCATGCCAGAAGTGTGGCATCAAATTTATCACGTGCAAAGAGTGTTGAGAATATGTATTGACCTTTGCTTTGTGGAAGCAAAGTGGATTTAGTCCCTTGTTTATTTCTCAGAAACTGCAAGCATCCTGTTCTCAAATATTCTGATGCAAATAAGAACATTAATTGCAATCTACTGGATGGTGCAGGAAGGATGCTGCAGGTATACTGAAGAGTACGAGAGATCTTTGCTTGTTTGTGGTGTCATGAAGTGGAAAGTGGGCATAAAATTCAAACAGGTTTCCTACATGAGTTAAAGAAAACTAGATATACTGAAAGCCAGCAGTATAGTACAAGTGCCCAGCATGTTTCACTTTTTTCTTTTGATATCTGGATGAGCAAGCAGATCCTCAGGTGTGACAGGCACCAATACTGGTCACTGTGTGAATTGAATTTTTTAAAAAAATGTGGATGAATGAGGTCTGGAATGGTCCAGTGTTTCTAGAGTTTCTTTCAAAGCCTGTGAAATTTGACTCCACTGTCTTTAATCACATACTTCACTGCAAGATCCCTCAGAAGCAAGCGAGGAGATGTGCAAGGTGAAAAGGGAGAACACAGTCCCAATCACGGGACTAGGCTGATTCTGCAGATACAGGTGATAATTCTATATGTGAAGTCTTGATTTCACCAAAGGAAGTAAGATCATGAAAGGCATCAGGAAGAGCTGAACCCTCAATTCCAACAAAATCAGCTGAAAAGATCTCTTCCATGTCAGTCCTGACGGCAAATGGGTAATATTTGCAGCACCCTTGGCTGACCACTGGCAAAACTGCAGGTGACCTGAAAGGATGTCATTGCATCCAGGTCCCATTGTTTTTGCAAGACAGAATTTAGAAACGTTTGAAAGAACATGTGGGTTATTGCTTCTTTACCATTTTCCTTCCACTCCATGAGCAGTTTCTCTGACAGATCTCCTGGTGCTGCACACTGTCTGTGGAGCAGCAGCATCCAGGTCTTCCCCGTCAGCACAACGCAGAGATTTCCTGCCTTTAGAGGGGCTCCTGGAGTTGCAAAAGTCTCCATCTCCAGGTGCATATTTTGTGAGATATGTTTACTGAGATCCCCAGTGGATTCGCTGTGCTCTCTCTGTGATTTAAATGTCTTGTGCCTAAAATTTGAAGCTGGGAGATACTTTCTGGTAACAGGGCTAGTCACAGCTAAAGCCCCGTTTTTCTTTCGGGCAAGTATGCGAGCCAGACCTTGTGCATGCTATCTCCAAATACACAAGTGATAGATTTAAACTTCTGTTTATCATTTGTTTCCTGGATCCCAGCAAACAGTGCA
The DNA here is from genome assembly GCA_035222235.1 of Margarornis squamiger. NCBI lineage: Eukaryota > Metazoa > Chordata > Aves > Passeriformes > Furnariidae > Margarornis > Margarornis squamiger. The sequence goes on along the minus strand of JAWWTY010000037.1, from coordinate 32,522,038 downwards.
GGAAAATTGTTTATAATGCCTGACAGCAGAACAGGCTGGGAACAGAAGGGAATGGGTGATTTAGCCAGGAGCTATAGGCCAACAAAAGACAAGGAGAGAGGCATTCATTTTTCTGATACGTACTAATAGCGAAAAACTGAAGGTTACCTCATTTCTGGTGGTGGAAGAGAAATGAAGACTGTTAGTGGAAGAAAATTTAAGAATTGTGATGTGTGAAACTATATGCATGCCAGTAACAAACCATTATGCGTCTAGTATTATTAATATGAAATTTTGCTTAAAATCTTCTAAGTCATGCGTTTTAGTGTTAATGGTCTAGAAACTGCAGGTGCACTTCAAACCTCAGGAACCTGAGCTGGGGGTGCTCATGCAGAACTGGAAAGTGGCCACGAATACTGGTAAGGGAATTAAAATATTACTAAGTGCTTTTCTGCAAAGCAATTTGGATAATGGATGGATCTGCCTCCCATTACTGTGGCAGTTATCAATCTTCATAACAAAGCATTTGGGTGTCAGTGAATCTGTTGAAATTGACTGAAAGAAGAAACCTGTGTAAGAATTTGGGACATGGCAAGCATTGGCTTTGCTATGTTTATTGATGCTGAAAGGGATTTCTACACAGAAAGAGCATATTTAATCTTAGTTCTTCTCTACCTAGAGCACTGACAAATACTTATTTTATTCCACAGTGCAGGAGCATATTACCTTTAATTTAAAAAGCACTGGCTCGAAGCATTTCAGTTTATTTTAATCTGAGAAGCTATCATAATCCTACTTGAACAGTTTCCCCTCCGATATGGCAGAGATGTTCCTTGTGAGCTGAGTCCTGCACACATTTCCATGATCAATGTGTCAAGCAGAAAAGACAAGAACTTGAAAGAAAATGTGGGGGTGCCTGTTGTGTGCATGTGCACTTGACCTTCACATGCCACTCACAAAGTATCTCCTTTTCCCTCTCCTTCCTTGCTTTTCATAGGATCTGAAAGAGTGATCTGGAGTAAGGCAATGTTTTCCACTCCAATTGCTGCTATAGTAGTACCACTCTCTATGCACATACATTGCTGTCACTTTCTCTCCAAGGTCTACACTGACACAAATGGGTTAAAAAGCAAAGCTCACAGTTGCTAACCTATTTTAACCCCTTTGCAACTTCTGAAGGCACAAAGGTGATGAGAAATTCAATGCAACACTTTTTCATAGGTGATGACAGAAGTTGTGAGCCAGCAGAATGAAATTGGAGGCTTATATACAGGTAGGTCAATGCAGGGATCTGCTGAGAGGAGATAAAACCAGACATGTGGTGGAGTGGAGGGCGATTCTTTCCATATAAACTCAGTTGCCTGCAAGAGGACCATACCTACAACCATATTGTAACCAGAATGACCCTGACTGATTTCGGAACATATGGCCAAGAGGCAAGCTTAGCTTATGTCTGTATACTGAAAACTGCTGCCTCCGAATTAAGGTGATTGCATCCAAACTGTGTGCTTGCTTGGCAGTGACTATGGCAAGAGTCCTAAAAATGTGTGTCCACTCACACATTGAAATTGACCCTGCATCCTGCAGGGTCTCAGTGGAATGGGTGTTTGGATAGCCAGACACAGACAATGGGAGACAGACATGCCATGGTTGCTGCTAATGCCCTAACAACCCATGGAAGCACCTCATTGCAGAAGCACCACTAATGCCTTCCAGGCCCTGTGCACCTACTGTGACCTCACTTTCCTCCATTGTCTCAGCAACAGACACCATCAAGAAGTACACGAAGCCATCTGTTGCCATCACAGCCCTAGCAAACACTGCAACAAAGGCTACAATATCCTTGCGCCTTACCCTAAGAAGAGTCAGGAAACCCATGTCTGTTTTCTCTACATTTGTCCATATTCCTAACATGTGCAACCTCAACACCTCCTTACCTGCTCTCTCCTATTTCTGCTACATTTTTGACAGTTTAATGCTGCTCACCATGGTCCCTACTTTCCCATCAGATTCTTCACTTTTCATTCCTCACCTGCTTCTTGTAATTTCTCCCCACTACTATTTGGCCTCTTCCTGTGTTTTCTACAATGCCTCTTTGAACTACACAGCAAAAGCATATTCACAAAAATATAACCTGTCCCCTCTATGCAAGACAAGATTTGTTTGGGCTACTGTCAGCTTGCCAAATTACTTTGTGCCCAGATGACCCCCCAGGATCCTTCAAGCTCTGCACCTCTGCCTTTCCCACATTGCATCTCCTGATTACTGTTGCAGCCACCTCTGCAGCTTGTCCTGCTTCAAAGGCTCTGCCACAGCAACCAACAATTCTGTGTGGCCTCAGCACAGAGGTTTCAACTGAATTGTTCAGGGAAACCTAGTTCTGAGGCTTGTCTTCCCTAGGCAAGATTCAGTTTATAAGGTACCTCCCATGCTTGAATACCATATATTCTCATGCCTACAAAATCTATGCATTTTTTATTTGTAAATCCAAGCTTGAATTCTGCAAACAGCACATTACAAGCAGGACAGATTTCATTTGTTTATATAAGTGACATTTGAGTTAGTGTATTAGGCACAAGAAAAGAATTAGGAAGTTATATTTCTAAACTACTTGTCTTGGTCCCAAAGTCCTAGGTATGTGTCATTGTGGCAAATAGTTCACATCTCTAGGTGATTTAATCTGTGTTTCATCTCTACAGTACTCCTTTTCTACTGCATGGTGTCGGTTTAGAAATTAAACAGCAATTACGTAGGGACTAGCTATCAGAACTCATAAATTGGGAAAGCACCTCTGTACTACAGGATCATTTAGAAACCTGTCCCACTGCTGTCTTGACTCAGGGCACAAATGATAAACAAGAGATAACAATTCAACACTCCTGGTCTATTCTACATATTCTTCTGCAAAATGCAGGCAGCACAAGAAGGCTGCCCCTCTGGCATCTGCAATGCACATACAAATGGCTCCAAGTCCTTGTATGTGTGCTTTTTTATTTTATAAACCCAGAAAGAAAAGAAATCTATGCAAGAGAAGCAAAGGGAAAATGCTGCATGTATTTTGAATGGTTGAATAAGTTTATTAATTTCGTTTGAGGAAATTAATTTCCTCAATAGTTCTCATAAAAATCATCTGGATATGATCTTTGTATCACAAGGAAATCTGCAATGTTCCTTAGCAAATGTTAGATAGCACATACACAGGCCAGCTCAGTCTGCCTATCTTTGTATCTTAAGCGATCACCTGTTACACAAATGCTCTCTTTGTATCCATAGATTCCAAAGCACTTAGGAAAAAATTCAATTTACATTCTAGGAAGTGAAATAAACCCACTCGGACTTCAGCTTACATTACAGCCCATTCTGTTTCTTCCTGTTGCCCTGTGTATTTACTGGTTTCACCACAATGTGCAATATGCACAACAGTTCCTTGGCAATTGGTTTATCTTTTGGATCCAGAAAGTCTAAAGAGATCTGTATAGTCCAACATAATTTTTATCTATGTTATTTCTTACTACAGAAGAAATATCCTCATTCTGCAGATAAACCAAATCCTTTCAGAAAAAAAGCTTTTGTTACTGAGCAAACCTGGTAATGGAATAGAGAATTTTCCTCTTCGTGCAGAACAATCAGGCAATATTTGTGCATGATGCACTTTATAATCAAACTTCTTGCATATTGATGAACTAAACTATGAACATAAAAAAAAAGGGTCCATAATGATCCTGCGAAGGACTGTATTGCTTAATTAATCTTCAAGCCGATACTAATTTGGTTATCTGTCATCTTAAAAGAACATCTATAGTACAATCAAAGAAGCTAGAATTTATGAAAACTAAGCCAGTCCTTACTGCATATTCTGAATTTATCCAGAGTTCTTCTCTATTGATTTCAACAGGAATTGCATTAAGGTGGTCAGGCAGGTGAGAATGTGTTAATGTAAAGCAGAGTAATTCTATTCAAAGCACATACATCATCATCACCATCCAGAGAAGCAAGAAAGAGCAGATCAAATCTTAATGACCCCTCTGAATGCCTATGCAGGCACATCTGTCACTTCTCTAGTTAAAACTAGTATTCTCCAAAGCATCTCTGGAACTGTTAAGCAGTCACTCTAAAGCAGACATTAAAAAAATTTTTATTCAGCAAACTAACAGTTGCTAAGAATTTCTGCTGAGGTTAGTTCATGTCAGGTTTCAAGGCATAGTTTTGTTAATGGCCATTGCTATTCAAATGTAAATTAAAGTGGCATCTTTAAGCTCTTTAACTTAATTGCTGTACTGTGCTTTGACAAACTCATCTGTGTTGTAGCAGTCTCAGTGATAGCCGAAGCTGAGGAGATAGTGACAGCATAGGTATCTGGCTCATCTTGATGCTCTGCAGTTGTACTCTCTTCTTTTCCTGCCATCCTCATAGAAACATTGTGTAAAGAAAAGAAGGTGTAATGAAGAATTACTCCTTTACTTCTGAAATTTCTATGACTTTTCTTCTCATAATATTTTGGGATTTGAAAACTTATATTGAATAAATAGCCTGGCTTGATTTCAAAAGTCTCTCGTACTTTTTTCCCTTCTCTCAGTAGCTCAGTACCTCCATGGGAAGATCTTGAGTATGCAGTTAGTTTCTATGTATTCACCAGACTTGGAATTTTATCTCATCTTCATGGTTACACTGCCATTATCCTTGCAATAGGAAAGTCCTTGGATGTTTTAAGCTTCACATCATCCCTATTTCAGTGTTTTCTAATTCTGCTGGAAGTAACTGAAACTGAAAAATCTGGTTTAAGCCATTCCAAATACTTCTAGATTCTTCAGAAAGTATAGTAACTTCAGAATAATCTTCCATTAGTAGTCAAGATTTCAGAGTTTTAAACTTAAATAGATGATTCAAATCTGTAAAGCCTTTGAAAACTTGTCTCTGGCTCTTATTACTGAGTTTGGTAAAAAACTTTGTTCCCGTAACCTTTTAAAATCTATTCCCTATCACATTTTCTTGCATAAGATTCTGACATTATCTTGGAAAACAAAACAAAAAAAAAAACCAAAACCCCAAACAAAAACAAAAAACAAAACCAACCAACCAAACAAAAACACAAAACCAAAACAAAACAAAAAACAAAAACAAACAAACACAAAAACAAAAACAGAAAAAGAGCAAGATATGCTTCTTGCATAAGACCAAAAAAACCTGATTTGCAACCTGCTATTTGCAGGTTGCATTCCCACAAATGAAGATCTCTCTTACATATTTATCTAAAGGCAATTTTCTGTACTAATACTTTTTTGTGAAAAAAATTATGAAACAGTATTATATGGAAAGTAGAAACACAATATATCCTAAAAGCAAAATTTCTATGTTTGTATATATCCATGAGTTTTATGGGGAAATCAAATGTCCCAATACTTAGCCTGTCCTAGTATAATACGAAGCTAAAACTTTTTGGAAATAGTTGGAATAAAATAATCAGTCAAAAATCATGTGGATGTAATTTATTATAAGGGTCAAGCATCAGAATATTTTAGTATAAGATCATAGAAATGTAGAGTTGGGACAATATCAGAAGTTTGTATTTTCTAGTAAACAGCCAATGGTTTAATATGAAACCACAGAAAACTGTAACAAACAGGTTTCAGTACCTTGCTAAAGAGAGATTTTCCCAAACTGTACATGTGGACTTGCTATATACTCCTTTCCATACCCTTTGATGCTGCACGTTGCTCATGTAATGACCTAAACTTCTATCTTGCAATGTAGTCATGACAATCATGAATTCAGTAGGAAACACCCCAGTTGCAGACACTTTAGATGCTGTTGTGAATAGGATGCTTGAATGTATCTTTGAATGCTCTTTCTGATGACACTGTTAAGTAGCATATAACAGATGGCATGATGGACCATGAAAAGCTATGTTTTAAGATTGATTGTTGCCAGCCCTAGAGAGTGGGAAGAAGTAGAGATGAAGTATTTCAGGTAGTCTTTTCCAGTATTTCTTCTATGCAAACAATGCTGCCAATATATCATTCAGAATAATTCACTGGCAATGAACTTCTTTACAACATTCATACATGTGAGTTGCCAGTCACTTCTCTAGCTAAGAGGGTCTCATTGATGACTAGCTTTAGTTTCAGGATCCCGCTGATGATTGAGACAGCACCGAAGTCTTGGGGCACTTCCTGAATTTGGGATTACACTCCACATGCCATTTTTATTCCTGAACTTGTTCCATGTGCCAGATAACTTGTGAGTTGTCTGAGAAAATATTTTTATACAATCACCAGGAAAATTCATATGTACTTCCAAGGCCTCCTTCTGAAAGGTTTAAAGATGCAACAATTCACAGTTTGGAGTAAAATCTCTAACGCCCTCCAATAACCATTAAGCCAACAGAACATAAATTTAAAAGATTCAGTTATTTGTTGTATTACATTATTTTGTTTTATTAAAGCAAAGTTAATTTGGCCAATGGTTATCTTATTACTTCAGTCCATAAGGCAGCAGCTAGACAGTTCTAAATTCCATGACAACCCATCCAAGCAACTTATTTTTTCTAGTTGTTGATTTCTTTATCTTTTTAGCTACCCTAAAAATTTAGAGGTTTTTCTAGTGAGTGGTCCAGAACAGACTTCCATACAAAGCTTCTGAATCCTGTTGGTAAGGTGTCTACTAGTTCCATAACTCAGAAATGTTAATTATGCACAAGGTGATAATGAAGTAGCAGAAAGGAAGGCTCTGTTGAAAAGGTGCTACACTAAGTCACACTTTGGCAGGAGCTGTATCCCTACAAGGGCTGAAGACATTGTATTGTTCAGGAAGTGGAAATAGCAGTCTACTCATCTTAATAATTTCAAGGAATTAGTAAATAAATAACATTAGTACAAATCAACATGAATATTAACCAGAAGTACATTAAAATATAATCAAACATTCTAATTTAATAGGCAGTTTAATTACTGTACTAGCAACAGGCAATTGAATAGGTATGTTCTGTGGCAGCTGTAGGGATACACTTGTCCCCCAAAATAACAGACTCAACATTCTGGGGAAGAACAGGTCATTTCTCTTTTAAGTGGGTCTCCTTTCATGCTGCTGTTGGTGTTGGTGACAGTAGCAGAAACAGAAGAAGGATGCTGACTTGTTCAAAACAAGGACCAGTGTTTCCTAGAACTCACTTGAGATAGCGATGACCCATATTGATGAGGGTGAAAGAGTTTAGAGAAAATCAGAAGTCTTACAAGTAGGGGCATAGGTGTTACAAATATACCATAAAGGCTCTATTGCAACATTGTAGACAGAAGACACAAAAGATTCAAATAAAGCAACAGCAGTGAATTTAAACAAGAGAGTATGTATAAGGAACAGTGTAGGTTGTGTGCAGATACAATAGCAATGCCATCTCCAACAAGGCTTCAAACATCGCACTAGTTAATTTCATGATATTACAACCACAGGAATGGTGGTAAAATACATGATCTAAAATCACATTTGTACTCCAGTTCTTCGGGAGTTCAAAGCTTTAATAAATTGCACATGCTGTAGAAAGTAAGTTCTTTAACATTATGGACTACAATCACCTCTGTTCCTCCCTGTACAGCTGACAGAAAATTATAAAACCTGTTTTCTGTAGTCTAAAAAAGGCATCTCACATGGTTTACTAATCCTGCTATTGGCAAATCAAGCATAAACAATGTAATAGCAAAACTTACCCAGAAACCATTAAAAATATTTATTCACTGGGAATAAAATTATACACTTTGGCTTATAGCTTGGCTGTATCTCATGGGAATGCTTTTCCTCTCGTGTCATGCTAGCCGGTTTGTTAGTATCTCTTATTCCCTAAAATTTATTGCTTTATTATCCTTCTCTATCCAAGAAGCATGCAAATTTTCCTCTGGTCATAAAAAGTACAAGTAAAATGTTATATGATATAGGGCTGCTAAATGTGATGATAAGGGAAGTGCAAAGAGAGTCTGCTTAAAACTTCCAGGAGGAGAACTTCTTTGGAGTGAAAATTATAAACTGTACTAGGTTAAAGTATAAAGCAAGAATACCTCAAAGGGTCCTGAAACTGCAGTAATTAATGTCAGTAAGTACTCCCCATTTAAGTACTTGCCATGATACAATTTAACTTACAGCAACTTGGATATCTACACAAAAATTATTCCACATTTGATGATTTGATGTAGGGCTGCTAACTACCAGTGTGCACCAACATGCATTTAAAGAAACCCCACAATGAAATCAGCAGCCAAGATACTCTGTCCACCATGTAAATATCATTGGTCATTTCCTCTTTTTTCTATCTGCTTCTTCTGGTCATCTTCAACACCCAAATCTACCTCATCAGTGTGTGAAACTAAGGCTGAGGCACCAGCTCATCTCTTCTATGCCCATCCCTGAGACACAAAGCTACTGCTCATCGCCCTGCTCGAATTTGCCTTTCACACTCTCACACATTACCCTACTGACAGCTCCAAGATCCACCTACCTCTTTGATCTGTGTTTCAGCTTTCTTCTCTCTGACTGTCAATGTCTGATCCTTCTCTGCCTTCCTCAATACCACTGTTTATTTTGTTTTCTTTCTGAAGAGGCCTCAGGAAGCAAGAGCCTGCTCTGTCTGAACTGCAAATTTGTTGCTGGCTCAGGCAGGGACAGGAGATGTGATAAGAGAAGACACACTGGAAGCAAGTAGAGAATGTGCTTTTTGCTTCTTCTACATGTTGTCCACACTGTAAGCCACAGCTCAGGTTAAAGACAGCAATGCATCTGCAGCCTTCAGGATCCTTAAATTTGGATTATAATGAAAAAAGCATTTTGATTAAAAGATTTTTAGCCACCTTTCTTTCAGAGACAATTGGGCTTTATATGGAGAGAACAGTCACAGAGGATAATCCTGAAGAAGCTGGAATATGAATGTGTATAAACATCCATAAGACTAGCTGGCATTTGTACCTCCTCTGGTCTGATAGAAAGGCTGGAACCTATTTCTCAGGAACGCAGCGGTAAAATGACTGTGGTGGTAGCACCCTGAACTACCAAACTTGTGAGAATGCAGCTGCCACAATATTTTCAGTACAGATTATTTGAGGGGTGTTTTCTTTACATAATGGTTACATCAGTATTCTGCATCAGTCATCAATATTCCATATCAACAGGCTCTTCAAAATGTTCACCATGAGAAAAATGACATACACAGTTTCAAAACAAATTAATTTTAAAATGCTTTTGAATGTGTTTCTTAATGATAACTACTAAAATAAATTTTGCCATAAACAAAAACATTACCTTTATTCGATTCCATAAGTGGCTTTGTCTTTCAATTAAAATTATGAAACAGTAATGCTCTTCTAGTGTATTCTCAAACACAGTATGCTTTCAGTTCTTGGCATTTTTCTGGGATAAATAAGGCAATTTTGTACAAGACTAGCTTTTACACAAGTTCACCATTTCCTAGAATCAGTTGATACTGTCATTGTCAGATGCAGTCAAATCTCTCATAAAAATTGTCATGCATAGATTGTCTGTATTCCTTTCTACTATATAAACACCTGAAGAGAACTTTTATTAGTATTATAATATTTTTGTAAGACAGTTGGGTCTCATTACATCAAGTGTTTTCTAAGGAGAAATCACAGAAATAACCCTTGAAGTTCATTTCACTTTGTTTATACTGATCATTCTTAACACCAAACTTTATGAAGTATTTTTTTTTGCCTTGACTTAGTGTATGTTAACCAGGAGAGAATGCAAAAGTCATTATTAAATTACCCCTTGAAAAATCAAAACTTGCACAAAGCATAAGGAAGGTAGGTGTTAACTCAGTGATAGAAAGAGTAGGTGTATTGGGTTTGTGTGCCAAAGCTTAGGGGAATGGGGCAGGGGGAGGTTACAGCTTCTGTGAGGAGCTGCCAGAAGCTTCTCCTGTGTCCAACAGAGCCAGTGCCAGATGGCTCCAAAAGAGACCTACTGCTGGCCAAGGCCAAGCCCATCGCTGACAGTTGACAGTGCCTCTGTGATAATGTGTTTAAGAAGCAGGGAAAACCCCCAGCACAACAGCAGAGACAGCAGTGAGAATATGTGAGAAACAACCCAGTAGATGCCAAGGTCAGTGGAGGAGAGGAAGGAGGTGTGTCAGACACTAGAGCTGAGTTTTCCTTGCAGCCCATGGAAGACCTCACACGAGAACAGTGAATGCATGATGGAGATAGTGACCCTGTGGGAAGCCTGTGCAGGAGCAGGTTTGCTGGCAGGACTTGTGACCCTGCAGGGGACCCACACTGGGGCAGCCTGTTCTTGAAGGATTGCACCCTGTGGAAAGGAACCCACACTGGAGCAATTAATGAAGAACCGCATGCCATGGGCAGGACTCAGGTTGAAGAAGTTCATGGAGGACTGTCTTCCATGGAAGGGACCCCACAATGGAGCAGGGGAAGAGTGTGAGGAGTCCTGTCCCTGCAGAGAAAGACACAGCAGGAACATGTGATAAACTGACCAATGACCCCATTTCCCATTACCACTGTCAGGGAAGAGGCGAAGAATTCTGTAGCGAAGTTAAGCCTGAGGAGAGGAGAGGGGTGGGGTAGGGGGAAGGTGTTTTTTTAAGAGTTGGTTTTGTTTCGCATTATCTTGCTCAGATCTGATTGGTAATAAATTAAACTGATTTTTGTGTTGCCTGTGATGGTAACAGGTGAGTGATGTCTTTCTGTCCTTATCTTGACCCACCAGCTTTTCCTTAGATTTTTCAGTCCCTTGTCCAGCTGAGGAGAGAAGTAATAGAGTGGCTCTGGTGGACAGCTGCCATCCAGCCAGCATCAGCGCACCATGGTAGGTTACAGATGGAATGAAATTTTAGATAGGAATAATTTAGAAATTGACTCAAGGCAAGAAGAACATTTTACATCTCTGAAATAAGAGAATTGAGAGATAAAACTACTGATTATGTGCTTAAAGCAAAAACACTGATGCAGTATCTGGGGAAGTGCAAAATGCATACTAAGTGTTTTTCAGTTCTGGACAGTCTGAGGTTATACCATTTCACCAGGTAGATATAACATGAGGAAGCTCTAATAACAGCATTGAACGAATCTGGGGATTTATGCCCTGATGATTTTAATCCTTCAGATTTAATGAGAGATTTTCTGGCTGAAGTTCTAGTTAGTCTCAGACAGATTTTTGTTGTGCCTTGAACATGATGAAAGTCTGAGCAATGTGATGCCATGGCGAAATGCAGCTTTCCCCATGTTTTTTTTTGGTATGTTCCTTCCACAAGGTTATAAACATGGAAAGACCAATTGTCCCTTCAAATGCCCATTTCCTTTACCGTCTTGAAACCAGACAGGGTGGGAAGCTGCTGTATTAACATTTCTTCAGGGCAATGGTTTAAATCTCTGAATCCTGAAGGCCCTGTTTTCTGTTTAGCCAGGTCAGCAAGGATGCAAGGAAGGAGGCAAAAGGAAAAGGGCAACATGCTGCTTCTTCTGGTGACATTTAATTGCACAGGCAGTACTCCCTGAACACCACAATCAACCTCCACTTGCTAGTTTTGGCTAGGATAGAGTTAACTTTCTCCACAGTAGCTTGCGTGTGGCTATGTTTTGGATTTGTGCTGGAAACCAGGTTGATAATATGGAAATGTTTTTGTTAGTGTTGAGCAGTGCTTACACAGAGTCAAGGCCTTTTCTGCTTCTCACAACATGCCAATGAGTGGGCTCGGGTGCATAAGAAGCTGGAAGGGGACACAGCTGGAACAGCTGACCCCAACTGACCCCATACCACGTGGTGTCATACTCAGCATATAAAGCCAGAGAAAGAAGGAGGGATGATCAGAGTGATCATTTGTCTTCCCAAGTTGGTGTTATGTGTGATAGGGACCTGCTTTCCCGGAGATGGCTCAACACCTGCCTGCCCATGGGAAGTAGTGAATTAATTCCTTGTTTTGCTTGATTTGTGTGATAAGCTTTTGCTTTACCTACTAAACTGTTTTTATATTGACCCATGGGTTTTCTCTTTTTTACACTTCTGATTCTCTCCCCATCCCACCGGGGAGGACTGATCAAGCAGCTCTTGGGCTCACTTGCTGACTGAAGTTAAACCATGACATGCCATCACAGAATGAAACACAGCATGACAGGGATAGTCAGACACAATTTCATGTGTATACAGATAGCAGAATCTGAATGTGCCTTCAGTTTAACAAGCAAAGGAAAACTTGGGGCATAACCTTAAAGCTCTTTTTTTCCTGGCCACTTTTAGACATTTCAAGACAATGAATCGGGGTTTTGCAAACTGAGTCCTGAGGGTTAAACTCAAATTCCTGTCTCTTACAGATTGTTTCTTAATTTTGTGTTTTACAGAGTAGAAGTTTGCCCTGATATCTTGGTCTCCTCCTTGGTTACCCTCATATCTTGGTCTTGTACTACAGCCTTTTCAGAATTCTGAATTCAGACTTGTAATCTACTTTGAAAGCAGTTTGGGGCAATTCTCCACTTAGTTTTGCTCTGGTAGCCAAAAAGCTAGACCAATAGAGGTTGTAAACAAGGCATTTTTTCAAGAAGCTGCTTTGTGTCCCAAGTGTTCTCCTCTCTTCCTTCAGGTGACATTTGCTTCCTGGGGATAGCAAATGGATGGGGCGTCTGCTTGTCTCCCTGGGGACCCCAGGTTCTAGCAGTCCCTCACTCAGCACATGGGTTTTTTCCTATGTTTGGTTCCCATGGCTGTGAATTTAATAGTTGGGCTCTGCAGCAGCTAAGTCTTTTGTCTTTCTGGGAAGGGCTATCAATCTCATCCTTACTAAATAGTGTTGGTCAAAGGAAGCAGTGCAAATACTTTGAACTTGGAGACAGATCACAAGAGACAGCTGTTCATATCTATGGTTTATGCCCTTTTTAACAAGGCAGCTGAATCCTCTACAAATAAACAGACCTCCTTTTTTTAGCAGTGCTGTAACCCTTATCCTGCATGAGGAATTTATTTGATTAAAAAGCTTGACTTTTTTTACTTATATTCCTTTTCTGCAATTCTAATGACTAGAGCAACTCTTCGCAAAACCTGGCAGAGAATTGTGGTTTGACTACAAGTAGCTACAATTCAAAACTGTCAGTTTTCCTGAAGATTATGCTGAAAGCCCTGTGCTTTTTTGTTTAAAGTTATCTTGCAGAATACAAATCATCATCATCAATTTTCCAGGATTAAAATCCTGAGCTTTTGACTTGCTCAGAACATTTCTTTTGCCATGGAAGAAGAGGCTAAGACTGCAGGTTAATCACTACCACAACAGCAAGGGATGAACAGAAAACAGCTGCATTTGGCAACACACTGGATCATGTTTCAGTTAGGTTTTTGAGTACTTTACAGAAGCCATTCAGTCATCAATGAATTCAACATTCACAAGGATATCTGGCAACCTTTAAGCACTTTTACAGAAACCTATATGGCAGCAGGCAATATGCTAGAAACCCTTGCCATTCTCAGATATTTTTACAGACAGCTGTGTGCCTAGTGAGAACAAATAAAGGTTTCTTGTAACAGCTATCTCAATTTTCTTTACTGAGAGTTCAGCTCCAAGCTGAGGTCCAGGTGAGTCACAGGGCAAAGATGTTCATTTCATCTAGCAGCTTTCCCAGTGGCCATTTGTCTCTTTGGAAGGGAATTCTACGTTGACCTCCATGTTACAGGTATCTGTGGGCAGAGGAACCCTCTCCATGTCTGGTCAGATAGGAGAGCACTACTCATTCAGCTTGTTAAGGACACCTGCTTGGAAAACTAAAAACTATCCTGTTTAATTTGAAGAGCACCAATACTGTTAGAATTAAGTAAACAAGATCAGACTAGATGCTGATTAAACCAGTATAGAAACCTTAAGAATCCTGAAATTGCTTAATGTTTAGAGTAGGAAGACATTTTTTAACTACTACATATAAATAAAACTCTCTACTGAATTACTTAGGTTTGTTGAAACAAATTTGCAACAGCCTAGTTAGATATATTATCTATAAAAACATAAATATTGACTCATTTTGAGAAATTGAGAAAAAAAAGGCATAAAGACTAGCCCTAGCTTCCTTTTTTTCTGATGGAGTACAACACAGCAAAAAATATTACCAATATCATGCTTAACACTGCAAGTTATCTCTAGGTAAAGCCTTGGACAACGATATTGAGGTGAATTTTCAGTCCTTTGCTCTGGAAACTTTCTTAAAAATGCTATTAAGAGGACTAGAGTATGTGTTGGAAAGGAATATTTCTGAGATTATGTGGGCTTGACAAACTCTCAGTATTCTGAACAAGCACCGATATCTTATTGTCTGGCTGTTAAAAATATGTGTTTGTCAATCCTGAAGTTTCATCTCTTCTGTTAATGGATGACATACCCAACAGTGAAGAAAGCTTTATAATCCTTGCATGGTTTGCAAGGTAGAAAACCTGTTAGCAGAGTTTCCTGAGTAACACCATTCATTTATGTAGCAGTCAGTTCCTGTAAAGCATGTCACAGAGATGGGCAAGAAATGTGAAAGAAGCCTTGGTAGCAGTGCTGTATTGTGAAATTTGTGATATGTAGCTTTAATTTCCTCTCTATTTGACTTGAATCATGCTGATGTGTTGTGCCGTGCACAGTTTCCCAGGTCTAATACAATGGAATAGGCACTAAGCTGTGAATAATGCACTGAACCATTCACAAAAATCAGGCTTTGGAACAAAGGCAAGTTTAAAGAATTAAGTTTACTAGAAACTTAGGACAGATACATTGATTGTCTTCCAGGTTTTGGGAGGGAGTTGCAGCTTTTTATGGAAAAGCTCGTGATGACTCTGCACTACAGGCACCGGTGTCCTCCTAGAGTCCTGCCACTGACCTTCAAGTGAGGGAAGGATAGTGATAGACCGGGGTGGGTGCACATACCTTCTCACAAGTGAACAACCCCGGAAAGGGGCAAAAATCCTGGGATAAGCCTTGCACAATGCTAGCACGTTCAGAAACATATTGTCTTCTTGTATTTTAAACTTTAAGATTATTCTGGAGTCAAAACTTTGAGAAACATATTATTAAACAAAGAAGCAAGATTTAATCATTTATTCTTCCTTATTTTTCCTTGTCTCTGTAAAACCACATGCTTTTTATGGCTACATTTAATGCAATCACATAAGAGCAGACCCGGAGAGTTTTATTAAAACCAAAGTAGGGCTGGCATCTAACACAATATTTCTTCATTGTGATCTTTGTTGTGATGCATTTTTGTGTGGCTGAAGGAAGGAGTTTCTCACTAAAGGATCAAATGCAGGTCCTGGTGAAATTAGGGTGTAAACCCACACTCATGACAATGGGACTGAATTTAGCACCAAATCCATTCACTCTACCAAGAGCAGGAAATCTCCTCAGCTAAAACATGTTTAAAACTGGGATTTAGAGGACTCACTGCCAGAAACTCCCCAGGAAATGTGGAGGTTTTGATTGTACTTTGCAGAAATATGTGGTTTAGACCTGTATGCTAAGGTCTGGATGACATTTATTGTCCTACGTGAAGTCCTGAAAACTTCAGAAGGGTTGCTTTCAAACTCTGTGCAATTTTTTCTAATCATTCGCTTCCCTGGGATTGATCCCAGTATGACTGTGCAATGCCAAAGGCCCAAGCAGGATTTCTCTGAGCCAAACCAGCACTTCTCACCGACAAGCCACTTTGCCTTGGCTAGAAGCCGGATCGGGACTGATGCTGACGGACTTCCCTCTATTCTGCATGGTTAGGGCAACAATTCTATTCTCAATTAAACTTTTACGTGTTGCTTTACCTGGCCGCGAGGGAGCTGTCCTGGGGTAGGGTTCCGGCTGTAGCAGCCCTTACCGCCGCCCCCGCCCCGCCGGGCTCCGCGGGGGCCGGGAAGGGCTGTCGGACCGCGCTGCCCGCGGCAAGGCGCTTTCTGGGCGGAGCGGCCCCTCTCCCTCTGCGGGACCAGCCTCCCCGCTCGGCGGGGCGGTCGGGGGGGCGCGGAGGGAGCGGCGACGGCAGCCGGGGAAGGAGGGAGCTGGCGTCAGGCGCTGGGCAGCCACTGGCACGGGAGCTCCCCCTCGCCTCGCCTCCCGCGGCGGGCGATAAAGGCATCTGCCCCGGCGCTCCGCGCCACCGGAGCGGCGGCGGGCGGGCGGAGGTGCGGGGCTCGGTCCGGGCCCCACGGGTATCCCTCCCCATGCGCCTCGCCGGCGGCGCTGGCTCCCCCCGGGCCGCGGCCTCGCCCGGGAACAGCAGCCGGTGGCGGGCGGAGGAGCCCGGCGGCGGAGGGAGCCCCAGCCCCGAGGAGTGGCCGGGGTCGCCCAACGGCAGCCTGGGCGGCTGGGACCCCTTCGGCCGGGACGAGGAGCTGGCGAAGCTGGAGATCGCGGTGCTGGCCGTCACCTTCGCGGTGGCGGTGGTGGGGAACGGCAGCGTGCTGCTGGCCCTGCGGCGCACCCCGCGCAAGGCGTCCCGCATGCACCTCTTCATCCGCCACCTCAGCCTGGCCGACCTGGTGGTGGCCTTCTTCCAGGTGCTGCCCCAGCTCTGCTGGGAAGTGACCCACCGCTTCCACGGCCCCGACGGGCTCTGCCGCGTCGTCAAGCACCTGCAGGTCTTCGGCATGTTCGCCTCGGCGTACATGCTGGTGGCCATGACCGCCGACCGCTACATCGCCGTCTGCCACCCGCTGAAGACGCTGCAGCAGCCCACCAAGCGCTCGTACGGGATGATCGCGGCAGCCTGGGCGCTCAGCCTGCTGCTCAGCACCCCGCAGTACTTCATCTTCTCCCTCAGCGAGGTGGAGCGCGGCTCGCAGGTCTACGACTGCTGGGCGCACTTCATCATGCCCTGGGGGCCCCGCGCCTACATCACCTGGATCACCGGCGGTATCTTCGTCGCGCCCGTCCTCATACTCGTCACCTGCTACGGCTTCATCTGCTACCACATCTGGCGCAATGTCCGGGGCAAGACGCGCGCGGGGGAGGCGGTGGCGGCGGGGGAGGCGGCGGCGGTGGCAGCGAGCGGCGGGCGGCGGGCGGGGGGCGGCGGCCAGCGGCGGGGGCTGCTGCTCGCCCCCTGTGTCAGCAGCGTCAAGACCATCTCCCGCGCCAAGATCCGCACCGTCAAGATGACCTTTGTCATCGTGTCAGTGTACGTCGTCTGCTGGGCTCCCTTCTTCACCATCCAGATGTGGTCCGTCTGGGACCAGCGATTCCCCTGGGTCGGTAGGTGATGCCTCCGCTTCCCCCCGCCGGCCGCCCCGCACGCGTTAGGGCCCCCCGGGGGCGCAGCCCGCTGTCCGGGGCACTGCGCATCCCTGAGCCGAGCGTGGGGGAGACAGGGCGCGACGCGGAGAGCGGGACCGGGACTCGCTCTCCCCGCGCCGCCCGGCCGAACGGGCCGGTCTCCCGACAGAGAACAGCGGCAGAGAGCCCTTGTGCGGGCAGGTAAGACAGCCCTGGGGCCGTCGCCGCCCTCGGGGCCGCCCCGCCGGCTCCGCTCACACTCCCGGCGCCGGCGGCCCCGGAGGCGCTCGGCTCGGCCTGTGCCGGGAGCAGCCGGAGGGAGCGGAGCGGTGATGGAGGCAGATGGGCTCCCCGAAAGGAGCAGCAGCCCCTGGGTTCTCATCCAGAGTAGAAGGAGCGGATGGAAAATCGCAAACATTTGCTGCCGTAATTTGACCCAGAACATTTTCGTCCGTTTGAAGCTGCCGATAAGAAAACTTTAGAAACGTTTTATGTTATTGTGAAGCATATATGCATGTATGTGAGGAAGAGTTATATGAGCAAGGAACTTTCTAAGCCTTCTTTCCTGGATCTACTGTCTAATAATGCGTTGAGCACACCCTGAACCCTTCCTCGTAGCAGGGCAGCCACCTCTGAGTAGCCCCTTTAGTCAGTCACCAGTTTGCACGAATCAGTGGCAATGTAAATTTCGAAATTACCTGTCCTGCTGTTAAATTTGGCTGAAAATAGTTCCTGAGTTTAAAAACTATTACATATTTAATGGCGGGCACAGTAAGTAACATATACCCTGTTTCCTCATAACGAGAAAACAGTAAATCAAAATGTTGGAATTCATAATTTTTAATTTGTTTTAACATCCCCAAATTATTGTTTACTGCAGTGAGAGCACTGATTGCCTCTAACATGGGACTAAAGTGAAGCCCATAATGCAGGTCTCTACAAAGAAATAAAGGCTTGCAGTAGGCAAACTGATGTGGTTTTTTTTTTTTTACTTAAAAAATAATGAAGCCTAATTGCATAGATGGGTATTTGCTAGATTTGGTTGAAGAGATTCTTTTAATCTATGAAACTGTATAACACAGCAATTATGCTTCTTAGGAGATTCAATAATTACAAAGAAAGATCACTAATAATTGATTAGACAAAATATATATTTAGAGTATTTGATCTAACTATTAACTAGTTATTGAAGTTAGAAGACACTAGCATTTTCCTGGCATAGTATTTTGATTTTCCCTTAAGTAAAATTTATTTAATCTCCAAAATCCAGATTTGATTGACAAGCCAGTATTCAGTTGAGCATTCAACACTTATCATCATGTAGATGTATACAGCAAAGTTCAGTGTTATCGAAAGCAGTGGAAAATCAGTGGGAATTTTGCCATTGTCTCCCAGGGCTCTGGATAAAAACTGTTCAGTATTTAAAGCATGAGCTTATCAACACATGGATACACATCAGTGGAAATAGGACTAAAGCATTATTTTGGATGGATTATCCCATAAATTATTCTGTCACAGCTTTTTGAAGTCTGTTCAGACAAATTCCCATTGACTTCAATGGCAGCCTTACGTAAATAAGAACTTAACTTAGTATGTTCTCATTACTCATTTCAAATGCTGTGGCTCAACTTTTAGAACTAGAATATTCAGGAAAATAAATCCAACAGTTAATGAAGCAATTGACTGGATGGTGCAAATGTTCTTTTGGCTATTAAATGGTTTTCTTCCCCCTTCCCCAGATTCTGAAAACACTGCAACAACTGTCACAGCTCTGCTGGCCAGTCTGAACAGTTGCTGTAACCCGTGGATCTACATGTTCTTCAGTGGGCACCTCCTGCAAGACTGCATACAGAGCTTCCCTTGCTGCCAAAAAATAAAGCAAACCCTAAGTAAAGAAGATTCAAACAGCAATAGCAGGCGACAGACTTCTTTCACCAACAATAGAAGCCCAACCCACAGCCTTAATACCTGGAGAGAGATGCCCCTCTCCAAATCGACCAGCTTCATCCCCATTCCGACATGAGACAGGCCTCGGGGCAGGGAGGGCTTGCAGTCCTGTCACAGTGTTTGGGAAGGTTACAGCACGGCACTTTCTGCCTGTCAAAGACACCAGTCATGGTACCAAGGAAGAACTAACATAACTATAAGACAAAATGTGCCACCTTGCTCAATAACCTATTCTGCAGTGTTTAAATTATTTTCTGAAAGGTACTTAGGACTTGAGCAACTGATCAGAAAGGCATGGCTACAATAAAGCAATTATTTTTTTAAATAGAATTTATTTTAATTTTTTGTCTGTTTCTAAAATACTAAGTGCATTGTTTGCTTGCTGTTTAAAGCAGTAAAAATAGTGGAGCTTTCATGTTTTGGGGGAACTCTCTAGTGTTAATGCCTAAAACTTCCCATGATTGTCTGATGGAGTTACAGGGAAAGAAGACAATATGAGCAAGATTACAGTTTATTCTTAAACACACAAAAAAAAAAGAGATGGAAAAAAGTCCTGGCTGTCCAGATAAAGAATGTGGCTAGACAGACTCTGAGTTGTTGGAATTCAGTTGCTCATACTGCTTTATCTTGTAAAGGTCTAGCAATTCTCAGATACTGAAATTTAACAGCCCTCCTGAAGGCAAATTATTTAATGCTGTCACTGTCCGTATGTATATTGTGGGGTTTCATTTCTTCTTCACTTCATATTGATGTAAGTCATACAATATATTTTTGTGTGTGTGTTGTTGCACCTACCTTCAATTTTTTTAAGCTAATTAAAAAAATATTGATAAATAAGTATGATAAGCAGTGTTACAAACAGATACACCAATAAAATGCGTAGTGAATACCAGGACAACTTGCTTTATGGTAAGAATTCCATATTCTCTTTTTTAATTCATTAAGATCAAGCTAGGATCAAGCCACATTTTGTTGCCAAGCAAATAGCCCCATCAGTTTGGGAGAGTGTGGCCATTTGGTAAGAGCCATAGAACCAGTATATCCCAAGAATCAAACTTGTAAGTCTTCTGGGAACATGTAAAAATTGTCAATGTTGTTGGTTTGGGTTTTTTAAAATTATTTTCATTACCAGATCACAACAATATAGCCTTGAAAATTGGCAGTAAACTGCAGTAAAAATTCATCACAACATATTTACTAATTGCAAAGCATTCAAGATGAGCTTATTTTTGATATGATGCATAGTCATCCGTAGCTTATTGAGATGGTAAATAAACGTGTTACATTTTTCAGTGGAGTCTGTCATTTATTTTAAGGTTGGGTTTTGAAGCCACTTGCACAAGTTTTGCTGTGTTTTTAAGTCTTGAGGATCATTTTGAGAAGTACCTGCCTGCTCTATTTTCCTGAGCTTGCTGTATCCTGAAATCTAGGTGTTCTCCTGACACAGTGCAGGACTGCTGACACAGTCCCAGCTAGCTGCTGGAGCAGTGGAGCATGTGCATGGCTATGTAACATGCATGGAAGGAGGAACCTCAGAAGCAAGTTTCTTTTTCCCATTAAAACCTAACAAACAAGACTGCTGTTCTAGTTGCTTGAGGAGAGTAAAGGATGGGGCCACCATGTGGCTTTTGCTGAGGATAGTCCCCATGCCTGTCCTGATAATGGCAGCAGAAATTAATAGAGCTAGATGTAGGATAAGATTGTATTAACCTGTTATCCACCCCAGAAGCTTCCAGACATATTATTGAGTATTCTGGGCAAAAAATATGGAATATTATAGCTAATAAAGAAAAAAAATTGATTTTGTCATCACTAAAGAAAATCTTGTGTCTTCTCTCTACTTTTCCTGTTAGTATGTTCTGCTCTTCAGCAGAGCAATGTGGTCCAATGTGTTGCTGTTATTCAAAGCACTAGAACCCAGAGGACAACGTGGTGAAAAGGCTTATATTTAACAGACTATCTTTTTGACCACCTTTAGTACACAAATGTGACCGCAGCTCTCACTGGTCCTGGACAAAGGTTTGTGAAACCTGAAGTTATATTTAAGTCAGAAAAAATGCATGCAGTGGCATTGTGTGTGTTTTTGTGCACATTATATGTACTGCATATATTTTGCAAGTAGGTAATTCACAGTTACTGAAATTACAAGTGTTTTTAATTAAGTACATTATCCTTTGCCTAGTTTTCTCTTTGTGCTACTACTTTCTTTGTACATGAAATCTATTAAAAAGCAATTAGCCACACTAACAGAGTGTTCATGTTTGCATAATTAAATTGTTTTTCTATTGGACTTTATATTCAAACAGAAAAGATGATGTGGAAAACATACGTACAATGTTATTGATAATAAAACTGAGCTGGGTAATGGCCAGTGTATATATTAAAGCAAACATACTCAAAACTATAAATTTTAGTTTCTTCCAAATATGTTATGAAATCTAGGCTTACACTTGAGGCTTGTCAGCATGAATTTCCCCTGTGAGTGTTCTATAGTTTCTGTAATTAAATTGACAACACAATTTAGCAGTATTTGTTTTCCAGGTTTTCTTTTGTAAATACTGAATTTTTCACATAATTGTAGTACTGGAAGATACAGCCCATATTTTTTAATTGTTCATTTGTGGAGATATTTTTTTAACAGCTGTTTTTGGTTATCATGACGTGACACTAATGGAAATAGAAGGAAACAAAAAATTGTGAAACCATTGCATGTTTAAAACATGGAAACATGCTCTAATAAACCTGTATATTTGTTTGATCAGAAGCATTTTGGTTTTTCAGGGCCAGAAACATATTTGGTAATACAATACATATTTTACAAAAAGTAAAATTTCTCTGTTAATGTTAATAAGTTGTTTCCATGAAAAGCTCTAAGGAGTGAACAAAACTTTAATGTTTTTCTATGACACATAATGCATGAAAGACATGAACAAAGAAGCAATGTGCAGTCAGCGTTCCACTATATGATGCTAATATTGTTTAAACATGTAATTTAACATTTCCAGAGGAGTTATTTTGATATTTTCTTTTCTTTTCTTTTAAATATCTAGCTTCTATTGTAAAATTGAATGGATGAGCCTGCATTCTGTTGTTTGGGCTGGTGTTACAAGAATTACAGCATTTTAAAATCCAATAGATGGCAAAAGTGATGATACAGAAGCAGAAAGTATTTTGTTATTTTACATAAGAAATATAAGTTGCAAAAAGGCTTCTTTTCATGAATTTCTTTTTAAATTTGTAAGTAGACATACTGTTGATGCAGAAAAAAAGAAAATTAAAAAAAAAGAGTCTGTATTACCACATCAAGACCAAAATCTACAAGAAGACACAAGAGACACAAGTTCATGTGTGCCTAGTACTGCAAAGACAAAGATTTTGTCTGCAGAAAATCTTACGACTGTTTCCAGATTGTCCACTTTGAAGGGCCTTGCTAAGGTGCATGCATGCACCTTTCCCACTCATGCATGTGGAAAACAGGGCAGAAGAAAGGAATGATGGATCTGCAGAGCTGGATGTTGTTCCAGGGCAGCTACCCAGCTTTGGGAAGTGAACCCAGATCTTACAGTAGAACTACTGCTGAAATACAGTTACTTGTATAGAAAAAACTGACAGAATTCTCCTAGACCGAGTTCCCCACTTACAGAAAGAACCAGTTAAATACAATGTCCTTTTCTAAAAAAGTGTCTCCACGAGTTTCAGTTGTACACTCCCTTCTGTACAGTATGCAAGTCTGTTCTGTACGTGAAAGACTGGGGAGGCAAACATAAGTTTGTGTGCTAAACACTAGCTGGAGCTGCAGCTACTGTTACAAGCTAGTTGTTTGTGCTCTTCTTTAGGACTCAGTTTTACTGGAAAATGTGTCACTTGCTACTTGGGTAAAGGAATATGTAAATGAACAGGATATATAAATGAACAAGTTTCAAGGTCTAGGGATTGATCACAGCTCCTTCACAGGGAGCAGTCCTGGCTGGTCCAGGTAACAGTCCCTCATACAAGAGTAGATCCAGCTAGTCTTGAAAAAGGCAGGGATCTGCCAAAAGTAATGTAAGTCACGCAGCAGGGTTTATGCAAGCAAACAACAATCAGAACTAGTCCCTGCTGACCTTAGAGCCAGCCAGCATGGGTCTGCCTCTTCCAGGACAAGTCCTGCAGAAAACCCTGGATCCCACAGGGTGTTAATTAACACTGTATCACTCTTTTGGTACAGCTGCTCAGTAATTTGCCATGTATTAGTATAAACTTGTTTAGAGTAACCGTTTGCATGCAAATTAGCTTTAGGTCTCCAAAAGGAGATTTTTAGCTGAATTCCTGACACAGTCCATTGAGTTACTTCGTTTCTGAAAAGCGAGACTGTGAGGCAGCATTGGCAGCGCAAAGCTCTCAGCTGTATGATGAGGAGACCAGCAAGTCTCTTTAGTTCCAGATGGACAAGATGTTGTTGGGTATGGGTGAACTTTCATCTAATTAGAGAAGAATCTTTTACCCTATTCCATTATTTTTTCCATTTCCAACATTTGTTGTTTTTTTTTCAGGGGCATGGTTGGGAGGGGAGTCTTAAGGATATAGCACTTCCTCTGCAAGAAAAGAATGGTTTACAGAAAAAATTGTCAGGATCCGTGGAAGGACATCTACAAATTCCCCATCTCTTTATTAGCATATGTTTTCTTCCTTTTACTGATGAAGCAAATGCAAGAGTGCCTTTCTTTCCATGTTATGCCAAATCAAGTAGTTCCTGAGAACAGGTTTGAACTGCTGTCATTCATTATGGGTTTCTATAAGGTGCTAACACTATTTACAATTGCATAAGATTTAATGTCCTCCAATTGCAGAAATCAGGACTACTGTTTCATGACTGTCTATTGTTAAATTGACTGTGTTCCTACTTTGCCAACGGGACCAAGTGCAATTGAGAACACAATCCTCTTTCCATGGCAGTATTTTATGTGCTCAGGACTATGACATTTTATTTTTCCTGGTCGAATGGGCTAGACCTAGGTCTGGCTTACACCTTCAAGTGACAGTGGCTGTTATATCCAGTATTAGTCAAGTTAATTTACTGATGCCTGAGTTATCCATCCTCAGTTCATGGTAGTGATGCTTTTCTTTCTCCTTATAGGACACATGGATAAGAAGTACTACATACAAGTTCAATATTCCTTTTCAAGTAAAACACTGTCAATGCAGGCTGTAGGTGTCCCATCAGCTTTTACACCTTTGTAGCAAAATGTGACAAAGTTAACATTGAAAACTACTGGACTCTCCAGGGCATAAAGCCTGTTCTGAAAGACAAGGAACAAGTAAGCAGAGACTGGCACAGCGACTGCCCCAGCCTGTTCCACCACTACTGCTGTGATTGCTCCTGCCATAGTCTTTCCTGATCCAGGTACTGATGGCTGCAGCAATAATGGGTACAGGGTCCACAGGACCAGCAGCAGACAGAGTTGTAATCAAAGCACATTAGTTTCAAATTCCTTTTGAAAGAAGGAATGTGGATCTTATCAAATAAAAACCTCACAGTGAATATTGGAAGAGAGATAAACTGGTGACTCAGAGAACAAATAAAACATGTCTTAGCTCAAAGGTTACTTGAAAGTATCAAAATGCTTTCTATTTTGCAGTTTTAAGACATGTTTTATATATTTAGAAAAAGAACTGTAGCAACATGAAGCTCCTTACAAATCTACTAAGTATCTCTGCTGAGACGGCTACAAGGCCATGTCTAAAAGAGGACAATGATCTCTTCAAGCTAAGCATTCAACACATGACTTGTAGGGTCTTGGCCCTCATGATATAAACTTGTTCTGTGGGAAATATGGACAGACAGAGTTTTCAGGAAGGAGAAAAAAATGAGCCTAATTTTCATTCCCATTTTATGGAAAAAGGTGATAGGCTAAATGCCTAAATCTTCAAATGAAAAGGCAACAATCTTCCTAATATTTTAGAAAAGTTTTAGTTAAAGATCATGTAGAAGTGAGAAGCAGTCGATGAAGAACCCCAAGGATTAGGAGGCATGTAACTTCATAGCATTATTGTCAGAAGGAGAAACTTGCTTAGGTGTTGCTCAAATGTTTTTCTAAACAAGAATAGTAACTGTACAAAATAGTGGCAGAAGTAACAAGAAGTTGGGTAGCAAATGCTCTGTCCTGGCTCACTGTAAAGCAGGAGAAGTTATGCAGTAAGATATCTGCAAACTGGTGTAGGCACAGACAAAGTCATCCCCTGAAATACCATAGGTGTTGGTCACTTCAGAGGAAAACATAGCTAACAGTTCACTTTATTGTTGGCTGAGATCAGAAAAATAAGGAAATCAAATCATCAGACTAATTTGCTACACAATTAATCTGAGTAACCCTCTTCCAAAGAAGAAGAAAACACTATTAAATAGCCACCATAATATTTTCTAAATGTGAGACATTTCAGTGTTTCCATGGGAGCAAAGGAGAGACTTCCAAGTATTAGACTAGACACAGAGCTGAGGATTGAGCTCAGTAAGTTACTTAGGCATTCATGTGGATTTCAGCCATTATGTAGTCCCATTATCTCCAATATTTCAAACACTGTGAGGGCAGCCAGGGCAATGAGGAATTATATCCAATAAATAATAAAGAAAAACAAAAGATAGATTTGTGTGACTACATATAACCTCATTTCCCAAACAAAATTTTACTCATCTTTTTCAACAGAAAAGAGCAAGGATTTAGTTCTGTGTCTCTAAAACCTAGTTCACCATGATGTTCAGAAGCTCAAGACTGACAGATGGTTACCAATGTTCTTTATTAAAGGGATAGGTCTGAAGTGTTATTAAATCAAAGAGGAACTGGGAAAATGGGGAGAGAGTTCTGCCTTTGTTCTCTTTTGCTGTTTGTTTGGGGTTTGAGGGGTTTTTCGTCTATTATGAGAACTCCCCTGAAAAAGGTATATTTCAAATATGCCACTCTGGAGATGAGGTGATCCAAAGCACCATGAAGAATCCCATTTTGACTCGCTCTTTCAACATAAGATATATCATTAATGCTTGCTCCTCTGTCTCACAGAGATCACAGTGTGAGGCATAGTGTAATCAAACAACAAAATCTCATTTCTTCCCAAATTTATGACCCAAGTGCCTCAATATAGGCATTCAAACCTGGAGGACACAAAGATGTAATTCATCTGCATGAATGTTCCTACAGTGTAGGTGTGCTCATCTGAACAAGAGTGATTATTTTTGTAGCCAATGCAGAACTAGTTTCTGGAGTCCAAGGATATTAAGAACACTGCCCATATCTCCATTGATATATGGATCAGAAAATTTCTTATTCATTTTTTTAAATGGCAGGTAGATAGCTAGCTCAAATTGGTACACTTGTATTGCAGATAGCTGTCTACACAAAGATAGATGTCTGGTTTTATTGACAAATGTCAGGAGAAACCTCCACAATACTAATTTAGGATTTTACCTTATTTAAGGGCACCTACAAAATATTGCCATCTAATAGCAGCATACTGGTTTGAGTGGAGTTGGTGATGCTATCCCAACAGGTAACCAAGGAGGCTCATATTGCAAAGGTTCTGTCAGCTGTATGCTGTTGTTAGCCTTGCCACAAGAAAGACCAAAACCAAACTAAGCCTAGAAGTCAATTTACCTCCTCACATCCAGGTGACATCTCTGGCCTTACAAAGAGGGAATAATCTCTGCAGCTAATATCTCTGTGTGTCCCATCTGTGTATGCTGAGCCTTTACAGGTTTCATCTCCTTTGTCCATAAAGGTAGATTTGCAAGAAAATCCTTAATTAGGCAGAAGTCTTGATATACTCAGATAATACAATCCTAAGGGTCAATGTACAACACAGAAAGATATATTTTATCACACAAAGAGTTAGGACAGGGGGAGGGGAGGGTCAGAAACATCAGGATAGTACCTAAAATTCCTGGTAATATTGTGTGGAGTAAAAAGGAATAATAAGGAAAGCAAGAGAGGCATGTTGGGTATGTCTGCCACATACTGCATATAAAGTCCTGTTTTCCCAACTGAACAATTATAAACTTTGAGAATATAATCAGTGTAAAATGGTTTGCAAGGGAAAAGGAGGCAATGATCCAGTCAACACATTTAATTCTCAAGTGTTTAAGTGGAAAGTAAAACCTATGTAATGGTTTAGTGGAAAAAAACCCAGATTTGACCTCTTTGATGAAAAACTGTCCTTTTTCTGCCAAAGATGTGAGGTTCCTGTAAAATAAAGAAACAAGCTCTGTGCGCCTCCAAGTCCATGTACCCTGTGGTCTGAGGGGCAGGGAAAGCAAGTTTTCCCTTTTGTGCACTGCTCCTGTCCATGCTAGCAGGTTCTGGGAAACCGTGCAGGCTGCCCCCTCCACCTCTGGGGTATGTTGGAATACCTTCAAGTGAGGTCTTCTGGACCACCAATGTAGGTACCCATCACCCCTTGCCTCTGTGTGAGCCTGGAGAGAAATTGGGTCTCTTTTGGGAGACAAGTGGTTAAAACCCTTCTCTACATGCTCTTATCTGGGATGGGAACATTTCCAAAAATGGGAGCTGAATTTCTTCAACAATGAAAAGCCAGATCATGGAGGGATAAGCCTATAAAAATGTCTTGCAGATGAGATGAGAACTAAATAGAAGGGTTTTTTCTGTTTTGTTTTTGTTTGTTTGTTTGTTTCTTTGAACAGAAAATATGTGGTAGCTGAGACTCCTTTCAGTGAGCTTGTTAGCAGGAGTTGGGAAACAGAGATGCAGTAGACCTGTCTCTTTATGTCCAGTGTTTTACAGGAGAATAGCAAGATTTCTGGTTCAAAACATCGCACTAACCTATCTTAGTCTTGCTGAGCTCTATGCTTGACCAGGTGCTATGATACTACTACCAATTTCTCACATCAAGAGCTGATGAAAAATTAGTCAAATATCTATATGTATTTTGACTTTAACATTTTGTAGCAGCTTTAATCATGACACTTTCAATGTAAGATTTTAAAGTATCATTTTCTGGTGATAGAGGTTTATCATAGAATAATTTGTTAAGAATATAAACCACTTATCTATTAATATTATCCTGTAGTGTCAGTGGTTTATGACTAACCACATTTTAAAATCATAGAATAATTTGGGCTGGAAGGAACCTTTAAAGGCCATCTAGTCCAACCCCCTTGCAAGGAACAGGGACATCTTCAACTAGATCAGGTTGCTCAGAGCCCATCTAGCCTGACCTTGAATGTCTCCAGGGATGGGGCATCTACTACCTCTCTGGGAAACCTATGCCAATGTTTTAACACCCTCATTGTAAAAAAACTTATTTATATCTAATTTAAATATTAATGATCTGGTTCCTTTCCCCCTTATATAGATCTCTCCAGCTTGATCTGAGAATATAGTTTCCAGCAGGTTTGTAAATGTTCTTCTAACAAAACTGCAACATAAAATAGCTGCTGTTTTATCTGATACGAATTCTCAAGCTTTCATTTCAGTGATGAAACAAGAGCAAGCCAACATGTTGCTTATTAGCAGAAACACTGGGAATGCATGCCAGGCATTTGGATTAATCAGCTATAAAACATAAATATTTTAAAAATACTTTCCTCAGACTCTGTGTTTTATAGTTATTACATGACAGAAGGATGGTACTCAGTTTTCAAAATTGAATTAATCTGAAATGAAGAGCATTTGAAACTATTAATTCTTTGTCTTTTTATTAATCTTCTTACCTTGAAGTTCTTTTCTGTCTTGCAATCATGTACTAAGCATGGCAGTACTTCCATCATCTTACAGAAAAATTTTCCAAGCACAATACAATGATCATTATGCTTATCTGATCTGTAAATTACAGAATACCGTGCTTGAGATACCAATTATGGGAACTTAGCTGTGCAAACACACTTTCAATTAATTTACCTTTGATCTTTTGTGTAACTGTTTGTCATGAGAAAGGATTAATTTCTCAATTTCAGCACTTTTCAGTGAAAGCATTTGTACAAAGAAGGAAATATGCTTTCAAGACAGGGAGTCTTGTTAAGTAGAATGAGGCAAAAGTAGTGTGAGGGGTAAGAAATCATAAATGTTCTTTGTCACAAAAGGAAACAGGTGCAATTCTGTCACTTTAAAAGTGGGAGAAGAAATCTGTGAGACAGAAACTATGCCATATCTAACACTTCTCTATGACCCCAAGGACTACAGAAGGCCAGCACACAGTTTCTCCTCCCAACAGGCTGTGTCAGGAGCCAGCCCTGGTGCTCCTGGCTTCTCAGCTGTGCTGTTTTGGTTGACTAAAGCCATGGCCTCATGTAGCAGTGCCTTAGGCTTCCAGGATGGGCATCTGTAACATCTCTGGCCAGGCTGTCTCAGCTCAGTTCATGGTTGTTGCTTCTCTGCTGGGAGAGTGGCAATCCTGAGAAGAACTGGGTTTCATCCCCTCTGCAGCTGCAGATGACAGGATGACAGACTGCTACTGAAGCACTCTGTGGCTCCTCTTTGCCAGAAGAAACAAACTTTCACATCCTCATCCTCTTCTCAAACCACTGAGTACCTTGCAACCTGCCACTGGACGCTCTTCAATTCCTCAAGAACCCTCTTCAGCAGGGTGCCCAAATGGGACATTATTCCAGCTATGGCCCTACCTGCAGCAGGCAGAGCTTGTAGTGCAAACCACTCTTCCTAATGTAGCCCATTTCCCAATTTCTGCTTTTTCCTAGTCAGAGTGTGCTATTGGTTTGTGCTTGCCTGGGCATCCCCTGTATGCACAGGTCATTTCAGCAGGCAGAATTCTGCATCTCTCTGTCTTGAACCTCCCTTCTTCCTGGCAGGCTCATGGCAGTGCCCTTCCCCAGCAGACTTAGGTAGCCATTATGACATTTCTCAGTTACTGGAGTACAGCCACATGTCTGTGCTAGCATCCCAGTGCAGGAGGGCTGACAGCAGCAGATGGGGTCTCTCTGCAGACTTGCTTGCCTCCTATCCTTGGATACAGCTGGGCTGTGCCACAGCATTGACACTGAGCTGGGACCTCTGTACCTGTCTGCTTCTCTGCCTCAGGCAGAGTGTACTGGGGGAGCTGTTGGGAACACAGGCACCCCCTGCTCTCCCTGGGGTGTTTGATTGGCCCTGCACCTCACCTCTGGTTTCTGTGAGAAGAGCAAGGGTGTTCTGTGCCCGGCAGCCTAGAGGAGTTTTGTCTATGGCCACAAAGCAGGCAAATACCACATGGTACTTCAAAACACACAGCTGATGCGGATGTACCTGGGGGATGTGGTGAGGTTTAGCTCCCAGGAACAATACCTGCTGGGGTCGTGTGGATGCTGGTAGTCATATGTCAGCATGTGAGAATGTGGGGGTACCAGGAAGAAGGAAGGAGAGGGATTACAACAAGTCAGTGCTCAGCTGAGGGGCGTTTCTCAGAGCAGATTCAGCCCTCACCCCTGCCGTGCTAAGGGATGTTAAAGGTGAACAGCCAGAGTATGTAAAAGAGCACTGCAGCACTGGGAGGCAAAGTAAGTCCTTGCCAGAGATGTGCAGAAACTTTATGGCTGTGCTGGAAATTAAACCAAAGCATCCTATTTCTAGTACAGCATTTAACTGTCAGATATCTCCTCTCTAGGGAGCTAACCTGTTGTCAGGAGGGAAAATACCTGTGAAGCTACAAATTAGCGCTAAAGTGTATTCTTTCTGTTTTTCCCTAGAGTTTTGTAATTTTATTTTTATAAAATGCTGGCACTTTAAGGACAAAATTATCTTTCTTCTGTACTGTGCACTCTCAGGCACAAGTAAAACTTCGGTTTTGACAACTGACAAAGGATTAATGGGATGTGATGCATGTGTTATTTTCAGTTGTTCTTGGAACTGGGCTTGAATGAGTGTCCTCTGATGGGATGCAGTGAGTAAATATATAACTAGCAGGCCAAAGGGCTTTCCAGTCTCCTGTGTAGCTATAGTGAGGGCAGTAGGAAAATTAATGCTTACCCGTTGAATCCTGACACTCACGATAAAGCTGTGGCAGTGGTACAAAGCAGAGTCTTCCCTTTAGGGACTTCTCAATTTCCAATTTGATTGCCTCAGGGCTATCTTTCAAAGATGTTTTAAAGTATCTTTTAAAGAATGCTGTTTGCTTTGTTACTTTTTATTGTACTTAGTCTTTCATCCAGGCTTGGCCTAAGACCTGAATGAGTTCATGTGTATGTCCAAATGCAACGTTTCACTTACTGGTTCTGACATGATGTATTTTTATGAGCCTTTGCTCAGCTGCAGCTAGAATTAATCATTGAATTTCAGTGCTTTTCTCATCCATCTGAATCCAGGTGGAGTTTTATATGACCTTTTGTTTACCTTACATTTAGTGGGGGAGGGTTGGTCAATACCGTAACTAAATCTATCTCATACAGTCTCCTGTATTAAATCAATTGGGCATTAGGGAAAAGAGATTATAGGAGACATTCAAGGATCATGGAAACGCTCCTTGCTTCAAACTGATGTGTGTCTGGAAGTTTGCTAAGAATGTGCTTTTGGAGTGAAATTTATGGCCATGCATATCCGTATTGTACAGTCCCTCCACCAGCCAGAGTCCACCAGGTCATGCTGGCATGAAATGATGGAGTGATGCGCTGAAACCAGCAGCCAGCTACAGTTCTGGACAGGACACAGCAACATCAGTGCAATACTGCAATCCAGTGAATTTGTCACATTTGTAAGAGAAATATTAGGATTGATATGAGTTAATTATGGATGGAAATATTTGTGTGGAAGTTGCAGATGAAACAGTAAACAAAGTTTAGAAGGAGAGGTAAGATTAACAGTTCCAAATGTGTGATTTCATTCAAAGGAAGAGGAGGAACAAACTGACCTTAAGATAAGGTGACAAGAAGATGAAGAACAGGCTGGTGCCATAAAATAAGCAGATGAGTAAAGCAAGAATTAGGAGGGCTCAGTTGACATACTGAGGCAAAAGATTCCAAACAGCACCCGTTTCTACAGGGCACAAAAGCAAACCAGTATCAATTCTTCATTGTTAGCCCCGACACATATGTCTTAGTGTGGCTGAGCATATGTGTGTGAACATGTGAATGGGAGAAAATCAGCGTGGAGATACTGTAAGTCAAAATCACTTTTCCCTTCCATAAGACCCCACGGTGAATGAGTCTTACAGTAATTTGCTACAAATTGGACTTGCTGAGATGCAAGAGGAAAAAGCACAACAGAGCACTCAATGACGTAACAATTCTGATTTCAGGAGGATGTTTTTCTGGGCTTAGGTTGCACATGAAGGTGTAGCAAGTTGGCAGGTGTCACCTCAAGGGTCTGGACACTATATTACATGGAGTCTGGTACCCATAATCTGAAATATTTTAAATAAAGTGTAAAAGACACTTGAACAGTATCTGAATTTTGTGCTGGCCCACTCAACATTAAGGGTAATGAAAGCATAACTACGGTCAAAACAGGAACAGATGCACCATACCCAATCTTACACAAAAATAGGATCAAAACCATTCAGAAATAACCAAGACATATTGTCATCAGCCTTTCCAGTAACTTGCAACTGTTTTGTGTCAAATTTAATTCAATCCAGTTGAGACATGAGCCAAACTTTTATTTTGGCTACATATGTTCTAATTTTGCTGAAAGCTGGAACAATTATGGCCCCATAGCTCCAAATTTTAGTCTTCTCTTATTTTATAATCAAACTGGAAATATTAGCAAGTAGTCTTTTAAACTACATCAATTGCAGAATTAAAGTTACCTAAAAAGGAAGAATCTAGGGACAAGGAAGAGATGGGGCAGGAAGATTTTTGGCCATATGACTGACCATTAAATCCCTACAAAGGAAGAAGGCTCAGAGGAGGTGGTCAAGGG
Source organism: Margarornis squamiger (assembly GCA_035222235.1). Taxonomy (NCBI): domain Eukaryota; kingdom Metazoa; phylum Chordata; class Aves; order Passeriformes; family Furnariidae; genus Margarornis; species Margarornis squamiger. The sequence continues at coordinate 32,489,059 of JAWWTY010000037.1, read as the reverse complement.
TGATGTAATCATGAAGCTCAGGGAATTATGTAGGATGTGACTGATCACAGATGTTGCAAAGAAGCCAACTTCTTTGTAACAGGACTCCTTTGCAAAGGAGGGTGACCTTTGTTTTAGATAAGCAGCTATGAACAGTGGAGTGGCTCATCTGGTAGTGTAAATGTTTCTCGACAAGTTCATTAAAAGAGTGTAAATGTCTCCCTGAGTTAGCCAGAACAGCGTGGGGGAGTAAATATGTGGCTCCTCCTGACACAAAGTATAAAAACTAGACAACTAGCAAAAGTATTTTGAAGAGAACTGGCTTGAGTTAGCTCCAACCCATGTGCTCCTTCCTGGCAACTGGGGATGAACAGCATCATGACAGTGAGTATATTATAGAGATGGATAATGGGAATCACACAATTAAACTGTTTATTGCATTTCCTACATATATATTTTCCTAAGTCTAACTTACAGTCATATTGTGATTTCAATATATTATGCATTACTCTGCTAAATCAGAAATCCCATGTAACATCAATTATCTTTAAACAAGTACATTTGACAATAAGCGTTTCAGTTTTCTTATGTGGAATATCTAAAAGAACTCAGTCAGGGAGTACTGGACTCTGACAGGCTATTCCTGTCTTCTTTCAGTACCGGGTTGCCCTGGGAATGCTGTTGATCTCTGAGAAAGTGAGAAGAAACAGTATTGGCTTGCCAAAGCTGCAGTAACTTTGCTGTGAATGCAGTTCTACACTCTCCTTTTCTTCAACAACCCTTGTGCACAGACCAAGTTTGACTAATCACCATGTGTTTACTAATGCATATGATACGACTTTTGAAGGGATTTTTTTTTGTCATTGCAATACTTCTTTGCAACATAATAATAATAATAACAATAATAATAGAAAATATTTAGAGCTTCTTTTTTCAAATTGATGACATTTAATGTTTGGACCTCTTGGAAAACCTGGCAATGTGTATTTGGAGATGCCTAATCCCTAAATTTTCTTGGTTGCTTTGAAAATTCCCTCTCACGAGTATTTTAAAGGCAATTCTTCTATTAAAAGTCTGATGGATTACCGTCAAACCCTTACTCCCAAGTATTTCTTTTAAACTGACAGCAGAGATGGAGTGCTGCACAACTTTGATACCAGCCTTAGCACAGCTCATGGCATGCAGTTCACTGCAGTATTCCTTAAGTGAAGAGACAGCTTTGCAAGTCTGATCCTGCACATTCCAAAATGAGAGAGATTCAAATGTTTCCCTCTTCATAGAAGAGGCCTATTTACCTTTCAAACTATGTAGTATGTAATTTTTTATTCTTAGCAAAGACTGCAATAAACATCATGCCCTAAAGTGTTTGATATTTTTCATTTCCCGTGATGAGGAGTGTGACTCCCCTAACCTCACAGAGTATTATAAGAATCTGCCAATGGCAGGCATAGGGACTGTTTTTCTCTGGACATGGCTCATTTATAACCAATTCCCTTTTCAGTGGGGATAAATTAGAGAGAAAAGACTATTTTGAATATTGTTTTCCTAAAATCCCTCAGTCCTCCTAACTCTAGGCCAAATTAAGACTCCCAGTTACACTATATCTCTCTAATATTGCTAAAGTCAGTGGTCTCTTCCCCTTCATTTTTCTCTCTATTTTAATAAGTAAAAACTGAGGTAGAACTGGTGAATTTATTCAGTTTGGGTGGATTTTCTTGCATTAAATTTTTTTAAAGAGAATTTCCTTTAGAAATAGCAATCCAGTAATCCCAGTTGAACCAGCACTGTATGACAAATTACAAATGCCTTGAAAGCAAGTCATAATCCACTACAGAACTCCCCTCTACTCCCTGCTGTAAAAATATTTATAGCTAGAAATAAAAAAAAAGCATACACAAAAAGAAGATATAAATGGCAAATAATAAACAAGCACTCAAGAGTTGAAAGTCAGTAGAAAATTTTAGATGACCCCAAATGATTTCCCATTTTTTAAAAGAACACTCTGTCCACTTCATGATTTGACCAAGGTAAGACAAAATAAAGAATGAGGCAAGTGCTTTTATGGCATGTGTCAAAAGCTGGGAAAGGAATGTGTGTGAACTTTTAGGGAGTTTTTCTATTAAGAATTAATATCTCTTAGTTAAAAACTTAGTTAAAATATCTCTTAGTTAAAATAGTCACAGGGGGCAGTTGAAATTTATGGCCTACAGATATCTGCCTGGGAGAGATGCAAGTGGGAAATGACCTGCAAGTCACTTCACTGCTGGTAGAGAAAACACTGTAAAACACTGAATTTAGTGACATGTATGGTCTCACACTGCTTTTGTTAACAAGGATAAATAGATAGTTCCCGTGTTGTCTTCAGTGTCTAGTGGCAATACAAACCAGGGATCCATCCGTTTGCAACCTCTGACAAGTTTTAGACACCCTGAGAAGACTCAGAGGTAGACATTTGTGTATGTGGGAAAACAGCAATACTCAGTGTAAAACCTTTAGACATACAAAGATTTAAATGTTTAATACCTAAGTGCTCAATTCAGAGATTCATCCCTTTCAACAAGAAAGGTACGGCAGGAGCTCAACGGTCGGGTTGTCTCCTCCTGTCTTCTGCAATCGGTGACATGGAAATGGAAAGCTGAAGGAAGGGAAGGAGGGGCATTTGTTGCCACAGCAGTACGGGCAAGGAGAAAGGCAGCAGTAGAGGGATACAGCCTTGAAAGGGCACTGATTCCCCCTCTGCCAGGTCTGCCAAATACTGGGGTGAAGAGAGCACAGAACTACCCGGGGCACAGGGTCAGCATGACAGCTAATGTTTGTACACTGTGCTTGGAAACAAATAGGCTGTTAAATGTTTATTAAAGGCATGCTACAGAAATCAGTGCAATTTCTTGGTGCTGTACAGCATTGAGCTGAAGACTGCCTGGTGGGCAGTGCTATATAACACAGGTTACAGCCTGCTACCAGGATTGGAGTTGGGTAGGGACTGATCTGCTGCTTCTGGAGGATCTCAGGGTCTGGGGATGCACCTGATAGCCCCAGTCCCAGTATGAGACTTAATTTCTCCACTAGCTTCTGCATTCTACTGCCTCCTGTGATTCTGGATCCTGGTGCAGTACCAAAATACTTGAGACAGGGGCCAGTGGGAGCAAGATGGTTATGTCCTCTTTGGGTTTTCTCCAGTAGAACTGGGCCTTTTCTGCAAGATGCAGATCTCACTCACCAGCAAATGACTCAGGGATGCAGGTGTCATGGAGCAAGTCACTGAGAAATAGTGAAGACCTGAGAATTACCTGCTCTGTTCACTGTTGGCAGACCAGCTGTGAGGGAATCAAATAGTTAAGGGCTGGAGAAATGTACAGGTGTGAAAAAGAGGAAAAAAAATCCCATGTGTCAGTGCTTTGCAACAGCAGGTTGTGTGGCTAGTGGCTCATTGCAGAAGCAAGTAACGCTTACATCATCCCTGGTTAACAGAAGCAGCCTTTGGGCTATGAGATAGTATTCATTTCAGGGTCCTTACATGAGTGAAGAGGCTTGAGGAAGTCCATCCAAATCAGTGTGAGACTTCAAGAGGAATTAATGTACTTTTGAAGCTGAAGATATAAGCAAACCTAAAAGCCCTGCTCTTTTTAGCTCACTGTTGTGTTTATTGATTTTGGTTGGGTTTTTTTTAGCTGAGTTTGTCTTTTATGACAAATACTATATTAACTGACTCTCCCTAACTTCTTGGGTCATGACTGCTAATAGGAAGAAGATTACAGCACAAATATGAACTTTGCAAGCTCTTACCATGAGCTCTCCCTGTACTCTTCACCCTAGGGACAATTCATCTCTGACCTATGAGTACAGTTCTCAGCAGACAGCTAATCTGTTCTATAAACAAACTGATTTCAATTCCCTTGGAAAAAAACCCAACAAATAAATGTACAATCTATGAAATCAATGTTCCAATCCCAAGCAGAAGCAGACAGCCACCATTCAGCATCTGGGCTGGTTTTATTTTATGCCCTCTTGATGGCACCTCTGCAAATCATCAGCTGTAGTTGATAATGAATAAGCTACAGCTGTAGCTGTAGCTCAAAAGGCCATGTACCTTTTTTTTTCTTTTTTTTTTTTTCCCTATGAAGGAGAATGGAGCAGTTTGAGAATCCATGAAACTTAGAGCTTAGAACTGAATTTATATCTGTTCTAGTCAGGAAAGAAGCAGAAAGGAGCAAGGAAAAGTGCATGACTGGTACTTTTCACATAGTTAAAAGATATGATTTAATTCCATTGTGTGACTGACAGTAGAATAATTATTTTGTCATTAACTACAGCAACCAAAGTCTTTTGCACTGAAGTCATCCCTAACTACAAAGACTTGTAAATCCTTTATGATCTGGGACCTGGAATTTCTCCTCACATTCTGCCACCTGCCCAAGTACAAGCTGTGATTTGGTGTAGCTCTCTGTAAGTGAAGTACGTCTTGACTCTTGACACTCCACCAGCTCTTTGGATATCAAGGCCATAGACATCCCACAGTTTCTAGGAAGGTTCAGAGGTGCTGGATGTAAGGTGCACAGTCTCAGTACTCTTTCCACCCCCCTCACTAACTACAGTGATTTTCCTGAACAGTACTGCAAATCCCTCAGTTTGGTATAATATAATCACATTGTTGTAATATTGATGTAATATTTGATGTAAGATAGAGTCTGCTGAACTAGATGAGCTGACTTTCTCATACAGGGAACTTCTTTGAATGCTTTAGGCTCACTGCTACATTGTGCTATTGATGGAGAAGCATAATCCTAATTAAGTTTTTATTTAATTCATAGAAAAAGCTAAGGAAAAAAGATTTTGTGATATTTTTCTAATTCTGTTTTGGCAAATATTAGCTAAATGTAGAAAAAATGCTCCATGGAAGACTGTGAGTCACCACACACCCATTACTATCTGTATTGTAACATAAGAGGTTTAACCCAATACCTCCAAGGCTGTAGAGCACCCCTTGCCCAGCACTGCTTCTCACCCCTGATAGGTGTTAGAGCTTGCCTTGGAGCACAGATCAGGACTCTAGATCTTCCCTAGAAATTATGGGGTGAGACATTTAATTTGATTGTGAACAGACTTTGCCCAGAAAATGTCTTAATGATTGCTCAGGTTCCAGCACCACTTCAGAAAGTACCAATCTCATGTACATTTCTGAGAAGTGCGTTACATGAAGAGGGAGGAACAGATTTCTGCATTATCTTGCAAAAATCCTGGGTGTTTGGTTCACTTTCTAGGACATCTTGCAAACAAATGCACTGCTTAGAGACATGTTGTGGAACACTGCTTTTGTCTGGCCTCTCTTTGGAGATGATGAAAGTAAATCGGTAGGTATGAGCCAGCCTGCAGATTCAGATGCTCAATTTACAGAGATAGGTCTGAATACCAAGACAGAGCACATTAGATGAGGTGATTCTGAGCATCTGGAGACATGCTGCAAATTTTGAGCTACAAGCTATGAGCTGTACAGCCAGGTGCAGATAAAATATCCTTTGCATGAAGAAAACTTTTGGTCCATAGTACAGAACATGCACGGATAGGAGCTAGTGACAGACCAATCAAATCCAAACTTACACCAGTGTCCCTGAAGCTGCAGACTTTGTAGTTCTCTGAAGTCAAATCTTTACTGTAACCCTAATGGCAGGTAGGAGGTGAGGCAGAGGTCACCAGTACCATGGGTGGCCCAGATCAGAAATGTGAGAAAGGAGAAATGTGGGTGTAGGGCCATGTACACATTGGCATGTCTTTTCCAGTCCTGGAGTCCCTGAAGCTGTTGACTTTGTGGTTCTCTGAACCCTAACCCTAACCCCAACAGCAGCTTGGAGATAAGGATTAGGTCCCCAGGATCATGAATGGCCTAGGTTTAAAAAGTGTGGAAGGAGCAATGTTGATGTGCTGCTGTGCTTCCTTTGGTGTGTATTTTCCACCCCCAGTGGCCCTGGAACAGTTGGATTTGCTGTTCTTTGAACCCTAACCCTAATCATAAAGCTAACTGCATTTTGGGGCTGCAAGTATGGGCTCCAGCACCATGGGTGGCCCAGATTAGAAAGGTGTGAAACGAGCCATGTCAGTGCAATGTCATGCTTCCCAGCCCTATTGTCCTTGGAAATTGAGTCATGAAAGAGTTGCTCTGTGTTCCTCTCCATTCTGTTATTAATAAGGCTTGTGCTTTATTCTAACTTACCTCACAAAGAATTTGAAAATATCTTAGCAGTTCAGTGCTTTGTCCATTTACCCAGCTCTCACTGCCATGGGAATGTACTTTCTTCCTGGCACAAGGTCCTACATTTTCCTTTCTCTTTGGGAAACATGTATCTTCAAGCTGCATGCATCTGGTCAAGATGTAAAGTCTTGTTCTCTGAAAAGTGCATTTTTGTATTTTCTCTTAAAAATGCCATTGGTTGTAGATTTTAAACAATCTACAACCATAAACTGTGCTAATCCAGATTCCTAGACTGCTTTTCTGTGGTTGTATAGTTACGTGTCTCCTTCTGTCATGTTTTCCCACACTGTGATGAAGTGGCAAAATAGGTTTCCATTCAAAATGCCAATTACATGAAAAAAGAGGCCCATAAGATGCATGTTTTTGCTCAGACAGTCCCAAAATTAACTGGGATGGATGAAAATTTCCGTGTCCAGTATTGTATTTCTTGGTTTTGTCCCTCAAAATATATGGTTATGCAAAATCACAATAACAGGTTTCTTCACCAGGTTTAAGTTTTTAATACAAGGCAGATGAGACTTTTCAAAGAAGCACTGCAAAGATTAAAAAAAAATATTCTTATGTTTTTATCTTTTTGACAAATATTGAATTCTTCTTTTTCCATTCAGAGGCAATCAACTCAAAATAGCCAATAGTATCTAAAATTGTGCACTATGAAAATTGTACTCCAGAACTCTGTTCCTATATGCCTTAACAAAACTGAACAGACAATCTTTACCATGAATTTCCCAAGATTTTTTTTCTGCTTATTTTGTTGTGGTTTAGCCTTGTAGCAAAACAAACAAATAAATAAATGAATAAGATGGTCATGTTGTTCTTTTTTGCTTCACATAATGGCAATGATTTTATTTCAGTGTTTTAGGATCCTTAATTTGGAACATCACCATGCAAGAAATTTGTAACTGAGGTTCAACCTATTCATCAGTTGCCTGAGATGCACTTACACACCTATGAATCAACAATACAGTCTATGAGTAGGACATTCCTGCAGCAGTTCAAGCTAGTCCATCTGGCACTCCAACAGAAACAGGACTTGAATTTGTAAACAGACTACTGCTCTATCATGTCTGGATAAACTCAAACCTCTCTCTCCAAACAACATTTTGTGATACAGAACTCCATAACACTGTTCATTGTGCAGAGAATTAAAAATATTTGGGATACATGAGGATGATGTATTCAGATCTACCTGAACAGTAACCTGCAAACAGTGGTACAACAAATTAACAGCATTTTCTTTAGGTCACAGAATATTCTGAGTTGGAAGGGACCCTGAAGAATTAGCAAATCCAACTCTTAAGCAAATGGTCCATACTGAGACTGAACCTGCAATCTTGGCTTTATTAACACCATGTTCTAATCAACTGAACTAATTTCAGGCTCTGATCATGCCAATTTCTTATGCAACCAGATTTTTTTCTTCGTCATTTTCCATAAGAAATGTTGAGGGCATGAGAAAGGGTGATGCTCGTTTCCCTGAGGAACCATCAGGACACAGCCAGGTTGAATAGCCACATCTGGGATCTGGGAGACATTCTAACATCACATAGTGTAATAATTGTCACCAGTAGACAATTCTGTACTTCTGTCTTTTTAACCTACGTGTCATTTGCTTTCCAAGACTCTCAGTCAAAAGGTTTTACTGGAGTTCTCAGAAAAGTAATTTCCTTGGCAAAAATTGCCCTCTCTCAAACCCTGAATTGTTTATACATCCCACATATCAATTAAGCAAGTCTACTCCAGATTAGTTTCCCTGCCTGAGAAGAAAAACATTTTCCATTTTTATGTGCATTTCTTATGACCAGTGTAAAAAAACCACTTGTGGGATGCAGAAGTGCTGACACATTTATAACAGTATTTGGCAGCTCTGAAAGACAGTGTTTATGTTTTGCAAAAGTAATAGCAAGGCATGTCTGCACCTTCTAGCATGCAGCACATAGCATCCTTTCCTACAGTATATGAGTTATCACGACTCTGAATTATTCATGGCCTCTGAAGTCAAGCTGTGGATGCTCTCATGGCTGATTGCTGTCTTCCTGATCCCCTTGTCTATTGGGGTGACTACAGACTGGAGTTTGTGTGAAGGTTTCCAGCAGAACTTTCAGATGTTTTTCAGCAGCAGAATTAAAAAATTTAGCAGTGTTTTTCATTCTCAGATATGTTCTTGGGCACATGTGTGTGTGCTTTGTGAGTGTAGGATGTAGATGTGTATATATACACAGGAAGCATAAAGCTCAATGGACTCAAGTGTTACCAGAACTGCAGTGATTATCTTACTATGTATATGTAACCTTCAAGTAACAAAACATATCAAACAGAATATTATAAACTTTCCAACTTGAAAGAAAACCTCCACATCTCCTCATGTTATTCATCACCCAGTATTCAAAATTGGAATGTAAAACATTTGAATGAAATATCCCATCAGTTAATAAATGGATTAAATGTTAGCTACACCAGCCTAATTTAATCTGTTTTTTCAAGCAGTGTCAAAATGCTTGATAGTTTAAAAGCATAATGCAAAGTGGTGTTTCTTGTGAAATCTGTTATGGGGAAATTTATCTGTCCTGCATGATTTAGAAAAGATCACTGGCTTTTATCATGGGGCAGACAATTCTGTAAGCAAGGCACAAACTCTAGTTATTAAAAAGAATATGGCCAAAACAGAAAAATGTGGATATGGCAATTTACAGGTATACAATAACCTGTATCTACCTCATGTTTATAATTGCCACCCTGTCCAGGAAGCCAAGGTCTTTTTAGATTATTAAAAAAAAAAAAAAAAGTTTAAATTAGGATACTTTTGTCTTTATTTCATTGCAATTAAATGCGATCTTAACTTTATAAATCATATAATTCCTTCCACCATATGCAAAGTGAAAAGAGCCATTTTGCAACATGATAATGAAATGAATATTCCTCCAACAACACTCTCATATCAGCATTCAACTGAAAACTTTATCCTTTTCCTTTCAAACCATAAGTTTCCCTTCCTATATCTTCTAAGAGCAAACATGAAAATACGGTTTTTGGAAATGAGTTTCACTTTTTATTTAACTGTTGTGAGACAGGATCATAAGAGTTTGAATCTTTGTTTAAGAAAGGAAAATTGAGGCCCTTGAAGTCACAGATGTCCTGAACATCTGGCAAAGAAAATCAGCCTTGATGTCAACAACACAGTCCATGTTAAAAATGTAGTGGTAAAGTGGTGCAGGTGGGCAGTACTACAGCTGTTCCCTAAACAACACTGCTAGTTACCTAGGGGAATTGCTTTGTCCTTTGGAACCATACCACAAAGCTCACATGAGCATCCTAATATGCCATGCAGTGGCTGTGAGAACTGGCTTTACATTTGCAATCAGCGGAAGACACTAAAAAACATCTCTGCTTGGTTTCCATAACAAATGCAAGACACTTCCCCACCAGCCCTGGAAGAGGATTCAAAGCATTGTCAGATGAAGAAAAATGACAATTTAGGTTGGTGACTGATGAGATCTCTTTAAATTACCACAAGCATTAATTTGAGTCCCCTGTGTCTCTTATGCTCACAGTTTTCAGCCTTTTATTTCCATACACAGAACTTTAATTTCTATCAGAGTTCTCCTACAAACACCTAATTTCTTACTTCTGAAAATCCCATTCTGCACTGAAATTCCTTTGCTATGCACACCACTTTATTGTTAAATTACTTATTTTCACCTTCTCCAGCAGTCAACGTCCATCCACACCTTTTACTAAGGCTGCATGCACGTTTTGGTGTTTATTGCATGTGCCTTTAGAATTTGCACAATGTTGCAATATTCTGCACATATCTGATGCCTAAATTCATGAAAAAAACTCTCAAAACAGTATTAGTGGAGATAGATAAAATAAACCTCTATTGGAAGCTTCCAAGGTGCACACTGAAAGTATGTGCACGCGCATAAGCCAGATGTTACAGCTTTTATAACTTTCTAACATATGTGATATCTATAACCAACTCATGGTACCCATTTCCCTTGGTGCCCACCCTCAGAACTGTCCTTTGGATCTTCTCCAAGGGCTCTGAGCTTTCTCTTCTGTTTTGTCTCCAAGCTATCTTATAATTCTTGCAGGTGCTTCTTCAAAACAACATTTCCTTGGCAAAGTGTGAGAAAATGTGTAGTGATTTCTAAACACCACCTAATACGTGAGCAACCCAGGAAAATCCAGTCAGCCCACATAATTGTAAAAATCTACAAAATACACACTAAAATCCTTAGTCGTCAGTTTCCCCCCTTTAGAGACTTGACAAAACTTACATCTTGTCCAGTCTCTACCACTTATCATGATGATGACAGAACTGATTAGTGCAGTGAGCTATTATACCGACACTAATCATGAATAGAAACAAGATGAACAGATGTTTTAATGAGGCCCAGTTTGGTAACCATGAAGTAAGTATATGGAAGATGCCTTTAAAGAACAATGAGACATCTTCGAGAGTTATCTGATGTAGAATTTGAGTTTGTTTCCAAATTTCAGCCAAATTTGTAGTACAAATCCAACAATAATTTTTATGACCTTTTGGACTAGAGCCACATGCAAATTCCAGTTCCAAACCTGGATCCTGGTTACCAGCTGTATAGGTAATAAACACAGAAAGAAGAGTCTAAACCACATTTTCATCTGTATCAGTCTCTGTTTTATTGCTCTTTTCAGGAGGAGGGGCTCTCTTGACACTGGAGTAGTGGATCCAAAGCCCTTTGTCAACAATTTTGACTGCAGTGAGGGTGATCGGCAGGACTTGTAATGGTCCTCTCCACTCAGCTTGCAGGGGAGTCACTGTCCCACCATCGGATGTAAACCCTGTCTCCAGGTTGGAACAGATGTGCAGGAGTATCCAATCCTAGGGGTCTGGATAACACAATATATCTCTGGAGTCTCTGCAAAGTAGAACTTAAAGGCATTAAGTATTTCTGTAAATCTATTTTCCCTCTCATGTGGATTTATCCTGGAATATGTGGAATTTGATATGGCTTGCCATATAATATTTCATAGGGACTTAAGTTATCCCTCCACCTAGGTTGTATGTGGATCCTTAGTAAGGTTATAGGCAAGGCCTGAACCCATGTCGTAGATGTCTCTTGGCAATTTTATTTACTTCAGCGTTAAGGGGACAATTCATATGTTCAACTTTGTCACTTGCCTGAGGTCTGTATGCAGTATGCAAGTTTCATTCAATCCCCAGAATTCAGCTAACCTCCACCACCACTGCTGTAACAAAATACTGTCCTCTATCCAAAGACATTCCCAAAAGAACCCCAAATCTTGGAATTATATGATTGAGCAAAACTTTTACCACTTCTTTTACTGTGTTAGTGCGACAGTGATAAACTTCAGGCCATCCACTGAAAGTATCAACCAATACCAGTATATACCTGTACCCTTCTATACGTGGTAACTTAGCAAAATCTACTTGCCAACAATCTCCAGGAAGGTTCCCAGTCAATTCATCATATTTAAGGGCTTTGATCTAAAATGTATCATCAGAGCTGAATTGTGAATGATATAGATTCATTTCTGTCAGACTTTAAATGCTCAGACATTTATTATACCAACAGAAAACTTTCATGCAACTGCCCCAGTAACAAAAAACCAAATAGCCATACAGTAGATGTTTTCAAGCAGTGATATATTACTGTGGACGTTTTTTATTATGTTACGACTTGCATGAATTCCTCATTACTTCCAATTTTTATTTTTATGAGCAGCTCTTTAATTTAGAAATGTGCTTCAATCTATGTCGCAAAGCATTTGTTCTTCACACTCTACTGAGGGGTTAACAGTCTTCTGAGTTACATACATTAACAATCATGAGAATTTTATAGAATCTTACATTACAATTAATAGACAAATGCCATGCACTAGACATTTTGGGGCCATGCAGACAGATTATTGTATAACTGACAACTGCAGTAATGACAAATGAACTTTTCAAATACACGTTCATGTGTGAGGTGGAGACCATTATGGTTCATACTGCTAGTGACCCAAAGCTATGTAGCCTTTGGGTAGGGACACCCCTGCTGCAACTGTTACAGTCTTTCTTGTAGGCAATGATTAACACTATAAAATGAAGGTCTGGGACACAGAAGTGTAAGTCAGCATTTGGTTACAAAGGAAATAAGCTCCTAAAGACAAATAGCATTCATTATCATTAAGATACTGTCTATGGAGAATAGATTAGCTCTGGAAAAAGAAGGTGACACTCTTTATGTCTCTTAAGATCACTGTCAAGGGTTTCACTCACTTTGTCTGTTTAACTCCCTGTCAAGGAGCCTCCAGAAACAATCAGTCAGATTTGAAGACACCTTGAATGAAAAATACCAGCAATTAATTTATTTGTAGTTTGTTCTAGACCTTGACACAGCTGCCTGTTTCTTGCAGGATACTTTAGCTGGTTGTGTCACTCCATCCAGACTCCATTGTCATGATTCTGGCTCTGCAGAGGGTTTTCTGTACCGTTAAGGACAATTTTACTTTAGCAAAAAATGAAGAGGTTTTATATTTTTCTATTTTATTTTTTAAATTTATATATATATTTTAAATTTATATATATATTTTAATTTAAAAATTAAAATTTGGAAGCTCACAGGCACCTCTGCATCTGCTTTCCCCTGCAGACCTGAGGCTGAAGCATCCTTAAGTAACAGGCCCATCACTGGCAGGATGTTTCCTCAAAGATGAGTTTAGGCACTGAGCTGAGTTTTATCTGAGTTTAGATAATCTGTCTGAACACCTCATCGGGTCCATATAAATGAATACAAATAGACTTTGTTCCCAGATGAAATTGTGGGTGTTTTTCCACAGAAAGATAAGTCTTGTGGTGAAGGCATTTAGAAACCAAATTTGCCACCAGGAGGAATCTGAAAACTCACACCCTGCTCTTCTCCGGTTCTCCTGCAGTCACTGGTGGGAGTGGGAATCCTGAGGGGTGGTGATGGTGCAGGGGGTCCCGTGTATCCATCATCATGGATGTCTCTTGGACGCAATCTTTGCCCTGATGCTAACCCTGCTGAAGGACAGCCACCCAGCTGAGGTGGGTGATTCCACAGTGGTTTGGGGACAAATAACGCTGGAAGAGCAGGGAGAACTGGTGCTGAAAGAGCAACCCCTTGAACTGTGTGAATATTTGGACACTCTGAAGACGAAGACTGTCTTTGCCTCAGTGTTTAAAAGAAAAAAAAAAACAAGTAAAACAGAATCACAAACAAAGAAGCAAACAAACTCAAATCCAGGCGAAAGAAGAGGCACTGTCCCTCGTCAGAGGCAGCCCCTGTTGCCATCGGGATGCCCAGCTCGCCATCACACCGGCACCACACTGTGGTCATGTGCTGCTACTGCAAGGCTTTCGTGCTTCTGAGGCGCATTTTACCCCCTGGGGAAAAACATTTTTCAAGAAAAACATTTATCCTATGGGATAAAATAAGGCAGGGATTCTGAAATACGAGCTGCCCCCTGACCCTCCCGTGACCAGCAGCGGATAGGTGACATTCCAGGCATCCCACACGGGAGCAAAACCCAGGGACAGAAGTTTCCAGGAGTGTTACTTGAAAAGCCTGGGGGCTGCTGGATTTCCAAAGATCTTCCCCACAAGCTAAAAGAGCTAGTCTCCATCCGTAGCATTTTCCAGGCAGGACTGGAATCACAATGATCCCTAATGTTTGTGCCACATGGCACACACACACCCTCTGCCGTACTCAGACATGCACTGGACCGTGACTTTGGATATCTACACAATAACTTGTATCGTCCACTCCCCATAGTCTTTATGTATCTCACAGATAGCAGATGTAAATAACATACTGATGTCATCCTGCACACTACCATGGAATAAGGAATCTATCCTGCCTTTCCTTTCCGTCCAAGGCTTGTCTTCCTTAGATTTCTGTTATTGGTACAGTCTCTACAGGAGAGAATTATACACTCCTTAATGTCAAAACCCGATCTTTTGAGATTGAAGTATTTTCTTATTTCACTAAAATTTATCAGTATTAATTACTCAACACAGAAAACTCTTGACAGTTTAAGAAATATCAATCTGTGGCAATTAAACACCAGCTGGTACTCGGAATTTAGAAAAATGGTAACTGTTTCAGAACACGTATTGTAACTAACTGGTCCACAGGGGCTTTGGCAGTGACTGATCTTGCCAGGTGCTGCACCAGCCTTTCTGTGAAATTGCAGGTATGTCAAACACTTAGTGCTCATATACTGCTTTCTGCTGGAATAGATGTTTTATTGATTGATATATGTTCTATATGTCTGAGGTCTTATTTCCTGTAGTTCCCATTTACTCTTTTTTCCAAATATTGATTTAAATAATGCACTGTAAGTATAATAATGGCCCCCAGGTTGGGAAAATCTGATTCACCAATCAATCCGATACCTCTGCATGGGGAGATGGAAATGCAACTAACAAAAAAGGACATCTCAATATACACTGAAAAATGTGTGAGCATTGCCAGACAACTAATTATTTTATCAATTTATGAAGAATAAACTGAGGAACAAATTCTTGATATTTGAGCAATTACCAAACAAGTTCAGAAAGATAACATGGAGAAATTTCCTAGGGTGCTGCTTTTCCTTTCCTGATGATTCCTTGCAGTTAGAGGTTGTCTTTGCAAAATTTGCAAAACAAGTCACAGAGATTTTTTTAACAGCTGAAGATTTTTTTTTACACGAACACTGAAAATAACTGGACTGATTTAAAACTGAAAGCTAAGAATGTAGAAATAAGTAGATTTAGAGAGTGGGTTAAACCACACCAAGTGAAACTTGCTGCCTCCTTGAGCACTCCCTTGCTCAGTCATGTCACAGGAGCAGAACGTTAGACATGAACAGCATCCTGTTCTGGTCAGTAGCAATGGTAGATGACTAGGGTAAGCAGAAAAGCAGGCAAACATGTAGTGATCTCTTCCCAACATGATCCCACATTACTTCCACCAGGTTGTAGCTCACAGGCCTCTTCACTTGGTCTTGTTATAATGATTTAATTTCTTGTTTACAGTTGTTGTCTCTTGCTAATGTGGTCATGTCCACCAATGCACCTGGCTCATTTCAGCTCACAATCCCTGAGAGGCACCACTCCCACAGCTCAATACAGCAACACTAGCAGGAAGCTGACAAGGAGTAAGGAGAAGGAGAAAAAGGCTGGACAACATAATGAGAAAAAGCTCTCAACTTGTAATTGTTCATTCAGAGCCCTTATAACAGGATTTAAGTATTAAAGCTTATTACAATGATATTGATAGAATGCTGCTCCACCAAAATCCTGCTCCCAAAGGAGTCTTGAGATGAAATACAGGGAAAAATACACAGATTCATCTTCATATTCTTGTTCCACTTCTAAACTGTCCAAATTATTATTACTGAAGCAAAGTGCTAAAAACATTTTGGAGGGAGCTATATATGCAAACTATGATGAGCAGAAAGAAATAGTGGTATTTAGTTAAAGAATTATAGATTGCATGTCATCAGACTACTTATTGGATTGCTTCTTTTCAATTAAAAATCATCCTTTGTTTCATATGAATTAGTAATAATCTTTTATTTCTGTCTCTGTATAAAATATTTATATAAACACATGCAACACCAATGATGGTTTAAATTATATTTCTTTGTTAATCTATAAACTGCTTTATTTGTCCATGACATACACTGAGAGAAGCTTCACAGCTGATATGCAAGATGTTACACCTAAATCCAGTAGACCGGTCCCAACAACAAAGCAGCTGAAATAGCACTTCTTTCCTGCTTTCTTGTATTCCTTGTCACTCAGTTTTTAAAAACCCATGAAACAGTAATAGCAATCACAGTAAGTATTGCTCTCACATTGTCATTTTGGCAAGGTCCTGACATAGTAAGGACCCCATGGTTAAGTAATGGAAGGCACATATCTGACTTGACAAAAAGAAAAAAACACAGACTTTCCCTACCATTTCTTTATAACAATGTGATTCTGATTTTATAACATTTGGAATAAAATTACTTCATATTTTTGTTTGTAAATTCCCATTTCTTCTTTACACAGACAATTCTCAGGCCAGAAAATGTTTTGTTGCTTAAGGAAGAACAAATGGAATCTCAGATTGCAGTCTGGAATAATTGCGTCAGTCAGCAGGGAATAGACTCCTCTGCTCTTTCCTCTTGAGATTGCCCTTAAAAGCTGCTTATAGTCCTAACCACTTAAGTAGAAGAAAGATGTAAGTACCCTGAAAGTAACGGAAAGAGCAACAGGGATTAAGGGGCTGCAGAGATTAATTTACGAAGAACTATTTTTAAAGCATTGCTCTTCACAGACATGATTTTATCCTGTGTGGAAGTGCTCCTTATAACCACCACCACTGTAGGCAGCCAGGGAAAGCCACTTCTCTCACCATTGTCTGTAACCTGTAGGTGATCCTCCCATTAGTTTTTAATCTTCTTCTTCTTCTTTTTTTTTTTTTCCTTCTTTCCACCTTCCTCTGAAGTGTATAATATTTGTAGGCCATAAACTTTCAGGTGAATAACAAATTGCTGGGGCTACAAGGCAAAGTACAGATATGAAAATGTGCCTGGCTATCTCAGGAACTCCTGGCACAGAGATATATTTGACTGTGATTCAGCCACCCAAAGGAAGCAGTGCAAATATCATAATTTAAAATATTTTATATAAGATCAGACTGTACTTGAGTGAAGGTACTCCACTGTTTACATTTGTGTATTATCCTTCACAGCCTGATCTCAGAGTGCTGAGCCAATAACAACAAAAGAAAATTATTAGCACTTACTGTTCAGGAAACCAGTATTTCTTTAGTTTGTTTTAAAGTACCAATTTACAGACTGAACAGTGGATTTCATAACTTAGTTCACAAAACAGAGTTGCCACATGTCCCTATCTCTAACTGACCTGAGTTAAAAACTGAGGCAAAGCAAGAATGGCACCCTGCTCCTTCAGACTTTAACGCACTGCCCTCAGGAACATAACCAAAAAGCAGGTTAGTGGAGATGGCTCCAAAGCCCTGGTTCAGGACTCCGAATGTGAATGAAGCAGACTGTGAAATCAGTATGCAACCTGATGGCAAACCAATGGAAAACCAACAGGACTAATGGTACAAGTCTGGTAAAAGAGGAGCTGATGTATTTTGGCTGAAGATGCATCTTAGACACAGTGCAAAGCAGAAATATGATAAATAAGCATTACATGCAACAAATCCCTAATAAGTTCTTTTTAGGGTTACACCTCATGTCTTGAGAAATTAAATCAGCACTGGGCAGTAGAAAAAAGGACTTTTTAGAAGTGGACTTATGTATCAAAAATTGAGAGTCATAACCAAAACACCCCAAACCTTTTGTTCTTGGTGATATACACAGCAAAACATGGTTGAAGTACAGGAGAATGGACCAGCTGGTGTGATTTCTTTTTTTGATTTGGTTAGGTTTCTTTTGACTGATATAATGAATCTACTGCTTGACTTTAGCCCATATCACATCAGGTACATATTTGCTTGAAAGCAAGTACCTCAATGGAGCACAAGGTGAATTCTTCAGACTCTGCTTTTAAATCCAGTAGCTCTGAGGAGTCTACAACAGGCAGTCTCCAACAGGCAGAGTTGGAGTGAATTTGCCTTAGTGAATTTGCCTTAGTGAATTTGCCATGCTTACAGGCAACCAGAGTTGGTCATTGTTTAAAAGTGTTAAAACTGTACAAAGAGCTATAGAAAAACATTGTTTCTGTACTATCATACTGGTGTTGTTCTTCAGGTGCTGACCTTTGCTTTTCTTCATGAAGATGACTGGGACCAAACTGACAAGAAAAGAGCAGAGTGAGGAAGTGCAATGGGTTTTGCTGTACTTGAAAACTCACTCTGCTGAACATTTTATGACGACTTTATCATTTTGTTCCATGCAGCTCTGCATTCCCAAAACTAAAAGTAAGTAACTAAAAGGAGATAGAAACACAGCATGGCTCCATAACCTTTACTCCTGTGACTCTGATCATATCCCATTGGCAATACCATACAGAGGAAATTTGTGATACTGAAAACATGAAGCACTGAAGTGGGCAACCCCAGGAGAAGCTGTTTCTGTTCAGCAATTTGAAGAGCACTTTTGAAAATCACAGACAGACTTCCACCCTGATGATAAGTAAAAAAAGTCAGGAAAATCAGCTACATTGTTGTGCTGGTTTAAAGGTAAACTGGCAGGAGAAAATGGACCCACCACAAGAGAGATTATAAGTCAGACTTACAATTTAATGAAAGATATCACAATAAATACACTGACACAAAGAGAAAACTGCTTTCAACTCACCAAAACCCAGCAGTATAACCCAGTGTCCCGGGG
>JAWWTY010000037.1:32382364-32467203 GCA_035222235.1 Margarornis squamiger | reverse complement strand
CCCATCCTTCAGAATTTGTCGGTGTTCTCTTTGTAAGCCTTATTTCAATAACTTCAATAAAGATTTAACAAATTACTATCCAGTACAAGACGTAGAATCAATTTAGGGAGCAGAGGGCTGGACCTAGAGAATACTCTTCTCATACATGGACATGAAATCCCTACTCTATGCTGCAGTTACATTCTTGTATGCTGCTGCACTCTCAGCCCAGCAGATTTGTCCTTCCTGCTGTGCAGTAGCCCAGCTGCAGTGAGAAAGGCGCAAAGAAATAATGACTTCCACACACACACTGAAGGACAGGAAAGTTATACTATTCTTCTAATACTACTGCCACTAATGGGAAATTGTCTTAATCTAAATAAGGTAACAACACATGATTTAATAATCCTAGTTGATGCAACTTCATGTATCTTTTGACCAGCTAAAACTAAATTTGTTTTCTGATCCCCCATCAAAGGAAAACTTGGGTTCATTTATCTTCTGAACTTGCTCCCTCCAATGGTTTTTTGCTATCTAATTTTCTATTAGCCTATGTGAAGCTAACTTGTATGCTACCTCTGATTATTCCTCAGATAGGCTAAACAGGTCTTCATATTTTAATGATCTTGGGTGCCCAGGTGTTAACCTGCAGCTTGGAGGCACCTCCCTGCTTCATGCAAGCACATCCTGCTGGACCATACATCTTGCTGTGACAGTATGCAATGTTACCTTGATGCCTAACTCCCCGAGTATTTGAAATACTGGGAATGAGAGGACCAGTATGATGAAACACATCCCCTGATGTGTGGACTCACTCTCAGATAAGCATATGCCAGGAAAGGAGGCAAACACAGGTCTCTTAATCAGTTACAGAAAGACTATTAGGCTACCAATGTGACATCCCTGTCAAAAAGACAAAAGTCAACCTGAATGGAATATTCCTGGTGAAAAAGTGTTTATAACATGGTATAAGGCCAAGGTGAAACTTCCTCCAGAGTTGCCTGCAGTCCATCATCAAACAGTCAGATATCCAGGTGAGGTAGACCACTGAAACAATGAATAGATAGAGTGATAGTGATGATTGAAATTAAAACAAAGAAGTGAAAACAGCAGAGTTTGTCTAGCCTGGCAAAATAAAGGCTGGGAATATTTATAAGAGTTGACTATAAATGCATTGAGGGGTGAGTGTTGAGGAGGGAGACAAGCTATTCAAGATCAAGAATAGACTTGACACAGAAACAGATGGCTATAAATTGCCTGTAAATAAAATTTAGACCAGAACCCAGGAAAATGTTGCCAGATCTCTCAAATGCCTCTATTTCTCTTGGGCAACAAATGATTAATTTAATTTTGCATATTTGATAATTTAAAAAGTGACAAAACATCATTGTCCATGACAAAAAGGGACTGGAATTGGTGATCCAGCAGGCCTGTAGGTTCTTTTCCTAGCCAGACCCTTTAAAAGTGCTTTACAAATAGGTCTTCAAACAACAGCTCCATGGAGCCCAGTTCTGCTATGGGAATCCCTCACGGCGATGAAGTTAAAGCTTCTAGCCACTGACTGACAAGTGATTGTAAAGGCCTGCAAGCAAGACAATAGACTGGCAGATCACGTGAGCTTTACGCAAGCAAGGAACACCAATCTTGAATGGGTGAAGAACCTCCTTCGTTTATGACTCTTGAATATCTGTGTTGAAACCTGTGGTCCTGGGATGAAGGAAGAGAAAAGAGGATGTCTTCTGTAAAATCCAAAACCAGATAGGCTCAGGAAAGGTTTCTGCCAAGCCTGTTCTCAGCACAGAGGGGAAAGACATTGAGGTATATTCAGCATGTGCTCAGAAGCTTCTTCTTTTATTCTGAAGAAATAAAACCAAAGCAATAAAGCAAAAGGAACTGAATCCTGTGGTTGGGGATTTGAACTCAGGCTAGTGAGTCAGCCCTGTGGCATCCAGAAATAGTCTTCTGCTTCAAAACAAAATGTGTGAGCAACTGATTCTTCCTTCTGAGGAGAGGCTGGGCCACCCCATTGAGTGGGTGACTGCAACAGTGGTGGGACAAGGAAAGACTTTGCCATCACCTCCAGGGAAGCCAATGGGAAGGCAGGGGCTTCCACAATCCTGCAACATCAGGTTCTGCAAAAGATTAGAGGATGGGGTTGTTCATGTTGCAGGTCACTGCGCAGCCTCTGTCCCTCAAGGACAACATGCTAACAGATTTTGTTCTTCAAAAGTGGAAGCTGAACTTCATGCTCTTCTGTCCAGGCTCAGGAACAGTCCCATTTATGCATGTTTTATGCATTCAATAACTTTCTTTAATTTCAATAATTTAGGGTTTTTTTGCAAATAATGTATCATTCTGTGTTAATAGAGAAAAATGCTGCAAGACTGGCAAAATAATAAACAGCTTGGTGTATGTGACAGTTTAATAATTCTCCTCGTAAAGTATCATGGCCCTTATCATCATCCTAACTCAATGATAAATTATTTGATCTTTCATTTTCTCTAATCAAGAGCTATGGAACTAAATCATTTTACTTAATGGGAACAGCAAAGTTACTTGGATAATACAGATTCAGAACTCAAGTCAGATGTGACTTTTGACCAATGTGCCATCTGGGTCAAACTGTGAATAAAAAAAGGAAGAGTAAAGACTAGGATGAAAAAGACAAAAAAATAACCAGACACAGAAGCAAAAATTTCATCTGTTTCAGTCTAGAAGATAGCACATCACATTAAAAGGCCAGAAGATAAACACATCATCAGCTCTGTTTTCATAACTTAGAGTAGATATTTTAAGAAACTTCATCAGCTAAGTAGGAAGTTGCTATGTGGCTAATAAGGAAGACTGGATCACAACAGCACAAACAGCCTCAGGAAAAACCCCATGATATAAACTGATGACTACTGCTAAAAGCTGCTATTTAAACATTTTTTTTTATTGATGTAAGAGCTATCATGTGTTCTCCATGCGGCAGTACTCACCATGAAGGTCATATTGGAAACAATGCATATTGATCTGAGCCTATGTAAGAGAGACATTGTAGATGCAGAATAATGATTTGGTCCCTGCACCATGCACTGAGGCTGCACATGTGACCACAATGCAAACCACTTCTGACATCACTCTGCAAACAGTCCAGTCCTTCTCATAGTGCTGTGACATAAGGTAAGCTGGGGGTCCTGCAGGAAGACACTTTCTACTGAGGGTGTACAGCAAATGTGATTGTCTGGGCACTGCTTGTGTCCAGCTCTCACGGTGCTGGGGCATAAGAAGTCCCACTGTACAGTGTAAAGCGATATGAGCAGACCACAGCAGCAAGAGCTGAAAGCTACAATCCATACCAGGCTTCCTATTGATTTAAAAGCAATTATTTGCGTAAGTAAACCCTGCTCATCTGAGAAAGGGGTTGCAAAGTCATGGCCAGAGGCTTATGAGAGCTCCTATCTGTCCCAGATGTGTGTTGTGAGACCTGTGCACTCTTTTCATGAGGTTCTTACAGTCCTGAGTCTTTAACAAAGTCTTCTGTGCTCTCCTGTTTTGAAGTTATTCTATGTGGCCATAGAAGTGATTCTTTGGTGTCTTTTAGAAAGATTTGGGATGTGACTAATTTTGGCAAGCTTTGTAGGTGGTCCTGCCAAGGGTCTTTGCTACTCACCAGTACTTGATAGGGTTTTACAAATATAGCTTAGACTTGTAAGGGACTTGTCCCTGTGAGAGGACAGGCCTGTGTCCAGCTTGGCTGCAGTTCCTAAAGATGAACCAGCCCCTTTTCCAGAGGGCTAGAGGAGGATCACAAGGTTAGGTGACTTCCCATTTTTTGATTCTATAGCCTGCACTATGTACTAAAACTGCCTGAAAGTAAAGGTGGAGGACATAGCATCAGTCTGGATAAACTGAGAGAGGGATGTCTAAAGAGGCAGCCCAAGAACTGGCTGTAACCACAGCAGCCTTGTCAAACAGACACATTCAAGTTGCATCCTGCTCAGCTCTGGGCACATTTTAACCTGACTGTGCTGTATCTGGGTGGCAATTTGCCATCAGTTTGTCCATCCCTTATAGTCTACAGAGTGGAAAGGGCAACAGTAAATATTTTGTTCCAAGCAATAATACATCTTTAATCTAGGAGGTAAAGTCTTGAGAAGCAATTTCCAGCAAAGGATTCCTAAATGTCTACAGCTGTAGAGAGACTGAGTGACTCAGTGGACTAAGATTACGCAAGCAAAAATTTAATTCTATTCAGCTTCTGGTTTAGTACATAACTTTTGGCCAGCCATTTATTCTTTCCCACTCTCCCTTATGTGAAATGGTGCAGTGGTAGGACCCAGTTCAGGGCATGGTCTGATATTCTCTGAAACTGTAAAGGTTATGTAATTGCCGAGCATCACTTGTCTCATGTGAGTCATAAACCTTAGAGGTTTAGATGGTGGTACTGACAAACCCATAGTAATAGGAGTGTTATGGGTATTAGCACATCTACAAGTACAGGTAAATCTTCTCTTTGTGTGTATTTTGTCCTCAAGTAGTTCCCCAAAAGCAGTCTTTTGTTTCACACACATTAAATGACCTATCCTGAATCTTAAGGATTTGTGTCTACCTGTAGCGCAAATCCTCTGCAAGAACTTGTTTATTCCACTGATACTGCTTTTCTCTCATGTTATTTTTCCTTTTTGACCAGGTAGAATCATAGAAGAATCATAGAATATGACAAGTTGGAAGGAACCCATCAGGATCATCCAGTCCCACTTTTGGGCCTGCACAGGACACCCTAAGAACGACACCATGTGCCTGAGAGCATTGTCTGAATGCTTCTTGAACCCAAACAGGCTTGATGCTGTGACCACTTCCCTGGGGAGTCTGTTCCAGTGTTCACCACCCTCTGGGTGAAAAAATTTTTCCTGATATCCAACCTAAACCTCCCCCAACTTAGCTTTATGCTGTTTCCTCAAGTCCTGTCACTGAGAGTGAAGAGATCAGTACCTGACCTTCTGTTTCCCCTCGTGTGGATGTTGAAGACCACAATGAGGCCTCCCCTCAGTCTTCTCTTCTCCAGGCTGAACAAACCAACTGACCTCAGCCACTCCTCATTAGGCTTCCCTTCCAGACCCTTCAGCATCCTAGTGGTCCTCCTTTGAATTATCTCTAATGGCTTAAGGTCTTTCATATAGTGTGGCAGCCAAACTATACACAGAACTCAAGGTGAGACAATACCACCCCACAGCAGAGTGGGACAATCCCCTGTCTCAACCAGCTGGTGATACTTTGCCTGATGTCCCCCCGGACATGGTTGGCCCTCCTGGCTGCCAGGGCACTGCTGACTCAGATTCAACTTGCCATCCATCAGGATCCCCAGGTCCCTTTCTGCAGCACTGCTTTCCAGCATCTTGTTTCCCAGTCTGTACATGCAACCAGGGCTGCTCCATCCCAGGTGCAGAATCTGGCTCTTGCCCTTATTAAACTTCATTTGGTTGGTGGTTGCCCAGTCCTCTAATTTGTCAAGGTCTCTCTGCAGAGCATCTCTGCCCTTGGAGGAGTCAACAGCTCCTCCCTGTTTAGTGGCATCAGCAAACTTACTTAGCATTATTTAGAGTCCATTATTTAGAGTTCCATCCTATGAGGATATTTAAGAGAACTGGATTGAGGATGGAGCCCTGCAGAACCCACTAGTGACTGTATGCCAGCCTGATGTTACCTCATTCACTGTAATTCTTTGTGCCTGACTCGTGAGCCAGTTGCTCACCCATTCCACAATATGGTTATCCAGCTGTGTGCTAGACATTTTGTCAAGGAGGATAGTGTGCAAGACAGTACCAAAATCTTTGCTGAAGTCCAAAAAGATTACATATATTAGCTTGTCTAGATCAACTAGGTGAATTATCCTATTGTAGAAGAAAGTCAGGTTTGACAAGCAGGACCTTCCCCTAATGAAGCTGTGCTGGCAGTGAACAGTGACTGCATTGTGCTCCAGGTGTTTTTCAATACTTACCAGAATAGTCTTTTCCATGATTTTATCGGGCACTGAAGTGAGATTGACAGGCCTGTAGTTTCCAGGGTCCTCCTACTCTAGAACAATTCTGTGTGATGAAGGAGGAAGGCGTTTTTCTCTCCTGACTCTCTTTTAAGACTTCACAGATGGCCCTGGGCTTACTGCACTGTAAAACGTAGGGAAGCAGCCAGAGATCACCTTCCTCAGGGCTCCCATGTTTCCCTCCTATTCATCATTATCCCTTTTCTTTGAAGTCTTTACAGTCCTTTCTGCCTCCTTTACAATGTTTTACCTCTGCTCAGTCTCTGCTTTGATCTGTCTCAGTCCCCACACATCTCTTCTGCCCCTGCTCTCTCTCTTAGCACCTTTTCCCACAAGCACCCAGAGAACTTCTCCCGCTGCCAGCATTTTAATCCCTTTGGCTGCCCCAGTGCTGCTGAATTTACTCAAGGCCTGGGAAGACAGTGACTGTAGTTATGTCCCCAGTGAAGAGCCTGCAAAAAGCCCCAGTGTCCCAGGTCTGCTCAGTGGGGATCCTGCTGGCTTCTGTTTATTTCTGTTGGCCTTTGGCCAGGCCAGTCCAGCCAGTGGGCTCACTGGCAATGCTTGTTCTGCTTGCTCCACCTGGATTGAAGGATTCCCTTGAGGAAAACCTGGGGACTGGAGGAGCACTATGACTGTGTGTGTGCACACATGTCTATCACTCCTCAGCAGCAGCCCCGTCTCCTTGTGCACGATCCCGCATCCTTTTTATTGCTAAATTGCCATTTTCCTGTTACCCTGAAGGGGCCTCTGGCTCCTGCACATTTGGCTGGAGCTCACTGAAGTCTCCTCCAGCATTTCTCCGTGTTTCCTCACTAGTTCAAGGGAAAGAATAGTGCTTAGTGAATGGCCCATTCACACCCTGGTAGACTCACAAACCACACAGAAAACACCGAGGCCTCCTCTGCAAAGCTGGCTCAGACAGGAGCACCTGAATCAGCAGGAGACTCCAGGCACCACTGCTCCCTCTCAGGACTGACCAGGCACCTGAGCACGGCTTGGCACAGGGCAGCCCCGTGCTGTGACGAGGTCATCGTCCCCATTGCCCCATGCAGACCCGGCAGCAAATCAGCGGGCAGCAATGGCCTCTGAAAGGAGGCTTGCGCTCCTCCTTCAACTCCAAGTGAGGAGCTGGATCTTTTCCAAAGGCAATGTTATGTGTACTCATCTGGAGGTTGTGTAAATAAATCGATTCAAGGAATTAACTGGGTTTTCTGGGTAGCTACAGCTTCTTCCCCCTGGACACTTGGCAAGACAGCAATCGGCTGTACTTGCTGCAGCACCGACTGCTGCGCTCCCTGTGCTGTCCCTGGTCCAGGCAAAGCTCTCTGCTGCCCAGGGAAAATTGTTGGCTGGGCCAAGGGTTTCAATCATTCATACACATTAACTGTGAACATCTGTACCTTGTTCATACAGGATGCTTTTGTGTTTGGTTGTATGTCAAGAATTTGCAGCCTTCAAAAAGGCTAGAAGTAATTTTCAGCCTCTCTAAATGAAAGTTTACATGATAGGCTTTAAATTGCATTTTTGCTGGCACATCTGGTGATGGCCCTCATGCCTGGGCTCTTACTGTATATAGAATCAATATTGCCTTATATTTCAAAAGGTGCTTTGGGAAGCCCTTGACATCAGAAAACAGCTGCACATAGCAACAGTGCCCTTATGCTGGGTCAGGTATCCTGGGCTGTACAAGCAGCTTCCTTGTCTGCCTATTTTGACAATAAAAAATATTTAGGAAATATTTAGCCTGTTTGTTTGAACCACTTTTCACCTCTGCAATTCTAAACATTGCATTTTCATATCACACACGTTTTCTTAATTTAACTGATCTTCAAATTTAGGCAATGGAAAATAGCATTTTAGATTAAATCCATCAAAAGGCTGGGATGAGAAACTTTCTTTTCCAAGTCTGACTGAACTGCCATAAATTTTAGCAAAGATCTCTTTTCACATTTTCATTTTTAAAACTGAAACAAGGTTGTTTGGATGTCCACCTCACAAGCCTGAAAGGGTTTTTGAGACGGAAAATAATCTGCTACTCTTCAGTCCTCTTACCTTATTACATATTGGTTGGAGGCTTAGACCATCAGAGATGTTGGAGGGACTGGTTATTAACAGGGATCAAGCTGGATAGGAGTAGCCCAGGGCATCAGGGTATACTAGGTTGATAATGCTCCCGAGGCTCATGGCAGTAACTTGATCTCGACTGTAAGTGTCCCCCATGTGTACAGATCAGCAAGGGTGCAGGGATGTCCAATGCACAGATTCAAGGGTTACATGTATGGGTAGTTGCATAAGGTAAATGAGGGTTTTGGAATATCTGAGGTATTGCTGCTATCCCTCCTGCATAAAAAAAAAAAAAAATTAGTATCTTGATCTTGCTGTCATTACACAGGTAAGAAATTCATTAAATCAGTGTGACTAATCCTGGCATTAAGGACTGCAAACCAGGTTTAGGGCTTGCTTAATCTCTTCTGGGAAAATACCAATTTAACACGAGTGAAATGATCCTGGGACCAGGTTATGAGGGCTGGTGTTTAAAGCATGTGAAAGAAAAATTATAATTAATTTTCAGTTTGGAGGGATATTTTCATGTTTAGGTAATTCTATTATACATGTGAAGCAATTGTATCTTTTCTTCTGTAAAATAATGAATTTGTGTTAGAAAATTAATATCATCTGGATGCAAGGGCTCTCTCAGGACAACACAGTAATTTTGAAGTATGAAATTAAGAGCATGGTTCTTTGTAAAAATGCAATGACAGGGAGGGGATGCAGTGTCCTTTTTCAGAAGTCACATTTAAAGAGTAAGATTAGAAATGCATTATCTTGATGCGGGATTACAGAAAGCCCACTTGCACAGCTGGTGCAACTGGCACTGAGAGGAAGACAATCTGCCTTCTCTTCAGCTTCTAAGCATCAGTAATATCACAATGTTTTCAATATACTGCAGAATAACACTGGGGAAGGGTCTTATTGAGTTTTAAAATAATTTATACATATGTTTGTCTGTATGTGCTTGTGTTTGTGTTTATTATCTTTTGCTATTTCCAGTTTCTTAAATATTTCGCAGAGCTGTTTAATTCAGTTCAACTTCTTTTAATTTCCTTTGACCCTTATTTTTGAATGTCCTTCTTTCAGTGTGCTTTCCAGTAAGCGAGGGAAGAGGGACCTGAATAAACATCCACAGTTAGGTCTTGTTTTCAGAGAAGTTCAGTACATTCCTGCAGGCTGGGTAGAAGAAGAACGCTGTCTGCTGTGTTCTATCAACATTACAGGCAGTCCAGACCATTCAGAGATTATTCATCTGGGGGAGTGTGGCACATTTTGCTCATCCACATATACTGAGTGGACCCAGAAGAAGATGAGGGCACAGAAGACAGATGCAGCCAGCACACCTTCAGGTGGGGCGAGGGGATCTCTAAGCTCAGCCATTAAACAGCAGAGTTTGCCAACAGTTTTATCAGAGCACCACATGTTACCTGCAAGAGAGACCTTGGCAGGTTATTTCTACAGATAGACTGAGACTTCTCACCAAAGAGTTTATAGCCTTTGTCTCTACAATTATTGTGTTTGCAGGTACCTAAACTTCTCAAATAGAAGCTGTGTGTGCAATTAAGCATTTGCAGGCTCAAAGCTTCAAAGGTCAGGTGATATCTGAGGTAAATCCTTATCCTGATTAGCCCACACCCCCCACTCCTAAGTAGAAAATTCAAACATTCTGAAACTAAGGTTTTGTAGAAATGTCCAAAGTGTTGAAGCCTATCTCTTTTGGACCGGTGAGTTTGCAGTGTTTTTTGGAGATTTTTTTTGAGCATGCTGCTATACTCCGTAAAAGTGCAGGTCCCCTGTGATGCCGCGATGTCTACATACAGCATCACAAATGCTACACCAAGGCCTGTTGTAGAAGGTAACTAATAAACCAGCACTGACAAAATGAGAACTGGCAAGACAGTTCAGATGGTCAACTGTTCCTCCTTTTGTCACAGAAAAAGTTTCCTCTTTTGTACTCCCTTAGTATGTACATGATATTAGCAAGGTGTGTGTTGATCTTTTCTCCCAGGTAATGAGATCAGATGAGAGGAGAGGCCCTCAAGTTGCACCTGAGGAAGTTTAGTTTGGGTATTAGGAAAAATTTCTTCACTGAAAGGGTTACCAGTCATTGGAACAGACTGCCCAGGAAATGGTTGAGTCACCAACGCTGCAGGTATCTACAAGACATGTAGATGTGGCATTAGGGACATATTTTAGGGGTGGACTTGGCAGTGCTGTGTTAATGGTTGGACTCAATGATCTTAGAGGTCTTTTCCAACCTGAATGATTCTGTAATTTTATGATTATTTTTTATTCCATTCAACCTGAATTCACCATTAGTAATGGTACCAGCATGTTAGAGCTGGTAGCCTGTCACCTTTCAGCTTCCTTGCTCTTGGCTTGGGTTGCACACAGACAGGCTCCTGGCATGTTTATAACCAATAAAGGGAAAGAGATCAGAAGGCATACTCATAATCACTTGTTACTTGGTGCCAACTAGGAATATAATAAAAGCTGCAAAGGAGGCCACTGATTTTTTATTGCATTCAGAAATCAAACTGAAAGTCATACTCCAGTAACAGCTAATGTCTCTGCTGAGCTCCAAGCCTCTTTTTTGCTTGCAATTTCACTGAAACCAAGTGGCTCAAATAATTGTCTAATGAGTCAGACCTCCAAGGAGCAGCATTTGACATCTTGGCAGGCAAAACATAATTTTAATTGTCAGCATCTCATAATCTGAAATTTCAAATGCTAAGTGATCGTTTAAAAGCTCCTGATTCATTCTGAGAAGATATATGTTTTCCTTGTGAGTGGTATTTCTTTTGATCTTTATTTTTCCTTTATGTATCTCTGACTGCAGTTAACAGGGGCACTGTTCTCACTAGCTCTGTGTTTTGGTTGCTTGCTTTTGTTTTTCTTGAGTGTTCTAACTGATTCACCTTTTATCATCCATCTTCTTTTCTCTTGAAAATGTAACTTGTATATGTTTAATTGTTGGGCCACAATAAGCTTCCTCATTATCCATCAATCACTATCATCAAGCAATGTAGAAAAGAATAAAAAACAAAGGGACTAGATCTTTAGTGCCACTTGTTGTATCTGACTCAAGTTATAAATAAAGACACAAGAGAGAAATATTTTTTGTAAAGAACCTGAAAATTACAACATTGCACAGATCCTGTTATAGATACCTGGAAGAAATCTCTTATCTAACTCCAGGGCTTTCCTCTGAAGGAGAGAGATTGAATTTGGTTTTCTGTATTCGGTCTCTTTGCTTCCCTAAATTGGATATTTTTCATTGCTTTTTCTTCCCTAGAAGAATTGCCATCTGGCCCAAATCTCCCTGATTTTTACCACTTTACTTGACATACAGAATCATTACTATTTCTCCCTTGGCTGTTAAGCAAAAACATTTACCACCATCATTTTTTGCTAGAAGAAACACCCAAGTTCTTTGTCTTAATTTTTTATAGGCCAATCATAGAAAACATAACTCATTTCAGTGTAACTTATTGAAGGTGAATTTTGAGCTTTTCAGCTCACCCAAGGCATGATGAAAATGTAGTTGCACTGTCCAGGAACAGGCCAGGGTAGGGAAAAAAACTAATCTGTAAAAATCAGGACAGATTTCAAAGCAAGGACACGTGCACCAAAACCCATTGAGTGATTGTTGCAGCACCCAGTGCTACAGCTGAAGGCTGGGGTCAAAGCCTCACGTCCCTCCTCCAGGAGACCTAATTTAAGACTGCTGGATGTGGAAGTGTCTGTTCCCAGCTCCAGAGTGAACAAAGGGCACCAGAGGGTCCTGGGCCCGCCCAGCAGTACCAAACTCTCCTCTGTTCTCCCCACATACAATGTCCCCAGCTCAGCCACAGCATGCCCTTGAGGGCAGGGATGCACCCAAAGATGTGAGGAGCGGGTCAGGCTTGGCCTCATGTGAGCTGCAGTTTAGGTGGATAAGGCTGTGACTCATAGCTAGTCCACAGCTGGTGCCCTGTCAAATCCTGAGTTATTTAGGGCATTATGGCCAATGAGAGCTATTTGAAAGCTATCTAATGAACAAATCCTTAGTCCCAGGGAGAAAACTGGTTGTCACATGGCTCACAGCAACAGTGAGCAGAAATATGCATACTCTGCCCCCAAAAGCAACTGCCTCTGCAGCCTGATGAAGGGAATGATTCCTCTCTGCATGGTACCACTCACCTCTGACACCCATCAGCATATGTCCTTTACAAACTGGCTACCTAAAATACAACAAAAAATGACTGAGAACCACTGAGTGAATAGAAAAGTTGTATCATCCTAAATGTAAAGTGAATCATCCTTACACCCGAGCACAACCTCTAAGCTAACACACCATCAGAATGCAAGGTGCCATTCAAGGAGTAACCAAGCACTGCCCATTTCTCATTTTCAGTCAGAAGGAAGAATATTATTAGTCTGCGTACTTAAACTAACAAGATGGCAAAGGTATTATTTGAATAAAATAAATTGCATAGGTATATAAACTTCCAGTTTAATCCACCAGTCAGGGCACAAGCAGCAAATGGAAGATGTTCATAAACAATTTCTCTTTCAGTGACATCTGAGTCCTTCTGGTGACAACTGCTTGTGGGAAGGCAGACCTCCTAGCTCATGACATGGGCTCACAATGGGCCTGAGAAGTGGTTAGCCTCTTGTAGGTATTTTGCTCACTGCAATTACTTCTCAAGTGTTTTATCCACTGTGATAATGAAATGTTTGACAAACCTGCAGCTCTTGAAACACGTTTTCATTTTCCATAGGCTAATCACAAACTTGAGCCTGAGGTGTGACGCCTCTGAGTTCTTGTCACTCGCTTCTTTCCAGTAGGCAGGCTGTGGAAATGCTGACATCTGACAGCTTGGAAGAAACATCATCAATAGCTGAAATCACATTTTAGCAAAAATTGTTTGAGCAGCCAAAACTACCTCCCAATAGGTGTGAATGGTGAGGATGTGGTCCAGAGCATAGGAGTGTAAAAGGTCATCTAGAAATTCAGCAGAATACAGTTAAATTCCAAACTGTTCATCCCCATCTGTTCAGAGCTACATCTTAGAGAAGAAAAAAAAGACACAATGGTATAAATCCTTTTCTTCTAGAAATACTAAATTTGGGATCCAGCAGGGATTTGTAATTTTCCCCACTGAGTTCTGTGCTTGTTTGTGCCTGGATGCAGCAGCTTTACCTCTCTGGCTCCACAGGTGTTGCTGGGGTAGGTAAGGCTAGGATGACAGTGGTGCTAAATTGCAGTGTCCATGTCATGCTCACCTGCATCAGCTGTGCCTACAGCTAGAGTTGTGCTGCCATCCACTCCCTGTCATGGTCCCCCTGATACCCCTGCTATTGCTGTAAATGAGGATGGAGAAAGGTGTTCCTGTTTTAGCTTTAACTTCAGTGGACCAAAAAACCCACTTAATTCTTGTAGCCTTGGGCATGCAAATTTAACTATGGCATGTTGAGGTAACAGCAATACCACAGTAAGAATCCTATTTTCTCATTAAAATATGGAAGAAATATCTCTTACAATCCTCTTAATCACAGGGGAGCAAAGACACCTCTCTGTGGATTGTGGAAAGTACTTTAGGTTTGAATATTCCCCAAAATGAGATTAAAACTCAAACAAAGTTATATTTTGATACCAAACCACAATATTTTTATTTTATTAATTATAAAAGAGGCAAAGAAAAAGGAAAAGAAAAATAGAGTTGGAAAAAGTTAAGTTTGCATTAAAAGAATAGGACAGTTTCAGCACCACATTTTCTACCTTTCTGCTGAGATGTGTGGGGGAACTGGGGTGAAGTTCTTGCCTTTTTTTTTTTTTATATTTCTCTCCTGCTTCTGGTGGTTATCTGTGGCCTGAGGACGGGTCTGGCAGTTTGTTAGTATGCAGTCTCTGGCATGCAGCCATGATGCGTGGTCCCTGTCGTTCATGCGTTTGGCTGAACTCCAGTTGGGCAGCTGCTGGGCAGTGCAAAGTCACGATTCCTGTCTCGGCAGTCAGGGACTTTGGCTCTCAGGAATATGGTAGGGATGCAGGAACATGATTTTCAGAACTCATGCAAGTGGCACAGCTAGTTTCTGTCCTCCCCAGGCTGGCAGACTTCTTGAAGAAGGCAAGGGTGAGGAGTGATGCTGGGGGCGGAAAGGTGCTCAGCTCCAGTCTTCTTGGGCAGGGACTTGCAGAGCAGGTGCCTCTCTTCCCCTTCTTCCCTCTCCTAGTTTTGCACAGTTTTTGCTTCAGTTTATATAGGGTTTATGACCGTTTTGCTACAGCTTGTTTTGCACGTAACCTTCAGGTGTCCAAAGAGATATGATAAACAGACACAATGGCGGAGCATTTTTCGAAGCATTCTTCATATTTATCAGGACATTACAGTATCTTCCCCTGTGTCAGAAAATCTCTTCAGCTGCTCTTCTGTACTTAGTGAAACTGCTTAGAAGTTTAAGTACCAAAGTCTAACCCAGTAAGAATTTGATAGTCAGCATATTACATGATTCATTGTTTCTAAATGTTGTATGTTAACTGTCTTTAGAAACAAGATTCCTATTCTGAGTTAATTTTGCCTATTTCCCACTGCTGTTCAGCTGCTCAGAGCCTCGAGCTCAGTTGACCAAGTGGTCATAGTTTTGACTTCCAGTGTTTTGCTCAATGTCTTTGCATAAATAAATAAATAAAAATTAAAAACAAACAAAAAGAAGTTAGCCCAGTTCACTCCTACATGTACATATTTGGCAATCTTTGCAGCAGGTTTTGGTATCCACACTGATGCCAGCTGCTTAGCATGGACAAAGGTACACAAGTACCTGTCAACTCAGTGCCTTAAACAGGCCTGCAATCTGCCTTGTCCATCTAAATAATGAAAAACAGCATGGTAGTAGATGATAAAGAGGCAGACTCTATGGCAAATATCCATTTTTGGTGAACATCCTGAGTTGTTTGGGCCTGTCCTTTGGCCCAAACAAGAGTATGTTTGGACTTGATGATCTTAATGGTCTTTTCCATCCTAACCAATTCTA
This sequence comes from Margarornis squamiger, assembly GCA_035222235.1. Lineage (NCBI taxonomy): Eukaryota > Metazoa > Chordata > Aves > Passeriformes > Furnariidae > Margarornis > Margarornis squamiger. The sequence continues at coordinate 32,452,127 of JAWWTY010000037.1, read as the reverse complement.
CGATTTCTGTGATTTTGAGACCCAGTAGCAGAAGGCAAATCTGTAACCTTCTAACTTGCACAAGTAGTGGTGAGATGTGGCTGTCACCAGAGTAGATGCTGTCCCCAAACCTGGATGTTAGTGTCAAAAGTTGTAAGAAACAACTCCACTGTCAGTGGGGAGAGACAAGTGTAAAACAGTGAAAAGGTAAGAATTAGAACCCTTTTCTCATATGAGGAATGCCAGATCATGAGAAGTCTGCACAATTATTCCAAATACAATGCATTTGTTCTTGGGAGAGCTGATTCTCACACTGAACTGGTGTTTCTCCTTGTACTGAGCTGCTAAGTCATGATAAAAGCTACAACTTTATTGTGAGTGATTGCTAATATTATTAATTCCATATAAACTACTGCTGCAGGTGCTGCAGAGACTGTTGTGATTTTTTACGGTAGCTGTGCCCAGCTCTGAACTGAACTGCCACGTGCTGGGGCAGTTGAAGGAGCCATCGAATCTATCCACTTAAAAGAAGCAATTTCTTGCAGTGTTGCTCTTTCCACTTTGCTCTGCTCTGTTCCTTAGGAGGGACCAGGCTTCTCCTTGTGCTACATAGTCACCTTCTTCCAGCCAAGCAGGGCAGAGGTGAAAAACTGGTCAGTTCCTCTGTCTTTATCATGCTCTTTTCCATTAGGAACAAAAGGCAACCCATGAAAAAAAGAACAAGTAGAGTCTTTCTCTCCATCCAGAGTCCTCTCCTGCAATTAATAGCCTGTGGTAGTTTTCATCTTGCAGGCACCCAGACCTTAAAGATCCACAGCTAATTCATGAGTTGCCCATTTGCTTGTGAGGTTCATGTCTGTAATCAAAGAAACAACATGGAAGTCCTTACAGGTATTAACTGGTTCCTCTTCTCAGAAAATGAAATGTAATTTAAAGCCCTGTACAATTCCACATTACCTAAAAAGCTTTCTTCATGCAAATGAACACCTCCAGTAATTATTCTATTATAGTGAGGCAAAAGAACAAAATGAAAAAATAATTTAAAATAATTTAAAAATTGGAGTTAGATCATCCTCACTTTGAAATACTGCAGTAATATTTTGGTGTAACAGTTCTTCCCTTTGCAAATTTCTAGAACTTGGGGAAATTTAGGAACATTACAGAGTCTTTTTTTTTCACTTCAATATAGTGGATTTCCCCTAAGCATGGCCTTTTGTTTGTTTAAGGTATGAGAAGACTGCTACTGGCTGATAAAATACCAGCAGCCAAGACAGCGATAAAAATAACCTCTTTTTTATTTGACTAACATTCTAAATAGCTTGACACTTTCCAAGTGAGAATGAGGACAATGATGAATAATGATGAAAAATACATTTCTGTAGTATATATGGTTTAATGATGGGTCCAATTCAGCACCATGACAAATCTGAATTACTTCTGATCATAACATTACATTAAACCCCTATTGAGGGATTCTGCTTTCACAGCCAGCTGTCCAGTAAGTGGCCACTAAGATTAATTTAGCTTCACAACGTTGACATTTGTCTTGGTTATTCATTGTCCTTATTTTATTTCTCTATTTGTCTCAGGCAGTCAGGTAAAAAAATACGACAGAATGGAGCACTTCGACTAATGGTCTAAATCCTGCAAACATTTGCCACAATTACTTGGCACTGTGGCAAGTCCAAACAGTTCAAAATCATTAGTAAAAAAATTCACTTTCAAATAACAAAATTTTAAAAAACCTCAAAAAACCAAATCAAGGTTCTTTCAACTTTCTGTTTTGTGGCTGAGGGATTTGCTCCGTTTTTAATAAAATTTTGAATTCTCATATAATCTGAGATTTTCAGAATCAGGTTCAAAATAAAAAGTGCTCAATACTTTGCGAGTTGGATTGAAATCCAGACTTGGTAACAAGAACAGTTTTGTTCTCACCTGTGACTTTCAGGGTATTTAATATCACAGATTATTTTTTATTAGAAGTAATTCTAAGCATTGCCATTTGTCTAGACTCAAATGAGTTTTAGACATAAGTTCATAATTTCAGCATTAATTTTTGGCTTTGGATAATTTGTGTTTAGAGTTAGACATCCTGCTGAATCAGGGACATAGAAACGTCCCGTTATAAAAATAGTAAAGTGACATGACCATTGGCAAGAAACAACTCTTGTGTTGATGAAAGCTGGGAGGATACAGTGCAGTTATGGTGTTATTGTGTTGTTGTATTTTAATAAGATTCTTCTGCACAATGTGCATAGTTATCCAGGCTCAGTCTTGGTACTGAGTGAATAATCACCGCTAGGAAGGGTTGAGGACAGTCATCCTTTGTTAGGCTTAAGATATGCAACACTGGCAGCCTGCCAGCAAAGGAGGATGAAGGTGACAAAGATGTCTGTTTGCAGATCTAACCTGACATCCCAAAAGGGACAGTGCATGTTGAGAGCCTGGATCAGGGCTGTTAGAAAACCTCTCCCACTAAACAAACCGCTGGGAAAGCTCAGAGCGAGCACTTTGCTGCAGGACTCGGGGAGGAGAGGTAAGGATGGCTCTTGCCGGAACCTCTAGCTGAGGGCAAAGGCCAGGGCAGAAATCAGCATCTGGAGAGGATGGGGTGGCCAGGAGGAAGGACTTGGCAAAGACTGCAGCTTCTGACTGAGGAGGCAGTAATACTTGAAGAAAGATGGTACATCTCACACAGAGAGTGAGAACATTATCAGGCACAGCCTGAGCCAACTAGTATAGAGGAGGATACTGCATGTCCTGAAAACAGCAATAAAGCCCCCCTGGGAATGAGAAGGGACAAGAAAGAAAAGGGTGGGATGACTACGTTGAAGGTCTGTATGCTCATATAAGGAACATGAAAAACTGATTGAATAAAAACTTCATTCAATCAGATTTATTACTTAACTGTTTTGACAAGTGAAGGGACATGATACATTTATGATTTATTTTGGGCAGGGGGAGATGAAGAGACATGTTTCTGAGGTGTGCATGGTGGCTGTGTCTGTCTGCTGTGAGCACCAGTAGTCTTTAAGCATAAAAGGAGAAGCAGCCCTGCTGCAACGGAGATTACTATGCGGTTCTTAGAGAGGGATCCTTTAGATCTTGTTTCTGCCAAGAGAAGAGGGATTGGTCTGGAGGGTGAAGGGGGGAGCCAAGCCTCCTGATAGGGATCGTAAAGAATGGTACTCCTTACACCTAGCAAGACAATAAATGAAAAGCAGTAAGATAAAAATAAGGGATTTGAAGAAATAGAGCATCAGTCAACTTGGAGAATTGAGAGAGAAGAAACACAGGAGGAAAAAGGAAGTTTAAAGGAAGTTCTTAAAAAGACAACCTCAAAAAGACAAGCACAGATTATTTCCTATGAAGGAGATACAGGAAGTGTAGTAAGAAACCACTTTTGCTGACTGGGAGGTTTTTCAGTGACCTGAAAATTAAATGGCATGGAAAGTAGGTCAAGTTACCAGGAAGATATATGTAAGATTAGCACAAACCTGCAAGGACAAAATCAGAAAGGCCAAGGCAGAGGTAACAGCAAAAAGGAATAGAAAAGATATTTGGAAAGAACATTTGCAAGGACATGAAGGCACAGGAAAACATAGTACTCTGCTAAGGGCAAAAACATTCAATCTTATATATAGATAGGAAATGAGGGAAGAAACAGTAGTTTTCTGTGTATTAGCTGTAGCACTACTTTTGACTTTGCTTCCCAGGGGAGTCTCATAAGGAAGTTAACAAAACAGTTTTATTGAAAACAATGTAAAATTGTTGTGCAAGTGACTGGAAAACTATACTTCTAGAGAAAAGGATGAGTAAGTCTCTGCTAGGGCTTCTCCTAGGTCTGCTATTATTCAATATTTAATGGTTTGGACAGCAGACAATATAGGTGTCTTTTACAGGACCCAAGCTGGTGGATGCAACAGGAACTCAAAATTATTTTGAAAAGTTGAGTGAACTGAAATAATAAAAATTTGATAATTTAGGTATCAAAAATACAATATGGGAAATAGTGGACCAAACAACTGCTTTTTATTGAAGGCTCTGGGTGCACAAGAGCATTTGGGTGAGGATGACCTGGGTTGTGATGTTGCACTGCCATGACAATGCAGCTTCACAGCAGGATGCACAAAGGAGTTGTATGGAAGACATGTTCTGCTTTGTTTGTTACTGGTAACATCTCAGCTCTACTTTAAGAAGGACGAGGTCAGTTTAAGAGAAACCAAGGCAGAAGCAGCAAGGTAAAGGCCAAGAGTCCACAGTCTCGGAGACAAGACTGAGGCTACTGGGGCTGCTTAGGCAAGAGAAAGCTGAGGAGAAATACGGTAATAGCTCGGCATTTGTAGAACTGTTCTGCAGAAAATGGAACACAGGGTAAGAAGAAAGGGTCTTAAAAAGTGCCACATGGAGTGCTTAGGTTAAACAAGAGATTTCAAATAACTTAGCACCAGGGCTGTCTGATTGCCAGGGAAGTTGCAAGTCATGAGGATGGCAGGCATGGACATGGGAGGATCTCAGAGGCAGTTTAGACCAACCTCTGCCAGGGAAAACTTGGCAGAACTGAGTCTGGATCAGGGGAGGACTACATGACCCCTCAAAGACCCTCCCAGGTTTTCATATTTATGTGATGATTTAAACATGCCATGCAATGAAAATGGTTGTCACAGAGAGATTCCACAACTGACATTTTTCCTGTGAAATTCATAACTGCATCTGTAACAGGAGTGACCAGAATACCTAATGACTCATCCAGATAAAAATATCTTAAGGAGCAGAAAAATGAGAGCACTTGACATCATCTGCTCCAGTCTTGATGGGACACAGGAGCAGATGTAATTTCCAAATGTACCACAAGTTAAAATGGCATATTTCAGACACAAAAAATATTTCTACTACATTGATATTTCAAAGATGAGAAAACATTTATCAGAACATCATTTCAAATTGTAAGTATTGGCTCACCAGAGATCATTCCAATTAAATATAGGCAATAAATAGAGAAGACTATAATCAAAGGATCTGTTCGATGAGCCTCGTAGATCTGTAAAGATCTAAAAGTGGGGATCCTGATCCTGCTGCATCAAACCCTCTTCAAAACTGTGCCACCTCCAAGCATTGAGCCAGGCCTGTTACCCATTTAAGACTAGGCAGAATGTTGGTGAGTGAGTACCAATAATGAAGTAGTTGTTTTTGTGCTTTGATTTTGACCAAAATCTTATTTGACCCTAACACTGAAAACTGACTTGAGCAAGAAATTTGTTCTGATGTCTTGTTCCCTCTTTATGTGAGAAAATAAAACGCCCTCTGCCTCTTTGCAGTTATGTAGTACATATGCACATATTGGCACTTAAATGCCAAGACAAAACATTTTGATAATTCTCTGTAATAAAGATCCACATGACTGTAGAGAAGGCAAGCAACTGAATCATCAAATCAGTACTCTAAAAATGAAAATGTGTCTTGGACTTCAGTTATGGGAGCAGTTCCTCTCTGAAAGAAAGGATTTAAAAAACCAAAAAAATCCAATATGAGAAAGACAAATAGAAATCATGCCCCTGCTTTACTATGGCATTTTGCTACAAGCAAATATTACTATCGGGATTATCTATACCAAAGAAAAATGAAATATCTTATGTAGTTGCAACAGCTCAGACAGATTTTCTCATTAGGAAATTATCTGGAGAGTTGTTTTAGGAGATGAAAGACACGATATGAACCATCTATTCTCATTCTCTTTTCCTCTTGTCAGCTGTGCAGATGGATAAGTTCAAAGATAATCTCTTACACTATATCAGCTACAAGTCCAGATCTGATAAAAGCATGGTACATTTTTAAATTTAGACACAGCAAGTATTTCCTCTGATTTCAGTGAACTGCCTGGTATATAAGGAGAAGTGTAATAGAACTCCTGGTACAATTAGGGCCTTAAAATGGTCCTCTTCTTTGCTGAAAAGGAGAATAAGGCCTTTTTTTCCCAAAAGGTTTATCACTGATCATAAACAAGAAGTTAGCTTTTTATTAACTTGTATATTCCCTGGCAAACGAGGGTGATCAAAGGTGAGTAAAGGGACAGGATCACTAGCTATAGCCATGCACATTATTTGTAAGGTACATATATGATTAACCTAACAAGATACTCCCCCACTAAGAGAAGGCTCACTGTTTTTTACTGAAGCTCTGGTTGGGAAATTATTCCCTAAAAACAGCCCTTAAATGCCCAATAAAGGGCATATTTCCTTATAAAACAGACTTGCACCTTGACGTTCAGCTAGGGGTAACCTCACAGAACAACCTTCATTTCTCAGATGTGGAGGATATGTAATATGTAATATGGGGTCCGCTGCTCAGGGGGCTGAGACTCTCTGTCCCAAAAGGCTCTCAACAAAGGCATGTGTGACCTGATCACCTTGGTGTGGGAGTCCTGCCTCAAGGGGGCAGGTAACTGTGTGATACCCAAGGTCCTTCCAGCCTACATTTCTGTCATTTCGTGATGAATGCTGGAGCAAGAAAGCTAGTTGAACCAGACCCACACAGGACTTAACCTTTGTGCTTGCAAAAGGATTGTGTGTTGGGTCTCTTTAAAAGGTTATGAACTTCCCAGGATGTCTGTGGCTGTATGTGCAATTTGAATAATGCACTGGGACTATTAGTCTATGCCCTTAACTAGGAGAAAACATTTCCTGATTGTCATGCAGATTCTAAGAGCTTTGGACAGCAGGACACAGTTTGATGACTGTTTGCTGCTGGATTACTCGTGGTTCTGCCAGCATCGTCTGTCCTCTTGCCAGGTAGTCAGCAGGAGAGGATAAAGCAATGCCCAGAGTTATCTTGGGTTCTTGCACCATTTGCAAAGAAAAGAAGTAATACTCAGCCAAGTATTGCAGCTGTCTATTGAGGCTGATAAGATCCCAGTGAAACACATGTATTAATTATTAATACAAATGGCATCAGATAGCAAAAATTCATGCATATAAAATTGACTTATATTTACATTTGAAATGTTTTTTCTTTTCTTCAGTATGAAAGTTTGTCTTTAATAGCCTATTAGTGCTTAGTTAATGCTGCATTAGCTTATTTTTAATGTACTGAACTAGCAACAAAAAAATGACAATCCAGACATTACCTCAAGAAGAAAACACAGAAGAAATCATGCATGGGAAAGAGGTGCCTACTTTCTTCTTTTCACAGTCTGTCTCACCAAACAAAATTCATTAAAATTTTAGAATTCAATCTATAAAATAATGCTCAGCACATTACAGAAGATCATGTCAAGGGTAATTTTGTAGTGTGATAGCAAGGGAATTAAGCCAGCCATTCACATTAACAGCTAATCACCTATGTACGATCTGAAATTTTTCCTCTGAATGAACATGCCAGTGTTTATCCCTTTTTTCTAATGAATTTGCCTTTCAGAAGGAAAAAAGGAATTTTAATACAATTCTAATGTTTTATTTGCAATTTTTCCTAAAATATTTTAAATTAATTATTCAAGAGAACTGCACATAGGTGATATAAACATGAAAAACATTTATTTAGTGTGTGGATAGCAGATAGCCTCTAGAGTGCATTGAGCTGTATAGGTCTCCATAGAGACGGTTACATTAAGGTTTTGTGATGTAACAGCCTAAGCTGACATAAGTCATGCTAATAGGAACCTGAGTAAAGGGAAATTATGTGGCAAGTATTGTCAGAGACAATAGGTATGAAGCAATTTCCCTCCACAAAGCCTGGCTAGCAGTAACCAGATCACAATTTAATGATCCAGGTAAACTGGTGTGTGCGCTGAGGCCATGGCAGAGTTGACATAAGACCCCAACTGAGATGCTCCCCAAGGTGCGAGCACTGGGAGTAGGGAGAGGTGCTGCACAGTAGGAACACTACAGCCTCCTCCACAGTGATGCCCTGGATAGGCAGCTTCCAGCCAGTGACTAAGCAAACCAAGAAAGCAGAATTCACTGGAAGTAAGATGGTTTTCTATCATATTAAACAACTGTGTATATGAATAGTATATGCATATGTACTCATTTGTATGTGTTACTCTATATTTACTTGATGAGCTGTATGCTCAGGATTTTCTAAGTATACTAGTTCTTAATTCTTGTTTCTTAGGTGAAAGGTCTTTTATTTCTTCTCATTTATATTTTATATTTTTTATGTGTCTATGTTGTGTCTTAACCAATTCCCATTAAAACACAGTCCTTATTCATGAAAGGTAGGATTTCTGCCACTTAATTTTAAACTCATGGATTTCAGTATCTGGTCTGTTCTCTGGGTTTCCTCTGTTATCAATGGAGAGGTGTCTCCCAGGAGGCAACTCACTTGATTTATCTCAGAAGCCTTCTTTAGACCACAGTGAATCACTCTGCCATGGGAGGGCTTATATCTTTCTGCTTTGATTTTAGAGAATGCCTTTCCATCTCCTTTATATGCAGTGTCTAGCCTTTAGATGATTTGAAGTCAAGAGAGCTCGATTTAATCTCTTCTTGCTATAATGATGTTCCTCTACAGAAATTATTGCTTTAGAAGGTCTTCCCACATAGTTGCTGAAACAAGCCATTATATGTATTTCTTCAGAAGAAAACCTACAGCAAATTTGGCCTCCTTGATTTTCTCTGGCAGATTTGGCTTTATAAAATCTGTGTGGTGGTCAAAACCCTACCATGGCAGGGCTCAGATCTTGTTTAAAAGACTCCTTAATTGCCTTGACTACTGTCTCCAAGCACACAGGTTGTGTAGATGCCACACAATCTGTAGTTTCCAGTAGGTTATTTCTGTAGAAGTGACTTCTCTTTGGAGGGTCTGTGAGGAGCTGGCTGGGCTCTCTCTCAATCCAGAGCCTTTCCAAATACTTCAGTTTCATCACTGTGACACATGCACTGAAACACTCCTCATGGCCTTTTTTTGAGGGGAAGATGGTAGTTAAGATTATAACCTAATCAGTGTAATGAATGGGCTCCTCTGACTGGTGAATAGGATTTTTTGCCTGGCAATAGCAAAATATTTTATGAACTTCAAGGAAAAATTCATTTTGTGCAAGGGTGTAACATAAGGTCTATATACTGCTAAATTTTCAGTCTTGTTAAGTAACACTTAAGGAGCAATTCAAATGTGCAAAGCTACTGGCCTGGCCTTTTGACTTTTGCTGACTAATTTAGGATCAACCTACTAAATTTTAAGGTTATTGTAAAATATGGAGACAGTCTAAGACAGAAGTCAGTTCTTCTCAGTTCCTAAGCCCCAAGACCTTAGGTGTCCTTATCTATAAAGATACTCACTTCCCATGCTAAAACCATTAAACATCTTCTATAGAAGCTTTTCAGACCTTTTTTTAAAAACACTTCTACAGATTTCAGAAGGTTCTTGATGCCTTGTTAGCATTCTTGCAAATTGATCTCTGATGACTTTCTCCCTGCTTATATATTCCACAGCTGCAGTCTTGACAAGGCTAACAGCAGGAATCTGATCATCTTTGGGCTCCCTTCACTCTTAGAAGCTGCATTTCATTCATACGGAGATATAATTAACAGCTTTCTGGCTTCTCCACACAAGTACACCTTCTAACTGATCATTACCAGAAACAACAGGGTGTTCTCCCGAACAACAATTTCATTTGCATTTAATTATGATGTATTAGGTGACATTGAAGGTGACACTAGAAAACGTAAAATAGTTTTGTGTCGATTCAGTTCAGTTGTTTCTAATGAGGTAGGCTGTGCTACATGGATGTTTCCAAATATGTATGTAGTGCCTCTTCTGAGAAGTGGGAAGTTGTCTGATGTTCACTTTTGCTGTAACCTGGACATTCTGAACTTTCTCGTTTGCAGGGATTTGCTCCAGTTATCTTCCTCTAATTCTAGGTGTGGTATTTTTTTCAGCCTATGTCTTGTTTTCCTAAGCGAACATTACTGTGTAACTCTATAGGAAATGGTCTTCATGCTAACTTTCAGCTGATGATACTTTTGATAAGATAACTTTCTTCACTAAAGATGTAGCTAGTAGAGATTTAAGCTATAAAGGTTTCCTTTAGAGCACTTTCTCTCTTACTTTTCCTTAATTATAAGTGATCCAACATCTCTCAGAACCTTATTCACAATGTTGAAGTCAGTGAGTCTTCCCATTGATGTCAGAGGTCTTTGTTCCCCTTTGCTAGTGACTCAGTCATTTAATACTTAAAAAACTGTGAAATCAAAGAGTTTGTATCAGAGAGACATCCCTATTATTTGCTTGTTACAGCATCAAAGACCTAGAGGGCCTGGGGTGATCCAGAAGCAGCATCCCATCAGGCTGCCAAAGTGTCTGTCTCAGGACCGGAGCAATCTCTTGCCACCACTCCCTCTTCTGCTCCAGCAGAACTTACCTTACCTTACTTACTTAAGTTACTATACATTTGCCCCACCGAACCACAGATTTCTCTATCAATCTTTGACATCATTCACGCAGTGTATGGTGTGCGTTTAATGGAAGAAGAACTGCACACAAGAGTGTATGAGCATCAAATGCATCTGCAGAAGTACAGCGAGTTTACAGGATCCACTCCTTTCTGTTATTTCTCAAATGCAGCATGTTATGTATTAGTCCCCATTCCCAAAGATAAATAAAACAACAAACCACTTTACAAAGTAGTTCCAATGAACATTGCTGTTGCAAGAATAACTTATAAAATGTATCAGAAGTGTTGGAACAGACAAAAAAGTCAATATTTTAATGATGTCCATATGAATGAGAACTCATGAACAGTGCAGACTTGCATTGGGAATATTCATGCAGGAAAACTCAGTATGAGTGAAACAGGAAATACTTTCCCATGTGAAACAAAGAATTCTCTCACAGTTTATAATCCGTCTCTCTTTACTGAAGTCCATGATCAAGTGCAGGACCAAGTATTGCTCTGTGCATGAGCTTTTCAATTCCTTCATATCATTTGCAGGGTAACCAGGAATGCATCAATTAGAAATGTGTTAGCCTTTTACATTTTATGAGCTGTGGTAGCTCAACAAAGGAATCAGGAACAAATTCTATGGTTTCTTTCACACAATGCAAGTAGAAGCTTTATTTCAGCTAGTTCTGGCCTGACATTTACTTCAAGTACTTATCTTCAGGAGCATACCAGGAAGGAAACTATAAAACTGCATTTGAGGATCTAGTCAAGTTAAAAGTGGTCAACAAATAATAAGTCTCTGCTGATACTTCAGTGCATTCCAGGAACTTACCCTGTTGGCCACTTGTGTTTTCCCCATGTCAAAGCCAGACACTATTATTGAATTTTTTCTTTAAATGTATCAGTCTGTGGTCACTATAGCTTTCCTACTAGTGTCCTTTTCTATAAGGTTCAGAGTGGTAACTTCTCCATGTATTTCAAGGGAAGAGAAGCCATCCAGTTCTTTTTTAGGAAATATCTGTTGACCTCCATTTGACCCAGGCATATGTGCACAGAAGCAGCAGGGTTTTACAGTGCAGGAAGTCAAATCAATAGAGAGCCTGTTTCAGCATTAGCAAACAAAGATTTAACTCATACAAACTTTATTTCTAGATGCATTTGTAGAAAGGAAATGGAAATTATTAGATAGCTTTAATGAAAACAATCTTTGTATGCCATAATCACATGTACATGCTTATATTTGTGTACTTCACATTCCTGCTCAGTCACCTTATTCTTTGTGTGAAAAGAGAATGGCACACATAATAATGGCACACTGCAATAGCAATGTGTGAAAGAATAAAATCTGAGGTCTAGTAACCACTCTGTAGCTGAAAAGCTGTGAGTCAGGCAGTCTGGGTGAATCCAGAAGACCTTAGGGAGCTGGCAGAAGGGTTCTGTACCTCCCACACTGACTTCTTACCCTCTACTAGATGCAGCCTAGCTCTGACATTTGAGGGAGAGGTTCTGAACAACTTTTAAGACTATGACAGTGAAATGAGAAAATATGATTCAAGCACATAGGCGTCCATTTTGGGGTGAATGAATTGCCCTGTGCCCTTCTCTTCTCTGCACTAAGTAAATACCCAGTGTTTTCAATGAGAATTTACATACCTACAGGTTGATTCAGTTCCATAAACATAGGCATACAATGCAACTCACTTAAGATGCACTAGCTTATTGCACCTAGCTTGTTCCTGCTGCTCCAGAGGGACATGTGGCTCCCATAGGTCACAGTTGCCCAGTCTGCATGGGCAACTGCATGGTGGGTCAGATAAACACAACTCAGCAGATAAACAGGTCTGATTGCTCCAGAAACATGTCAAGCTATTGCACCATGTCCTTAGCTCACATGCAGATGCTTACATTTGGAAATTTTAAGTTTGAAGATCATTAGATGAATTCCATATTTTGTTGGAATAAACCCTGTCAAACTCAGCCTGTTTCTGAATTGTGGCCAAGGAACTGCCAGAGCACTGTTAACTAATGATGAGTTTGCATTTCAGTGCCTACTGTGCAGAGCTAGATACTGAGGTTTCAATGCAAACCATATGTAGTGCCACACAGATTTCTGGTATGACTGCTGAGCCTTGTAGATAATGGTTTTTACTCATTTTAGACTAGAATGGATATGACATGATATTTTAGAGTGATTTAGAGACAAATCCCTGCCCCAAGAAGCTTAAATGACATAAGGAGTTTTAAATAGATTAATTTCTATTGCTTGTAGGAACCTTAAGGTGTACAGCTTTTGCTTCATTTTCTACCCTTATCTTTCTGCGAACGCTGATGCATAATGCAATGCCAGTTCCTGGAGAGAAGAGCCCAGTTGTGGCCTGCATTGCTGAAATCCAGTGCATTGAACTAGCTGTCTTTTAAACATAAACCAGGTGGGAAAAGAAGTAAAGCAAAATCTGGACCTGTGGTGGAAAACAACCCTGGAAGTGACTGGGAAAAAACTACAGACAGGAGCTCTCACAAGCTCATGCAGGCTGCAGTGCAATCTATTGCTGTGCTGAGCTGACAGTCCTCTGCATTGTCTGCAACCTTTGTTCCTTACAGCTCAATGTGTGCAGAGCCATAGGAGGAAAGTTCTCTTTGCTCACTCAAACAGCTAGAGAGGGCCTCAGCATGCAACATGCTACTCTAAAGTCTGGGTAGCAGTGAATTTTTTTAAGAACTCCATAAATAGACCAGCTCTTCAAAGCCATGAACAAGGTACATTGTAGAGGTACAATGCTTATAGAGATTCAATTCAGGTACACAGCAGAAAGCTTCAGCCAGCAGCAGTCAGTCGCAAAATATCTCTCAGATTTGTCAAAATGGCAAGCATATTGTAACTAAAATATGATTTTTCAACTCTGCCATACTCATAATTTGGATCTATACTTAAATAAGTGACGCAAGCAATATATACCACTTCCTCACAGCAACAGCCTTTCCTCTCCCCTCACCAGCCTTAAAGCAAAAGTAGCCAAGAGCAAACTGAAGGAAGCATTACAAAATATTTCCTACTCAAGATTCAAGTTACTTTAAAAGCAAACTTAACACCTATTTTAAGCCACTTGCTGTTTAAGAACTCAGAGGCTTATCCCACAAAATGCTCATTTAAGGTGATTTGAAACTTTTCATGCTTCAATAGAAACAGAAAGCAAGCGTTAGGAGAACAGCAAACCTTATGGGCACCTGACACCACTCTTCTGGACAGGAAACTGCCAGTAGTCCTTTTCACCTTCACAATATCTTAAAAGAAATTTGCAAGATGATGACAACTGTTATCTGTATTTTCAGAATATTTTGTACAGAGAAATATACCTTTAACTAAAGCACAACGCAATCATGACCTAAGGTGTTGGACACTCCCACTGGGACTATAAGCACATACCCTATTACTCTTCTGTGCAAGTTATTGTAAGAAATTAAAATTTGATAAGAAAATAAAAGAAATCTGACAATGACCTTCTTTATTTCATAAATTAGTCTTAGAAAGACTCTTTTATCTAGCCAGAACTTAAAGGGAAAATGTTCTAATAATTTTTGTCTCTCACTAAACTCTTACATTCTGAGCAAAACTGCAGATATTTTTTAGCATTTCTGTCAATAAAATAGAGAAAACACGATGTGCCTTCATTTACCTGCACAGGAAAGTAATGGCCCTAAAAGTGGAGTACTGTATAGCAAATGCTCACATAAAATTGTTCATAATCATTCCCTCAAAGTAATTAACATTTTGAATAATTAATAATTTCAAGAAAATTACAATCTGTTCAAAGACAGCCAGTGAAAAAAGCCCAAGACTGCCAAACAAGCTTTTCATTGTAAATTACTGCTCTGCTGATGCAGTGACATTATATAAAATAAAGCACTCAACCCGTCAAAACCAAATGTTTCACTACCCTTTCTAATGGGTGGGAAACAGATGAAATGAAGCACACAGAAAGAACTAACAGAGGAGAAACCTTGCAGTGACAGGAGATTATCCTCAACATATATCACATTTCATATATTGAGAGCACTGAGGTTCTTTCTAAGTGGAATAATAAAAAAATAATAAGGTAACACCGGAGCAAGTGGGATGCTGAGACGAGAATGAGTGTCAGTATGAATTTTCATTAGGCACAGCTGGAAGGTTTGAGAATGTGTTGTGTAACCAAGTCTATGAAAATTAAACAGTGTGAAAACTGCTGACACAACAACTGAGCTGCTTATACCAAAGGGAGCCCCACAGCTGGTGTACAACAGCACACATCCCCACACAGACCAGTGAACACCAGTTGATTCAGAGGTCATCAAAAGTATTTTTTTCAAAAATCTTCAGAGACTGAAAAATGGGCAAAGCTGAAAATTCCATCTAGGTTTTTAAACGGCTGCCAAATCCTTTGGGGTGTATGAATGATAGACTTTAATGAAATGTGGCGTTTTCTTCCTCAATACACTATCAAAAATATCTGGTACAATAAAGGTAATATCTGAGAAGCTTTCATCGTCCCAGTCTTTTGTTAATAAAACACAGACACTAATCAGATGTTAGCTTTTAAGTGCAAATTGGAGCAGACATTCACATTCGTAAGGGAATTTTTACAGTGCTTTGTCCTACTGTCAGATATGAAATATTTGCAGGCTGTAAATGGGCAACTGAATATGCTTCTTCCCTGGGATAATTTCAATGTGTTTCTGTTATTCAGATTCCTATTTTATTTCTATAATTCAGATTCAGATTCCAGACATACCTGCTTATCCTACATACTTGCACTGGCTTTATGCATGAGAAAAGTAGGTATCAGAGCATTAGGGCTGGCCAAAGAGCCTTGTCCTCTCTTCACTACCTCATGAAGAGGCATTACATCTCTAGAATCTGGCCTCCATTGCTAAGAGAGGGGTGGATGGCGCAGAAAGATATTGAGGTGGCTGCTGGCCCTGTTCCTTACATCTCTTCCCCCTAATCTGGTTCACCTTCCGTGTGAGGTTTACCCTTAGGCTTGTCTGTCCTACTCACCTGGAAAATGTCCTGGCTCACGCTCAGATCACCACTCCTCCATTTGCCTGTTTTGCTGAGGAGTATCAGCTCTCTGTGCTATTTGACTAGCTCATAAAACAAAGTTATAAGAAGTTCTTAGGGCTCTGTTTCACTTCCAAATCTTTTTAAAAAAGTAAGTCAACACCTACTTTTTATTCCCAAACCCTATGACATCATTTTTGCAGTGGACTTTATTCTAGACTATTAGGATTCCAACTAAAGTAATTTCACCAGAACAACATTAAATGCACTAAACCCAGGGAAAATCCCTGGCTTTTTCCCCATCAAATATCAGTAGTTAATAATTTTATAAAATTTTGCATGGCTGTAAGATAAATGATTGATTTTTCCAAGTGAAGAGAGTTTTCAAGAGTTATGCCTCCAAGTGAATAAAAACTGCAGTCACAATTCAGTGATCTTCATTCCTGATAGCCAAGTCTGCGCTGTGTGAACCAGAGGATCTACTGCCATCCATCATGGCTCTCTCCCTGCTGGTGTAACCACATTACTTTCCAAAAGCAACTACTGGGCACAAAGGGGATGGTGCACACCAATGCAGGATGCCACCATACAGGCCAGAATGTTGTCCATACCTGCACCTCAGCAGGTTGCTGAGGACCACACTGTACAGAAAGACGGACAAAGCCAATGTACAACTCCTACCTTTGGAAGCAGCAGTCATATCAGAGAGAGATAAAGGTGTACTTCAGAAGTTACCAATTCAGAGATTTCAAAAAGCTCCAACAACCAGCTTGGGCAGTGACGAACATACCACAAACACAGCAGTGCTTTAACATGAGTACTGGTTAATAAATTAACTTACTATTACCTGACATTAAGAATTACCTTACTAATTACCTGGCAGAATGCTGAGAGAGTTGGTGTTTTCAGCCTGGAGAAGAATAGGCTGCAGACAGACCTTATAGCAGCCTTCCATATGTAAAGGAGGCCTGCAAGAGGGCTGGAGAGGGACTTTTTACATGGACCTGTTGTGATAGGACAATGGGCAATGGCTTCAAACTGAAACACAGTAGCTTTAGATTAGATATTAAGAAGAAATTATTCACTGTGGGGGTGGTGAGACACTGCCTCAGGTTGCCCAGAGAAGTTATGAATACCCCAACCCTGAAAATGTTCAAAATGCCAGCCTGAGCTGGATGGGGCTTTGAGTTACCTGGTTTAGTGGAAGACCTCCCTTCCCATGGCAGAGGGATGGAACTAGAGATTTTTAAGGTCCCTTCCAACCCAAACCATTTCTGTGGAAACCTCTTTACTTCATGGTATTCTTTATGTTAGTAACTTCCCTCAGCACCTGTCACCATGCCTCCATGACTCAGAGACTGTCAAGTGCTGTTGCTGGAGGCTCCAAACCTAAATGCTTCCTGTCTGCACTCCTCACAGAAAGGGATTTTCTACTCTCCACTCATCCCAGCCACTTAGGTCAGACATGATAAACTGATGTACAAATAACCTCAAGGCAATCCTATGTTCAAGTGTTTCCTCACATACATATATTTGAGGATTTGAAATTATGAAGAAGCCATTTACCAGTTTGTGGTAGAGAAGGTACTGGGCTGTTGAAAAGAAGCAAATAATCAGGGTAAGAAACATTTTGTTCTGCTGTATATTTCTCTCTTCATACATTGCCAGGAGATGGTAATGAGCAGTGAGTCATGAGTAGAGTTTCACCGGAATGAAAAGTGGCAGAAATAGAACAGAAACTACACCCTATCATTTCAAGATCCTCTATCCCATAAACATCCAGAACTTCATTAATTAGGGCTTGAATGTAAATTATTGTGATTATTGAAAATTAATGCTGGGAACCAATCCAACAGAGTTGTCCAATAGATGTCACTGAGAATGCCATGGCACATATACTTTTCCACACAATGCCTCTGGGAGTCCCATCTCCTTCCATGGCTCCCTGGTATGTACATGCTCCTGGCAAGGCATTTGACATCATGCCTGCAGCAGTTTTGAGGCCTTAAGGCAATGAAAGAATGATGTGAAGTGATTTTTAGTTTTATTCAAAATGTAGCAGACACTGAATGGCACACTACTTACTATTTTTAAGAGTGCTTGGATGTAAGTCTCCAGTAGGTATTCCAGAAGAGCTCCAGGTTAACTGGAAGTCTCATCTGATATTGTTATTCCCATTATTTGTATTAATATAGCAACAAGAAGGCAGTGATCCAGGATGGCAGAGACTGTAGGAATAAACAGACTGTCCCTTCTCCTTAGCTTTTCTTCCTGCAAAAAATAAAGTGTACTGGGGTCACTGATAAAGATCGTGTTCTGTCTACAAGGCCAGAGGAGGCTGGGAAGCCCTGCTGGATGGCTGTTTGCTTCCCGAGCCCACCATGTTAGAATAGAATCATCCTGTTTTGGAAATAGACACCTCTACTTCCAGAGCTCAGGTATTTTCTTGAAAGTGTCACACTGATTCTTGAAAGCTGATCACATCTGAAGTGCTCTTTGGGCCAGCGGGAAAAACAGGTTCTTTCCCTCTTTTCTGCCTTCTTCATGTGACCTATTTTAGCAGCAAGTTTTACTCTGTTCATGACAATCTTTCTATTGCCAGAGAAACCTGACCTGTGGTTATCAACTGATTTAAAAGGGATGAATAAAACTTCCAGTCTTTCTTAAGCTGCCATATGCATGTATTTTTGTTCAAATGTATCAGTGACAGGAGAGTTAAGTAGCCTGAGTTTTCTGCAACATATCTTCCAAGTATCCTCGTCACCCTGCAAGGCATCCTTCTGTTGCAAGTGGCTATGAAAGCTTCCCAAATTATATTTGCCAATGTCAGGTTCCCCAACTGCTTACATGGCAATCTAGTTGGTCTCATCAGGACTCAGTGTGAGAGTTGGAAAAGCCACCAGCATGTAGTCTGTATTTCCTTGCCTGCAGTGAATATCTGGATGCGATTTGAGAGGAACTTTTGCTTCTTAACTTTGTGTAGTGATCACTCTCAGCTCAGAAGGGGCAGGGTGAGAAATCCTACTCTGTAGCTAACCTACTGGTCACCAGCACAAGAAATCTTACATCCTCATAACAGATGGTCAATGAGAAAACACTGCATATTTCATGTAGCTTTGCAAATCTCCAGGGAATTAACAGAATGTTGTGGAGAACCCTGCCATTTTTGTCCCATGTGCTGGCTTCAGCAGATTTCTGATTGTGAGCAGCAGGTGGGATCACTTCAACATCTGGGAGTCTGTCCTTTGAGCAGGACACAGCCTGATGTGCGGCTGATGCAGCAGCTCACATCTCACTGGGGCTGCCAAACCCAGGCTATGAGAGCAGGGCTTGATCCCAGTATCACACTACAACCAGGAATATTCTTCAGCCATCCTAAATAGGCATCTTTGGCACCTGAATTTCCATCCAAGGTGCTGTTTGAAGACACAGCTGAGAGAAATTAATAACTGAGGTAGCAGAGGAAGTCTAGTTATCTTAATTTTGATCATTTCATACACCTTACCTATAAAACTTGCACCTTAAATCCATTATTTTTGGGAAGGTTTGATCCCAAACTTTTGCAGAACTATTTAGAAATTCACTAAAAACTCAAAAGAGACACAAGCTGGTAAAATGGTACACTCCAAAAGTCAGACAAATTTGAAAGAATCTGTATGTCTTCATCAATGGCTTCACCATTTTTACCCATTTGATCCTATAGCTATCATTATTTTAGTGTTATTAGGGTAATAAAAATTATGGCTATGGCATGATGTCCTGTCAGCATGAACCAGACACTGGTTTATTGTTCTAACTCTTAGCGTTTCTAGTAGTTGGGTTATAGCGGTGGATTATGATAGCATGTACACACTACACAGCAATCAGAATATAATAAAGTTGAGTTAAGCCTTTAACTGCACTGTTCCAAGTGTTCATCAATCAATATCCTTATCTAGTTGGGTTTTTTATTGTGCTCTTATTCTTCTGGCAGCAACTGCAGCTTACTTGCATATGGAGTGAAAGACGACCACTGTCATCTAAAATAAAAGCAAGTGAATGACCTCCACCACCATAACAGCCAAACAGCCAATTTTGTTCGCAGTGGGACTGGGATGGATCAATACATACTACAGCTATAAAGTACACACCAAAATGCATGATGCAGAACAGGGACCACTGGGAATGCCACGCAGAGTCATTTGTATGTGAAACAACTACCTTCAGCCTTGTACTTTCTTGTGAATATCTGCAAGCAGATCCAGTCCCTTGGTGTACATCTGCTGTAATGTTCACCTGCATCCAACAAGTGCAAGAAAACCTGCAGGGCTTGAGACTTTCTTAGGTTTCTAATATGGGTAAGTTTTCCAAGAAGAAATAACAGAAGCTTAGTGAATCTAGGACCAAGTTCCTTGCCAAATATCATATTCCTCCTCTGACCTAAAAGGTTGCTCAAATACTCTATACTGGAAAAAATATTAGATATTGAGAAATCTGACACCTTTCAATCTCATCTGAACTTTTTGGAATTATATTTGACATTAAAATTCAATGTGAGGTAGAGTTCAGATAGTACTGTTCAATCAGTTGTAGTTTCTTAAAGAAAAGCAATTGAAAATGAGGTTTAGACTGACCTCATAAAACATGGTTTAAATAAACAGATAAATGCATGATGTTTTCTGTACAAAATTCAGTCCCATTCATCCCATAATAATTAGTTTTCATTTTAAGGTAACAAAATGTTTGTAACACCCCCACCACTGCCTTTAATTCCTGTGTAACACAGTATCAGTTACACTCTTTTCAGAGAGTTGGTTTTTTACTTCATATTTTGCTTCAGAAGAAATCATTAATATCTTTCATCTAGGCATACTCTGTGTGCTCTTATAATGTTGTTATCCAAAACAGATTACAAAAGCAGGTTCATCAGCTGAACAATCTTACAGTCTCACAATATCTTTCTCAGTATTGAAGAAAATTGTCTACTTTATTAATGGCTGCTGTTTACCTAGAGTTTTTCTGCAGAAAAAAATAATGCAGCTATATTGCTATCTCTGTGACAATATAAAGTCACATAATATTTTCATGGAGATATTAAAGAAAAGGTACTATTCTTTATCATTTATTGTATCTCCATTATCAAGTCAAGTCCTCGCTGAAGTAAGGACCTCAGTGTACTGGATTACAGCCATGCAATAACATTTTTCTCCCATGAATTTTTCCCACCTGTCATGTATTTTCCCTTTCAGAATACCTATTGAGAGAACAGAAACCAAGGATACATTCAGTATCTCTATGCAAATGGGAGGTGTTGCTATTTATTTCAAAGGGTTAAAAATGAGTTTGCATCAAAGATATTTCTAATTTCCTTTGTTACCACCCTATTTAGGCAGAGGCAATAGTTTTTATAGGTAATATTGCATAAGCTTCTATTTTGGTTTGAAATGCACATTTGAAAGTAGCATTCAGTAACATACTCTGATAGCCAAAAAGAATTTTAAGCACTTCAAGAAAATGTATTTTATTTCCAAATAATCACTGAAAGGTGATGTCCAGATTTTACCAGGCTACATTCAATTAAATGTTAAATCTGGAGGGCAAAGATCACTTCAGGCCACTTCTATAGTCCTTTTCTTTGAATATAACATTTTCCAACAAAAATTGAAATTTAGGTATTTAGGAAAAAATTTTGACAAATATTGTAAATAGACACTGATCTTCCCCTCAATTGGCTAAGTCATATTTGTCCTGCTGCTATTTCTCTTTCTACTGATTTTATTTACAGTTTCATTCTATAGGTAATTGCAGGTAGGAGAGCTGAACAAACAACTTTTGCAACAAAAGATGATTCAGATATTTTCACATTTGTCCTAAGTCATTTTGGAACCAATTTTTGTGGGAAGAAAACATGAAGAATTTCAGTTGAGAAATGCAGAAGTGTTTGCTGTGTATGCAGTCATGTAACAGCCAGGATTGGTTATAGAACTCTGGAGAAGGGATGCCATAGTGCACAATAACAAGGAAATTCATTCCAAGGACCTGAAGCACTGAAGTTGTAGTTCAGACTAATCAAAGTCAAGCCAACTTAATTTATTTCTGTTCTCTAGTGAAACAAGTCTGTAAATTTAACATTTTTTTGTGAAATTTTGTCATTTTGCAGGACTTTACTAGTGGTTAAACTCCCATTTTTCTCAGAAAACGCCTAGGCAGGTCCAGAAGACAGTGGATCTTAGAGCCACACGCTGACATATTCAAGGAAAATTAAGTTTTAAATAAACACAAGCAGTGTGAGCACACAGTCACCCAGGAAATGACTAGTAACTGTGACTTGACCCAGCAATGTCAGCTGCATGTGTGAGAAGATGATGTTTCAGCATGAGAACTTTTGTCGGTCAACCTATGGGATAAGGCAATTTGCAGAATAAAACAATACAAGAGATTTCACTAAGCAGATTTCTGGAAATCATAGTATGTTCTTAAAAAAAAAAAAAATAATTTTGGGGAGGTGGGTTGAAAAAGAAAGGCTAAATCTGGCACAAAATACAGAGCTGCTACTCATTCTACTGCCTTGGATATAAAGTATTTTTGTTTGCAAGATACTGAGGATATCATCAAACTCCCTTCTGGAACAGAAATTGCTCTTAGTTTGCTCATTTGACTGTTTCCGTATTATCATTTAGGAATTCCAACACAAATATTTAACCATAAGGAAATGTTGCATGGAAAATATGATTTGTGCACAAAATGCTTCAATTTAAAATAGAAACAGTCCTCCTTTGACAAGGTTAAATGCAACTTTTAACACTCTAAGGATGCCAGCAGATAAAACACAGAAATAAAAAGAAGGGAGCCAAAAGACACATATGGAGTTAACAATGCTCTTTAAAAACTCAGTGGAGGGGGCTGTCTTTCTCACACATGCCTTCGGTAAACACTACAGGGGAGGGGGCTACAGCTCACATTTCTAGAATGGGAAACAGCAGCTGCTTTGCCCTGCAGTCTTGGTTTTGGCCTGGATAGAGTTAATTTTCTTCCTAATAGCTGGTGCAGTGCCGTGTTTTGGATTTAGTATGAGAATAATGTTGGTGACACACTGATGTTTTAGTTGTTGCTAAGTAGTGCTTACTTCAGTCAAAGACTTTTCAGCTTTCCACACTCTGCCAATAAACAGGTGCACAAGAAGCTGGGAGGGAGCATGGCCAGGACAGCTGACCTGAACTGACCAAAGGGGTATTCCATAACACAGAACATCAAGCTCAGTATATAAACTGAGAGGAATCGTCTGGGAGAGGTGATCACTGCTCAGGGACAGGATGGGCATCGGTGGTGGGTGGTGAACAATTGGACTGTGCATTGCTTGCTTCTCTTGGGTTTTATCACTCTCTTTTTCTTCTCTGCCGTTTCATTGCTCTTGTTATTATTATTATTATTGTATTTTACTTTACTTCAATTATTAAACTGCTCTTACCTTTTTCTGATTCTCTCCACATCCCACCAGGCACAAGGAGGGAAGGAGAGAGAGGGAGGGAGAGAACAGCTACCTTAGTACTTAGTTGCCAGGTGGGGTTAAAGCATGACAGTCCTCTCTTGGAGGTCCTCCCTTTTGTATTGGCTGCTTCCAGGCAGACTGAGGGTATTGGGATTCATCCTTGAGGCTGGTGTGATGGGTGGTCCTGGATCCAGCCAGCTATGTGAGCAATGGTTGTGCTGAGTCTCGTGCAACATCATGAGATGATATTTTTCACTGTACATAAAAATCTGTGCCAGAACTCCCTGAGGCAGTACTCTGACCTCTGCTCTTCACCTTACAAGTTATTTGCATCCCAGCAGGACATGGTTTAACATTCAGTTGGCTAGGGAATTTGAAATCTAAACACAGTTACAAGAAACTGTTTATCTCAAAGTCTTCTTTACAGTGAAGTTCTCTCCTTTCCACTGCAGGGGGGATGCTAGCATACCTGTAACTTTGAATTGTAGGGGAAGAAGATGGATAGGGGCTACAAGGTGCTGGTAGTGGACCCAATCTTTTCCACAATATGACAGCTGTGATTTTTGTGATAGCCCACACTTGTGGTAATTTCCCATGTGCATCTTACTGCCCTGTTGGAAACTCCACCAGGGGAAATCAACAAACCGTTCCTGATTCTGACCTGCTCTGTAGTTGTGTACTCACACATCAACCCACTTGCACTGCTGGGTGTAAACCACATCCAGTTAGAGGTGAATTGCCTGCTTATTCCAGAGCAAGCCCTCTCTGAGACAATGGGTACATCAGAACAGTGCCTGGACTAGTTCAGTTACACACTGAACATACATCTCAGCGCCATCTGTAAAGAGGGTGCATGGGGGTGCAGCCCTGTCCCCATGCAGAGCGGCTGGGGCTGCAGGCAGCCTGGGAGGCAGTGTGGCAGTGCAGGAGTGGGATGTGTGCACACAGACAACACTTGTTCACATCAGAACAGACTGAGTCATACTGCCCAGACCAGAAACAACCTCTTTCTCTTAGTGCCATATACCATCTACAAAAGCATAAGGTGTTTTATATTAACTCTGTGTGCAGGCACACAAATGCATGTGTGTAATACAGCTATTTTAACTTCCCAACAGAGATAGTTCTTTCCCTGCAATGGATAAGAAGAAGCCTTGGGGTAGCTTTGTTTTCCCTTATACTGCATTAAAACTTTGCTATTCAGACTGAATTTTAGTGTGAATCATGTGATCATGTTGATGCTTCAGAATGTAAGGGCAGAATTCCCTTTTGGCTTTAATGGCATTTATGAAGGAAATCAGAAGAACTTGTTCAAATTTAAAATGTAGTAATATTTTGCCTTCTGGCTATTTTTAAAATTTTTATTTTATTTCATCAAAAGGAAAAGAAAAAAGCAGTCTGAAGAGATTTACATGAAAAAATATCAAAAGATCCACCACCCTAGAGGAGATTACCATGTAACATTTCTTTCTGTTGTAAAGGCAACAGTTTTCTGCACAGATTTTGCTGTTGTTGTTATGGGATTAATCTCTATTTTACTGAGAGCATTCCGAGCTCATATGAACTTTTTATTATACAAGATATGCAACTACTCTTAATGGTTAGAAGTGATACACAGAGACACTGAGGACTTGGTTGGAAGAGACAGAAGAGGAAGAACACATACAACTCATACAAAAATGTATTGAGCATTGTATTTCTACACAAGGTAACTATCTATAAGCCTGAGATGCATGAAATCTTATGTTCTCTTTCACAGAGAACACATGCTGGCTCTGCATCTGGGCAGTATGGAAGAAAGCAAGTGCCACCCCAGTCTTTAGAAAGGGTGAGAAGGAGGACCCTGGAAACTACTGGCCAGTCAGCTTCACCTCAGTCCCTGAAAAGGTGATGGAGTGCCTCATTCTAGAGGCCATCTTATCCACTTGGATGACAAGGCAGTGATCAGGAGTAGTCAGCCTGGATTCACTAAAGGTGAATCATACTTGACCAACCTGATGGTCTTCTATGATGAAACAACTATCCGGATGGATGATGATACAGCAGTGGATATTGTCTACCTTGATTTCAGCAAGGCTTTTGACATAATATCCTCACAGGTAAACTCAGGACACGTGGGCTGGATGAGTGGACAGTGGGGTGGATTGAGAACTGGCTGAACAACAGATTTCAGAGGGTCTCTACTCAGCCCTGGGGAGGCCACATCTGGAGTGCTGTGTTCAGTTCTGGGCTCTTCAGTACAAGAGAAATGTGTTGCTCCTGGAGCGGGTCCAGCGGAGGGTGACAAAGATGATTACGTGACTGGAGCATCTCTCATATGAGGAAAGGGTGAGAGAGTTGGGCCTGTTCAGCCTTGAAAGGAGGCAACTGAGAGAGGACCTCCTAATGTCTATAAGTATCTGAAGGGAGGCTGTCAGGACGATGGAGCTAGGCTCTTCTTAGTAGTGCCAAACAATAGGACAAGAGGCAACAGGCAGAAACTGATGCACAGGAAGTTCAACCTGAATAAGAGAAAGAACTTGTTTACTGTGCATGGTTGGCTGCAGACTGGAACAGACTGCCCAGAGAGGTTGTGGAGTCTCCCACACTGGAGCTATCCAAGAACTGTCTGGATGCAATCCTTTGCTATGTGCTCTAGGATGACCCTGCTTGTGCAGGGAGGTTAGACCAGATGACCTAGCTCTGATGATACTGTAGTTCCTTCCAACCTGACCCATTCTATGATTCTGTGATTTCACTGGGATAGCCTTGGCTGAGAGTGCTTCAGTTTAACTGGGGAGAAAAAACAGCCTGGGCTTCAGTGCAGGTCGTGGGGAGATTATCAAGAAAAATGTTGGATATTTCCTCTGGCAACTCTGTTGTCCTGAAACCTGTACTGTTTCATTTCACTGTGACCATTGTTGTTACCGAGTGATCAAAACTAAAATCACATGCACTGCAGCTTCCCTTCACTGCTATCTTTGGTATTAGCAATTATCACCAAAAAAAAGGACAGAAGACGTGGTTATGTTCTAATCCTGTCAAAGTTGGCATATCAGTAATTTTATATGGGTGAGCAATTCTGGCAAGCTGTCATAAAAAAATTATTTGGGTTTATGCATTCTTGCAGCATTACTATTATGATACAGTAAGTTTATTTTTTCAAATTGGTGTTCAAGATACAGTTGATGATGTGTGTTAGGAAACAGCAGGAAAAGATGAGTATTGAAGGCAGCAAAATGAGCCCCTACTTCTGATGAATTACAATCACCAGGACCTTTTATAAAAATTAATATTTAGCCAGAAATTCACAGTCAAGTGCTGAATTCCAGGTCTGAAATAGAGCTGTGGGTGCCTGATGTAATTGCACTGTTTCTCAAGTGCTGCTAAGCACACAAAAATTTTTTCTGAAGCTAAAAGGTGGCTGAAATAAAGCAGAAGAACTTTCTAAAAATCAGGTTTGCTATCCTTGGCAGCTTCAGGAGCAGTTGGAAACAAGTTCTAACCCTGTAGTTTCTGTGAAGCATTTACAGCTGGGTTTTTTTGCAGAATAACAGCATCAAGGTGACTTAAATGGCTATGAATTTCCTGCAGTAATGTCTCCATAACAATGTTTAATATATGACTCTAAAATTACAATGTTGTTTACTTCAAGAATATTTACTATAACCTACCAAATCACCCTTTATGCATTAAATCAATAGTCCCCAAACTTTTTTTTCACCAAGAATTGGAGTATTTGTTGAAACATTATTATGGAACTAATAATGGCACTATTATAATAACGGTTCAAAATTATCATAATCCATATTACTGAATTAATATCTTTATGACTGCTAGATGCCTTTTCCACTTCAACCTTCTGCAGCCGCATCTTAAAATCTCAATCATTTTTCCCTCTGGGGTAGGTGCTACCTCCCACAAACCATTTTTCACCAAGTCTGAGCATTTCATTGCTTTCCTGGGAGGGGCAGGGTCTGGTTTCCTGTTCCCATCCTTGGGAGGATTTCTGGTCATTTGCAAGTTTATGCTCAGGGAAGAGACCCTGCATTGAGACAAAGCCCTCCAGACAGAGGTATCACATGAAAATCATTGGGCATGGTCACTGCTCTGCTTGGGTGAAGTCCCTGTGCACTCACAGAGAGGGACAGCAAGGTCAGCATACTGCAGTGCCAAAGAGCAGTGTCAGTCCCTTGTTAAAAAAATATCCGGATGTGGACTCTCACTGAATGGCTTTAGGGCATCTGGAATAAAATGATAATTGTGTGTGTGAGCTATAATCCAGTGTCACAAAATCCCCTGTGAGGAGCACGTGAAAACAACCTGGGAAACAGAGCAGCACAGTGTCACTGTTTTCCTTAAACCTGTTTGT
This sequence comes from Margarornis squamiger, assembly GCA_035222235.1. Taxonomy (NCBI): domain Eukaryota; kingdom Metazoa; phylum Chordata; class Aves; order Passeriformes; family Furnariidae; genus Margarornis; species Margarornis squamiger. Next base: position 32,424,913 of record JAWWTY010000037.1, on the reverse strand, counting down.
TTAAACCCAGGGAGTGGCTAGTTTTGACTGAAAGCACTAACAGATCAAACTTTTCCAACAAACTTTTCTCAAAGAGCTTCGTTGTTGAAAACCTGCTACGTTACTGTAGCCAAAAGATACCTTTATTTTATCTCTGTAGCCAGAGAGATACCTGCTTATCAGCATTTTTAAGTGCTTCCTATGCACTTATACAAGCCCTTCCGACCAGCTTTGAATTTCAGGTTTCATCAGTTTTAATGGAACACCGTAGCTCTCTTTGTGGTGTCAACACTTTTCTTCGGTCTCCTCTTGAGCTTCAGACTCTTTCCCTGCTGTCATGACAAGGAACTTTTTGACCCTGACTTCCTGGCCCATGTCTCTCCCTAACAGTTGCTGAAATGGAGGTCTGCCCAGAGCAGGGTTGTTTTGAGCACTGTCAAGGGGAGTATCTTACAGTGCTTCTCACGTATCCAAATCCTTTATTATTAAATAAACGACACATAAATACAGACAATATATTTCCAGATTTTTCTTAATCACAGGTCTTTTTATGAAACTAAATTCCTGTAGATCAGTAGGTCCTGTTGTAAAAATGGAAATGGAGATACACTGAAATCCATGGAAGAAATCAAGTTTTGGTTTGGGATAGCAAAGCATGGACACAAAGAACCAAGGACAACAGTGCAGCTGTGAGCATGGGTCTTGGGTTTTGGCACAAATGGTTGTGTGGGGGCTGGAGCTTCTAAACCTGGGTTGATCAGCCACCCAAACTGTCCCACCACCTGCCAGCCCCATGCTGTATCTGGTGGAGGAAAGCAGCAAGCAGCAGTAGAGTTACTTTACTCTTGTCTTCAGGGAGACGAGAGTCAGTTTTACCCAGGCTGGTGGGTAAACTGCACTGCATCCTGGGGAGCTGGGAGGTTGTGCCAGCCACAGGCAGCAAGCCCTTGCCACCTCCCTGCTTCTGACAGGACTTCAGGAAGGGGCTTAAATGGAGGGTAAAGGAGTATGAAAACAGAGGACAAAAGGAACTCACCTGCACGATGGTGAGAATTGTTTTCAGTGGCTAAGCTGAAAAACAACTGGTGACAACCAGCATTAGGTTATGACATGCTAATTATCTACTGTCATTACTAAAATGTATTTGAGGTGCATGTAACACTCCTCAAAGGGGCTACAGCTCCATAGAAATAGCTAAAGATATGTTTAAAAAATACTTTATATTAAAAAAAAGCCAAACCTGTAAATGCAGATGTTCAATCACAAATAATTACATTTCCAGAAGGTCAGCATGTTTATTCTATGTCAGCTATTTGGTGGAAGATTATGATTCTTGCTTTATTGCTTTAAATCTGTTAAAAAGCATCTTTTCTATCCGGTTTCTTAGATTGTTATACACAATACTTGAAAGACCATGACCCATAAAAGTCAGAGGTTAATTTGATTTTCAGATACATCAGCTGGAGTAAGCAGAAGGTTGTGTAGATTGCCTATTGTTGTAGCATTGTGTTTGCTTAAGACATTTCCCGTGGCTGCCTTGGTCACGGAAGCAGGGATGTTCAGACAATCCTGTTTGAACTTTTTCCCCATCAGCCTGTTCCAGAGCTGAACTAACTTACCCCTGACAGAATCTTTTCAGACTGAGCTTCCAGTTTTGTTGTGGGCTTTTTTGTGTTTTGCTTGTTTGTTTGGAGGGTTTGTTAGTTTGGTTGATTGGGATTTGTTGTTTGTGGGGCGTTTTGTTGTTTTTTGGGGAAGGGGGGCTGGCGGGGCTTTTTTGAGAATATCTGAAGAAGCCATGGTTTCTGCAGTCTGAGAAGATTCTTTAAGTTAACCTGATTGCTGTATTACAGCACAACTGAAATGGGCCCAGTTCCCAGCCACTAAAGCTCCTCAGTGCTGCTATATGCAGTATGGCCAGAACTTTCGCATTGCTAATGCTGTCAGTGCTGTTAATCTGTCCCTTGACTGGCAGCACTATAGTAGTCAATTAACTCCTGGGTTTTAGTCACCAATTTAATTCAAATTGGGAGGAACTGTCACATTTTTGTGCCTTTAGGAAGAAGCATGAAAAAAAATTACATTATTATTATTATTATTAATAGTATTTTTTAAAACTCACTCTGCAGAAGACTGTCAGAAGTCATAGCTTCTAATCCATTAAAAAAAAGAAGGAGTAAAAACCAAAGATTAATCAAGCCAAAACACCCTCAATAAATAAAAGAAGGTGAGGAAGAATCTTCATCTGTCATGAGCATGAATATAAGAGACTGCTGAAGTTATAAAACAAGAGTAGGGGAGAAAAAATCCTCTGCTTGTCCAACCTAAAAATGCTTTAGGTCCCACACTTCTAGCATAAGGTTTTTCAGAAAAAGCAGCAGATACTATAGCAAGAGACCTTTGAAGGATGCTGTAAAAAATGGACTAAATTTATAGTATCTTGTTTCACAACTAAATCAGGAAAGCTGTCTTTTCTTTTTACTGTGACACAATTTAATAAATCTTTGCATACTCACTTTCACCTCTTCATAAAACTTTTGGAAATGCCAACAAATTCTAAGTGTATGCTTTTGCCTTTTTTGTTCATTTGAATGAAATATTATTAATATCAGAATGTCATGTATTTGGGAAAGCAGAGAATCAGGCTGACATGCAGGGCCACAGACACCTCATGAGCAATGCTGAAAAGAACAACAAAAAAAAAATAGTTTCCATATTCCTGCTTATTGAAGGTGTGCAGGAATTCAAGAGCTAAATGCAAAAGAAATATAATTTCTATAAGTTTCTCTGCCATCATTTAGTATAGCTGGGGCTGTGATTTATGGTCATATAAAACATCTGGTAAACTCAGCATGCAGTCTAAGAGTCTGGAGTTTTGAGAATTTGCTCAAAAATCCCACTTCCTTCCTTGGCAAAGTTGGCTGAGAATGAGTACCATGTAAGGCACTTGGGATTTTATATGTCCAAGCTGATATTCAAACCTTGAAGGTCTGACAGAACTGTTCATCTAAGTAATGGGAAAAAAAAACCCAAACCAAAAAACAAAAACCAAAAAAACCCCCACATGATGGTTAAGACTTGACCATGCTACAGACAAGACTGTGGCCAACCTGCAGCTGAAAGCCGACCTGAACTTCAGGGAAGCTTGTGCAACAGAAGCTGCAGCTCAAATGTAGGGAGAGGATCGTTCTTCTTGTTCATCATCTGCTCCTAAGCCACAACTGGCAGATGAGAAGTCCCTGGCCCACCCATCCCACTTGCTCTTGAGACAGCCCCATTTAAGGAGTGTCTGCTCTATAGGCAGCTAGAAGGTTACTCAAAAATTCCCCTCCATGTGGTATATACAAATCACTTCCCTGTGTGTTTAACCCATGTTTAACTCAGGCACGAGTCAAGACTAATATTCTGAAACATACTCTTACTCAATCTGAAATGTTGAGGTAGTTGAAACACATGTGCCTGCGTTCAGCCAAGCCTTTAGTGCTGTCCCTTAAACCTACAAATGCCCACCTATCCTTTTACCTGCTCATTTTGCTGTTGTCTCTGCATTGCAACCTATTTGATTACTTTCATCTTTTCTGCTGAGACTGCCAGTGAAAGTGTTGCTGCTGCTGAGATTTTGAAGCATCTCACATCATCAGGTCAAGATGTTCTTTTGGAGCCAGGGCAAAGGAGTCCCAGGGAGGATATAACCATTTTGCTCCACCTCCCCTATGAAAAGCTGCCCACAGGAGCACATAAACAAACTAATCCTTATTCCATCCCATTATTAGCAGATTTAGCTGTGGGCATCAAAAAGGAGCAGATAATGGAAAGTAAGAAGAGATTGTAGAAGCAAAATTGTGAGGAGGATGATGCTATTATGAAATTATTTTCAGGTTACTTGCAGATAGATTCTTGTAGAAAGTCATTCTGTAGCCTTTGGCAAATGTGACACTCTTTTGTGTTTATGGTCAGCTTATGTTGAAGTATTTATTTATATTCATATAGATTGCAAGCAGTTACAAGATTTTGTGACATCTTTTGCTGTGATTGCCAGTCAATTAAGATCCCTCCTCAGAACCTTTCCCCTGCCTAGGTACATAAATGAAGTCTGCTCTCATGCAACTCATAATGTTGCATTTATTAATTCTCTGCTGTGAGAAGGGATATGCACCCACTTTTCTGGCATCAGTACTTTCTCCACACAGCTATACAGCATATTTTTGAGTAAGGACGGGGCTGTGACAGGGATCTGATTTGTATTGCCTCCTAAATATACCCGGGAAGGGGAAGAAAGAATGAGTCTGCAAAAGCAGAAGAGGGAGGCTCTGTTCAAGCATGGGACACAGGGGCTCCAGCCTTGTTAACCTAGAAATGCTGGGGGATGCTGCAGGCACAGACAGGAGTTCTGGTATTGTGGGAAATGGGATTGATGTCTTAATAAGTGGCATTTTATCCTACACATCATTATGATGCCTCAGGCACTGTGCTTCTGAAGGGCCTTTCTCTGGAGATAAAGAGCTTCCTCACGCTTATTAAAGGTCGTACAGTCCTTTTGAAAAGGTAAGAATAACTTAATTGAGCACCACATGACATGGCAACCTTCCTAAGTAGAATAATATGCAAAAATAAGGACTAAAGTATTTTTTGTATGGGGAATTAATGGAGAAGTACAACCAATTTTTCCTTAAAAATTTTTTCCCCCCTGCCTATATGGCTTCATCACCATAATGTCAGACACCTATTCTGATATGGTCTCCAAATTAATTCGGTACCTGAGTTCATATCTGTGGATATTCTCTACATCTGTGATAACATGACCCAGAAGTTTGTGTCTGCAAAAATGGTGTATTCATCTCACATTAGATCTACTTCTTCTCTCTGAAAGCTTTTCAATTGCTTTTATTCAAAGCATGAAAAGCACAGGAAAAAAAACTTCAGGTAAACAAGCAACATAAAGTATAAACAAAGTATAAGCTAGTAAGAGTTACTCTGTTAAAATAAATTGCACATTCCTACAAAGGCAGAGGCCCGAGTATTGCCATATTCTGCAAAATAAACAAAAAGTGGCCTGTTCCAGAAATAATTTTTATGAACAAAAAACATTTAAATGCATTGAGTCAATGCACTTTCATTGGATACGCTTTCAGCAACTTCATATAATGTACTCTCTGCTCAAGTACTCATGAGCCAGAGCCAGAGTCCTCACAGCCAAATGGATATTTCATTTTGCACGTTTCTCCTTTATTTAAAGTGAATTTTGTTACAGTTCTTTAAAAAAGTGGCTAGAAAGGCAAAAATAAGACACAAGGAAATGGAATGGGGCTCCATCAGGGGAAGCTCAGGCTGGACATTAGAGAAAGTTCTTCACTGAGATGGTGCTTGGTTACTGCAACAGCCTCACCAGGGAACTGGTCACAGCATCAAGCCTGTCAGAGGTCAATGAGCATATGGACAATGCTCTTAGCCATATGGTTTTAGGTAGTACTGCAAGGAGCAGTGAGTTGGACTCCATGATCCTTATGGGTCCCTTTCAACTTGAGATATTCTATGGTTCTATATAAAAATAATACATACAGAGATGTCATAGCCCTAAGTTGTTTTTTTTCGCTGACTTTAACTAATTGTCTCCTTTCCCCTATATTGTGGGAATAAGTTCACAGCTGCAGAGCAGGACTGCCACTCAGAGGGATCTCAGAAGTCTGGAGAAATGGACTGACAGGAACTTACTGAAGTTCACCAAGAACACATGCAGAGTTCTGCAACTGGTATGGAGTAAATCCATACTGAGAGCTGACTGTTAAGAAAGCATTGCCACAGGAAAGGGTCTGCAGGTCTGGGCAGACAGCAAAGTGAGTATCAGTCACCAATGTGTCTTTGCAGCAATGAAGGTTAAACACATATTAGAGTATATCAGCAATAGTCAAGGGAAGTGATCATGCCCCTCTAAATGGCACTAGTGAGACTGTGTCCAGTTTGGGGCTCCTCAGCCAACTCACTAGAGTGAGTCCAGCAGTGGGCCACCAGGGTTATTGCAAGAAGATGCTGAGACAAATGGATTTGTTCAGCTTTTAGAAGTCAAGGTTAAGGGCAAAAAACCTTACTTCTGGTTTTATGCACCTAATAAGAGGGTAAAGAGAGGAAAGAATCGCTTTCTCAGAAGTGAATGGTGATGAGAGGCAACAAACTGCAACAACAGAAATCCCAAATGGACACCAGGAAAAAAAATTCTTGGATGGCTAGTTGAAGATTGGAACTGGTGCCCAGAGAGGCTGTGGTATCTCCATCCTTGGAAATACTGAAAACTTGACTGGACAAGATTCTGGGCAATATAACGTAACTTTAAAGTTGGCCCTGCTTTGACAAAGAAGCTGGAGCACATGATCTTCAGAAGTAATTTTGTATAAGAATTTTTCTATCATTGCATGACAGTTTAGAGTGTTTTCTGTGTAAATATACTTTCATCATGATGAAAATGCTCTTGAATTTGTTGAATGCTGAATATGATGCATGGCAAGGTGACATAGCATAAATCAGATGATTCAAAGAGCTCATATGAATGTGTTTCTGGCCCACACACAGCTTCACTAGCTCCTCAGCATGGTTAGCCATTCAGAGAGAAAAGTATATTTATCCCAATGTCACAAATAAGTTAACATTTTAAAAAATTCCAACCTGTCTTCTTTCCTTTGGATTACTCATGGGATTGCAGAAGGACAGAGTTGATTTTCAAACATTTGCACAGAGTGTTCAGCTTCAAGATTTTATTTGAAGTCAGTATCCAAACCTTTAGAGGTCTACCCACCACCAAAGCAAAATGTCTGGCTTGGACCAGATGGACCACAGACTAGGAGATTTGGGGAACTTGCCCAGGCCCTGCCATTACTTCCTTTGAGAAGTGAGGCTTCGCTTCTGACTCCAAAGTGAACACGATCCTGTTTCCCAAAGAGAACTGAAACCAAAGCATATCCATATTTTTCAGCATGAAGAGCCCATATCGCACCTGCTGTACAGTTGTATCCTTACAGCATTCTTGTGGCAGAGGTAAGCATCCACAGAATTTCAAACAGCACACAGATCTGTGTGAATGGTGAGCCATTAAGCTGTCTCCTTATGTCTGATCTGAGCTTTTTCTTGTCATCTAGCAGAGATAAATCACTCAAACACTAACAAGACCACACATACTCCCTTACATTTCTCCCTCATGTTTTGTGCAAAATAGTGACTGCAGTGTGGGGCCGGAGGACAAACACTGCATTCTCTTTGTTTGAGTTTTAGTCTAAGATATTTTTAAAGTCTTTGGGTCCAGTAAAAGGTGCAGCCTCTCCAGGAGCATAATTCCTAACCTGTGAGGGGTAGAGGGATACATGTCAAGTTCCGCTCATGTCCCTCTTCTCCCTGCTAGCTTCATCAACTGGCAGGCCCATTAAAGCCTTAGTGAGGGAAATGAGTGCTGGAGTGCCTGTCTCATGAAAAAACACAGGCCGTCCAGCAGACAAAAGATAGTATAAAGAGATTGTCCTTGGGTGGAAAGAATTGGGAATGAACTGAAACTGGACAAGTCAGATATGGTTCAGGCCACCAAACAGAGTAGCTAAGCGGCTTTGGGAATCTCACCACCTCAGGCTTGCCTTTACCTGGAATGTCTTATTGTAGATAAAGAGCACCTAGACACAGGCTTATGCAAAAAACTAAACAAGAAAACCAACAAAAAACAACAACAAGTCGAACGACAACAAACACTAAATGCCAACCTGGATTTTAACAGGCTTTTTGTTTCTTTCTTTTATTTATTTTTTATTTAAAGTAATGGCCTCTGCAACATAGCCAGGAAGCAAAGCAAAGAAAGTAGAAATGCATGCACAAAAGGCCTACAAAGTTTCCATTACATTGTAACTGAATGGTGAGTTATTAGTGTCAAATATTTTTTTGACCGAAGAGAGGTTTACTATTCCTCAAAATACTTATCAACCGTGGAAATGACTAAGAAAGAGATAGGAAAAATAACCACCTTGTTATGTCCCAAAGGGGATGTATATGTAATGTTTAATTTGGGGTAGATATTTTTCCAACTCTACTTCAGGAGGCACTTAACACATTCTTAGCATCCCTGTTCACTAATCTGCTTTTGGCTCTGTAGACTTTATTAACAGACAGCTTTATCATAAAATCTTGTAAGTGTAACAACATCTTTGCATTGCTCATGTCTATACACAAGGAACCTGGAGCAAACACAGGCATTATTTGAACTCATCTGTCTGGATACTGTTTAATACTCAGGAACTGAACAAGCTCACAAGGCTTATTTTCAAAAATCGTGCAACTGTGCTCAGTGATATGCCAGCTGGTTTCTAGTATGAGCCAGAGAGATGACGGCTGATCATTCCCACTAGCCACGTATGATGACTAACTGGCTTTCTCTTACTAAGTTCTAGTACCGCACTGTTGTCATGGCTTGCGGTAACTACCTGCTCCATTTCGCAGGTCACTGCCTTTCAGTGAGACACAGCTCCCAGGAGTGCTGCAGCATCACAGGGCACAGACAAAGCCTTGCTACAGAGGACAGACTTACTACATACTCTCGTTACATTCCCCTCCACCCTATTTTCTTGAAGCTTGGCACACACAAACCTGCAACCTTTCTGTACATTTGGATGATCACCACGTACAACAGATCTCCGAAATTTTTATTTTTTTTTTAAAGAGTATGACATGGTCAAAATGATACAACAAGAGAAGAAGGGGTTGAAACATCTATATCCTTAAATTTGAAGCTGTTTGGGCCTGTGCTCCCTGACAGCACTTTTGCTCCGGACAGCATCCCAAACGCCCGGCGATGCGCGGAGCCGGCGGGGCTGCCACACCGTCACCGCCCGGCGGCAGGGCTCGCTTTCCGCCACTGTCCCAGGTTCTTTTTTCCTAACAAATGGTTCTGTGGGGGAAACATCCTTGCCGTGCTTAAGGAGGAGAAGGCAGGTAAACCCTGCAAAGGGGAGCCTTGTCCCGCAGCATCAGCGGGGCTCTGCGGAGGCTGGCCCGGCGCTGGCTCAGCCCAGGGGCAGCAGGGGCAGCAGGGACAGCAGGGGCAGCAGGGGCAGCAGGGGCAGCAGGGGCAGCAGGGGCAGCAGGGACAGCAGGGACAGCGCACTGCGGGCGGCGAGCTCCGCTCCCCGTTGATGGGACCGCGTCCGGGCGGGCAGCTCACCGGCGGGTCGCGGCCGCCTGCGGGCGGGGGGACGGGCGGGGGTGGCCGTGCTGTGCCGGGCCGTGCCGGGCCGTGCCGTGCCGGGCCGTGCTGTGCCGTGCCGTGCTGTGCCGTGCCGTGCTGTGCTGTGCCGTGCCGGGCCGTGCTGTGCCGGGCCCAGGCTCCGCCCGCCGCGCACCTGCCGCGGGCCGCCCCCGGGGAGGAGGCGGGCGGGGGCGGCGGCCGCCCGTGCCCGGCGTGTGCCAGGAGCCCGCCGGTGCCGCAGGAGGAGCAGGAAGCGCCCGGGCGAATCCAGCCGCGCTATCACATGACTCAGCAGCCGCCGCCGCCGCCGCCGGGCTGAGTTCACCCAGCGCCGCGCCGGGAGCGGGGAACCTGCGATGAGGCCGCGGCCCCGCGGCTGCCCCTGAGCGCGCCGCCCCCGCCCAGCGCAGCGCGGCCCCGCGGCCGGAGCCTGCCCCGCTGCCGGAGCCTGCCCCCCGCAGCCTGCCCCGCTGCCGGAGCCTGCCCCCCGCAGCCTGCCCCACTGCCGGAGCCTGCGCCCCGCAGCCTGCCCCCCGCAGCCTCCCCTCCCGCAGCCTCCCCTCCCGCAGCCTGCCCCGCGGCCGCAGCGCTGCCCGCCCCGCGCGGCGGCCCCGGCGCTGCCGCGGGCGGGGGCACTATTATGCTCACGCGGGTGAAGTCCGCCGTGGCCAATTTCATGGGCGGCATCATGGCTGGCAGCGCGGGCGCCGACCACGGCAGCGGCGCGGACTTGCCCCTCCGCTTCCCCTACGGGAGACCCGAGTTCCTGGGACTGTCCCCGGACGAGGTGGAGTGCTCCGCCGACCACATCGCCCGCCCCATCCTCATCCTCAACAAGGACACCCGGCGCCTGCCCTGGACCACGGGCTACGCGGAGTGAGTACGGACGCGGCGCGCAGGTGGAGCGCGGCCGAGCCCGCTGCGCTGGTGCCGGCGGAGCCTGCCCCGGCCGGACCGGCGGGAGGCAGCCCCGGGCCCGCGGGGCGGGCGGCATCGGCGGCGCTGCCGTGTGCCCGGCCCCACCGGGGCTGCGCCTGCCTGGGAGCCCCGGGATGCGCCTGGTCTGCTGCCCTTGAGAGCGCCCGCGGGAGCCGCCAGTGCCCGCACGGGCGGAGGATGGCAAGGGCTCTTCCACTCGTAGTGACGGCGCCGGGGCGCAGGGGCCGAGGATGGGGTCCTCGCCGGGGAACAGTAGTGTCGGTCCTTGACCCTGGAACGAAAAGGGCTTTTGGTAGGAAACCCGGTTTGGTTTGTGCGTTTGTAAATGCTTCCCGCTGCCCAGGAATGGTGAAACGTGTGGAGTTCGGGACATCTTCCTGCGGACCTGGCAGCCGTCGCACTCGCTGGTGGTGACTGGTCACATATTCCCCAAGTGCTTTCCAGTTTGGGGAGACGCTTGAGGGACACAAGCTCCAAACTGAAAGAAAAATCCATTGGCCAACCCCAAAGCTGGGCTGCCTTTCCCAGTTGTTTGTTTCCCTGACTCACTCATATCATGGTATTTGCTTTAGAGGGTGTCTGTTCAGGACCCGGTTGTAGCCTTGCCAGCCAGGCGCAAAAGGCAGTGTTCGTTCGGATGCATCCAGCTGGCAGTGGGAGTAGCTGCGGAGGCAAGGCATGTCCTTGCACTTTATTCCTGTATCGGTAGACACATTGTTTTCCTTGATGATACTGGCTGCAGGATTCAGTGTTTGGTTTCTTTCTGTTACTGTCTCTACGTCTTGAGCATATCTGGCCATCCGTGTTGCTACCAACTCAGAGATTACAGAAGTTAAACTAATAGTGCTTTCAGACTACAAGCTGTTTTGCTATAGTCTCTTTAGGCGTTCATGAATTTCCACAAAAAGTGTTGCAAAATTTACACTGAAGGCTTTATTTTGTTAATGAGCAACCACTAGCTTTATTTAAAAAGTTGTTCTATCACTGGGGACGCTGAAATTAGATAAGAGATTTAAAGAATTTTAAATTGGATTGTTCTCCTCAGATTATTAAAGAATTGAATAAGTTACTGAGCAAATTCTCCAGAAACTATAATTTTAAATATTGTAAAGTAAGCTCTAATTGTTCTGCCACTATAATAGTCCCTTAAAAACCAGTGGAAAGGAGGTTCTCTGGCTCCTAGGTATACACATCCACTGCTGCCCACGAACTTCCCGGAGACTGCCGGGCAGAAAAACGTGGGTAATGGAAAGTGAAAGTGCACGTTGACCCTATTGATGAAACCTGATGTGAGGGAGTGTTTGGAGATAAAGTAAATTACCCTGGTGATCATGAAACCAGAACAACATACCAGGATTGTTTCCATATACTTGTTATTCTTCCCTCTTGAGCTTTGACCAGTTGGGTTAACTGGGAGGCGTACACTGGCTTTCTCAGTTCCTGTTGTTATGTATGTGAAAAGAGGTTGGCCTTTTGCTTTATCTTTGGTGTATTGTGTTTTTTTTTTTTTGTGTGGGGGGAGGGTTGTTTTTTTTTTTTGGTTTGTTTGTTTGTTTGTTTGTGTTTTGGATGTTTTTTTTTTTCCTTATTCCTTTCCCCTGCAGTTACTGGTTCTACTGTTGATTGAGCAGAGCTAAGTGAGAAGTCCTACTTGTCAAAGAGAGAGAACTAGTGAATGTGTTACCAGGCTCTTCCCAAAAACATGTATATGATGGTCCAATGGAGTTTTATTGTAACGAGAAGATATCAAAATGCTCGCTGTGCAGAAGCTGAGAGGAAAGCAGTGCCACCAAAATTACATTGTCTTCCAAAGGCAGAGCATTAATGAATAAAGAAAAAGAAGAAAATATGGACAAATTCAGATTTTGCCAAATATGACTTTTTGTTGACTCCTACTGAGCTATTCTCAGTCTTTCTGAAAATAATTTCAAGACTTTCTGGGAGGTATACATTGAAACTATGTTTTTCTTTTGGAACACATTTGAGTTACATAGAGGAAAGAAATGGGAAGGTGAAATTCTGAAGTTTGTTGGCTTGGGGAAAGCAAGGGATAAAGTACTTTCAAGCTATTACTTAGCATTTTGTTCGTGTCTATATTAAGGAAACTATCAGAGCAATGTTTGCCTTTTGTTACAGTGCAAGTGAGAACTTGCAAGAATGTTAGGAGGAAGTTTGGTGTCCTCATGAGCAGCTTGTGACATAACACAAAGTTCAGCCATTCAACTCATATTTTACTAGTTTGCTTTGGTATGAAGACATCAGAAAAGATGTGCCATACCTGCAGTGTGGCAAGGTCAGCTTCCCTGAACTATTGCCTTTTCCGTGTTTTCATGTTTTAGCAAACCAGGAAAAGTGATTCCAGTGTTTTGTTGGTGGGAATGCAGCTGGACACAAAGGGATTTTTACTTCTGAAGTTAAGGGGAGATCTGTTTATTTGTAAAACATGTCAGTTTACAGATGATACTGGAGCTCCTTGATGTCATAATGTTGGTGTTTCATCCAAGATGGAGAAGGCATTTTGGGGTTAGACCTACTTCCCATGCAGGACTGAAGCAGTCCAAGTGTACAAAATACTCAGTTTTTTCAGGGAATTCCTCTTGTTTCTTTGATTCCCGAGGATCAGTATTTTTTACTAAACAATGTATTGACAAAGAAATTCACCCTGTTGACTGTTTCTTCTCCCTAGGATCTGTGTAGGATATGCCTGTTCATCTGACTTGTTCCCCTGGAACAAGCACTTTTCCTTCTCTCCTTTTTCTTGCATCTCTTGTACTGAACTTTTTTGTAATGGGTATTTTTGCAATATTGCTCATATGTGTCATATTTTTAACTTATTTTTAAAATTACCTACTTATCTCTGAAATTATGTACTGAAATGCAAATTAGCCTTTATTTTTTTATTATTAGCTTTAATAGTGTGATCATTATGCAAAGCATGTAGGCAGGCAAATGAAATCTTCAAAAACATACTTGGTGCTGGGATAAAACATCACTGCTTCCTGAAATTTCAGTGGAAATCCCATAGGGACTCAGCTTTCCTTAGTCAGTAAGCAGCCTGAAAACTGTCTTCTGAAATTACTGTCCTGCTGTCTCTTCTGCAAGTGGGAGACCTGAGACCTTCAATTTCATTTCACTTCATACTACAGGATGGCAAAAGGCCAATAGATGTTTCAAAGAGAGATTCTTATACCACAGACACTTGTCTAATGGTCGTCAAACATAGAAGCAAAATGAAAATTGTATCCCACATCCAGTAAGCTTTTAAGTTGTCTTTAAAGATACAATATTATTTAGAAATAAACTTTTCCTTTTAATCAAGGGCATCCTTAACATAGTTTTTTGCATGTGGTTAGCCGATATGCATCAGGAATGATCCAGGGAGAAGGTAGTCTCTTAGCAAACATTCTTTCAAGTCTTTAATCCAGAGGAGTGAGGAGATTTGCTGCTCTCTGAAAAGTTAAGTGATTTATTTGAGTAAGGGGGGATGGGAGGGATCCTGCCTGACATTTTATTTACTTGTTGCCTTCTCTCCCCTCCGGGAGCAGCTGTGCTCCTGAGGCCACCAGGCTCTTCTAGACCTTTCCCTGTCTGAGCCGTAAGCTGGTTGCTGAGCTCCTGCTTGGATTGCCCTGTTACTGGGAGGGGAATTTCTTCTTTGCTGTGCTGTTTTCAGTGTGTTATGACCACTTCTCTGCAGAGCTGCTAATGTTAATCTGCCCTCAGCCCCAGTGTTAAAATCTGAAAGTAACTGGTGAAGTAGAGGCAGTAGCATAGAGCATGTAACGTGAAATGACTCAGATGGTATTCACTGCATCCAAACTAACCAAAACATTATTTTTCACATTTTCCCCTTCTGCTTTATCCTGTTCCTTCTGTGAAGGTAGAGGATGAACAAGATGTGGCAGAGTTTTCCTCTCCTGGTTGAATTCCCTTGACTACCTATGGCATGATAAAATAGATGCTAAATTTGCAAATTACAAAGAACTAGCCTGCTGCTCATGCTGGTGGAATTGCAGAGAAACTGCAACTGAGTAGCATTTTGTGGTAGAAAAACAAGATTAGTAATTTTCCATCTATTTTGAATATGTCTTTCTGGTAGTCCAGAATTCAGTACTATAATCACTTTCCTAAACTGTATGAATCCTGGGGATGGGACCATAACAAGCTGCTCCTGTGTCACATGCATTCCTCTCTTTGCTCTTGCTTTTCTCCCATCTCTTTGGAGAACATCAAAAGGTATTATTAAGTATCCTTTAGGGACAGGGGAAAAGGTTAATTGTATGTTGTCTGTGACTATATGCAAAGGACACTTTTGCCTGCCTTTTTTAATTCCTTTTAAAAAAAAAAAATCTTAATGAAACTTTAGATATCTTTGCAGTTCCAAGTTAGAATAGGTTTCCAGAAAGTTGACTTTACTGGTGTGTGTGTTTCTTGGCTTATAAAGTCAATCTGTTATCCCAGCGGTGCCTGTTGTTTGATGAGACAAAGTCCGGGCTCTTTTTCCATAGTGTTACATTTCGGAGGTACTGTGGTTTCTTTGCTCTGCAGGCCTGCAGTAGAAATTACATTTTCTCAGTGATATGGTGGCTACTGTCCCATAAGGAATGCAGAGTTGTAGGTGAAATATTATGACTGTGTCCTTCTACACCATTATTGCAGTGGCAAGTTGTTACAGTTCAAAATAAAAAGAAGAGGGGAAGTTTAGGGATTTTTTTTTCTACTCTGAGTACTGGTTGTTTTTTAAGGCAGATGATGTTGCATCATGTTTTCTCATGCTGTGTTACTTAGCTTGTAGGAAATGAGTGTGTGTGAGAATTGACTGGAGATTTTTATTAAAATAATTTCCAGTTTTTCTCAGTGATTATAAATATTTTGGTGAGTTAAGATAACACAGAACTATTTTTCCACCTGAAGTACCTTCCGTGTTCTGTCTAGACTAAGCTATAACAATCTGAAGCAGGTGAAAGCTTAACACCTTTGTGAGATGAGGTAAACCAAAGCACAGGAATTGCTTGTCCTGAGTTGAACAATATTTTGATGTCGGAACATAGCATAGGGCTTGCAAATACTGATCATTTATTCTAATCCCCATTGCCTCTTGTTAACAGGAGATAACACCACAGTCCTGCTCCCGTGAATTGAAAGTTACAGTGTCAATTCTGGGAGCTAGTCCTTCTAACCCTCAGCTGAGAGTATGACTCATACACCATCAGTAAATGCATTCTTGTATATATTCTGTCTGGTACAAATTTCAAGAGGATGATATTCCTGGGAAAAGGAATACCTTTTTTTATCTTGTTGTGCTTGGCTGTCTCCTCAGGTTAAATACACAGGAATAATTAGTTGCTTTTCTTTTAAAACTTTTTAAAAATTGTGATTGTCTTTTTCTGGATAAAATTACATTCCTTTATTCTTTTTGTAGTTCAGAACATAAGACTGAGTAGGACCTGATGAATGAGCTAAAAACTGAAGTCCCATACATGTACTTAAAGATAACTCTTCCTGTGTATAAATTATTCTTCTATGCATAATGATAGTTTTAAGAGCTTCAGAAATCACTTTCCTTGTGTAAGAGTTTATGCTATAGCATCTAATATTTATGTAATGCCTGTAATCTGCCAAGTGCATAGAAAATAATCATTTCAGAATAACCTTGGAGAAAAATGTACATATGTAAATGTACTGGTTCCTTCAGGTGAAGAAAAGGCAGCAGTGAGGATAAGTTTTGGTGAGAGATTTGATAGAGATGTGGGGAATGAGTCTTGAATTTTAGGTTCTGTGTTTTGATGACAGTTATTTTTCTTGCCATTGTGAGTTTGGCTTTTCCTACATGGTCTCTTATTTCTTAGAACAGGAGTAAAAGGGGAAAAAAAAGGAAAAAAAATAAGTCATGTGCTTAAGTATTTTTAATGTTGCCTCAGTTGCACAAACATGATTCCTAATGAGACAAGTATGAAATTTATCCCTCTAAGCTATCCCATATTGCTAGTCCCCTCAGAGGCTTAAGGCGTGTACTGTCTCACTTGTTTCTGAAAGGCTTGCTTGAGCATGGTCCCAGCTTCTGAAACCAGAGGGTGATTTGTGTCCTCCCAGGTAGCCTTCCTTTGGCCCCTTCTGCCTTGGCACAGGTGACAGTTGGCAGATGTTACCTGCAAACACGACAGTTTTGTTCATTTGTCTTGGCTGCAGATGCATCACTTGGGAAAGGTTTCAGTGGGAATGGCTGGCACAGTTATCATACGGCATAAAGTAATTTGACAGGGCTGTGCCCCTTAGGGTGAACTGCTTTGAGCCTGTGAATGTGATCAAATGAAACGTGCTCAGCTCGACCTTGAAAGGAAGCAGTGCTGCAAAGCACAGGTCATTCCTGTGATGGGATCTGTGTGCTGCTTGAGAAAGAAATAGGGTTTGTGGGGTTAAGGATTGAGTTAAGACTGCTATGTTAGCTGAATCCGAAGACTTGAAGTGGGGGAGTGCTGTTAATGAGTGCAGGGAGGTGATTTGGGCAGGGCAGACATATCAACTTTGCTGTGGCATGGGTCTGGTGTAGGTGCCATATCTGTGCTGGAGCAGCATTTATGAGAAAGGTAGAGGCTCCTGGATCATGTCTAAACTGGATCTTAATCTGTGTCCTTTTGGATTTCTGTTCTGCTTGAACTTGCTGCTCTAAAATGCAAGAGGTCCTACTAAGAGGCAGCAGCACCTTAGTATTAACTGTGTCTTTTGTTGTCTCTGTCTAATGATTTTTTTAATTCTTTCTTGTTGAACAGAAAGAGAAAGGTAACTTGTAAGACTTGCTTCCCATTTGGCCAGTCACATTTACCTTGTAGGGTATATGTTTGGGATGGCCAGCTACAATACACAATATTATCCAGAGTGGTTTCCTGATCATAGGTCAGGTAGAGTAGATCACAGTTTCAAGTGTTTTGGGTGCAAAACAGTTAGCACAGCTGGTGAGAGAAATTCCAGCTTGTGTTGAGCCCATCTGCTCCCCCAAATCCCAGTAGAAGTTTTATTGCATGATAATTACAGAAGTTCAAGCAGGTAGGAGGTGGCCAGCAGGTCCACTGAAGCCATTTGGCTGGCTTCCCTGCTGTCTCCCCCAACCAGCAGTGCACTTGCTGTCTGGTAGATGCTGCCAGCTGTGCTTGTGGTTGTAAATGGCAGGGTACTAAATAGCTGATGCTGCGTGAGCTGTTCAGTAGGTGAAGCTCGTAAAATGGCTGGAGGCAGGTGTGATTCCTCCTCCCAATAATGTATTCCAGGCAAGTGTTTGCAGAGTTTAACATTCTTCAAATAACTGCATCCAGTATTTCTTTAGAGGGAAGCCGTGCTAGGGTAAAGCCAGCCAAAGGGATGTATTTGGTTCTTGATCACAGCATAGTTTAATTGCTGAAGTCTGAGACAGGGAAGGAGAAAAATAACACTAAGCTGAGGCAGTCAATGTTAACAAGTGCAGGAGGGGGTGTGGGCAATGCATAACTGGGGAATGCCAAAATATGGAGCCTGTATGTGAGTCAGCACTCATGCTGGTTTAAAAAAAGAAACTAAATTGAGAAGAGTTATTAGTGTGATGTGGCGGGCAGGCAAATTTCTGGCGTGAAGCAGGGTGGCAAATCCAGAGCTTTGCTCATTGTTTGGGATCTGTATTTAACGCAGGTTTAAGCGGAAGAGAATCTGCTGAGGGAGTCCAGAGCTGCTTGAGGTACAGGGATATGGGCAGTGCTGTGTCCTCAGAGAACCTCTCTGTAGCCTAACTGATCACCTAAATGCACCTTCTCGTAAATGGTCTTCATCCCCAAGACAAGCAGAAGAGTCAAATGGATCTGGTCCTCTGAAAGAAAAGAGAGCAGCATCATGTCAGCCTCTAGTCTGGTGTGGGGAGAACTGACTGTCCATCGCTTTCACTTGTCATAATGCTAGGTTGTCTTTAGTTCTGTGATCAATGTCAGATCCTGTGAAAGGGTCTTCTTGTGAAAGCAGGTCCAAGGTATTAGTGGTGACTGTGGCATAATGGTGAATAATCATTTCCAATCTCTTTTTTTTTTTTTCCCCTCCCTCTTTCTTCTTTGAGAAGTGCTACCATAAGGTGTAGTCTATCTTGGCTGATTGTTTTTGATGCCATTCAGCCTCTTTTGCAGGCAGTTGTAATGACACTGAAACCATGATCTGAGGTGGTCAGCTTTGCCTCACTTTGGGGTTGGGGAGGGGAAGAGCAAGAGACCATGTGCCATTGCTTTCATGCTTTCCATGGTGATACTGTGCTACAATAAGGAAGAAACAGATTGAACTTTGATCGCATCTGATGTCCAGCATACCACTGCTTCAGAAGTCCTGCAGCAGTGTCCTTGGACTGGCATTAGAGGTCTGTGAGATTGTCCTTTCATAGGCGTAGCTCTGTTTCCAAAGTCTTTGCAGTTAATTTCTTCTTTTATTTAATCTGCTGGTCCCATAGCTGAGTGTCTTTGTGCTGTCCTGTGTATCTATCCCATTGTGTAAAGGTAAAGACAAGAGGTGAGTTCTTTCCTCCTCTCTGCCCCAGCCCCGCAGTGAGCTCTTCTGGATTTCCCTGATTTGTTCCTCTGTCCTTTATGTCCTGTTATGATAATTTCTGCTTTCCAGACTCCCTGCAGAGAGACAAAAGAGATCCAGCTCCAGCCAAGTTCTGCAACAGATTTTTTTTCTCTTTTTCTTTTTTTTTTCCCCCTTACTACCATTGATTCATTCAGGCCAAGTATGATTTCTCTATCTTTAGGTATGTGTTAGAGACCTCCTCAGAAACAGATGATGCATAGTGCACATTTGTAATGCTGTAAGACACCTGTCAGTCAGAACTGACAGTCTGGTTCTTGCTGGAGTCTTACGCTGGAGGTGAGATTGAGGATACATCTCCAGCTCTTACAGCTTGAACAGTGGTCCATGTTGTGCAGAAGTCTTTCAAGGAGAAAAAAAAGTGTAATCTTGCACTTCACCAGAGATCCTTATTTTCTAGATGCAGCAGGTCACCATGTGGATAGACATGATCTGAGTTCTTATCCCTCAGTTCTTTTCAAAACAGCAGTTTCAGCCTGTTATCCAGCCATGAAAAACTTGATATCTTTTCCCTGGGGTAAAACAGAATGCTTTCTATGGTGAACTACCTGTGCAAGGATTTTGTCCTTTTGTTCCAGTGTGATGTTTAAAGACACAGCCCTTGGAAGACTAAGAAAATGTCATAGGCATTGCTACTTCAATTTCAGGTGCATTCTGTTAAGTTTTGAAACAGTTTGAAGGAAAGCAGAGTTAGTGATGGAAAAAGAAGTTGCCAAAAGTGCCACTGATAATTTTTTTTAATTATTGTTATTATTATTAAATATTGTTCTTTTCTTCTTCCCTTCTCTCTTGAAGAAAGTTGCTATTTTATCATTGGTGTGGACTTCTTTCTTTTTGATTCATAATCTGTGCTGCTTGTCTATGAGGAGGAGAGAGCCAGAAGCTGTGAAACTTAATAGTGGAATACAAACCTTCCTTTACCTTCTGGTTGGAAAGAGCTCTCCTTAAATTGCTTCGGGACCCAAACATTGTAACTGAGAGTAGTATCCTCTCCAGTGGGTTCGGGCTTGCATTGAATGATCAGTTTCCAAGGCAGGAACCACTGTATAAAATTCATGTCCCTGCCCTGCTGATCAGGCTCAGGAAGCAGCTGAACAGCTGTGTTCGTACCCAAGAGTGCGAAGGGTCACACTTCTGTTGGTTTCAGTGGCTATGAGGGAAGCTTAGTGCCTCTTCCTCTGTCCCATTGCATCCCCTTCACTGTTGGTTCTACTGGCTCCACGCCTTGGCAGGATGAGTGAGGGTCTTGGGTTTCTTATTTGTTCAGCAGTATGTGATGCTTTGTGGAAGCCTGTGCAGTAAAACTAGGTTCCTTAAATTGCTGGTTATAAGTGGTTTTTAAAACAGCATTTTGAAGAAAGTGCTTTTTCTTCTGAATTTATATTAAGGATCTTTGTTTTATGAATGAATGTTAAATTTTGGAGTTGAAATTAGATTTTTTTGAACTAGTTTTTGTTTCTCTTTGCTGAACTTATTTGTAGGTTTTTTGACTGAAAAAACCCAAGTTTTCTTTCCCCCCCCCCATTTCTTTCCAAGGATTTGATCTAAGTTCAAACTTGCAATGTTTATCCTTTAGAAACTTTTAAAGCTACACAGTGAAACCTGTGTTGTATGTGTGGTGCCACCTGTGGTGAAACCTGTGTTGTATTGGGGGCAGAATGTGCCTTTAGGTTTTGTTATTTGGTTAGGTATTTCAAAATGGCAAATACTGATCATAAAGCTAACCTCCGTGATTATTGCTGCTTATATCTTGACAGAGATCAAAGTTTTAGGTATGGTTAGTTTGATATGAGTGACTTACATTTTGCAGAATGTAAATAGAAAGTTTTCTCCCCTTCGAACAAAAAATAATCATTTTTCAGCTATTTTCATGTGCAATTTGAAAGTGAGAACTTAATCATATATGCTCTGAATCATAATGAAGGAATTGTTAAGACAGTAAAATGTACTTTAAAGACTGATGCCTTTAATTAAAGGTGTATCAGCATCAGACTTGGAGGGTGATTCCCTCTCCCTTACCTTGTCACACCTATCATTAATCACATCTCCAGTCCTGCGCTTTCAGTTAATTTCTTTATTCTTCTCAATAAATTTTAATAAAGATCAGTGTCTCCACAGCCCTTGCAAAATCTAGATGACAACTTATTCAGGCTGGGGCTCCCTCTGACATACTCCTCAATGTCATTTTAAGGTTTCTGTCCCTCTCTGGAAGTGAGAAGCTCGGAATTACAGTCTGGTTGGCTCCTTTGGCAACCTCTCCAGAGTAATCCCTGAAAATCCTAGTTCTGTGGATGATAATTCTATTAGCTGTTCAGCAAGCTGAGTCTGGAAGAATGCAGCTGGTGTGTGGGAATGTGGGAAGTTCTCCATCCTTGACTTTAATCTTGCTTTTAGAGGGGAAAAAAGTTATAGGCTAATGGGATTAGCTCTAATTCATTCTTGCTTGGTTTCAGAAAAGTGTCTGGTTCCTAAATTGCAAGTTAGTTCTGTGAAGTGCTTTTGTAGAGGGGACAGGGAGTTATTTTGGTATTTGGCTCATCTGTCTTTGAGAAAGCATTGGAATCAAGAGAAGAAACTCATACAGGCAGCAGTGAGTTTCTAGTTTTTGTTGCATAGCATAATATAGAAATCTGAAAACAAGAGCATGTAAATGGAAAAACAAAATGAGCATAATCCTTTCTGGTGTCTAGGTGTGTGTATAAACATGGCATGGAACAACTTACAGCGCACTTGGGATTGCTCTTCAGGGCTTTGCAGGCCCAGAGGTTTACACTGGGATTGTGTTATTTGCCGATATGTGATGGCTGCTGCTGGGACTGGTGGTGTGGTTGGCTTAACACAGACCAGGGACAGAGCTCTCTCTAATAACAGCTGTGGCTTCTACCTGAAATGAACGATCTGTGAACTTTTTTCCCCCATTGAGGCACGTGTTTGTCCTTTTAGTACTTCGGGAGCGTGGACTTCTGTGGGAGTGCTGGTGCGAACTGTTTGGTGGCAGGACCCTCCGTGACAATCATGGAGCACCACAGCCTGTGCTGTGTGTGAGCACAGACAGCACACTGCTGTGGGGGCACAGGGCAGCACCCTCTCGTGTGAAAGGCAAAAGGCAACCTGAGCAGATTAGTTGTGCACACAGCTTTGTTGCTCACCCGCGGCCACTGTTTGGGGAGAAGGAAGTGTTGCTCTCACCAGCTCAACCTGTTTTCTCTTTCCAGTGGAAAGGAGGGAGAAGGCAGGAAAATACCTTGTTTGTGTCTTGTCTGTTCGCTGGAGAAATTGGAAATAAATGTGGCCTGTCTTGGAGTCAAATGCTGCCTGAACCCTTTGTAGTGAAGAGCTTTGGAGACAGATGAGGTCAGAGGACTGAGTTTGTTGCTTTTTTGTTCAAGCAGCAAATTTGAGGTACTGCACCTGAAAGAAATGGTGTGAATTGAGGCTTTTCCTTTACTTCCTGTCAAGTTCCCCTTCCTCTTGCATCCTTTCCTGCTAATGTGGTGGTGGTGACATCAGGAGCTAGTGCAGGGAGGTCTGGGTGGCAGCTGCCCCCTGAGAAGGGAAGGGAGTCCCTCCCAGGGAAGGGAGGGTGTGAATGCATGGGCGCTGCTGGAAGGGTGCCTGGCCAAGCTGCTTGATTCAGTTCCTGAGGGAGCAAATTTCCTGAAAAGGAGTATTATTCACTTTTGTCTCCTGTGTCAAGTTGGCCTCAGGTGTTGATCCTGTCACAGTAGTTCACATGCTTGGGAGAGACAATGCTGTAGCAATGAAATGTTGCAATACTAATCCTATAATTTTATAGGTTTAGTCATCTGGTGCTTTGAGAGGTGGTGTGGGAGTGCCTTGTTTACAAATAAAAGTTATCACTTTGTTTTGTTAGGGTGTAAGGCACACTGCCTCTCTTGCACTTGTTTATAATCCTGATGGCTTGGTACATGATGTATCTGCCATCCTGCCTCACAGCTTTCTCTAATGCTAGAAAACCTTTCTAGGCTATCAAATAAATAACTAGGTCTTTAACACAAGAGCAGGAAAAAACCCTCAAAGCTCCTCCCACTATCAAATAATCAAAGAGCGATTTTCTGTTCTTCCTTTCCCTTTAAAATTGTATCATACTCCCTGGAGAACTTGGGAACACAAGATGAGTAAGTAGATGGATTTACTCTTGGAGAAATGGAGTGGTGTTTGGCAAGGAGTATTTGAAGTAGTGTTACACAGGTATGGATTTTGTAATTGCAGTTACCCCCTAATATCGCTTTGGAAAGCATGCCAAAATGGTTGCTCCACTAAGCAAAAAGCCAAAGGAAGTGTTAGCATACAATTGAAGTGGGATGTGATAGCAGAAAATAGATTGTCTCTGTAAAGTCTACATTTAAAACGCTGTTAAGACTGTGCTCACCCTTAATTATTGGCAGAGCTAAAGAGGAATAATGACTGTGGAAAAAAAAATAAGTAGGAAACAGAGGAGTTGAAAGAAGAAATAAAAAATGAAGCTTACAAAACCAGGAGAGAGCACACTGAAGGCAGGCTAAATATTTTTGTATCAAGAGAAAAGTTTAACAGGACTAGAAGCCTCGATGACAGAAAATGAGAGGCTGTAAACAGTGGTAAAGATAATTCTTCTCTGTGTAACTTCGAGTATGTGGGCAGAATTAATTGCATGAGAACACACCAAAGAAATCTTTTACAAATGTAAGTCAGGGTCTTTTGTTTCATGAAGTGCTGAGACCTTAGATCTAAAGGTATTTAAAGTTAGAGACAGGTATCACAAAACCCTAGAATCTCCCCTCCTCCTTTTCTTCCTGAAAATAAAGCAGAGAGAAGCTTTCATATTTGCTGCATGGAAGAGGTTTCTACTGGGCATTCAGGGGATTGCTCTGCCATGGTTAAATTAACCTGACATTTCTCACACTTCCACCTGGAATACCTGGACTTGTCTGTGCAGCAGAAAGCAATGCAATTAGTGGGGCACAAACTGAGCTGCTGAGAAAATTTTTCCAAAGTTGTGTGTTGTTGTTTTTGTTGTTTAGAATGATAATCCAGAGTATTGTAGCTTAACCTCAGCTAGAAACTAAGCACCAACAGATGTTCACTCAGTTTCCCACAGTGGAGGAGGGGGAGAGAATCAGAAAGATAAAAGCAAGAAAACTCATGGTTTGAGATAAAGACAGTTTAATAGGTAAACAAAAACTGCACACACAAGCAAAGCAAGGCATTCATTCACCACTCCCATAGGCAGGCAAGTGTTCAGCTATCCCCAGGAAAGCAAAGTTCCATCCTGCATAACAGCTGCTTGGGAAGACAAGCACCATCACTCCAAACATCCTTGCCCTTCTTCCTTCTTCTTTTCCCCAATTTTTACTGCTCAGCATGATGCCATATAGCATGGAATACCCCTTGGATCTGTTGGGGTCAGTTGTCCTGGCTCTGCCCCCTCTGAACTCCTTGTGCACACCCAGCCCATTTGCTGGTGGAGTGGGGTGAAAAAGCAGAAAAATTGCCCTGATGTAATGTAAGCCCTACTCTGCAATAATGAAAACATCTCTATATTGTAAATCCTATTTTCAGGACAAATCCAAAACATACCTCTGTACAAGCTACCATAAAGAAATTTAACTCTATCCCAGGCAAAACCAGTACATAGAGGAAATGTCAAAATGTGGGAGAAGGCCCTTCCATGAAGACTGGAATAGAAATTGAAAGTGTCAGCACAAACTATACCAAAAAGTGGTGTGTAGCTTTTCTGCATGGGAAAAAATGCTTTTAGAACAAAACCTATTAAGAGTGGGAAGTATTTTCATTTTAGGAGTCTATATTTAAACGCTGCAGAAAGCAAGTTTTTTTGTTCAAAGATTGATGTGTTTATTTTATGGCATTCCAAAGTAAGAGCTTTTCCTCAGCTGAGAATTGAGAAAAGCTACCTCACCAAGAAGAAAAATAATTACTGCTGGGCATTGGCATCATGTAACATCTTATTCCTTGTCTTTCAGTTTCTGTGTAATATTTTAACTCATGTTTCTGAAACAAAAAGGCTGAAGAAATATAACCATATACCTATTCATTTTTTTTTCTCTTTCTGGATCTCCAGTAGAGTTCCAGTTCTTCAAAAGCATCACAGAACTGTGGGGCTCTATACTGCTTTCCTTAGTGTTGCAAGAGTACTGTTTGGAAAAGACTTCAAAAAAATCAAGTGAACGTACTGCTGCACTAAACAATCAAACATTGTCTTAGGCAGGTTATAAGGCACAAAAGATCTGTGACTAGTGAATGGATTAGTCATAAAGAATCATTGAACAAATAGCTCAGTCTGGAGGAATGGCAAGGTGGTGTTGACTTGGAAAATAGGAATAGAGTTTGGAAATTGTTCCTCATTTAAGGGCTTTAACAAGACCTGAAGGAACTAAAATATATACAGTTGAGGCAGTCATACTCTCAAGGAATTGGAACAGGTGGGATTTGTTCTATACGCAGAGAAAGGCACTTGCAGTACAAAAGCAACTTGGCTCTTGCAATAGTGTGTCACATAGCACAGTGAGGCATGTAAGTCATATATGGAGCTGTTATAGCATTTTGCAGAAGAGATTATCTTCATCAAAATTAAAAGGATGTTTGGAATGTGTAGGAAGGGGGGGGGGTGTTTCATAAATGAGGCATGAAGTAAGCTTGGTAGGGAACACTGCTGCTAGAAAGTCTTCAGCTATTACTCTCCTTTGTCTGAACCAGTGAAAACTGCATTATGCATATCTGCAGATAAGAGCTTATCCAATACTTGTCAGCAAAGTAAACCTAGTAAAGTATGTAAGTTTAGCTATGTAAAAAGCAAATCTATGGGGATATGGAAGGAAGTGTGGTTGCAGGCTCAAAAGTGAAGATGAATGAGTTCCAACTTGTTGTTTTAGGAAACAATATGAATTCCAAACAAACACTTGAGGTATAAGAAATAATATACTTCCAAGTAGTTGTGTAAGCCGTGCATGCCCTTTTCACAGGACTTGATTGACTTTGGATGGGTTGTAGTAAAGGTCCTCCCTGTTGCCTGTGTCTGTTCGCGTGGTGCTCTGCTGCCCTGCACCAATGGGAAGTGCAGAGCTACGAAAGCTTTCATTTTGCAAAAGGGATGTTACTTTTTGTGTACAGTGGCAGCCTGGACTCGGAGTAGTGGACTAGACCTGTCTGTGGTGGTCAGCAGAATTTGCTATGGAAAGCAATGACTTCTCATAGTTTTTCCATGTGCTGTGTAGGATATCGTTGGATCTCTTTCAGAAGAAGGAGGTGAAGAGGGTGGTGGGACTACAAAGAAGACCTCTATCTTGTCTTCTGTGTTTCATGCATGCAGTTCCTGTTACAGAAGAGTGAAATGCAGCCACCGAATGGCAGAGTAGTCTGACAACATAGTTAAAAAAATGTTAAAAAATGTTTCCACGTGATCAGCTCTGAATAGGAATTTGGTCTAGAAATTTGAAAGTAAGAACTTTTTCAAATGGTCCAAATAGTCTAGGACCATTACTAGTGTTGCCTTGTTACAAACAGGGGCTTCAAGTGTGAGCAGCTGCCTTACCTTGTGTTAGCAGCTGAGGAACATGTACCACAGCTGAGAGTATAGATTTCATCTGAGTGTGTTGGTAATGATGTATTAGATGATGTTTTGAGGAAAACCATTTTAGGCAGGTTTTTAAAGAAAACAAACCCATGACCTTTCTCTGTAACAAAGCCTTGCCTTATTCAGTGCGTCCAGTGGGCTGCCATACTGGGAGACAGTTACATTCTCAAAAGTGTTTTGTTTTCTTTTGCCTATTATTTTCCCTTGACCCCTCCCATCAAATTGCTCACTTGAAGTCCCCTGCTGTTTCTTTGCAACAGTTGAATGAAATGGAAAACTTCTAATTATATCTTTATCAAAGAGTGCTACCACTTGACTGTAGTACTCTTTGAGATAAAAAAGCCACATTGCTCTACCTTTCAGCTGGACTAATCTTGCAGTGTGGTAGATATATTTTGTGAATTATGTTGATCATTAATGCTTTTAATTAGTTGTGTAGCAAATCAGCATGAAACAGAAGAGTTCTGGCTAAAAAGAACCAATATCATTTTCCTCAGCCAACTTGCAGTCTGTGATGCTCAGTGTGGCTGTGTTGTCCATTGACCTGTAGAGTGTTGTGACAAGAAAGTTTTCATCAGACTTTGATTTCTCAGACCTTGTCCAGCTGCCAAAGTCCAGCCCACAGACCAAGAACCCCCTATCCCCCAAACTAGTAGGGATCTGAAACCCTAGCCAAGTGTTATATGCAACTCAAATGTTGCACTTATCCTCAACCCGCATTCCTTTTCTGCCCTCGCTTCTGGAAACTTCAGAATAGCCATCAACCTTGCCAAAGTCTTCACAAGATATGAACTGCCAGTGTACGAAAAAATTGAAATTAAGCTGTGCCAGAATAGAATCACAGAATGATTTGTGTCGGAAGGGACCTTAGATCGTGTAGTTTCACCCCCCTGCCCTGGGCAGGGACAACACATGTTTATAATAAATGCTCTGGAGGACAGAGCTGTAGGAATTTTCAAACTTAAATATGTTTCAAATACAGTAGACTCTCTCCAGAGCAGTAGTGCCATCTTAGGAATTGTGTGGGTGACTCTACACCCAGATGCTTTCTTCCAGACAGCTGGTGAAGGGTTGGAACACTCTGTTTGCAACAGGAAAAGTCTTTCATGTCTTCCCATCATCTTCCTGGCCATGATCTTTTTGAGTTATTTTAAAACAAAAACGCCCAAACTCCAGACCAAAACAAAACAAAGAAAAAGCTTTAAAAAGATGGACCTGTGAAATCAAACTTGCTGTAACTCTCCTGGATATGCTAATGGATAATAGTAGAGATACGCATGTGCATAGTGGTAAGGATATCCCTAGATACATATGATGGCTTTATGGACTGGCTTGTATTTATACTCTGATCTCCTCCTTTGCCTCCCTTCATTCCTAGTCTGCCCTTTCTCGCATCATCTCACCAACTGGTGCTCTCCTTGTTTGATGGCATTCCCTATGTTCTACCACCAGATTGGTTTTTATGATTTATCTGCATGTGGTTAGAAGTTTTCTGCATTTGTTCATTGCTGAAGAAGTTTCTGAGTGAAAGCACTGGGCAAAGTTTCAGCTTTGTCAGCTAGTCTTATAAAAGATAATATTGCTCTTTGGAGACCTGATCTGTCTAATATTATTTTGATAGTAGGCTATTTTAAGCCACAATCAAAAATAAAATAACCCTCTCATTTGGTTGTTAAAAGAAAGACATGCCACAGACATACCGTAAGTCTCTTGGAAAAAAGCCAGTGAGATTAAGTGCTGTGAACTCCCAGATGGTTAAGCTAGCAAAAGATTACACTTAGAGATTCTGTGAAACTCTGAGTCACTGAGAAATGGTTATAATATGTGGGGTGCTTGAGTAATATTTAACTAATTATTTGTGTAACACTAACTTCCATTGTCAAATACAATTGTTGCATTTTCAAGTTCTGATAATCCTTAGTTTTGCTGCATCTTTTAGATCCTGTTAAAACCACCAGTTTCCTAATTTCAGAATATGGTGGTATTTGTTGACAGTGAAACATTAATGTGGTTTTTCTAGATTCTGCTACGAAAAGAAAATGGTTATTTTCTTCTCTTATTCCAATTTCAGAGTCTATTTCCAACCATTGCTACTGTGCCTTCTGTTTTTCTCAGGACCTGGCAGAGGGATGGGAAGTGTAGGAGGACAGGCAATTGATGTTTAATCCTTCATATGATTTCTAATTTATACTAGGGCTGATTATACATGCATCTAGAGCAAATAGGCGCACATGCATATGCTAAATAGAGATACATTATGATCTTCCTGCTACAAACAGTGTATCATCTTCTGCAGCCTCCATGGTTTCGACCTGGTATGTTCTTACAGATGGGAAAGCCTTGATAAAAATTCAGTGCTTGAGAAGTCTTGTTTCTTAGGAGATTTTGTCAAACTGTCACTTCTTAGCTCAAATTTGAGCCTTTCTTATACTGAGTAATTAAAAATGCTGTATAAACTACAGAATTCCATTAAGTGGTTGTGATAATTGTGTGGTTAAGTTATCATTTTATACAAAATTTTGCAATGTATCAGATGCTTTGTTTAAAAACTAAAAATAAAACCTGTGGTGTTGTACTGTTCTGTTTTGCAGAATTCCCCATTATTCCAGGACTGAAGGCCTGGACAAGTCTGATAGCTGCTCCCAAAAGGTGCTTTGAAGGTTCCCTGGTTGCATTTGTCAGCTTTGTGGAGTGCTGTGGGGAGAGTTTCATGCACTTCTTTTGTTTAGGGTGAAGGTGTCTTGTTTTCCTGTTTGCTCTATTAAGAAAAAGGTAATAAGAAATATCTTTATCTTTACATGAAACTATGTATCTGTAATGACAGTGAATTATTTCCATATTATAGAGCGTTTCCTGCTCTGGTAATTACTGGTGTGTAGCATGCTGCCAAATTGGTTTATAAATCTGCAGAGACTGCAGCTAGCAAGGGAAGTCTGTTAGAATAACACAGCCTTGATTTACAGGGTTTCTCTCACATTTTGAAATGTCTGTGCTGCAGAGTACAGACACAATGCTTACAGCTTAATACTGTGTTTTGAAGTCACAAAGCACACTCTATCACCATAACAAAATTTGAGGTAGCTATCACACTACTTAGGATAAGTAGGGACATACACAATGGGAGTGGATGCAGGACAGGGCAAGTTACTTCCAGTGGAGACCTTTTAGCTCTCCCAGAGCATGAGGTTAACAAGCTGGTGTGCTCTGGAGCAGAAGAGAAGACAATGCAGAAGGTTTTGGAGATGAATCACTGCTTGGCATAAGTGGGCAGAACTGAAGGCTTTGGGATTTTGATAGCTTGAGCCTTGCTTTTAAGCTGAGATGTCTTTGAAAAGACACACTGTGCTTTACAGGCAATCTGGCCCTATCTCTCTGTTGTATCTGTAACATGCTCCAGACTTGTAGGATAAGGTTTTACCTCTGCATGTCACATTGCATGGGCACTGGGTGATGTTTTGGTGTCAGTAGCCTTTAAAAGATGTTGGAAGAGCTGCAGGGTGAAGAAGGGGGCTGTGGAAGTTATTCCAAAGACTAAACAGCAAGAGACTCTGATGTAACCTGTCTGGTGGAGGGAAAAAAAAGGTTGAGAAATGAACTGATTAGATTTATGAAAATATTTATGGGGTAAAAAAGTGTTATGAAAGAACTCTTTTATCTAGTGAATTAAAACAGAAAAAGAACGGAGGCCTGGAAGGTAAAACCGACAATTAAAATGAAAAATGAAGCACGTGGGTAATTCAATGGGTGGTACTTCCATGGGTTCGTGGGTAATTCAATGCTCCATCAGGGAAATAAGCGAAGCTCCTAACTTTCATGTGAGCACTCCAGAGACACCAAAATGTTTCCAGAAACACAAATGACTGATGTTGATCCTGAGATACTTGAATCACACATAAGGATCTGTGGTAGATCAGAAGTCTGACTAGATAATTAACATTTCTGGCTTCAGAAGTTATTGTAAATATACTTATTAGTATACCTGTATTTTTATAGCAGTTGGCAATATTGGTAGAGCACTTGACTAAGGTCTTTCATCACTGGGTATTTATTACACCCCTCTGGTTAGAGATTCTGACAACCTTATTAGTAGCTGTGGAGAGGCTCTGCACTTTCATCCATTTAGAAAATACTATCTCGAATGGCATTGTAATTTAGCAAGTAGTCAATTAGCTGAGCAGTGACTGAACCCCCAGATGCCATGTGTGTGCATACAAAATAAGTGTGCTAGTTAGTGCTCATACCTGATGACAGAGTTGTAAAAGCCAGAGTTGTAGAATAGCCCCAGGGAAGCAACTGGGGAGCGATGTGGTGACAGTGGTGCTTAGAATGTTGCTGGTTGTAAAGGGGCAGCCTTCGCAGTTCAGAGGAACAGCACACAGGTTCAGACTAATAAGGCTGAAATTTAAAAGTGGTTCTTAAAGCTCATTTCTCACAGCTGTTCTGCAAAACACCCAAAAGAATTCTGCAAAAGCCTATCTTTGGCAGTATGCAATCTTGAAAAAAGCCATTTTAATTCAGGGCTTGTACTTGGAGCATGTATATTTCTGCTGGGTTATTTACTACATCTTCACGTTTACTCTGGTGCTGCTTTGACTGCTAGAAGACCACTGACTTGTATTTTGACTAATTCTGATTAATTAAAGGAGAGCGTTTGCGTCACCACATTCATTTCCTTCTGTCTTTGGTTTCATTTTATTCAGCCCCCAAGGAGTTATAAAATGTCTACGAGCCTTCTGCAGTATCTGTGTAAATGCTTAATTGTGAAGTGACTATATAAATAGAATTAATTGTTCCTTATTTGATTTTAATATAGGTATGTAATTTGATAACAGGAGCAGTGAAAAGAAAAGCCTGCTAAATTTCATGTATATAGAAAGTAATGATCCCTTTTGAGAAACAGTGTAGGGATTTATGTGTCTTTGTCTCCCTCTCTGTAAATATATATAAGTATTACTATATATTTATAGATACATAAAATATATATGTATTTGTGAATATTTGCATATAGGTATATATGTTTTAGAACAAGTTTCCTTCAAAATAGGACAGACACACCATGTGAATCAGCTATTTGAGACCTCACATATGCAAAGAGAAACCTTTCAGGACAGCTGGCTCAAGGCAGGGCTAACATTTTAACTTGTCTACTCTTCTTGGTCTTACCTTTGTGCTCTAATTGTAAAGACAAATATTTTCATTACCGGTCTCTTTCTTTCCATTATCTTACTCTAGATTACTGAGGTTGGAAATACCATTACTGGGGTGAAAATATTCAGGAGTTTTATCTTTTGCCTGATTCAAAATATGTATTAAAATGAAACTGATTTTACAAAACAAACAAAAAAAGCCCCCTTTGTGGGTAAAATGAAGCCAAATTAATTGAAGGACAGATGCACATTTGTTTATCTTATCAGGAGTTGATCTGCAGCTTGGAGTTTTGCAGAGGAAAATTTCTAAACTTGTCCAAGGAGCAGGGCTCTGTGTTGAATACTCACAGACTTCTTAAAAATATCTTGATTTATCTGTTCTCTTGGGCAGGGCCTGATTGTCAGTCAGGATGGGTGTATTGGCCAGTGAGTCTGCACGTTCGTAGTTGGGGATTGGGCATAACACAAGCTGGCACTTTTCCTGCAAGAAAGGATGTGCAGAAGGAGCTGGATATAATCTCAGAAGGTTGAGTGCTGTTTTATAAGGGAAGGGACTGTGGTGGTAGCTGTGACAGAGGCGGGTATGGCTTTATGGTACTTCAAGGGACATTAGGATGTGAGAAACCAAGTTTCATCATCTCTGCTGCTATCATTCCAGTCTTCTGAAATGCAGAGGACACAATGAAGCCATCTATTGACCTTCATGGGAGCATCAATGCCCTGGTTCCTAATTATTGATGTGTTAAAGCAAGAGCCAGTTGATAGCACAGAGCAGAAATAAAACTTACCAGAAATAAGTGGGGGGTTTTTAGCATTATGTTGGAGCATAATCTGTTCTTAATGGAAATCTTTTTATAACTTCCTAGGATGTACATTTAAAAATATTGATTATAGAACTAGTGGTTTTAAGTGAAAAGATGCTTTATATGCTACAATTAAGGAGAAAAAGAGTGCTCATTTTCTGTCCCCATTTATGGTATTAAGGAAATGCAGAGATTGCTGTCTCCCTTCTCTTCATGATAAAAAACTTAGAAATGAAGTTATAAAAATGAAAAAAAAAATCCTGTAACCCACAGAATTAAGAGAAATTGGTGATAATTGTTAATAATTACTTCTGTTAAAATACTTTATATTCCAAAAAGCTGTTTGGAGCATTTATTTCTGAATTTGGACATCAGCTAACTATAAGCCTGAACAGTTTTGCTAAGAGGTTTTTTTCTTTGTAATTGTAGTACTCATTTCTTGTGGAACATGTAGATTTTGAACACTGATGTTTCATCTGGTTTTGAAAACAAGCATCCCATGCAGCACTTAGCATCTTTAGATTTTAAAAATAAGCTGACAAAATATGCAATGAAATCCATACTGTCTGTGTTAGTCTTTTTAGCAAAATTTACCAAATGTGGTGACATCCATTATGTAATACAACGTAGGATTTGAAAGTTTCATGCTGCCAAACTTCCTTCAAAGTCTGGACAACAGGGATATTAGATTAAATCTGATTTCCCTCAAGAGGATTTGGCATTCATGGGAGGGACCACTAAATTTCAGAGAAGCTGCAAGTCTAACTGTGCCTGCTAAAAATTCACTTACACCAGTATGTTTGAGTTTGTGTATACAATCTAAGACAAAGATGTTGCAGTGCTTTTCTACGTTGTGTCCACACAGAAGAGTTGGGATATGACTTTGTAGGGATTGGAGGACTAGCTTTTTTGTTCTGATAAACTGTGGAGGTATTTCAGCTTGCAATCCAGATGAAATATCGATTGTTCACATGAGTTGTTACCTTAGGGTTTAATTCTACCTCTGTTAAGTCAGTTAAGTGCCTTCCCTTTGGATTAAGCTGTTTGAAAAAGTGAGTCTTTGGAAATATATATGAATTGGAGGTGGAGGTTCTGAAATAATAAATCTCTTCTATGTGTCTGTCATTAGTCTGGTATAAAGGTGGTTTAACTTTGAAACAGGAGAAAATAATTCTCCAGATATGTATTCAACACTTCGTCCTGTGCAATAAAAATTTTACTAAGATAGGTAAACCTGGTTAATAAGTATTTTATACCTGTACTACCTGAAAAATCAGCACAAGAAAAAAGATGTTTTGCACTTCTGGTAGCATCTGTTCTAGTCACTGTACATTAAACTTCAGTGGGGTTTTTTTGTTTGTTTGGCGTTTTTTTTGTTCATTTTTTTTTCTTCCAAATGTATTGCTATTATAGAAGGTTTAATCATCAGTTTGGAAAAGGATGTATGTGACCTCACGTTAAAGTCACAAAGTTATAAAGAAGGGTAATGTCAATTGTTCCATAAATGATGTTCTGTCAGTTCTCACCAGCCTGGCTCATGTGAGGCAACTCCTGTTCTCTAAGGACCTTCCCTGTGCTTGGAGTGCTGTATCTTCCAGTGTGGGCTTGAAACCAGTTTGCTGTGCCCCATAAACCATAGTCATTTGGTGTGAGAACACAGGGTGTGTTTTATTGCTGGAGGGCTAATCACAATTGTCTTTAAAAAGTCAAAAACCCACTCCACCCTTTTTGTTTTATCATTTGATCTCTTGTTTTGCTAAAGTGACTGAAAGAGTCTTGAGTTGTGACCAAAGGGGCCATAACTGATTTGGGAGGTATAGTGTAAGGAAAGTAGTGCTGGGAAGGTGTTTGGGAGGGTATGGGTGATGTTGGTGGCTGAAGACTGATTCATGGCCATCAGGGGCTGGAAACACTGCTGGTATGTATGTGTTGTCTGTGCTGTTGTGTGTGTAGGTTTGCCTTCTCAGTGCTTTGTGCTTAGTGCTGGAGTAAACACTACCCTGATGTGAATGTGAGAGTTGATGCTTGGGACTAGAGAAGGTGGAAGACCCAGGCCAGCCCAAGTGGTGTGCCTTGCTTGTGCTTGACTGGAGAACAGATGAGAGGAAAAGCTTCTTGTCATAAGCAAAACGGTGAAACGTCTAAAATTTTATCAGTTGGCACCAGAATTGAGGAAAGGTTCATAGGTGAGACTAATGCTGTGGTTGCTATGGGAAACATAGGCTCAAAAGGAGTAAGAGAAGATGATGAGAAGTGTGGCCTGAAGCAGCTGAGCTCCCCAGGTTGTGTGGCTGTGATGGCTGGATGCCTGCATGGTCCCCACATGTGCATGGAAGCTACATTAGCCCTTGGGAGCCAGCACCCTGTACTGCAGTAACCATCTAGCAAACTTTAGGGCTGGAAGCTAGATTTTAAAAACAAATTCATTCTGGGAAGTATTCTCCTTTCTACTGCCCCTCCAGCTAACCTGGTGTTTTGTGTCAGAGTGAAGGTGTGTTTTGAAATGATGCTTCAGAATCCACGGGTGAGTCATACCCAGCCCAGAACACGGTTCAGGTCACCTGTTCAGCTGGAGTAAGAGCTCTGACAGGGCCTGTGGGAAGGGAGTTTCCTAGAAGAAATTGTCTGTGTTTCTCCTAAACAGAGAAGGAAGACAAATCATTAATAACTAATAATATATGTAGGTGTAAGTGATACAAGGAAGAGCAAACTGGCAGCTGCAGGTAGAATGGGTAAATGGAATGGCTTGTGGAAGGTTTGGTTGCTTTGGTCAGTAGTGTCTAAGCGCTGGATGATGGCCGTGGGTGGTGGTGGTTGACAGAAAGGTGCAAGTGTAGCAAGCAGCGGTTTTGTGGGGGTGATCCACAGGCTGAGTCGATAGCTGGTGATTGCTGGATTGATTTACTAATCACAGGTCTTGTTCAGTTTGTGCTGGAAAACTGTTTCAGAGCTGCTGCAATCTGTTATTCTTAAAGGCAGATGAACAG
Organism: Margarornis squamiger; assembly: GCA_035222235.1. NCBI lineage: Eukaryota > Metazoa > Chordata > Aves > Passeriformes > Furnariidae > Margarornis > Margarornis squamiger. The sequence continues at coordinate 32,389,661 of JAWWTY010000037.1, read as the reverse complement.
GCTTCTGCAGTACCTTGCAGGTGCTGGACCAGCTGAAAGATGTTTTGCTTCAAAGAAGTGGCATCTGTTTATCCCACCTTGCTTTTAAGGGTGGAGGGCTTGTCCCTCAAATTGCAATGCACAAGTTAAGCAGTTTGCCTGGCAACAGACATGTGACAAGATAGCAAAAGCAGAAAGCTGGAGAGGAACAGTACAATGCAGAGCTATAGGGGCAAAATTAGAAATGAGCTGACTGAGGTGAGGTGCTAAAAGCTGAAGCCTGTGAATGCTATTGCAAGTCTGCAAGGCAGGCTGGATGGAGGAGGAGACGGGTTGCTGTCATTAAATGAGGGAGAGAAGAGGAAGCAAGTGGATGCAGAGCAGGGAAAGAATGAGTGGTATGCATTAAAATAACTTTAAGGTAATGCACTCAAAGAGGGAGGCAGCCTGGTGACTGGCACAGCCAACTCAGCAGTGATGCCTGCAAGGCACAAGCTCTTGCTGCAGGCAGTACGTGCTGCTGAGTGGAGTGGTGCCTTGGCATGGGCTCCAAGCCAAATGGCATGCTAGTTTGTATTGACTGAGCGGTTTGGGCCATGATGCCTGGTGCTCTTGGGCAGTGCTTTGATTCAGTTCTCCAAGTCTCTTCAAGGCTGTTAGAGGAGTCCACTACAAGAGCTTCTGAGCCTGCCATGCTTTGAGATTTTCAGTTTTCTGGGTTTAGTTTAGAAAGGACATATCCTCATCATGATAGCTTATTCTTGCCTTGAGACCCCAATAAACCCTGAAAGCTTTGAGGTCAGAACAGCTGCTGTAACACTGTTCCTAGATGACTGGGGTAGTGGTGGCAAATTGAGAAATGGAGTGAATGGACTCAAAAGTCTATGCTGGTCTCTCATGAAGTTGGGGTGGGGGTGGGGAATCTTTCATTCCTTAGAAGTCCAGAACTCAATAGGATATATTACTTACAGTAGTTACAGTCACTTGATCTCAGTCTGGTTTTAGAAAGTATTTAAAAAGGATGTATTGACTCATTCAAGATACTGGGAATAAACTTTTCAAATTCTTGTTAAGAAAAATACATACCAAGGAGAAACATTAATCAAGGTGTGGATTAATTGTGTTTTGTGTAAGTCTAAAAACTACTTCAGTGAAATGACTGGAATGTTTTTCTGGCTGTTACTAGAACTCAAAAGTTCACCTGGTCCATGAAAGCAGGAATAGACTTTCAGTGTGCCACAGGAAGTAAATCCTTGAGTTGAGACTGCTTATTATCTATTAGACTACTTGATTTGCAAGTATCTGTAATAAGTATTCAAAAGAAAAAAAAAATCTGTTTAAACTTGAACAGTCTCATAGTTGAGACTAAATCCTTATTTGAGAGTTCATTACCTCCAAAAGGGTCATTTTTGTCTGTTCTCCAACTGAAGAATTTAGAAGACATCATTATGTCTTCAAAATGTTTTTAATTTCAAATAGGAATAAGGGTGAGACAAAGGATTATAACAGTCTTTTAGTCTCATGAAGCAAACTCATTATGAAAATGAATTGTAAACACTGATAAAGACATCAAAACCTTAGATGAACCCTGTACTTGGGTCTATCTAATGAATTGCAGGGCTTATTACTTCTCTATGCATTAACCATAGAGACACAGCTCTCTAAACCAGTTAGGGACTTGTTCCAAGGTCATCAATTGCTGTTCACCAGCAGCTTTCACCAAATTTGCTTCTGTGTCCTTGAAGTATGTAACTAGTACTATTACGTTTGGGTTTTTTGGTTTTTGGTTTTTTTTGTGTTTTTTTTTTACTAGGGTTTCTGTGCTTTCCTGGGTAAAAGGAAGCTTTACCATTTGTTTCAATAGGAGCAGGATATGGCCAAGACTGGCTGTGCATGTCCAGAATGTCAGTCTGCACATGGTGTTACTGCATCTGAAGATCAATTTATGTAGTCAGCTAAAAATGTAACCTCATTATATGGTTCAGTGAGAAACTATGTAGTACAGCCATAGCTAGTGAAATCCAATGTGAAAAGAACATACAGCTTTAAAAGAGAATCATCATCTGTAAACCCAAAGGAAAAAGAGCTAATTGAGGATTTTAGGTTTTTTTTAAAAAAAGGAATGATACAGCACTTCAAACATGGACTCTGCATACATTTGCGGTTTTATTTTGGGTTTTGTTGATGGGGGTTATTTGTTCTTGTTTGTTTGGTTTGGTTGTTTTTTTCTTGGATGTCTTTCTTTCTGCCCACCCTGCCTCTCCTCCCTCACCTCCGCTAAATAGCAGTGGCTGGCTTATGAGTGCTGTCCCGTTGTAGGAAAGATTTGGTGCAGTATTTCTGATTGAGAGTGTAGCATTGCAGGGAGTCAAACCCCAGAAACCCATGCTTTGAGGAGAGACTGGATATAGTCAGAGAAGAGCAACAAGGCTGGTGAACAGAATTGAACACAAGTCCTGTGAGGAGAGGCTGAGGGAGCTGGAGTTGTTTAGCCTGGAGAAGAGGAGGCTCAGGGGAGACCTCATCACTCTCTAAGACTACCTGAAAGGAGCATGTAGTGAGGTGGGGGCTGGTCTCTTCTCCCAGGCAACCAGCAGTAAGACAGGAGGGCATTGTCTTAAGCTCTGCCAGAGGAGGTTTAGGTTAGATATTAAGAAGACATTCTTTACAGAGAGGGTAATCAGGCATTGGAATTGGCTACCTGGGAAAGGTGGATTCTCCATCTCTGGAGGTTTTTGAGATGAGGCTGGATGTGGCACTTAGTGCCATGGTCTAGTAACTGTGGTGGTAGTGGATCAAGGGTTGGGCTTGATGATCTCAGAGGTCTTTTCCAACCCATCTGATTCTATGATTCTTCTGCTGTGATTTGAGAGAATATTGTGAATGCCCTGATCACAGGTGGCAATCCCGTTACAAATGGAAATTTGCTTGGTTTGAGTGCTTATATTTAATGAAAAGTTCTATTTCTTACTTCTTGTTTTTTTTTTTATTTTTGTAAGTTATCTCCTTTACAAACTCATCACCTTCAGAGTAAAGAGTTTATAATCTCATTTACAGAGAATTTGAGCATATCGCAGAAGGACATTACTTCAAAGCAGGTGCATATCTTTAATTCCAAAAATTTTTAAAGGTGTGAGAAACATCCATTTTCATAGCCCTTTCTGTGGATAGGTGCTTACTTTATGTAATGCACTTTTTATTTTATGCTGTTCCATCCCTCTTTGCCCTGCAACCTCAGGCATCCAGTGGTTGCAGCCACACATCCTCATGTGCTCCCTGCTGGTACGGGAAGTCAGTCAGTGAGCTTTGCTGTGCTGTCCTGGGCAGTGTTCAGGATACTCAAGATATCATTCTTGGTAGCATAATGTTTGATCCCTTTTGCCTAGAACTTGATAATAATGCTGAATTACACTGCTTCTTCAGGTCTCTATACTGTGTATTACTTTTTCCCATATGCTAGAGAGTGATCTTAATAGCACTATTAGTTGGTCTCCCTGCTCAATTAGTTTTTGATGTTTATTATAGAAATCTCGATTGAGAGGTTCTGAAGTTATTAGAAAGGTTTATTTTTATCTGGAATTTATGTGCTAGCAGATGTTAGTACTGGCCATAGGACTGTAGCTGTAGATCTTTCTTTTCCCTGTGTTCAAGGGAATACTGCACCATGTAAGGTTATTTCAGAAATTATAACATCTCCTAGGGAGAGAACTGTTACCCTAACCTAGATCCAATAGGCCACTTAAGAAAACAGAAAAGGAAATGCTACAAGCGAATGTATGTCTACTTTTGAAACACCTATTTTAAAAGCCATTAAAAAAAAGAAAATTTGAAAGGAAACTTTACGTATTTATCTGATGATAACTGCTTGACTGAGAATGTACACTGTAATCCAGCTTTATTGGATGTTTGATCTGATTATTAAATAGTTTGCTTTCTTAAATTCTACAGAGTTGCATCCTTGCCTGCTATCTACTGACTTCACTAATGACATTCCTCTTCTGCTCTCATTTGTTGTGAAGTCTGGATAACTGACCACTGCAAAAAAACAGGCTTTAAGTTCCAGCTGTGACTGTCACTAACCTTGCCAAAGTTATTCTGTAGGCTTTACTCTGTATGTGGATGCCTTGTACTACCATGGAACTCTGGTGTTAATGGACAGGTGCCAGGTCAAAAAAAATGGGGGAACAGTAGAGATTTAGTTTAACCTGTGCAGCTGCCAGTGGTAGTATTTTTATGGGTTGGCAATGACTGCTCAGGTTTGGGGCTTTTTTAATACAAATGTGTTTTTCAGTTGTCTTATATCTTTAACTGGCTTGAACCTGTTTAACTGCATGGTGAGGGACCCGTCAGAGGAACCCTAAAGTCTCTGGCTGATGAAATATGCTGAGCTGGGACCAGCCAGGCTGAAACATGGGCCACTTGTACCTGGGCTTGCTGGCCAGCTTTTCTTCGGGAATCTGAATTTTACTGCTGCTTGTTTGACTGTTAGTGCTTTCCTTGACTAACTGATACCTACTAGTCTTGATTGTTGCAGTTTGCTTTATGTTGATTACTAACAATAATAATAACTTAGCTTTGAAGTTGAGCACTTCTTTTTCCAGCCTGACACCATTGGTTTTGGAAATACAAAGCTGAAGAAAAAAAGAAAAGAAAAAAAAAGAGAGAAAGCAGAGAAAGCAGAAACCTTCATTTTCAATCAGAAGTTTGCAGATATCCTCCAGAATGTCTCTTTCCCATACAATGCATGAAGGTTGCCTCCTCTGTTTGGTATGAGCTCCTGCTTATAGCCAGCTCTGGGCTTCCTGAGCTGGAGTGAAATTCAAAGGGAATTAGGAGGCACAGTGACAGATCCAGATCATGTCAGCCCTCGAGATGTGTCTTCCTGAGTCTGTATTTGAGCCCAGTTGGCAGAAATAACATCTTGTGACTGGGCATCTCCAGTGAGTGAATAAAGTAAGTTGATTCAGCTGTTTGGCAGAGCATGGAAAGGACAGATAAATTCTGTGTAGCCCAAACTTGAAAGAGTAAGTTCTGTGTATCCATTTTTACATGGCTGATGTTCTCATCTCCCTCACTGGTCATGCTCACCTGCAGCTGAGAATTTGTATTTTTACACTAGGATTCAGTTTTTGCCGTGTGCGTCTTTGCAGGAATGCTGACAGTGATGGGTGAGGTGCTCAAGTGTCAGCTGCTGGCTGCTCCAGTGTATGCCTGTGTCACAAGCAAGAATTGTTACACTGCAGTCAGTACATTTGCAAAGGGCATTTTCCAACAATTTTACACATTCAGAAAGGGAGTGTGTTCAAGAAGGAAGAAGTAATGGAGAAGGAAGCTTCTGGCAGTGCTGCACTTGTGTGCAGGCCCATGCTTGGAATGGAGAGACAAACGCCATGGCTGTGGCACATCTCCCCAGGCAGAGCTTGTGGACACAGATGCAGAAGGGGTTCTAAAACCCACCACCAAAGTTCATGGCCTGGAAGGAAAGAAGGAATGCTGCTCTAACTAAATTAGATTTATTTATTTAGCACTTTGTTTTTACTTCTGATTTGCCTGCTGTCTTTGCAGGTGGAAACAAACCTGAAAATTTTTGTGACTCCTGTGTGGGTGTTGCTGGGAGGGATGGAAACAAGGTCGGGAGAAATGATCTCTAAGCATTTTTTTATTAAGAGAGTTGTGTGTTGCCAGGTTTGGGGAACAGATACGAGTATGTGTGTTCATTCATTATTTTTTTTTCTCCTCCTCCTGTTTGTATCTCTGTCCTGATCTCCTTTTAGCCTGTGAATGATCTCTTGAGTATTTATGCTTATCATATGTAATTGAAACATCTTCCCTAACTTCTTTATTTGATTAATATGAAAGATAAAGTTCCCTGTTCATGTCTTTTTTCATGACTTATTACCTAAGCATTTGCATGTAAGTGTGCGGTCTGTGTGTTGGGAGGTAGGAGGGAAGAACCTTGCTTGCTTCAGTAACAAGGATATGCCTGCAAGCAGGTACAATGATCTGGGTGCTTCTCCATGTAAGCTCAGAGATTCATGGGTGAAAGCATCAATTCTGCATCATGTGGAAGGAAGTGGGTGATCACGCACCTAATAAGGCACACATAATTGGCAAGGAGGGGCTGTGTGGGCAACCTCCTTCAATTCTGCTCAAATTAATCAAATCCTTCACTGAGGACCTCTTGATATTGGAATATAAAGTAAGAGGTAGAAGGTCTCTGTTCATTAATTTTTAACAACCCAAATCCCTTTCAGGCTTTTGATTTTTTTTTTTTAAGGCAAATCATAAAACAGTAATTCACATGGGAAAAATTTGTCACATTTAAACAGCAGCATAATCTTGTGGGACTTTGCAGAGAAATGCATTTCCTGATGTTTGATGACTTAAAAATTGATGGTGGGAGATGTGGTTTCCATTCTCACACTGCATAAACCTGGGACACCAGGACATCAGGTATGTGCTTTATATCATACCAGACACAATGCAGCAGTGGTTAAATGATGGGACTGCATTCAAAAGCTTTGTAAAGCTGTCATTTTTCAGGGAAAAATTCTTTAGTTTTTGATTAGCCTGATTAGCCTGATGGCTTTGTGAGATAACTGTTCTGTTAGGCAAGGCTTTGGTGGTATAACCTCATGTTGCTTTCTTGCCCTCTAATGTTTGTCCAGAAACAGCCCTGGGACTATGATATCCAAATTCCTTGTAGTATGGAGCAGTACAAAGAAGTGGAACCAGCTGCAAGATAATGATACTGTATCTCTTGGACACGAGCACTGGAGATGAACTGCCAGGATATGTCATTCTCTACTGAGTGTTTTATAGTCAGTGATATCCTTAAGCTATTAATCAAGCAGTAACATATGTTGCATAATTCAGTATTCAATTTTGTTGGAATTGTATTCCTTCCCAATTTCTTACATGGTTACTTAGTACCATCAAAGAATGGTTTGAATTTTGTGCTTGTCTGTAACTTTAGATGAAGCCTTTCACCTTCTCTGTGTAAAATTCCTGTAGTAGTTAGGATATTTCTCATTATTTTAAAAAATCTAGATTTAAAGTCAGAGGGGTTTGTCTTGAATTTTATTCATTCCTTGAATGTAAAGAGAGGAGAAAAACTGAAATTATGAGAGATGGTATATATTTGAGTGATGGAAAGCAGGACAGCTTGATAACTTTAAAATTTTTTTTTTTAGTAACTTTGAACCTTTAAATGAAACTGGTATAATCAGACAATCTCTGCAATTAAGACAAAGCAAACAGGACAACCCACTGAATCATGAATTATGCTCATAAAGTAGTTTACAACTTTACCAAGTAG
>JAWWTY010000037.1:32303376-32382264 GCA_035222235.1 Margarornis squamiger | reverse complement strand
ATTAAGACAAAGCAAACAGGACAACCCACTGAATCATGAATTATGCTCATAAAGTAGTTTACAACTTTACCAAGTAGGTTGGGCTAAATGCTTGAAACAGAAACCCAGTCTAAAGGTAGGAAAAGTAATCTTCAAAAGAAGGTGAATTGCTTGATTTTACTTTTCTCCTGTGACAAAGCAGCTACCACTCATCTCTTAAATTCAATTTTCTTGCTTCACAGCCAAGCCCTTGGAGATGATTTTGTAAAGCCATTTGCTTGTTTCTCTGCTCCCCTTCATTGCATCATGAAGCAGTGGGCATTAAACATGCTTCCCCTCTCTAAAAAATAAAAAATAAAAAATTGAGGAGCAGAGTATATTGGGGAAAGGACTTCCCTTTTCACCTCAAGACTCAAAAGTTTTCTTGCAAGCCCTCAGGTAATGTGTATTGGTCACCTGCAGGATTGAGATTGGATTGTCAGTGAGGCTGTATTTTCTTGTCTCTTCAGTAGTTTTACAATGAAAAAGCTTTTTTGCTGACAGGATAACTGTCATAGGTTGTCTTACAGAGGGTTTCATGCAAGCTTGTAAAATTATTTTTGCTACTTGTAGGAGCAAATCTTGCTTTCTGCAACCATTGAACATTGATACAATTCGTTTACTGTTTTTAGGTAGATGTATCCTACTTAAAATAGTGTCATTTGGTACTACTACTCATCCTTGAATTCACAGTTGTTTGATTTATTCTCTGTTTTACCAATCTTTTACATTTTGGAGCTACCCCGTACTTCTTGAAATGCCGGATTTGTATTGTGACTCATGATAAATCTGCTCAGGTATGTCTTATCTTCACCCTCTGTGAAAGGCTGTCTTCTCACTCGGGAAGTGGAGGTGGATTTTCTGGCTTTCTTCAGGAAGGGGTTCATCCCAGGATGAACTGTGGATAATATTAACCCTCTACTGACCTGACTCTGCCATGTAACACTGCAACTTCCAAATATAGTATATTTATTTTAAAACAGTTTCCAATGGAGAACAGAGGTGATTCAAACCAAAATTGTAAAATTTGGATTTAATTAAAAATTCAGAAATTCAGGGGTGCCTATCTCTCCATTCTGTTTCTTATTCTCCTCTGATGACATCTGCTGCCATTCCTACCAGGCTGTGTGTGAGGTGGGATGTGGTGAAAGATGGCTGCTGTACTCGGTGCTAGCAGTCAGGTGTTTTTTGTGCAAATTGATGTCTTTGTTTCTCTCCAGTCCTGGCTGTTTGCTTTATTTGATTTCAATGGGGAATGGGGTGAGGAGGAAGGTGGAGGAACAGTTGTAAATCAAACTGGGCACCCTCGTGGATCTGGGCATAAGTGCAATGAGTTCCCAAGAGCTCATGACAGAAGAGAGTTATGTTTAAAGTAAGCCTTTCTCATGTTTGAATCACAGTGATAGTTTTGCCTCTTGGGTTCCTCACTGTAGATGAAGAAAAAGCAAACACAGCATCCAGGATAACTGCATGTTTCAACACGTTCACTTCAATGCTGTAAATTCTTGCCTGGGAGGAAGCTGTTCTGAACATTTGGCAGGTGCATGATTATGTATTGCCTTCAAAAGTCCTGGGGTTTTAGCTTCTCACAGAATTAATCCATTAAGACTTGATCTAACAGTGCTAAGAATTTCCCGTATTTGTCTGGCAGGAGGTTGTTTGTTTTAATGTGATCTCATCAGTATTATTAAATGAGTTGGAATGCTGAGTCTTTTTTCCCCCTTTTATTTCAGTGCCAAATATATTTTAAGGTGGAGAGTATGCATCAGAATTATGATGCAGTATAAATAGCAAATGCTTCTCAGATGGCAAGTGAAAATAACTCTAGTTTATATTCTGCAAGTGTCTTAAAGATTAGAAGCATCCTATTTTTACAGGGCAGATTTCAGATATAGGTGACTGAAGCATTATGGCAAGTTCTGTCACTGTCCAAACAAAACCTTGGTTTAAAAGAAATATATCTTGTGTTATGATTACTCCTCAGTTTTAAATGTTATTCCTGGAAGAACTTTATAAATGTTACTATACAAAAATTGTGTCTTAGTAATTCTGTTAAATAGAGCAATGTAGCCAAGAAATAGAGAAGACTGAAAGCAAGATCGTACACTTGCATAGGAAATTTTTTCAGTCAGAACTAAGGAAAATTACCAATGTAGAGGAATTAGGTGCTCAAAAAAACCCCAGGATTTAATCTACTCTCCTTCTTTGTCTTTCTTTTGCCTTCTCTTATGAATATTCTTCTTGTTTGTATCCATTAATGGGGCATGAACAGTCGTTTCTCAGGTTCCTTGGTATTACTTGTGGGACTTGGTAGACCAGCCTTTGATATGAATTAAACTACATCTTTATGGCATTATCTCTTTGGGAATTTGTTGTAGTCAGGTACTTCAATTGTCTCAGTGATTCTGCTTGGCACTAAATATTATGCAAGGTTCTTCCATGCTGTTACATACTCCAAAAATCTTGAAAACTGCTTTTATCTTTGCCCTGACCTTGCTTTAATGATGACCCTATTGATTTTGTTAGCTTTTATTGTGTATTATTTTGGGGGGTTTTTGGTTGACCATGGCAAATGGTCAACTCTCACCCTTCTATTTTGCTGACCAATGTATTCTTTTTTGATCTTTCCCATTTAACCAACACATACTGCTCTAACTCCAGGTTTTTTAATTCCAAATGAAAATAATTTTTGAGGTCATTAGGACAAGCCTTTCAGCACATCAATGTAGAAGCATCAAAGGGGAGTGTTTTGACTAGCAGTGAGGGAATCATCTTGGAGAGAGGAGGTATCTCCTCACCAGCTGGGATGTGAATCTGCAGTTGGAAACCAAACACTGCTCATGTGCAGTGAGTGTATGAAGTGAGTGTTAATGGGCTTTCTCTTTGCCAGACATCTGATATGGATACCAAGAACAGAAGAATTTGGATATTTTCTCTTCTGGTAGATTAAACAGTACACAGTGTTCAAGCAGTCTACAGAGTCCTTGAACATTTGATGCCAACACCTGTCAAATTCCTCTAGAAAGTGTTTTAGGGAGGAAATGTGTATGTCCTTTTTTATGTATCCCAGAAAGGAACCTGGTGCTGAAGTCAAACATTGACCCAAATCATCAGTAAGAAATTTTTTGGAGGGGGGATGGAAAATCCTCCCCTGACTTTTCCTCCTGATGTGATTGCTGCGCCATTCCCCTCAGCAAGTAATGTGAAACAAGATTAAATATGACTAAAGAAAGACATATCTACATTTATCTCATCAGTGTGCATTGATGTAAATTCATGTTTCTGAGTAGGCCCTGGGATGATTTTTTTTTTGTTTGTTGCTACAATCCAAATGTTATCTTGAAGGAAAAATGTTCCCTTTTTGCTTTTAATTTTTTTCAAAAGTGGCCATAATTTCTGGACTGTGACAGTAACCCACTGAAAACATAAAGCTATTTATGGTAAAGCTAATGTAAATCTTGGTCAAAAAATACAGCATGACTTGCTATGGTCACCAAAGTAAAATGGCATTTCTGTCAGTTCAAATCAGGCTGTAGCTGAATTTAAAAGTTTCACCTGCCCTGTGTTTTGATGACTCATATGCCAAATTCATGTTCATTGCAGAATTCCTTGAGGACTCTTAAGGTTTAGACGTGCTTAGGATAAATTGGTGAGTACCAAGGAGGTGGCCTGCCCTTCTCCACCCGTCTCCCTGCAATGACCCAGGCAATTCCTGTGTGACCCATACAGTTTAGTAAAGGAGTGTGCTGTTATCCTTTGAGAACACTTGAACTCATCTGGGAGTTGAGCACCACAAGAATTCTTCATGGTGGTGGAGTTTCTTGTTGTGTACCAGGTGGCCCGAGATCAGGTTGGTTCAAAGGAAAGGTTTAGGTTTAAAAGTACATCTACTTGATCCACTACAGGAAAAGTTCATTTTTAAAGTTGTAAAAAGATGACACATCAAAATGTGTTTTTAGAGTTATGCTTAGACTTAAGTTTTCCGTTTGGGTTTTTTTGATTGTTGTTTGTTTGGACTTTTTAAACATAAGAATCCTTGTTACCTACTTCAGCATCTTAAATAGCTGGTGATAGTGGCTGAGTCCTGCAGCTGGGCTGGCATGTCCCAGAGAGTCACTAAAGATACATCTTTCTTCTGTCTCCTTTCAGGTAATATGTCCTTCTGAAGGCATTGTTGCTAGAGCTGGTCAGAACAGCTGCTCTGAGTCGTTTTGGTGTTCCTGCATAAAACATGAGGAATCTCCTGACTTTTCCATCCTCATTTCTTTCACTAGACACTGGCCTGTTATTTCATGGTGGGAGATAAAGTAATTTCTCTCCACATCCTTAGGCTTTTGTGATTAAAGTTTCTATGAAGTATCTCACCTAGCGTATCTCCCATTCTGGACCTTGGATGCTTACAAGGCACATTGTGCATTTAATACTTGTTATCACTTATTACATTTTAATAGTATAGAATGAAAAACAGTACACTAGTTGTAGAGAAAAACCATATGTTTAATCTAAGCTCAATATGTTAAATTCAGCTTAGTATGCCTATAGCCGTTTTCTTTGTGAGCATCATATAAAACCCAAATATGTTACTGTAGAGCTGAATTTGAATGTTAGTGTTGAGTAACCCCATCTTCTGGTCATGTGCAGGGTTAGTTTTGAAAAGAGGAAGAAGATATAACATACTCTTAGGAGTATTTTTAAAAATTGATCGTGTAAAAAAACTGTAAAGCTCTTGAGCAGCTTTTATTTGATGAGTTGCACAAAGTTGTTTTCAGTTAGGCAATATTTCTACTTTAATTTCAGTACAAGATAAAGTCTGTACTTGTTTAGGAGTATGTCACATCATTCTGAATTTGTTGTAGTACTGGTTGCATCTAGCTATGCGTGGACATTAGGTTTCTGATTAAAACCTTTTTAAGCTTCCAAGGAAGCTGAAAGAAAAGCAAGGAAACTTGGTGTTTTGGGCATTATCTCTGTTGTGCTGCATCAGAATTACAGTGCAATTTTATATGATTCTTTGTTCTGTAGTCATCTACTGGGTAAAACCACATAGTTTCCCCAAGTTCTTAAAAATAAATAAACAAACAAAACTACTTAAAACCCACCACAAAGAAACCAACTTGCCATTCCTGATCAGCTCTATAGTCTGGCCTGCACTAACTACTTTTTTTCTTTAATCTTTGTCATTCTGATCAATTATTTACTGTGTTTTCTGTGGAAACAAGGTCTGTGTGAATGTTCTTGTGTACATTTCCTTACTTGGCTGAAAGTACCAATGGATTTCAAACTAAGTTTTACAGTTATTATGTGTTTCATGGAAATACTGACTCTAGGGAGTGGTTATTGCTATAATATTCAGTGAGTATCAGATGCTGGAAACACTGTCTTTCAATTCTGTACTTTTTTTTAAGCATCAGTACAGCCTTGTGGGGAGAGATTGTTGCTTGGGTTCTCTTAATGAAAGGCCCTGGTAAAACGGGGGGAGGTTCAATCTGAATTGTTCAAATTTCTTAGTTTGCAAAATGGCAAAGCCACTTGCCATGTCCCCTTGCCTCAGTCACCTCTTCTGGAAATTGAAAAGTACCCTCTGAAATAAGCTGTTGCTTAAAGTGAGGACCAGGAAGCTAAAAAGATGCTCTAACCACTTCTATGTCGTCTCTCTCAAACTTGTTTATTCCTATGGGTATTGAAGAGTTTTCTCTTAAAATAAGTTGAGAGCTGATTAATATCAAAGTTGCACACAGGAAATCTTGTATGGGATAGAACAACTCTCTTATAACCATCTCTGATGTCTGCACTGCTGACATCTGTTTTCAACATCTGTTTTGCTGTGTGGAGAAACCACATCAAGGTGCAAGTCTATCACATGCAGAGTTCAGCTAGCAGAAGGCTAACCAGGTAAATGCTTTGTGGTCAGGGCAGCCTGCAGCTTTAGTGCGAGCTTTAAAACCTGCCTGCAAAGCTGGGAAAAAGCTATTGGCTTGAACAAACTATCTACACTGAGCTGGATGTGAACAAGAGCAGCTAAGGTACTAGTGCATGCACCAACTTTTGTGGACTGTAGACTGCAAGATGGGAGAGCATTCGGGATACAGGTGCAACAAACCTGAGCCTTAAGTTTCAGCCTAAAAAAAAAAAAAGAATAACCCAACTCAAATCTGGAGCATCCTTTTCTTTTGTAACATCTTTAATTTGTTTCTTCCTGCACCTCTCTCTGCTCTTGGAGTCTTTAATCAGTACTGAGTTCACATTATCGATAGCCTAGTTCACCATCTCACATCCTGAGATCTCACCAGAACAACACAGGTGCTTTCTGTTACTGATTGCAGCTGTAGAGAAGGAACTCTTGAGACAATACACAGAAGTTGTAGTTTCACCTCCTGAAACCAAGTTATGGCAGGACTTCAAGGAGGAACAACAGTTTAAAACCACTTCTTCCTTAATTCCCTCTTCCTGTGGTACATGCAAACATTATTGTATGAAAAGAGAAACACAACAAAACAGCAAGCTGTTATGTTACCCTAGCATGAATTTTTAGGCAATGAAAAGGAGACTTTTGGTTTTGGTCTGCTGACACTTTTAAGTGAAGGTCTTAAGAGCCCTTACTGGGAGCAGGACTCTTCTTGTGACTGGCTGATCTGAGGCCTGCTGACACAGTTTTTGCCTGTTTTTGCCAAGATTATAAACTGAAAATTTGTCTCAGGTGGAATCAACTTTCTCAAAACTTCCTAACCAGTGTGTGAAGGATTTGGGAGCAGAAGCAGGTTTCTAAACCCAGCAGAGCATTGAGTTGCTTCGTGATTTGGTGAGTGAGGGAAAAGTTTTCAAGCATCTCCCCTAGAAAAACTGGTGTTATCTAGGTAATGTTGTTTTAAGATAGCCTGCTTTGAGCTGCCTGCCTGTGCTCTCCACCACATTGAGTCTTTTGTAACATTCATCAGAGTAGTGTGGTGCCTGTGGCTTGGCCGTCTTGGCTGTTGATTTGGCATTGGTTACTGGAGGGGGTGTTTTGGCCATGAGTGAGCAAGTAGGGCGCTGGTGCAGCTTGTGGAGGGTTTACAGGGACAGTAAACCTCATCAGAGAAGATGGCAAAGACACCCCGAGGGTGATGAAGCCTCAGCTGCCTGTTTGCTTGGCTGATGAGCTGGATTCATAAGACTGTCTACAAGGACTTACTGCTTGAGCCTGTGGTTCAACAGAGTTATTTCTTGATTTGCTGGGAGGATAAAAGCCTGACATATGGGCTTTTATTAGCAAAAAAATTACAGTTTATCTGATTCAATACCTGAGTTATCTCTTCTGCTGAGGCAAAAAAGGCAGTTGCCTAAGGCAACCAGTATGTTCGGTGTGAATACAGGTTTTGATTGGTAAACCTCTGTGGGCTTGAATGATACAACATAAAAAATGGTGTTGCCTTTTTTCAGTGCAGTGCCAATTGCAAATACATATTCATTTTGCTGATTTTATCTTGCTTTACCAACGTTTTTTAAGAACATCTGTGATCTCCTAATAAATGAGTTGCTGAGTGGGAGCCAGCTTTTGCTTTTTTAAAAATAATGCTGATACTGACTTCTGCTGCATTAGAATCTGTCCTGAGTATGCAGATAGACCTGGATAATGAAAAAGTTTTCTGTGATCTTTTCTTCCCTTGGCTTAACTACTCCATGGCCAGAGGTGAAGAGGGTGAGGTGAGTGGGAAGAAGCACTGTATAAAACCATGTGTCCTTGGGGAGCAGAGTATGAACTCCCTTTTTGGAGAGATGGGGAAAGTGGTTAACTTAGTTCACATCTTGGAGATATGAAACTGCACCCAGGAAAAGCAACTTGCTTTTCCAGGCTAGTTTTAAGTTAGTCTTCCAGTTTCTTGCAGAAATAACTCAAATTATGGGTACTAGGGACCCTTTGAAGGTCAGGAGTTCATTCTGTCAGTCCTTTGCCTAGATGTGATTTTTTTTGAAGTGATGAACTGTCCCTATAAAATGGCATGATTTGAACCTAATGTTTATATTTGATGTTTTAATTATTTTAAAGTTGGAAGAAAGGTAACTTGTAAATGGCTAAGAAACTGTATACGAAGAAATAAGAAAGATTTTTGTTGAGTACTTGTAGGAAAAAGGCTTACATTTAAAGTATAAGTATCCTGTATCCCCATCTTTGCTGCTTTTGAGACTGCTGAAGGTTTACCTCACAGTCCTCAGCAGTTTTATCTGCAGAATCATCCTTTAACGCTGAGTTGTGGAACTGGTTTCCCTGGACTTGAAAGCTACAAACATTGTGTTTGGTGTTTAGGAAACTGCCAGGGGCTGAGCATCAGCACTGTGTTGCTCAGCCTGGGGACACCAACACGTGACACCAGAGAACAAGGGTGCTTAAGCCACTGGAGACCAAAACCCCAGTTTTGCTCTCTAACTCTTCTCTCAACCTGGCTTCACCAACAAACCCACTGGGAATAGAAGCAGCCAGTGGTCATGTACCTCAGAAGGTATAGCCCTGAAGGAGTGTATTTGCTAAACTACCTGTCTGGAGGTCATAGCACAGATGAAGGAAACAGGCCTAGTTAGCTTTGTACGAGGTGAGAAGGGAGGAGAGGTGGGGTGGTTGGATTCAGAATAAGGGCGTAGTTTTCTGTCTCTTGACCTAGGCTGGATAACCTTTGTGTAGGTGCAAAGCTGTTTGTTAGTCTGAAAAAAGTGTGCATTTTTACAGTTCTGTCTCATCTGAGAGGTGTGAAGAAAGGAGTTATTTTCTAATTAATAATATGTATTTGAAAATTAAGAGAGAGATACATGTTTTTAAGTGCAAAATTGAAATTTAGAGATGTACTTCTAAACCAAAACCTGCAATTAAATGCTGGAAGGACTATACTTATTAAGTGCTGGGAGTGCTGATAGATGGCATCAGTCTCCAGAACTTACTTTCCACTTCAAGACACCTGTAGAATGGTGGACAGGAGGAGAATCCAACTTTCTCTCCTTACACTTCATGTGTTATCATATCCATTCATCTGTCACTTTCCCCAATCTAGCATTCCTTATACTGTTTGTCCTCCATACTGTGCTAGCATTTTGTCAGAAAGTTCTATTTAGAGGCTGATTTTACTGACAAAATGGGTTTGCATATGTTCTGCTGCATTTTATCTGACTGGGAAGATTTTGTTACTATGCATCTTAGCACTGAACCGTTGCTTCCCAGTGGAAACCCCTGTAGATGTGTGTGTCATTGGTAAAGCTCATCTGTGGTGCATGAACAAAGCTGGTGGGGACTGACCCTGAGCAGTGAGGTGAGCTCCTACAGGAGCCTCACGCCGCAGTGGATAGTGTTGGAGTCGGCTGCGCCTGCAGGCTATGTCCTCTGGTGTTCACCACCTTCTCTCAGCAGTAAATATAAAGAAAGCTGCACTCTGATTTTATATGTGAGAGGTCATTGAAATATATTCTGAAATCAGGAATAAATTAGCATATTCTAACAAGCAGCAGTTCTGCCTTTGGCACTGCATCCCGCACTCAGCAAAGCACAGGAAATATATTGTAGACTATAGGCCTGTATTGCTGGGAGGTACATGCAAATAAGATACAATAGGAGAAGGAAAATGTTTTACTTCTGATTTGTTTACGTAGTATTCTGAGCATCTGTTCACTTATATAATTGCCCATCCCAGTTTGTGGATATTTATTATTTTTATTTAGCTCTCAAACGCTTGGAAACTTCAATATTCTTGTAAACTGCCAAGTCTGGAAAGAAAAACTGTTTCATTAGGCTGTTTCAGGCTTCTGTGCAGTTTTTGATTTGCTTTTCAAGATACAATGAGCTGAAGGGTGAGGAATAAGTATGACACAGAGATGACTCGAGCTCTGTATATATCTCTAAGGTGTTGCTTGTGTCCATTAACTTCTGACCAAAAGGAAAAGTGCCTGAAAGCATGCCCAGCCCTTCACTTGACAAGATGGATAGTCTCTTTCCTCACAAGGTGACAAAAATACTTCTTTCTCTGATTAAACAGGCATCATCAAATAAATTGAAAGCAAAGGTGATCTCCTTATTTTTGAAAGAGTAATTCTTCAGGTAGATCAGCTTAGTAGAGCTGTGATGTTTTCTTGGAGAGACAATATACATTGAGTTGAGGAGGATTCACCTTGTGGTATATGCCTAAATGTTGTGCAAAACAGCCCCACAAACTGAATGTTAATTTGGCTGTATTATCCACTGAGTCTCATAAATGCCTGCAGAGAGGTGGTGGTGCAGGAAGTATTCTTAGAGCAAATAAACTGAGTGTGATGCCCTTCTCCCACAGCTTTCTTGAGCTGTTGATAAAGTGATGCTACCTTTGTTACAGAAGATAACCCTCTTTGCATTTTGAAGGCAGTTTGTAAAGGAGGAAGCCTGGGATGATTGAAATGGTTTGGGGAGTATTGTTCCCATGTCCAAACAATGGATTTATTTGTTAATATGTAATAAAAATCATCAGTCTTACCTTAATCAAGATATTTTTGAAAGTCTGCTATTGAGAATTAACTGCAACAGTGTTTTTGTTTAATTTTTTGTTGTTGTGATATTTCAAACCCAGTTGAAGGCCACTATGAAGTCATAGGCAGATAAAGATGCTGGAATTCTAATGGGCACAATTATCATTGTAGTGTTCTTTGCACTAATTATTGAGACTATTTAAAATGTTAATTGGACACAACATTTCATCTCTAGAGGAAATGTCTACTAAATGTTTGGGTCATGTTCAAATATACCGGATCCAAAAGAGTATTAGTTGGAACACTTCACAGCGCACACCAAAGATCTGTTACCTGATGAAGGAAATGGGGAGTCAAAAAAATTATATATATATATATGTATACACACACACACACACAGAGGTATGCCAACTACCAACTACAAAATCAGAAAGGGTAAAAGTGAGAAAACTCATAGGCTGAGATAAAGGCAGTTTAATAGGTAAAGGAAAAGCCATGCATGTAAGCAAAGTGAAGCAAGGAATTGCTTCCCACAGGCTGGCAGGTGTTCAGCCATCCTCAGGAAACCTGGACTCCATCACACATAGTGGTGACTTGGGAAGAAAGCGCCATCACTCCAAACACCCCCCACCTTATTTTCCCCACTTTATATACTGAGCATGATATCATATGGTCTGGAATACCCCTTTGGTCAGTCTGGGTCATCTGTTCCAGCTGTGAATCCTCCCAACTTCCCATGCACCACCAGCCCCCTTGCCAGCATGGCGGTACAAAGAGCAGGAAAGGCCTTAGCTCTGCATAAGCACTGCTCATCAATTACAAAAACATTATATTATATATGCATATATTATATGTGTTCTGCACAAATCCAAAACATAGACCCATGCAAGGGGCTATGTGAAGAAAATTTTCTCTATCCTAACCAAAACCAGCACAATTAGGCACTTACACTTTTTTTCCCCTTCCTTGTAGTTAAGTTTGTGCTTGTAGGCAGGAGATAAATCAGGGATGGAAGAAGTACTGTTGTTACCGAGGTAAGAAAATAAAGTGTGGTGAAGTTTTTGCGTGCATATATAAGAGGGAAAGATAGGATGCTTGTTGCTTAATACTCTGGCCTCCCATTGATGTCTCTATGGCAGAAATTAATTTTATATTGAATGGCTAGTTATGGTCGAAAAAGTACAGTAAATCTAGAAGACTGCAAAGTTTCATGCGTATGGAAGTAAGAAGATTAAACAGGTTTAGTAATTTTTTTGCTGTAATTGAAAAACCATTACTTCTTCAGCAGAAATACTGCTTGCAAAACCAAAAAATAAAAAGATAGGCAATTTTCTTTCAGCTTTCCATCTTCTGGAAAAGCCTCATTTCTTCATAAAAGGGAAGAAGTGCCAGCCAAAATAACTTTCGCAAGAAGGGAAGGAATCACACATGTGGGAGACATTTATCTAAGCTCAAGTGATAAAGTGTGATTAATTGAGATTGGAGCAGCTGTCATATACAGTGGAAGACCATCAAGCAGGAAGTGGGCCATTCTTTCAGCATTTACTTGGAGGTGTCTGGTCCCAGTATTTCAGCAGGAGAGTAACATTCCTTTGTAAAATGTTCTACTGTTAGTAAAGTATGTAAACTATTTACTCCAAAACACTGCCTTGGAGTTCTGACACATCAGGGACAGTACAGCTGTGCTAAGGCAGTTCTGAAGATGATTCAGGAACTGACTTTTGTTTTGTTTCAGTTTATGCATGGAAGAGGATTATAAGGACTATGGGCTGTCAGACTGGAAGTTGGCATCCTTCCTTTCCCCTGGCACCACCATCCCTCAGTGGATAGGGGAGCAGAAAAACATAGTTGCTGCCATTTGTCTGCTGCAGGCTGGTTTCTCTGCAAACCCAAATGGGCAACTTGCTCATCCCTGAGCATGTAACGTTGCTCAGGAGGAGGTCGGTTAATGTGCCCTTCTTTGCCCTTGGACACTGTGAGGCCACACAATTTTTAATTTATGCATTGAAGGAGGGAGGTGTGTAACAGCAGATAATGTGGTAGCAGACACCTTTGCCCCTGCTGCAACCACTGTCCATTCATCAGCCATGGAAGGAGCTATTTCTTCAGTTCAGAAATGCATTACTCAAAATCTTTTCTCTGTAAGACTGAATTTTGTGCTCATTGAAATAGTCAATATTTCAGAGAAACTGGAATTTTTTTACTTGCTTTTTCTATTTTTTCCTTTTTCATCCCAGTAGGGAGGACTCCTCTGTGTTTCAAATCTTTCTTTTCTAATTGCTATGCTGATTATTCCTGTATTCTCTGGGGCATTTTATTTGAACGCTGAGAACTGCAGAGATTGTATTTCTTAATCTTTGCATGGTAAATAAAATATGCCCTAACCAGATAAGTTTATCCCTGTTTAAAATATATATGTGGGCACTGTGTGTGTATATATATATATATTGATATATATATGTCTCCAAAGAATACAGAGATAAAGGCAGCATGGTGATTTAACTGGTTTGGAAAACACTATCTAATTTTGCACTGGAGGTGGTATAACCATATTTTATGAGTATTTGAGTCTGTGGAGTAAAGGGTCTCCTTTTTCTCATGGAAATATTCTCACTACCCCTGAAACACACACTCTGATGGGAAAAGGTGGGTATTCTAAGATGCTTGATGGGTAAAGGGAAGAAAAATTATATTGATGTCATGATCTTGTCAGTTAGAAGTGAGAAATTCAGTGTAAAGGTAGAAGGTTCCAAATGTTTCATTAGTTATTTAAAAAACACATTTATTTGTGTATGGGATAAAATACAACTTATTGGTTATAGATGCAGTGTTTTACAGAAACCATTTTTTAATTAAGGTGTTGTTTCTCGTGCTTAAAATATTTTTTCTTTTTGTTCTCTTACTTTCTAGGTGCTTCAATGGTTTTTTTGCTCTATATGTAAAACCTATTCAATGTTGTTCTACTGTATTTTACAATGCATTAAGAAATTTGAAGGCGAGACATAATGTATTTTAAGCTACTGTATTGTCTTTTATTAGGAAACAGTCTTGTAGAGCTGGAGGATTATGTTGAGAATCAGTTGAATAGTAATATGTGTATTAGTTTGCTATGAAGTTTCTGTTTCTTGCTGATTATAAAACTACATGATTGGGAGTTTTAATTTTTTTTTTTTCTTTTAGTGGCAGTATCTTTGGACAATGTTGACTGAAAGTAGGAAATACCTCCTTCAGCTTCCTTTCAAGGAGGTTGGTGCAGGACTAGAGAGTTCCTAGCAATGAGAAAAGAGAAGTCTTTTGATGGTGGGACAAGAAACAGCTAGAAAGGTTGAAGAATTGGATCAGAAGGCGTGGTGCTGTCCTGAGGATCGGGGGAAGGGATGTAGCTTCACCACAGCATATCCCTTTAACCAAGGGACCTGGCAGGAGGAATCTGAGACAGAGTAAGTTTAAAGAAAAGAAAGGTAAAAGAAAAAAGTAAAAAAGACTCAACATAACATTGCAGTTGTATTTAGTGATGAAGAGAGCTCAGGAGGGATGTGCTTGCTGAAGAACTTGCTAGGGCACTGGAGAATGTGGTGTAAGGCAGGGTCAAGCTTTATCAGGCTTGACTTGGAGAATCCTTTAGGCTGCATCACTAATTCCATGGATACCTTAGCGCTACAAGTTCCTGAGGAAGGAGCATGGGCACAGCACTGGGAGCATGTTCCTGCTGAGCTGAGCAGAAGCCAGGAGAACACCTGCCAGTGCTGAGCTGGCACCAGCCAGGGCTCAGAGCTGCTCAGGATCAAAAGGTGCTTCAAGCATCTCTGCCAGAGTTCAGATGGGAATGGATCTCACCCTGCCATCGCCACGACACTGTGATGATGATGCCATGCTGTTTTCTCAACACAGAGGTGGGATTTGCTAATTCACTATCCTTTTTAAGTTCCTGTGACTCATTGTTACCAACATCCTAGTTAGATAGTTCAAAAACTATGTGGGCTTTTCTGCACTACAAAACAGTCTTTGGTGTTACTAAATATTCTTGCTGCAGAAAAGTAGTTAACTTCATTTTTATCTTTAGTGCAGTAGGAGGCTTTCCAATGAATTATGTAACATGTTTGGAGGTTTGGAGAAAGATCTTTTGAAGATGAATGATTTTTAATTATGGTATTCATGGTGCATAACAGTAGCTATCTGTACTCATCTTTTATTGCAGAATTGTATTTCAGGTGGATCATACAGTGAAATGAGAGTTGGTTTTGTTTTCCTTTTCAATAGAAAGTGTATAGGAAAAATGAATTTGGTTTTGGTTTTCTGAGGTTCCTGAGAGGCTGTCAAGTAGAAAGGCATAGTCAGGCATCCCATCCGACATTGTCCAGCTTTGCAGACCTTACAGGACTGTGTGGAAATTCCTGCACCTGTAGCCTGGAATAAACTGCCCTTCATTGCAGGTCCTGTTCTGGCTGTCAGGACAGCACTTGTACAAGGAAACACTACTGAAGCAAACATTGGCTTCGGTGCTTGTTGTACATTTATGCACGTTGATCTAGTGTGTCCCCACTATGACTGTGGCCTGTGCAATCTGGCAGTTTTTCATATGGTAGGCAGCAGCAGCCTGGGCAGCGCTGGGCATTTGGGATGCAGACACTCAGTTCTGGGCGAGGGTGAAAAGAATAGCCCATGCCTTTGGCTCCTGAGGTGGAGAAGGGCCAGTTGTATGTAGTAATACAGATGTAACCCAGGAGCAGCCTTGCACTGTGAAACAGATTGCAGAGCTTGCTGCTGCCTGTCTGGGGCAGCCATGGTGTTTCCCCCTCACCAGGATTGAGATCTCCAGCCTTCTGCTGGTCTGACTGAGCTTGTGAAACCAGGAAATGGATATGACAAAAAATAAATTGTATGGGGGGGAAGGAGATAAGCAGTGGTATTTGTCTGGTGGGTGAATGAACGAAAAGTGGGAGTGATGGGCCTGATGCAGGGAAAGGGGAAAAACCTTGAGGAACAGGACAGGATGAAATATGTCAACAAGATGCCCATGGAGTCTTTTGAAGCACAGCTAGATGGAGAGAGAGCTTTGGCACCTTCCATCCTATAGTTAGAGGAAGTTTACATTGCATTTCTTCTATCAGGCTGTTCTGTCAGAGTCCTAAACAGTTTTTTATTCTTTCAAGTCCAGATTTAACTTAAAAAATTTGGTTTTAATACATTGTCTGTAAAGGAGTGGGTGAAAGCTGCACTCAGACTTGCCAAGCAGGAGACTTTTGGTCATAACCACACATTCTGTCCCAGCCTCAGTCTGGGTGTTGCATTTTTTCCGTCAGGACACAGGCACTTTCTCAGATGGGTTAGAGGGAATTTATTTTTTTTCCCCTGCTAATTTGAAACTAGATTTATCATACACTGCCTTTACATCCCCCATCCCAGCTAGATGAACTCTTATCTCCTTAGGAGACATTGTGAATGGGGACAGACTGTGGCACTGCTTTGAAGATCATGGCACCAACTCTTTGTGACTTTTCCTAGTTCAACAGCCATCACTTAATGCTGCTGGAGGTATTTTGTCCTTGGCAAATGATTTGCAAATTCTTTGCTGCCACTTGTTGATCATTTTGAATTGAAAGCAGATTAATAATTGTTTCTCTAGTGGCAGTGTTTGCCCCTTAAAAAGAGCTATCCAGCCTTCTGTGCCTGTCTAAATATCCTGTGCTCAGTGACTCCAAAAGTACATATCTGGGGAGTGTGCAAAAAAGCTTTCTTCTTTTCAGTCAGCAGAAGAAATTACTGGATGCATTTCTGTTTGAGTGGAGTGTGCACTGAGATAAGTCTATGTTCACATCTGTTTCCATATTAATTTCTGACATCTCCCTGGTACTTTTGGAAAAGGAGAAATTCCTTATGTAAAAAATCTCTGAAGTTGTAAGTTGTCTTTGGTCTCTGGTTGTGGGTTGAGTTTTTTCCCTAGAGAATTACACAGTTCTCAGCCACTTTTGAAACTGCCAACTTTCTATTCCACTGAAGTTACTTTTGGCTTCAATCCCAGTATTTGGGAGGAACAATAGATCCTATTTTAGCCTATACAGATTTAATTGCTGTAAATAAAATTGACAATTATCTCCCTTTGTGTCTGAGAATCCCACCAGCTGTTTTAGATGCATTTAAATTGTTGCACCATGCTGAACTCACATGTCACATCAGGAACTATAATGCCAATTTTCAGGCATCTGGTAATATGTCCTTGGCCTTTATTTTTTTCTGCATTTAATCCTGTTTCTTCTGCTTCCCTTTAAACCCTGGTTCTCTGCACTGGGTGACATTATTGGTTATACCAAAGGACATATATCAAAGATGCATTTTGAGGAAAATGCATTTCAAATAACAAAAAAAAAAGATTGAAAGAAAAGTTGATGGGATTTTTTGTTGTTGTTTTTGTTTGGTTTGCTACTTCCACCCATATAAGATCAGGCATCTATGTGGGAATCATCTGACCACATGCTGACAACCTGCTGTGTCAGTGTCTGGGCTCAGCTTTATTGTCCACTAAGAGGAAGAGACATTTTATGCTATGTAAACAACTAAAATAGGTCAGATGAATCATGCCCCCAGATGTCTTCTTTCTCTTTGAGCTAATCACCCAGACTCTGTAAGCAGACTTAGCTGTCTGCACCATAGATCTCACCTCTGTGAACCGTACTTGTACCAGCAGTCACATGTAGGTGACTAGACCAATGTAGACAAGTAAGAAGATTAAAAATGCTTGGCTTCTTGATGCAGAGCTACTGCAAGTGCCAAGGTGAAGCTACTCCGAGTCTGTCATCTTGAAACCAAAGGCAGAACTGAGTGAATTCTCCCAAGAGATGTATCAGTACTTGATGTCCGCAGTTACACAGCACTAAACTGTGGTGCACCATTGCTTTCTCATTGCTGGCTTCCTAGACCCATAAGATACAACTTCATATCTTTATTTTCAGAAATGCTAGTTTAGGCAGGACTTCTCCTCCCTATCAGCTACTATTTCTGCCTCCATGTTGTATCTTTAGTCTTGCTGTGGAAATATGTTGATTTGGATTAAAAAAAAAAAAAAATATCATTTCATGGCACAGGTGTCCCTGTGGGGTAGCACAGTGGCATGTGAAGGTGGAGGTCGCTTACACTGGGAAAGCCAAGAGAAGGGATACTTGTAGTTTTGCCTTTCATCCTTTACTTGAGAAGTTCCTTTTCTTGCTAATTTAACAAATTGTTCAGCTGCTGAATGCTGCAGGGTTTTCTTTCCATTAAGCATACAACATTGTTTAATATTTATTTAGAATCTTGTCAAGGGATTAATAAATTCAAACTTGTTTCACTCTGCCTTTGTGCATATTTCACATTTGTGCAACTATAATTTCTGAAAGCGAGTTGTTTTTTGGTGTAGCAAGAGGCAGGAACCCCCTAATACTTTATTATTTCCTGATACATATTTTTACAGATCTTGACACAATTTTAATTTCCCAGGGGTCTGAGAGGAATGGAGAGGGGTTACATGCAAGTTACAGTAGTCAATTGCTCAATTGGTGTTGACTTTGTTCTTGTTGAGACCCTCTTGGATTGTGAGTGCCTTTGGTTACACAGTGCAGGATCCACCACATCAGGGCTGCTTAGGTTTGTTTGTGCTGGGCTACCCCATCTCTAGGCCTCTTTGGGCACAATTAATTCTCCTTAGTTATAGCACTTTCTAAAATATTTGATGTTTGCCCTACTTAGTATGTTTGTGCTAAGTATTTGCCAGTCTGTAGGTTTCCAATATTCCTGTTGCATTTGCAAGTAGAAACTTGGATTGACATTTCTTGGGTAATTTTGCTATTAACTTTGGAAAGGGTAGGATTCACAGTAGAGGCAGATGCATAGCACAAGTAGAAGAAATGGTAGTGCTGGAGAAGCATGACCTTTCAGAAATCACAAGGTGTCACTGAGCTGCTCCTGCTCGGTTCCACCTCCTGCACACACATTGGGTAAGGCAGGTCTTTGTTGCTGTGTGCCTTGCTCCTTATGCATTCCTACATGGACATGGCCCTGGACAACCTGCTCTAGGTGACCCTGCTTGAGCAGGAAGTTTGGACCTGGTGATCTCCAGAGGTCACTTCCACGCTGAACTGTTCCGTGATTCTCTAGTATTGCACCTTCCAAAACTGCACCTTAACCATGTTGGCTCCTCTCTGCTCTTGGGTGGGGGTACATTTCTTCATCTCACTCCCTTTGCAAGGACACCAGGAGCCTGTGGGGACAACTACTCCTGGAGTTGTGGCATGCCATGTTAGTAGGTGTTTTGCAGACCCCAGAGCTTCAGTACCTTCCCTCTTGATAAAGGTAGTAGATAGAGCTGGACAGGACACCCTTGGCTCCAAGCTCAGTGTACGCACACAGCCAGACACTCACCTGCTCGCTGTTATATCCCTGCTGTTGGGTAGAAATAATGCGTTTGGCCATGATGCTTCTTTTACTGATACTAATTTTACCAGGGTCCTTTTGTTGACTTTGAATCAAAATTACCGCAATACTTGAAAATTTACATTTGTGATGGCTGAACAACTGAGCAAAGATATTAAGCACTTTGACCTATATTACATGAAAAATAGATGTTGTCAATGACATAATATTTAACTGAATTTTTAATTACTTGCCTGAGGTATAGCATAGGTTTTTTTATAGAGGTGTGTGTATGTGTATGTAAAATGTATGTAAAAGTACTGCAATATTTTCTTAATCCTGTTTTGCATTAAATACTGTGACTTTTTTATGATTTAAATTTAGGAAAGCTAATTTTGGACTTGATTTTTAGCCCCAAGCAGAATGAATACTACACAAATGTTTTGATAGATCACGTTCTATCAAGATTAAGGTAGTGGCCATTTTTCTGTAATCTTTTCTTTCAGACTTGTTGATATTTCATTGGTTTGGATTTAACTTATATTTTAACAGCTTCAAAGATGAGGTCTATAAAAACAGTTTTAATAATGGAAGTAAAATATCGGGTTTTGAGGCACATTTCTATGGCAAAGAATCATTGTAGTGTTTTTTGCATGTGGTCCCTTCCTGCAGATCTGCCAGGTATGTTCTCCCAGAGGAAAAGTGATGGATGTAAAACTCCAGTAGCAGGGTGTAGATTTTCTTAAATTATTAAAAATTGCCAATATATGAGCGGCTTTGAATTATTTTTCTGCTTGTGGATTTTTGATAATAAAGCTGTTTGTAATGTTTTATCTTTTTTTTTTTGCCCCCTTTGCCTTGCATATGTGTGCTTTCATATATGTACAGTTTCTATAATGACTTTTAAGAATAAATTAGCAGATTGTGGGGGCTTCACAATACCTGCTGCAGTAGAGGGATATTGTGAATAAGGCATTAGTGCGTATCTGTGGAAATGTGTACCTTCTCTGTCACACTTGCAGGGATTAGCTTGGGGCTAATTTAAGTTGACAGTTGTATAAAAGGGATTACTGCTGTCACCACTGAACTCCTGGGGTTAACCTTCACACATGCTAAATATGAGAGATAATTATTTTTTTTTTAAAGCTTGGACCATTTTTGCATAAGCCATTTATCTTGATTTCTCTTAACCCTGAAAGAGCTGAGACTGCAGTCATCAGTCTAATGGTGTGCATTACTTTAAACACATAACTTGCTTCTCTGTAAGCATAAGGAGAGCTTTTATTTGCATATATTTGCCATTTCTGTAATGAAGAAAGGGTTTATTTTGTATGTGTTTTCAACAGTAGAACGTTGGGAAGGAAAGTGGGGAGGAGGGAGAAGTAGCCTTTTGTTTTCTTCATGTGTCCTTGCCATGTGCAAATGTTCATTTATGAGTTTACAAGAATACTAAAGTATTTTAATTCAAATTGAGCTTTTGGTTGGGGTTTTGTGTAGTAGAAGTAGTTGTGGTGTAGTAGTAATAGTAGTGTTGAGCTTGCAGGCAGAGTGAATAGCTCTGAGGCCCAGATGCCCCTGACTGTAGAGATTAGGGGCCGGTTGCTGTCCCTGCCCTTTCATCATTTAAACTAGTGTGATTTGTGAGTTTCTGTCATATAACTCTGTAGGGATAACTAATATGCAACCATTTCATCAGACATGTCTGTACCACTGGGCCCTTCTTATGAGGGCTGCTCATGGTCAAGAGCCTCACGTGCAGATGTTGTATAGCTCATGGGAACAAACATGGAAGGGGCTTCTTTTCCTTTGCATTAGAGGAAAAGAAATGGCAGAACTTTGGTTCTCGTTTTGAATATGATCTCAGGGATAGATCCAAAAGTGTTTCTCATCTGAGAGCAGCTCAAAACCGCTATCCAATGATGTGTTTCTTGATGTGCAATCAAAAATCAAGTATTGCTCATCAATGAACTTGCAGGATCACCCTTAAAGGCTAAGGCAGTGAAGACACTCATGATAAAATAGCTGTGAATAAAATAAAGAAAAGCTACTATCAAGATGTGTATGGTGTGTTTTCTTTGGATTGAACCATACGCCTCAATTTGGAGAGTTGTCAGTCCCAGCATTTAAAGTCACAGGTGCAATTCACATATGGCTAATGAGCCATGATGAAGTATATTCCTGTAGAAAGTTTCCTTTTTTTTGGCACGTATTTTGGGATTTTTTTGATGCTTTCTACTTCAATTTGCAGCTGAAAACTTATCACATCAACCAAAGCTGGTGAGCATTCCTTACCTTATCAAAACCAAAAATCTAAAAAAACCTAATCATGCATAAAAATATCAGTGTTTTTGTGCAAATATAGTCATCTGAAGGCTGACTTCACTAGACTGAATGTGCCCCATTCATACAAGAAATGTAATTCAAAGAACTTTCAAGCCAACTTCTTCCTGAATACCATGGAAATAAGTTCAGGCCCATTTTCCCTAGATTAGCAGGATTTGAGAACTTAAATGTTAGGGAAAAGAAGAAAAAAGAAAAAGGTGTAAGATGGTACGTTAGTGGAAACTGGACTAGAAGGGCACTGGTCAACACAAAGTTGTTTGTTCTCAGTGTCTTCTGTGTCTCTTGCTTATATTTCATCAAGCTTTGAACAGCTAGATAGAAAAAGTTGTTTTAAATAGGATGGTGAGCACTCTGACCTGGCGTTCTCTGCAGTTTCACTGTGCTTTGTAGAAAGAAATGGTGGTTCTCTTAGTGTCAAATTCATCTTTGCATTTGCAACCTCTTCTTACCCCATCTGATAGCTAGTACAGGAGTGAGGAAGAAGAATTTGCCAAGTAGTAATGCCAGGTGTGGCTGAGATTGCCAGCCCTGAAGTAACATCATGGTTAACCACCTTTGTGTCCCACTGGTTTGGCTCACCATCTGGTCAGGGCTCACTGTCCGTTGGTTTTCTCCTGTAATAACTGCAGGCTAATTATCAAAAAGAGCTGCCTATCCCTGTATAGTGATCACAGAGCTTGCTCCATTCCTACAGTGATCCACAGCGGTTTTGTTTCTTGTAGTCATTTAGTATTTTTTTTTTTTTTTTTTGAAAGCGTAGCTGGGTGATGTGCTGTACGGTAGCATTTTGGGAAGTCCATACAAATAACATCAGAGTGGACTTTCCTTCCAAGATGCCATTGACTTCAGTCCAAAGACAAGCTGTGTTATGAGGTTATGATCACTTACCACTGAATTTGTGGTAAATTTCTAGCATAAACGGTATTCTGCTTTTATGCCTTGCCTATTTTAATCCCATATTTAGTCCTTATCACTTTGACAGTTTTTGTAGCGTCTAGCTGGGTATCAGAGTGAACTTGGCCTCATGTATGTTATTACTGGTCAGAGAAACCCTATTTTCACGGTAGATCATTGCAAGATTTTATGGCTATATATTCACTTCCTCTTTTGTTACTAAAATTAAAGTTTTATTTAGCCCCATGGATGTAGAGGACCGATTCAGGGATGGCTTCAATTTCTGGCTGTGGTGGACAATGCTAGTGAGTGCTTTGGTTTTGATGTGTGCAATATGACAGTTACAGTGATGAATGAATGGAACTGTTTAGGCGGCTTGAAAAGCTGGCTTTCATCTGCAGGAGGAGTGAACTGCTACAAGGAAATGTCTTTCAAGTTGATTCCCAGTGCAGAAATAAATTTTGCGTGGGTGAAAGGGAGGAAACAGCCACCTACCGGAAATCTAAGACCGTAAATGAGGTGTCACAGAAAAAGGCAGTGACATCCACTCACATGATAATCCATTAAGGGGGAAAAAAAAAAAAAAAGGATGGGAAGGGGAAGAACAGCCAGGAAGAAAAGCCAGCAATGCTTCTATGAAAATGGGGATTTTATGGTATCTTTAATTGTCATTCTAAGACTGTTGACATAACACAAAACCGTAGGAACGTATTGTCTGTTGTCTATAGGTATGATATTTGTTCATCTGGTTTACTTCTCTGTTATTAGTTGGGTTGGATGCACGCTGGTGCCATGCAGTTTTGGAGCAGCATGTGTGTGCTGCAGCTGGAAAGAGAAAGGGGGCTGGCTGTAGCTCCTGGGCGTGGCTGGAGCTGGACAGGCTGAGGGGGAGAGGAGGGCTCTGTGCTTTCTGGAGAATTGATTCATTCAGAGTCAAAACAACTACAGGTGTCCGCTGCTACTCTGAAACCCCAGAGCAGGGTAGCATTTAAAACTGCAGTATGCAACAAACTGCCCGTGGATATATCCTATTTTTTCTACCTATTTTTTTTGGTTTGTTTTTTGCTAACCTTTAAGGAGGGAACGCACAGCTTTTGCATTTGTCTGGAATTAATGAATTGAAACTTTTGTGTATCAAATGAGAACAGGTTCTGCAAGTAAAGACACCTTGTATGACACTGCAAACAATGTTCCTTGGCCTCAGCTCATAGACTGTTTTAAGCTTCTGCTGTGGGCTGTGTTTTACTCCAAGTACATAAGGCACCTTGTGGACAGCAGGAATGATGTTTATGTATTTATTTCAGAAACCTGTATATGTCAAAATTGCAGAAAGTCACTCTACCCAGTATAAATAAATAAATCACCACAACAATAGCCCTTGGTTATCACTATTTAATTCTTGTGATTATTGAATACAGCCAGTATTGCCTAGAAAAAGAATTGCTTACTTCCCTAGTTAGTAGTACTATGCTTTAGTATTGTTAGTAACCTGAAAACTGATAATGGGAAAACAAGGAGCGTGTTCAAAGTTATATTGTTTAATGAGTGTTTAAGAGTCTATGGCAGCTAATAGGATAAATGATGGAGTTAGAGAATTTCCTTCGAGAAGAAAGATAAAGACATGATTAGGAGAGGAAAAATTTGGTTGAAACACTCTTTTAAGGCATGTATTATTTTGAAGCAAATAATTTGTTTCCAGGGCTTTTCTTAATATATATTTTTAATATCTGTGGGGCTTTCAGCTTTTATTAGAGCAAAATTGGAGCCTTATCTATGTTTACAAAGAACTGGATTTGACAATATCTTTTTATAAGAGATCTAACTAAGAAAACATTAACTTGGAACCAGCAACTGGTATTTTAGTTATGACTCTGATTTCTGTTGCTGGGCCCCTGTAAGGTGTTTTTGTTTGCTTTAGCTCAGCCTCTTCCACTTTCAGCTGAACATTCCTGCCGGGATGGCTTCCTACCTGGCACAGAGGATTCCTCAACAACAAATGCAAGAAGAGGCATCTTCCCCTTTCTTTGCAACACTTTCTTTTTCTTTTGGGTATTTTATGTTCCAGTGTCAGCTCCTGTGGGCTGCACACGTAGGATATCTTAACCCTCACAATAGATCTTACAGGGAAGGTGGAACTGGGAATGTTCTCTACTGCTGTGGAGAGGAACTTTGCCTTGGTGGGGGAGAAGCAGATGGGATTTGGGTGTCCTCCTGTGGTGTAAGGAGGTTGTCAGTTACCCCAGAGCTCAACTAAACTGAGGGGGTGAGTCAGGCTCCCTGCTTTCACGTTTTATTTCTTAGCTCGTGCAGGTCTAGAGTGTATGTGATTCCGGTTCCCACACTTCTGCCACAGCATAGCTCCCCAAGCTCTTGGAGTTCTCTTAGTCCTTTCGTTTCAAAAAGCATGTTTTGTGCACACTGCTGTTGGGCATCATTCAGAATTTCTGCTGGGCTCTTTATCTTAGTGAGTTAAAAAAATAAAAGTACTTGGATGACTAAATTACCTTTTCTTCAGAATTTGAGACGTAGACCTGGGTATAACTCATCTCCTACAGCACAGCTTGAAACTTTGGCTAGTTACAATTTAATGTAATACCAAAGAACATGGTATAGAGAAGAGTAAAACAACGAAAGAGTTGTGCTGGTACTGATGCAAAAAAAAAAAAAAAAAATTAAAAAAAAGAGGTCTGAATAGAAATGCTTCAAAAGACTGAAGCTTTTTTTTTGTTGTTGTTGTTTTTTGGTTCGTGGGTTTTTGTTTGTTTATAGGGTTTTGAGTTTTTGTTTTGAAACTATTATCAAAGCCTGTTTTGGATTTGTTCAATTGGCCTGCTTTGGTTCTTTAAAATAAACTTAGGATTTTGCAGTCAGTGACCTTGATGCATGACTTTGAGCCTTGTTTGTTGAATGAAAAATAGAAGCACACTGTAACCTACATTTCCATTCAGTCAGATGGGATTTGGGGTCTCAGGAGATACCAGCAGAATGCTAATTGTGAGCCAAACAAACTAGCTGGCTCCTATCTGGAGAATTTGCTTTTAGCTGAGAACATGTTTAAGATTAGTCTCTTGAGGTACTGACATGTCCATCAAGGTTGATGCAGGTACTTCAGGTGTGACCAAACCCTACTGCCTCACTGTGCAGGGTTCAGGAAGCTCCACTTTGGAAAGTGGGATGTTTTTACTAGCACCACTATACCGGGAACTAAAGCTTAAAATTATCTATTTATTACCAAGCAATGTGTTTGACACAGTAGAGACAGTGAACTCTTAGAAAGAAGAGCTTCTGATCCAAATTACATATGTTATTTGGGTTGAACTTCTTAAAAGATTGGATAGGACATAAAGGGGTATTGGGGGACAGGAGGGCAGGGATTGAAAGGAGCCAAGCATCAGTTGGTCTGTTAAGTTTCTTGAGGAATTTGGAGAGAGAACAAAAGCAAGAATTCCTTTGAAAACATGTATCTGAGTAAATCGTAGAGAATTATGTAGGCCTCAACAATTTTTATGTGTTTTTTTAATTTTTTTCTCTCCAGTAATACTAACAATAAAATAGAATTGAAATGATTGGAGGTTGTTTTATTTGGGGAGATGTTTTTTGTATTTGTGTGAGAAGGGAGTGTTTTATCTACTTTTGTTCACTTTACTGGTGGATAACTTATTTTTTGAGGTATATGAAAAAGCAGATATGATGGGGAAGTCTTAGGAAGCCAAGGCTCTTCATCTGTGGAAGGAAGGATAGGTCTTTCCATGAAAAATTCAGGTGGTCTAATTAAGGGTTACCTTTTAGTGATATGAATATCTTGTTAGTTCTGCTTTGTTATTTGTATAAGCAGCTTCGATGTGATTTTTTGTCCTGATAAGCTACAGTCTGGGAGAGCAAGGAGGAAAGACAGCAGTGAAATCAGCATTGGAAAGCTGGTTCAAAGAATTGCCTTGAGGAAGGATTTAAGAAACTGCAGAGAGAAAAGGATTTCAAAAGGCGGCAAAGACAGGGCCATTTGAAGCTGAGCAGAAGATGTTAGCAGCTTCTGTGCTAAGCATCAGGCACCATCAGGCATCAGCTTTGAGATTAAAAGTGATGGGGCTTCAGTGCGGCACTTTTCCAGGGTTTGCCTATGAGATAGGATGTGAAAGTAGAAGAGTGACTGTGTCAGAAGAGGTTCAGCTTTTGGCATCTAGACCCCACATTACCTGGTAGGACCCCTAAGTACTGTTTTGACATTATGTTAAATTCAAGTCTTCACAAGGAATAAAATAAACTCAATCCTCTGCTGGAGAAAGGAAAACTGGAATTTTGGGAGATACAGTGCGTTTCTGGGACAGAATGTATTGTTTACAGCCCTCACTACACTGACACCCCAATTCCCATGTCTTCTCAGTGTTCAGTGTTGCCAGGCTCCTTTTGATCATATCCTCTAGTCAGGTGCTTGATGCACAGTTTCAACTCCAGGCATTTCATGGTAACTGAATGCCAAGTTAGTCTGTTAGGTCACTTTGTTCTCATAGTCTTTTTAATGTATTCAGTGTCTTGACAAATTTTCTTGGCAAGAGCTTTATAAAATGATACCATATTGTGCATAACTTAACACATCATTAAACATCAGAACATCTTCCACCATACAAGTCTTGAAGTCCATCACTAAGCTCAGAAACCAGGGTAACTCCTATGCTTTAGTGACTTTTGTAAGGAACCATAAGTGGTAGGAAAGAAGCGATTTTTGTAAGGAGTCACTTTTGTCCCTTATTTGTCTTCTGCTTCTTTTTTAAAATGGTATTGAAAACAGCAGCATCACTGAGGAACAGCATCAGCTAAACTGAATGTTGATTAGCTCCTGATATGAAAAAACTACACTTTCTGTCCTGCTGCAGTATTTTAATCATGTTTCTGGCATTTCAAACTGAATTGGTGTTGGTCAGCTGATTTAAATGCTTTGTTATTCATGATTTGTGTGTGAGTATGTGTGTCTGTCCCCCTCTCATGCCCCTGTTTTTGAATGTATGTTTCTTCTTTTTCTAATGTCAAGAAAATATGAGTTTTCAGACTGGAAGCTTATTGCATCTCAGTATTTGATCTCCAGTTGCCCAAAGGTTAAGCACTACAGGGGGTGAGCAGTTAAACTGCTCACAAGTGCCTTGCATGACAGTGCTCCTTCATCTCTGCTCTCTGTGTGTTTTATAAAATAATTTTGTCCACAATTAGTGTTAATTTACAAGAAATACTTGTAAATGACTAGTGGTATTGTGCATACAGAGAGACTACAGTGTGTGACATTTAACACTGTAAGGAAGCTTTCCATTTCTGAAAGCAGTTAATTGAAGTGGATGTACATTTTTTAGAAAAAGGAAACTGGTTGGGTTTTCTAATTGGAGGCAGGAATACTCATTTGTGTGCCACAGCATCATATTATTCCTTAAAAGTTAAAAAAATGTATTTCCTTTAAGCAAGGCTGACACAGAATGGATATTTCAGCAAGAGCAGGCAAGCTGGGGCAGAGTCCCCTGCAAGCCTTCTTTTGGTGTTTGTTTTCATTTCAACAACCTTTAGCAAGGGTTTTCCTATTCTGTAAAGGTTTATTGTAATGAAAACGTTAAACATCAAGAAGTCAGGTATGTCTTGAACTTGCCATTAGTATTATGATCTGTCTTCAAGCTGGTTTAGTTTCTGGGGAGGCAGCAGTTGTTTTTGAAGACGTTGTGTGCCTGATGTGAAAGTTGGTGTTTGTCCAGTAGAGATAATATTGTCTCTGAGTATTGGTCAACTTGTTCAGTCAAACCTGGTAGTACAGAGGAGTGGGTAGATAGTGTTTGTAGAGGAAGACATGCTTACATCAAAATAACAGTGTCTTTGCTTGGTTGGAATAAGACATGGTCCCAGCTTGCACAGGTTTTCCCCATGTGAACTCAGCATGTGTCAACTAAGCAAAATTGATGTTTGTGATGAAATTGTCACGTAGAACACAGAAAATGTGTTGGAGTTTGACTGCTCTGAGACGGATGATAGTAACCACAGTATTTTGGATAATGTGGACTTCTGATTAGGGTTTTTAAATGTTGTTGGTGCAATAGCTGTTATTTCAGCCTGACCAAAACAAAGAAGTTGTGGTGTAAGTCTCGGGATACTTTTGGCTGTTCAAAGCTTGTACTGAGCGCTTAGGGCTGGTTTCTGTATGCCTGCAGCTCTTAGTGCAAATCTTCTGCTCTCTACACTGCAGGTGGGACAGATAGTTTGAGGTGGGCTTTCTGTGGGCAAGTTGTTATGTTATGCAGTGCTAGAGGAGTGTATTTAGTATGTATCGCTGTGTTGCTGTGATACAAGCAAGCTTGACTAGCTTGTCAGAATATAAAGCAAAGTCTTTCCTTTGTATTTCTGTCGTAGCATTTCTTATATATGCCATTTGAACAGACTGCCTTTAGCAGTAACAGTTTTGTAGATTTATAACAGGTATTTTGTTTGTGCAAGACTTGGAACTTGACAGAATGCACACTCTTAGCCAACAGATTCATTATTTGTAGCAGAGAGGCTGGCAGGTAGAAAAGCAACTGGGGAACTCATGTTTCTACTGGGAGGCATGCATGTTATCAACTTTGATCATAAAGTAGTCCCTTTAAAGAAAATTATGTTATGCCTAAGGGTAAAATATGCTCATGATACCATTGGTTCTTATTCATATAGTATTGTGAAAAATGTTTCTTTTTTCATGGGTAGGTGTATGAAAACAAGGGAGTATGCATATGTGTGTGTGTATGTATATGTGTAAGTCAGTCAGATATTTTAATTCAGTCAGTGCTTGCAATACTGCTGGACTCTGGTTCCGTACATCTTGAGTCACACAGGAGATACAGATGGAGGCTTCTGTGCTTTGCTAACTTGGGCATTGTTTTCTTTTTTTGTTTTGTGTTTTCTTAGGGTAATAAATGCCGGGAAGAGCACGCACAATGAAGATCAAGCCAGCTGTGAAGTTCTCTTTGTCAAGAAGAAAGCTGGAGGCAGTAATTCTACACCAAACAAGAACTCTTCAACAAAACGGAGGTCATCGCTGCCCAATGGAGAAGGTCTCCAGCTGAAAGACAATTCAGTAAGCAGACTTCTGTATCTTGTCAGTGGAGAGGTACAAAATAAATATAAAAGGATGTGGCAATGTGGCACTAAAAGATGTTTACTGAATATTTCATATCTTTTCAGTTACCTCTTATTAGTTATTTCTGTTTAAATACAGAACACTGTATTTTTCTTAGTTCTACTACTTGATTTTTGATTTTTTTTTTGTATTGAAAAATGCTCTTTGCATTCATGATATTTTAGTTTAAAGATGAGCAGGGGGATTCTCCTTGGATTTTCCTTTTGGTTTCATTTCTGAAATGTGCTATTCAAAAATTTGAAGATGATCAGAGGGCAGGAGCAGGTCCCCTGTGAAGACAGGCTGAGAGCTGGGTTTGTTCAGTTTGGAGAAGGAAAGCCTTCAGAGGGGCCTTAGAGCAGCCTTTCAGTACATACAGAGAGCTGGAGAGGGACTTTTTACAAGGGTCTGTAATGAAAGGACAAGGGGTAATGGCTTCAAACTGACAGTGTTTATGTTAGATATGAGGAAGAAATTCTTTACTGTGAAGGTGGTGGGGCACTGGAATGGGTTGCCCAGAGAAGTTTGCCCAGGTTGGATGGGGCTTTGAGCAACCTGGTCTAGGGGAAGGTGTCCCTGCCCATGGCATAGGGGTTGGAACTAGATGATCTTTAAGGTCTTTTTCAACCCAAATCATTCAATGGTTCTCTAATATACACAGACGCCTCATGGTGCCACTGGAGGTCAACCTCAATCTGTTCTTTCTAAGTTTCTGCACTGTCTTGTAGGTATATTTGTACTGCTTGGAGCTCTGTGGACACTGCATTAGCAACTGTTTGGATTGAAGCTACACAGGACTCAGATAAAGACCTGTATGAATCATATAGGCTGTTAAAATGTGTCTTATATCTAAGCCGCTGTAGATTAAATCACATCTTCAGCCGGTGTCAGATACCTGCTTTCTCTGATTTTACGAACTACTAAAGCAGGAGAACCTTTGGTATTATACAGGCAGGGTAAGGTCACACAACATTCAGTGATTTCTGCAGACTATGGCTTCTCGTTTGTGTGAAATGTGATGTATGTCATGCTCTTGTCTACTGGCAATCATCCGCTATTTTTCATCATTCTTGTTTCCTGACTGGCTAATTACTTCATCTATTCTTTAAGCATGAACTCAGCCTCCAGCAAAGACTGATAGTGTGTGTCCAATTCCAGCATTTCACCATGTAACACTAAATGCCCTGTTTGAATGTTGGAATTGGACAATGTGGTTATGCAGTATTCCTGCTGCTGGAGAACACAGGTTGTCCCAAAGTGATAATTAATTTTTCAGTGGACTGTAAATAGCCTTTTTTGGTGAGCAGAGAGTTTTTTGTGTATATGTGTGTGTCTGTTTTAAATCAGGTGGTGATCAGCAGTCTGCTTTAGTCTCTCTCTCAAAATTCCATGCCTTAGTGCACCTGATGGTGGCAGGGTTCATTGCTGTCCTGAGCAACAAGCATTCCTCTTGTACTGTGTCCCTCCCCACCTATTGCTCCTCCTGTTTCATATTTCATTATTGCTGCAACATTTTCAAACTGACAGATTCTCAGGGTTTGCAAAGTGCCCTGTTCTTTTCTCTTTCAAATCTTTCTTTAAAACTGTGTTCCAATTCCTGTGTGCTGATCTTCCTCATCGTGTTCAGTCAGTCATGATTCCTATTTTCAAGTATATGTTTGCACACTCCTGGATAAAGAATTGTGCCTGGAACTTGCCAGGACTATGAGTTCTACATAGTCATGCAAAGCAAAACAGAATTTGTTTTAATAGTCTATGTTTTAAAAAGTCTTTTTTAGCAAGTCCATGCAACTGTCTGCTGTTGGCTCATGCAGGTGCTGGGTTCCAGGAGTGTATTTAATTTTTGTATGCATCAATTATGTTTTATGAAACAAACATTTAGCCACAGTACTTGTTTGTGTATATAAAACACATCAAGATAAGCAATAATGTCCTTGGTCCAGGTGATGGGTTTGTTTGACACAAAGGGAATTGCTGTCCTGTGCATACAGGGACACCGCAAAGATCCCTGTGCACACACTGGCCTAGGTAGACACAGCTTGATGCTATGCAGAGACACTGGTTTTGGTCTCAGATCACATTTAAGTTCCAGACCCACCATGTGACATACCTGGTCAGGGGCCTCTGCATCTAGGATGTGGGTGAATGTACCTGTGTGTGTATGGTGTGTGGAATTTGCATGTGTTTTCATATTTTGGGGGTATGCGTGGGACATAAAAAGCTTTGTAGCATTGTTTCACAAAGCCCGATTAACTTCCAGTATCAAAGTCTTCTCAGGAGCAAAAGGCATGCACTGCATGGTCAGTCATCTTCCTTAGAAGGAACTTTTTTCCAAACATTACATAGTTCATAGGATTAGATTGCATTAAAAATACAGGGACCTAAGATTATTTCATTATTGGAAAGGCATATTCACAAGCCTTGATGTCACCCTTTGTTACAGTTGTCATGCTGTTCTGGTATTGTAACGGTAGGGTCAATAAACTGCATGTTTTTGAAAGCTGTTCTTTTTATTCATTTGAAATTTTATGTCAGCCTCATTAAATATCTAGTTATCCAGTGTTTATGAGAATTATCTTGTGGAATTTTCTGATTTTTCTTCCTGTCTTCACTAGTATATTTCTTACTTTGATTCTGTATCTCTCATTTTGATTTTGGAATAAACAGTCACTCAATTTCAAGTTTCTTGAAAGAAATATTTTTATTTCAAATCTTTGTTCTTGTTTCTATTTCTGATGTGTTTTGACCAGAAATTAGCATTAAGTCTGAAGTCAAAGCCAGCTGATTCATATAATATAGTATACTATTCTAGTTACTTGTTATATTGTTCTTTATATGTTTTCTTCTTATCTATACGTTTACTTCTGTAATCTACATGGCACTGGAATGAGCGCTATAGCACTCATTATTTAGCTGTGTAAAACCTATTCTACCATGTTATTAGACCACAGCCTGTGAATTTAAATTTGTAATATATTTTCCCAAAACGGCCAGCACATTTCTTAAGAAAGTTTTCTACTAGAGGGCAGTCTTACATTAGCCATTAGTAGGATTTTTTCCTTGCTACATCTTTTGTTGGTTGAATGTACCTAAAAGGAAAAAATAAAAGGCACTTGTTCCTATAATATGTCATATTAGGATGTAGAACTTGCAACGCTACAGTGAACGATAAAATGTTGTCTGAGTAAGTATTTAGTAAGAAAGCCAGAGGCTGAATACTGTAAATGCCTTAGAGGGAAATCTCACTATAACGCACAATCTGTGGTGAAGCACCTTACAGAAATACTGAAGAGAAAAAAGAAAGGGAAGCAGTTTACTGAAAGAAAAGATTTGTTTTGTTCTTGTTTAGTTTTTATAAGTGTGGAGCACAAGGGAAACATGCATTGTAACTTAAACTGTCTCTTCATTTAACAAAACCCTTTTCATCGTTCTCAGATTTTTCTTTTTGTCCCCAGAAGATTTGAGAAGGCCACATGCCATCTTTATTTTATCCTACATTTTGGGAAGTTTGTGAAACTTAAATGACAGCTGCATCTGAGATTTTTGATGCTATCCCCATCAATCCAGCCCTGCACTTTGGCAAGGCAGGATAAGGGCATCAGAGATCCATGTGTTGTCTGCACGAGTTGGGTGCTGCTATGATGGCCTTGACTCTGTGGGTTGACCCTGCAGGGCTTCCAGGAGTCAGAAGGAGGAGGTGATAGGCCAGAAATGCAGAGGTGAAATGAACATTTCTTTAGCTCTGACACACATAGATCCAAGGAAGCCTGTTAAATAGCATAAACATGTTTTTCCTCTTGAAAGGGTGGGTAATAAACTGAGCAGAGCAGTGAAAGGAAAGACTTTGTAAATTCAACCCTGAGTTAATTGTCTCTATTTCCCTCCACCCCACTCCACTGCTGCTTGATTAATCATATTTGCTGTCTGTTCCTATTCAAGAGCATTCATGTTAAATTGCACAGCTTTTTCACTGGTACTATTTTTAAATGCCTTTAACTATGGAATACCTCGATGATGAATACTGAAAACCATCAGCAAGTGAAATGGGAACCCATTGTCATAGTGACAGGCTGCAGGACTTAATGTGATCCATTATTAATTGTCATTGTAATGTAAGGATACATAGTTATTAATTCTACAGTGGTCTTTGCCACAATGATGGAACACTGTATGTGTTTTGTATGACACAAGCCTACCACAGGCAGCTGAATATACCAGCAGTAACACAAGGAGGCT
Organism: Margarornis squamiger; assembly: GCA_035222235.1. Lineage (NCBI taxonomy): Eukaryota > Metazoa > Chordata > Aves > Passeriformes > Furnariidae > Margarornis > Margarornis squamiger. Next base: position 32,348,810 of record JAWWTY010000037.1, on the reverse strand, counting down.
TTTCTCTGAGGATTGGGGTGGCAGTTGCAGGCCCAGTTCAGATTTTATGAGAGATAAAGATGTGCTCTGATGCATTTTGTGAGTGTAGTTCATATCTGTAACGGTAATACTCAGGGTAGCTTGTAGTTGTCAGAATAAATCTTTAATGGCAACAGGATTTTGTTTGCCTCTTTGGAATTAGCTTCATAACAAAAATCTGAAGGTTTGCAATGTGGGACTGCTGTCTCTCTTACCGGAAAAGCTCATCCCAAATTGATCACTAATATTCCTAAGATTTCCTGGGGTTTTTTTCTTCCTATACTTGAGCTCCAATTATGTGTGTATGTGTGTGTGTATATATATATATATATATATATATATATGCATTTTCTTTTATGATTTCTTATCTGTTGCTTGACCCAAAACTTTGCATGTCTTGATTATATTTTACGATTGCAAAACCCGGGAGATTGCTGAGCCTTCCTGAAAGATGGGTCAGCAGTTGAGGAGCCTGAAGCTTATTACATTTCCTAGTACATTCTGGAAACAAATTGTAAGGTCAGTGCAGTGAAGGATCTGTGTTCTCTTCGTGTCTCTGGTAGCTATTCAGCTTGCTATTAAATCAGAATCTTTTGAATGAAAATCTAAAATAAATCACTGTGGTGACAGATCACATTCCTATTTGAGGGCTCTGTCTGGTTAAAAGAACAAATGGAGATTGGTGTTTGAAAGACTGCTTTTGACAGAATACTGCCAATACTAGTAAAAATAGATGTCTTGTTCTCTGAGTTTGCAGAATGTCAGTTCTTTTCGGGAAGAAGTTCAAGCTCCCAAATGTAAAAGAGAGAGGACAGCCGTGCATTTGCACACCAAAATAGGTAATCGCTTGGTGACTACAGCTGTGCCAGGAACAGCAAAGACCTTTTCATGCATTTTGTCTTATCTGTGTGCCCAGCTGCTGGCCCTTGTTCATTCTCTGAGTCACTGCTTTAATTGCACCTTATATTTAATTCTGATTGAATTGGTATGGTTTTGGGGAATTAATTTCTTTCAAATAGATGGGCTGTTTTTATTCTCAGAATTGGGTTCTTTTCCTTTTTTAGACCACTGATAGGTTATCAGTGGTTTTCCTCTTTGCTAGCTCAAAAGTGAATGAAGCTTTGTAGGAATGCACAGAAGTTTTTGAAGACTAGTATTTAGATCACAGTAATACCTGCAGATCCCAACTGAAGTTAAGGCCCTAGAGCATCTCACACAGAATGTCTGTATGAGAGCAGTGTTACAGTAGACATCTCCCCTGACTGCTTGTAATACAGACTCTGCAGTTATCTCAGGTGCTTCTGCCATTGCCATGGAGAAATAAATCTACTTCAGAATGAGATGAGCATAGTCTGAAAAAAGCAGGGGTTTATTCTCTGTCTGCCCAATATAAGGACAATTTAGAGAGCTGTCTTGGAGGTGTGCAGTGTTGATGTTGAACTTAGCTGAACTAGTAGCAAACCCTGCTTTGTTCAAGAACTACTAGTCCAGAATGGACAAGATCAGTGAACCACCGTAGTTGATACGGCCATGTATGTGACAGCTGAGAATACAGCTCAGGCCCATGTGAACTTCTCTGTCCAAATTTATGCTGCCCATTGACTTAGAGGAAATAAGTGATAACATTTGAGGTTCAGTTTTCCTCTAGGGCTATTGTTTGTCTGTTTTAAAGTGTCTCCATCTCTCCTTTATTTGACTCCTAAGTTCACATGATGCTTGTTCAGTGCAGGAGATCCAGTGTTGTTTACTCTCATAATAATGAGAGTAAATTGTTAAAAAGTGAAGTGTTAATAACTGTTCTCTTTTACCTTCTGAAAAGCTGTAGCAGACTTTAGTGTGGGCTTGCTTTGGAGAACTTAAGAAAACTGGGGCAGGGTGTGCGTGTGTGAACTTGTTCTTAATTGTAAGCTTCTGTTACAGTTTTGGAGCAGGGGGAGAACAATGACAAAATATTTTCTTCCTTTAGGTGGAAAGTAAAATATTTTCATTTCAATCAGGGGAGTAATGCCTTTGTTTTTTCCCCCAAAGGTAGCACTTTTCCAGAGGAGTATAGCACCTCTAAATGACATGAGGATTTAAACCATGGAAGCATTATCCATGGTGCATCATGACATGTATTTTGGCCAGGGAGCCAAACCCTGAGAGAAGAATGGGAGCAAAAGTAGTCTGATCTACAGATTCCAGGAGGCACAGTGTTGTCATTTTGAATAAACAGTCTCAGTTTTCAGCAGAAATACTTTAATTTTGGGATACTTGTTTCTGTTGGCAAAATACTTTTATGTTTTGCTTGAATAGCAGTCTATTTATACAAGCAGGTTTTTAGTTGCTAATCCTGTTAACCATTAAAAATTACATTAGAAGAATTTCACAGCCAACTGTTCTATGAACTCAGAGGGATTCTAAGCCCAGAGCAAGCTAGTACCACTGCCAGCCCTGCCTTCAGGGGGAAGTTTCTCAACAGGTTTTTTGGTGGCTTTATCAGGCTGGGTAAGTGGGTGGGTCTGGCTGAGGAGCTGTGTTTGGAAATGTGTACATGGGTTGTTTTTTCCAACATTCTAGGATGTATCCTGTATGATCCTTACTATGGTAAGTAATACAGTACTTTAGGGCAATGCTCCCTTATCTCAGCATTTTACTAATGAAAGGAAGAGTGCACTTAATTCATCCTCCTGGAGGAGCTCTCTGCTGTGTAGATGACTCTGCTGTTGATGCACTGGTTAAGAATATGCTTGAACTTTACTCACAGCTGTGTAACAGTTACTACCTCTTCCTTCCCTTTTTTCCCCCCCCTGTTTCTCCAGGACACAGATGGGATCAATCTGTACTACTGGTCTCTGTTTGATGGACATGCTGGGTCAGGGGCAGCTGTGGTTGCTTCCAAACTCCTGCAGCACCATATCCTGGAGCAGCTGCAGGAGATTGTAGACATCCTGAGGAACACAGCTGTCCTCCCACCCACCTGCCTGGGAGAGGAGCCTGACAACCCGGCCACCAACAGCAGGACACTGACAAGGGCAGCCTCCTTGCGGGGTGGTGTGGGAGCCCCAGGCTCTCCCAGCACCCCTCCAACACGCTTCTTCACTGAGAAGAAGATCCCACATGAGTGCCTGGTTATTGGGGCCATAGAAAGTGCATTCAAGGAAATGGTATGTATGTCTTGGGGCTCTGAGGTCCTTGTTGCTTATATGAGTCACATGACCTAGAGAAGATGAAGATTTAGAGATTTTTTTTCACTTTTTTTTTTCCTTCCACTACTTTAACACCATCTGAGTGTGGAGAGAACTATTTAAGAGCCTCAAGCTTACCAGGTACATCCTGTGAGGCAGAAACTGCATCCTAAGTCCCAGGTAACACTGTAGCAACACTTATGAATTACTTGACTTTTAGAAGCATGATGCTCTTCTCTTTTCTTTTTTATTCCCCCCCTCCTTTGTTAAGATAAAGTATTGCCTTATAGTAGCAGCTTTTAGCTTTGGCTGCTATTATCAGGCTGAATATATGGGTATGTGCTTTACAAAGCCTTGTTGCCCAAGCAGCAGCAGAGGCTCTCAGCCTTCCTTGCACCACAGCCACTTGTTGTTGTTGTCCAAAACTACAGAAATGGAACATAAAAGTTCACATCAGGGACACGGATGAGGGGCAGCCTCCTTGGTCCAATAGCTCATGTTAGTGTTGGACTGTCCATAAAGCACAGCAGTGCCTGTACAGTGTGTGCAGCTCTTCAGTGAGGCAGATTGGGTGTGGGTGAGTGGGGCATGAAGTAGATTCCTACCACCCACTTGACTTATGTACAGCATGAACAACTGTGAGGAAATCATGAGGCAATCATGAGGCTATGGAAAGTGAATATCCATCTATTTCCCTATGGAAGCTCTTTTTAATATTCTGTAATTGATGTAGCTGCTCCACGTCTTCCCTCTTCAGTTCTCCATGTTATTAAAAATTGTTCTTGTCAGGCAGATCAGAGGTTTGGCCTGCCAGTGAGTACATGTGGATCATGTCTTGGGAGATGTGATCTTGTTCTTTTTTTCTTTTTTCAAAATTTTCTTGCTGTAGTCTTCAGAAAAGCCTCTTATTTGAAAAGATTTTTGAACTAATGAGTGTATCCCAGAGTTTTTCTTTGTTATCTGAAAAGAAGTATTCAATCGTTGTTTTTTCTGAAATACATGAATTTTATTCAGTATGTGCAATTACAGACTAGAGTTGTTGCTCCAAGTAGTTACTTCACTTTAAATTCTGAATAACAATTATTTTGCTGGATTGTTCTTTCTTCCCAAGGAAATGCAGGCAAACAGACCCACCAACTGTACTTAGACTTGTAGCTGGGTATGTCTGGGAGCAGGATTCATAGCGCAGTTTAGGCATCGTTCAGTGTGGGGTGTGCAAGCAGATTTATGTACTATGGCTGGTGGGCTCAGTTTTTGCTAAATGAAAAGAAAGAGGAGAATGCATGAAAATCTGTCAGTTTAACATGCCTTTTCAGAAAGGGAGGACTTCTTTGTTGAGAAAGGAGAGAGACCATGCCATCCACTGCACCCTAGTGGGTTCAGAGCATGCATAAGAGAGGGACACCAATTTCACACTTCAGTTGGCATAATTTTCAGGCCAGAAGACCACCAGGCTGAGAGCATGACATGATTTGCTCCTGCTGAAACTTGTCTCCAAGTGGAAGAGAGATGAGAAATGGAGTTCCGTGGGCCTGGGCAGCGAAAGTAAGAGAGTGTAGAAGGGCTGTTTCAAGTGCTTGGTCTTAGGAGAGCAGCATGCGCGTCACCCATTGGTGCTTTCCTGAATGTGTCTGAGAGTGCAGGGCTGTTATTGCCCTGCATTATTTTGAGTTCACATCTCTGGTAGATGTTCACACAGAAGACCATCTCAGCTCACGTTCATGCACCTGACTGCTTGGGAGGGCTTTTCTGGATAAAGTATGACAAATGTAGAAAGCCTGGATAACTTGCTACACTTACGGTGTCTAGGTTACTCCTTGTATAGGTCAAAGTAATCCATTCTCTCTGTTTCTAAACTGAACTAAATAGAGTATTTTCCTCCCTGTGTCTTTGTTAATATGCTGCATCTGATAGCTTAACTCCTACTTGCTCTTTATCAGAGGGCTGAAGTTCATCATCTGTCTGTGATATACAAATAACTCTACCACAATGCAATATAATTTCAGCGTTAAGTTTTACATTAAAAGGAAATCTTATAAAAATGGTCAGATTAAGAAAAGCAATAGGTACTTACACCTACTTTAAGCTCCTGGGGGAGACTTGCACTTATAATAGGTTTAGGCAAAGTAGTATTTTCTTTTATCTGTGTAAGGAAGTGGTTCATAAGATCACTCCTGTGTCACATCTGTGCTTGCTATGAATGATCTTCCTCCCACCTCTGTCTATCTTCCTGCTAGCTTATACTCCTAGTAGTCTTTGCCTGAAGATTTTGGGCCGCTTTGACAGCACATTGTTTAATCAGCCCTGTTTTGTACTGGAACGTCACGGATGTTGTTGTGTTAGGTCAGTGCAGTTGAGATGTGCATAATGTACGAGGCTTTTGTGCCAACAGAGTGTATCATTTTACTTGGTGAAAGCTCATGTTTCCTGGACATGTAGGCAGACTTCTTGGTGGTGTTTTCTGAAACACCCGTTGCTGCAAAGGAGTCGTACAAACCTGGTGAAAATGATGAGACACTTTTTTTTAAACAGTCCAACCTGACAGGTTTATCTAAGGATGGTTTTGTCCTCTTTTCCTGGAAGCTTTTAGCGTACCATTATTTCTTTCTCCAACTTCCTTTTGAATTCTAGTTTAGCTCTCCCTGTTTTTGCCTCAAGTCTCAAATGCAATGCAATTCATGGTGTTGAGTCTTTTAAAATTTATTTTTTCCTTTATTTTGTGTGGTTTTACTGGACAGTTCTTGTCTGACAGCTACGTGCAGTAAAGCACCGTGGAAAGTTGACACAGACCAAGTCATTGCCTAACTTAGACATTGAACAATTAAGCTGTCCCCATTTCAAAGTACTTCTAAATGGTGTTCCCTGTGTTGGAACTGGGATTAGCAAGTTTGTGTTGTGTTTTCAGATAATTTACTGTCCTGTTTAAAAAACAGTAAATGCTCAATGTCAGTAATTATCAGTATCACCATTGTTCCAGTTAAAAAGAAATAAGTAAGCTCCAGTTCTGAATGTGCCATAAGTGAAATCCTCTAATTTTCATCTCTTGTTTTTTAACATGTGCATGTATAGATTCAGTTCAAAGGAGTCAGGAGGGATGCTTCCAAGTGCTGTTCTGTATTAGTTAGAAGCATCAAACTACAGTCTTTTCCCTGTATTTAGCTTTGTATTCGTGTGTGATGTTGTGTGTCTTTTAAAGAAATATTAAGAGGAGAGAGCACCTATTCCACACTGAACCCCATTTAATTTTAGATGGGAAAAATTGGCATAGAACTAGTCTGTATGATTTATTGGAAGGTATACATTTGCATACATTGTATCATGATTTTCTTCTTGAGATTTTTATTTTACTTAGATGAAATCTATACAGGTGTTTTTTCTAGATTGATGCCATTTTAATTAACTGAACAGTCTTGAGAGAGCAACCTGTGTTGTACAGTTTTCTTTTTGAAAATCTTCACCTCATTATATAGCCAATAGAAGTGACGAGAGTTTAAACAGAACTAGGGGTGCCTGATTCCTTTTTGATAGAGGTAAAGCAGGCTAAGGAGTTAATTTTGTGTTTATGACTTCTGAAACTTTTTCTGGTTTTTTTTTTTAAAAAAAGTAGACACCTGATACTCTGTGTGTAGGGAGAAAAGCTACTATCTGTCATAGCAAGATTCAGATCCCAGGTGAAATGGCCCTGCTCTGGGGATAAATTTAAATGAAAAGAGCAGCCAGCAGGTTGAGGTAGGTGATCCTTCCCCTCTACTCATCCCTAGTGAGCCCATGTCTGGAGTACTTTGTCCAGTTTTTTCTTCCTCAGTACAGGAAAGACAAGGAACTACTGGAGAGGGTCCAGTGGAGGGCCAGAAAATTATTAAGGGAATGGAGCATTTCTCTTTGAGGAAACTGTGGTAGCTGGGCCTGTTTAGAGAAGATAAAGGGGATCTCATCAATGCATATAAATATCTCAAAGGAAGGTGCCAAGGGTGGTGTCTTTTCCATAGTGCCCAGAGACAGGATGAGGAGCAATGGCCATAACCTAAAACTCAAGAAGTTTCACCTGAAAATGAGGAAGAACTTTTCTTTACCCCGAGGGTGGCAGAGCACCAGAACAGACTGCCCAGTGAGGTCGTGGAGTCTCCCTCCCTGGAGATACTCAAAACCGACCTGGACAGGTTCCTGTGTCACCTGCTCTAGGTGACCCTGCCTTGGCAGGGGGATTGGACTGGATGATTTCCAGAGCTCCCTTCCAACCCTAACAATTCTGTGATTCTGTAAAATCGGTTATTTTAGTTGTTGTTGCAGCGCACTAACTTGTTGCAATGACGGTACTGCAGTGTGAACGCACCTAGCTCTGTTTTCAAGGTTCCGCATGCCTAAACCTCACCGGAGCCGGCCGGCACTTTGGTGTCCCCGCTGTGTCCCCGCTGTGTCCCCGCGCGCGTTCCCGCCGGGCTCGGGCTGCGGGCCGGGAGCTCCGGGCTCGCGGGGCGGGAGGGGCAGGAGGAGGAGGAGGAGGAGGAGGAGGAGGAGCGGCGGCCCCGTCGCGGAGCGTCCGCCAGGTGGCAGGAGCCGGCCGTCCCGGGGCCGGGAGCCTCGGGCACGGCGCTGCTCCGTGAGAGCCGCGGGGCACCACCCGTGGCGGCACCTCCCGTGGTACCCCCTCCCATGGCACCCCCGTGGCACCGCCGTGGCACCCCGCGCGTGTGCTCCGCGCAGCCCGGGCCGAGCCCGTCCCGGGTGTCCCGGGTGTCCCGCCGCTGCCCGGCTCGGCGCAGGAAGCCGCCCCCACCGCCCTCACCTGCGCGGTGCGTCGCGGTGTCCTGTGCAGGATGTGCCCTGCCCTCCCGCATCCCGCACCCGAGGCACTGCTTGCGGGCACCCCGCTCCTGCCAGCCGCCACAGCACGCCTCCTGGCACGGAGGGCAGGGCTCGCACTAAATTATCTGCTTCCTTGGCATAAGAAGGCTTGCTCTGAAATTTTTCCATCTGGAGAATGAGGAAAGCTTTGCATACACACTGACTTTGTCTAGAATGAACCCCCTTACACTCCTACAGAGTGCAAGGGCGTTTTGGGGTTTCTGCCCATGTTTGTGCTGCTCTGCTTTCCCAGTACCACTGTTATAAACTATTTCATAGAAAACCAATGTCTCTACATCAGAATGAGTTAGTGGCATTGGTAGGCTTTATTTTGCTTTATTTGTCCCCCTCAAGTCTTGCTGAGTTATGAGAAGGCCTTCCCCTCTTTCGTTGCCCCTGAAAAAGAAAATGCCAAGCAAAGTATGTAGTATCAAATTAAACAGGGCACTGAATGGACTCTGAGAAGTCGTGGTAGAAAATTCAAGTTCTGAATAACGACTAGATGGAAGAGCCCAGGAACAGAAATGATTTGAGGAAAACTAGATCTGTGTACTGGATTAAGCCAAGGAAATTCTGAAAATGAGGCCCTAAGGGTTATCCATCTTCTCTCCTACAATAGATGCTTCTGAATTCTGCTTATTGAAAGAAATAAATTTTAATTTAGGCATTCCAGCACTTGCAAAGTGTATGTATGACAGAGCTGAAACCAGGTGAGGAATTGCATATTGTTTGAAGGTCTCAGAGGATACTCTGAGCAGTGGAGATGAAGGTTTGTTAAAACTCCTGGCGGTGCCTGGAAAATCCGGTGTAATATTTGTAAGTTTAAATTATTTTGATGGTTAGAAATGTCTGCTTTCTTTGAACTCTTCAGCTTAATTTAAAAGTATATAGAAACCATGGGGAGGAAAATCAGCTTCTCTGTGGTAAGATTAGATAAGGAGGAATTTATAACAGGCCCGTGTCTGTGACCAAAAGTTCTGACCAAAAGATTTGATTTTTAGCTGGGGAGGTGTTTTCCTCCTGGTCCTCATCCCCTCCCACCTCAAAAAATAAAAATAATAATAAAAAAGTGCAGGGGTTCAGAGACTGCAGCAGAACCCGGGTCTCTGCAGCAGCCACGTGCAGTTCCCATGCGGAGCAGAGGATGGCCCGCAAGGACAGCGCCTCAGCACTGTGTTCTGGCAGAAGTGAGATGTACGTACACCGGCCAGTGAGGACTCACGTTATTTGTGACGGACACCTCTGCCTACCCATGCGGGACAGGCGCCGAGCATTGCTGAGCATTCCCACTGCTGCCCCACATCACCTCCCTCCCCTGAAATTTGTAGGAAACAAAGCATGGGACAGTGACCTCCTCCCAACCCTGCAGATTTTCAATCAAATTGCAGCTGTCATAGTTTGCATTTGTTGTAGTGCTTTTTGTCAGATAAATTTAGCTCTAAAATACAGCTCTAAATTCCATACCCCAAGGCATGGACAATTTGAGCTGTTTGTTGCTCAGTGCAAATACAATAATGGCTGAAGTATAGCTCTGTGAGTATGCACATGTACAGAGACAAACAAATATATTCATAATAAAACCCACATAAAAGTAGGCAGGGTTTAGCTGGAAAAATCTGCCAATACTTTCAATAGTGATGTTAAATGATGCTCCCTGTTAGAATCCAATATTACAAGGACAGACCAGTTTGAAACTGTATTTCATTCTGGACACATGGGACGAGGGTGATTTGTAACATGTTATTATCCCAAACTAAACTAACAGACAGCAGAATTAATTCATTGGTGTAAGCTTCAATTTTTGTTTAAAATGTATGGATTGTTGGAAAGTAGCTCATTTACTTATGTCCTTTATGTTCTCCAAGCTTTCGTAGAGACTATATTTATATGCAAGTACATATTTATGTGTTTTTTTTCATTCCAAAACTTGATTGACTGTTAGTGACAAATGTGATTTGTGTTCTCCACTTCTGTTAACTTTTTTATTTATAATATTTCTTACACTTAGAATCAATTTAGCATCCACTTATTCCCTGTGTTTTTGAAGGGTAGCCTTGTGGCATGTGTGTGTCTTGCTGCTGTTCCTAAAGGTATATACTTCCACAATCCTAGCATTCCTTTAGGGAAGCAGGTAGTTATTCATGTCATAGCTAGGTCTCATTAATTATTTGCTGTCTCTATAAAGCACTCTCTAATTATACCACCAAGTACCTGTTAAGCTACATTTATCTTTGCCTTCACTGTGTTTTTACCATAGCATTCTTTTGCATCCCTGAGAGTTGCTATTTGTTCCTTAGTACCTGATGTTTTGCAATCTCCTGACCTGATTTTTCTCAAGCATCTTTGTAATGTAAGTAATAGGTACTCCTCAACCTTCTGTTCTTCTCACAGACCATGTGGCCATAGCTGCAAGAAAAGAAAGCAGTGGGACATACAGTTTAAGAAAGTCTCTATCATATTTTCATTTTTCAGGGGAGTCTTAATTTTCTCAAACATTTGTTGCAATGTGTCTTTATAAATCTTGTTCTCTTTTCCCACAGGATTTGCAAATAGAACGAGAGAGGACCGTGTATAATATTTCTGGTGGCTGCACAGCCCTTGTGGTGGTGTGTTTATTGGGGAAGCTGTATGTGGCAAATGCTGGTGATAGCAGGTAAGTGTGGTATCTCCTCTACTAGTCCTTCACCCCACACTCCTGAAGTCTGGTGTTACCAAGTTCTTTAGTTGCAAACAGTATCACAAGAGGATTTTGTTTCTTGGCTGAACACTTACCAGTTGTCACCGAAATGAATGCAAATGTCAATGATAGTGTTTCAGTATCTTGTGGAGGGGTAGCTGCAGTGAGAGAAGTTGATAACTCTTCTGGTTCTGTAGCAGTTTCTGAATGACTTGATGGTTGCAGAGAAGTGGAGAGATGCTAAAAAGCCATTGAAGGAGAAGAAATATTGTGTGTGTAGTAAAATTGTGTGTTGAACACTGACAAGATGACTGCATCTGGAACAGTGGGTATGACTGCATTTGTTCAGTAGGAAGTCCTGTGGTTCCTGTTGTCGGGCTTAGTCTTGATAGGCCACTTGGCTCTCAGATTTTTATATAATTGAAGGTAGTGATCTGTAAGCAAATAGCTACTGCTCTTGCAATGGGAGAGGAGGAGAGGGAGACAGACACAGCTTTGCTTTTTCTTTGTGCTGTTCTGGCTCATGTACTTGTCCATTTCTCAGAACAGAATGCTGTTGTTCAGAAGTTCTTGCTTTGTTGTATTTTGAAATTGGATGCTTGAAGGCTCATGACAAGAAGCTTTTCTCTGTCTTCTGTTGTTGCTAAAGATAGGAGCATACTGGAAATGTCTGACTTGCATTCTTTTCCCCTCACTCACTCTCTGCCCGTACCACCATCAGAGAAGTAATGAGGCTCTTCTTGCAAGACTTCAGAGCTTCACTTGTGTCTTTTGGCAGCACACTGCATAAACAGGACAGGGAGAATAGTTCCCCATGTGATATGAATTGCTGTTGTATTCTGTTCGTTAACAGCTGAAGAATTAAGTCTGCAAAGGTACTGAACCATGTTGCCTTTAAGTGAAGGGCAATTGCTATGGTTATGCGTCTGTGTTTAAGGTTTGTGCATGCACAGGTCATGTTTGTAGTGTTTATATTTATATAGTGTGTATTTACAGAGGCAACACTCAAGAGCAAAGAGTTCTGTAGTTTAAACCTAATATTTTTCTTGCCTCTTACTGCTTTAAACTGTGTAGGAAATCAAATAAATCCTTTGGGTATAAAATTTCAATTCTTTTCACATTGGTGATTGTTTTTAAGATGCTAAATTTGCTGTATATTATGAAAGTTGTTCACCCAGTTCCTCTTGTCAAGTGATACATTTGAATCTCCTTTTTGCAGCAAATATCAAGTGAGTTCTGATATGGTAGCTGCAAACATGTTTGAGGTGATCACCTATCCAGTCATCAGAACGACTAGCTGCACTACATTCTATCTCTGCTGCCATTAAATTAGAAATAATCATATTTTCTTGTGGTATTGCATGTGAAGTGCAGTTGAATCTGTTCCTTCGAGTTGGCTAATTTGTTTTGTCTCTTGAAAGTGTGCTGTGTAAAACTGGCCATGCAGCCTTTCTGAGTGGCTGAGGTCGTTGTTCATAAATGACTGGGACTGGATGCTTCCAGTTCCCCTAGGGTTGTTCCTGTGCTTCCCAAGAGCAGCCTCAGTTCCCTTGTAGCCTCTGATACCCAAGGGGAAGAAGCTCCCATTGACAGTGATCTGGAGTTGGATCCAGTGTATTGGCATAACTGTAGTTAAAGACACTAAGTCTTCAAGAAGCTTTGAACGTTCATTAAGTCCATCCACAACATCTTGTCAGAAAAAGAGGAAGAGCAGGAATCAGAAAGAAGGCCATCAGCAAAGCTGTTTTTTGAACCAGGATTCAAATTTTTCTACTCATTCCTCACATCTGGTAGATAATAGAGTCCCTCCAGATCCAAAATAATTTGGTTTTGCACTTTCCAAATGGACCTCACATAAAACCTCTCACATGCTGAGGAGAATTCTCCCAAAATCTTTCATTTTCAGTTAAGTTCATTAAAAGATCCAAGTTCCTGTCATGACTAAAAGGGCATTTTAGGGCTAGAAAAGCAGCTTCAGAGGCTGTCTGCCCACTGCCAGGCTGCACTGTGCATTCATGTATTTTGAAGAGCCCAATTATGTAGTCAAGGAGTTTTGTTTGTGTTAGTTGGAATAATATGTTCCTTTTTGCTCTCTCATGCCTTGTGTGGTCAACTTTATGGTTTGTAAGATACAAGGACGGGTGGTGAGAAATACAATAAGGAAACTACTTAAAGATATATTTTTCTACTCCTGCAAAGAGTGGGTTTGTTTTTTCACTCCAGCAGGGGACTTCTGCTTGTTGCTGTTGGAACTAGGTGCTGAAACCTTTAGTTTCTTTGAGTTCACATACTCATTTGTGCCTCTCCCCTCTCCTCATTCTTCTTTCCTCTCTCCTACCCCACTGGGAAAAAGCCTGTAAATAAATCAAGTTACACTTCCCACAGATAGGAGTCTGTGAGAGGAGGTTTTCTGCTGCAAGGGTGGGAAATAAGCATTTTGGGTTCATGCAAACCTCATTTGTACTGCCTCTCCCAAGAAGGTTAGGTCTTTTAATTTCAGGCAACTTCAAAACAACAGAAGCTTTTAAAGGTGGATTTTGAACAGCTGCTTCTGTTAGAAGACCAAGGTATGTGCAAAAAACTGTACTATCACAATGAGACTAAGGAAATGTTAAGTGTGAGACTTGAATAATAATGTACTGTGTGATGCCAGCTATAACTCAGACTTATGTCTGTGGTATTCAGTTTATCCACCAAAGCTTCTCAAATCTAATCATTTCATGCCACGTACCCTGGCAGTGTTGTATAGCAGCTGTCCTTTTGTACTTGATGTGTAATTACATCATGAAAAGACTTTAATTACCATATTACTAAATTACCAGCCAGCAATCCTTTCAGGTTCAGCCCTAGCTCACTTCTGTATGGACTATTAGACTTCTCCAAGCTGAACACTTTTGGTTGGTGTAAAAGGGAGGAAAAATTGTCCTAATTGTAGGTTTTGTTATGAACTATTATTGAGCTTGATGTTATGGCATCACTAATGTCAATGATATAATTAAACTTCTGCTAACGATGCAATCACAGTTCTGTAATAATTACACGTTAACTGCACATGATACCAGAACCTTACTAAAAATGAGGTGATGTATGCAGAGCCTGATAAAACCAACTTGGAAGGAGCTGCTTTCATTCTTTAATGGCTTGTCTGATCATTCTTGGACTCTGCCATAAATATACCTACTTGTACAGTCAAAATTCATATCTAAATATCGGCCAAAGCTTTTTCTAATGTTTCTTTCCCTCTATTCTTTTCAGTGATTAGAATTGTCCATGCAAGGTTTTCTGATTAGGGACTGATCAGATGGCTGACTATAGTGAGCTATCCAATATGTGGTGGTTTTCTGGTGAGCACTGAGCTGTTGTGTTTTGCTTACCAGTTTGACATACATATGCTATGGAAACTAGGCCAGACTATTGGAATAGCTGCCTTTTTTTTTTCTTTTTTTTTTTTTTTTAATATTAAATATTAAATCTTCTCTGGTCATTTTTTTAAATATTATTGTTAAATTTTATATTGCTAAATGGACTTCTAAATTGCCATAACACGCCTTGTTAATCTCAAGTCTTTGTAGTTTTATGCTCTTTATTAAGATATTGTTTTATAGCTAGTGATGAAGCAGTAGTAAAACAGGGACTTAATGTTTTTACTGTTTACTGCCCAATTATTGTGTAGCCTCATGTAACATAACATTTGCCCGATAGCACTGCAATGACAGTTAATATGATTGTATTGCATTACAGTCTTTGGCATGAATGTTGTTCTGGCGTTTGTGTTGTCTGGCTAAGGAGCTGCTTGGAGACTGCAGACGCTTCCATTTTGTGCTGTGCTTGGAGTCATGTAGGGTAGCTGTGCTTTTATCATTATACAAGAAGCACCACAAGTTCATTTGACTTTTCCATATGCCCTGAAATGCTCACTAAATCTGAAAATGGGTTCTTGGGCTTTTTTGATTTATTGGTAGAATATGACATCAAAGCAAAGAGCCTGATGGTCCAAAGGCTTCACAGACTTGCAGGGTCACTGAATTTTTTGCTTAACTTCATCAGCTCATTTTTAATCATCTTTTTGCCTCCTTGCTTTTGCTCCCTGTACTTATGTTTTCAGGGCATATTCACCCTCTGCTTGAACATATATCCTCATGTCCAGAATAGATTTTCTTCTCCTTTTTGCAAGTGTAGACTTAATGCTAAGGCATTTGGGCTTAGGAAATGATAGGAGCTTGTTGAGTGAATGTTTTTGTGGCACTTCTGTGTGGATGAAGGTAAAGGAATTTCGTTGGTACTTCAAGAGCCCACTTGTGGGTGAGTGTGTTTATAACACAGTCTTCTCCCAGTGTAATAAAGTAGTGAATTCAAAATTGAATTTGTTTGCCATTTCAACCCTTTCTGGATTTGCTGCTTGTCTTGAAATTCACTACACTTCTTGTCATGGTGCTTCTCAGTTGCTTCCCTCATGCTTAGTTCTCATTGTGGGAAGTCAAATTTGAGGGATTAATTTGTTTTTCTGAAGTAAATGAGATGGACATGGAACAGCCATATATCTGCTGACTGGTACTGTAGCTTAAATAGAACTTCTGAGAAGTCAGAATTGATGATTCTTACCCGTATTTCTGGTTCATGGTATCTGACCTCTTCCTTGAGACATTCCAGCAGGGTCATTTTTGCTAAAGCGCTAACACTGTGTAAGGTTGGAAACTAAGAAGTGTTCTAACAGATTGCTATTGTAGAACTAATTTATCTAATCTTTGGTTTACTGCCTTTCTAGGAAGCTTTAATTTTCTGTTTTGCATAACTACCCGTCTTCTAACCTAAACAGTGTCTATTTTCTCTGTTTTCCTAGAGTGGTCTGCCTAAGCCCTCTTTGTCTTACATCTGTGTCTGCATAAACAACAATAATTGTACTTCATACTAGAGACTTAGAGGTCTCTAGAGGAAAGACTAACTCAGTTACTAAGCTTCTCTAGTCTGCAGTATTTGGAAAAGCATTCTTTTTCAGTCTTCTCTTAAAGATAGGACAAAGAAAGTTGCAAATCTTAATGACACACAGGGTCTTTTCACTTTGGGACCATGCAATCAGTAGTAACTTCTCTTCATCCTCTGAAGTTCTCATTCTTTCAGATTCTCAAACTCTCTGAATTCAGGGCAGAGCAGGTCTCTCTTACGCACATTCTCCTTCACTGTCTGCAGTTTGGTAGGTCGAGAAGACTGATCCTGCCTAGCCAAAAATGTTGGAAAAGATCATGGCCTCTTACTTGTATTCAGGAGATATGGCCAAGTCCTGTCTCTCTGTCCCCGCTGTCTCTTTTCCTCAGAAATGTGACTTGCAGGCCTGCAGAAAGCACTTCTCCCCTTCTCCTGCCTGGCCAGATCACAGGATTCGTAAGAATCGCAGCAACCTCAGATACTGTAGGATTTTGCGCTGGGTGAAGCTTTTGGAGGCACTTCAAGAAATCCTTCAGGTGAGGTGTGAAGAAAAGATGTTGTGTCAGAAATACATCATTGCACTCGAAGTGAGGAGGAAGAGCATTTTCTAGTCATCCAGTGGATAACAAGTTCCAGGGTACTGGCATGTCATATCTAGCACTGACTTGGCAGAAATTATTAATTTGGTAATAAATGTTTGTAGGCTTTTGAAGACAAAACAAACATCCTACCTCTTTTCCAAACCCTTGTTTTTCCTGGTAAAGTGTATGCCCTAGCAATGTCTATGGCAATTAGAAGGTATTGAAACCATTCTAAACATTTTTGGCAAGAGGTACATTCAGTACATTCAGTTAAATCTTTGGTCCTAACCACACAGACATCATTTTATGTTCCAGATTATGAGGAAGGAGAGGAATTTTGGCTATTCAAATAGTATCAGTAACTGAAAAGCCACAGTTCATTGGTATTGGTTTCCAGGAGTAAAGAATTCTATTAACTTTAATTCTCATAGGTTTTCAGCCTTTCAAACAGGAGAGAAAAAAAAGTAAGCCAACAAAACCCAAACAAACTATCTTTTTAATCTCTGCCTTTGTAGCTGACCACACAAACATATGCAGGTTCTTCATTCCAGTGTTGCAGGGCCAGAGCCAAGGCATACAAAGTAGGCTGGGTGCCTTGGTTCTCTAGTTCCCATCTGTACTGTGGGAGAAGAGCCAGAGGAAGCACCCCACATTTGCTTCCCATTGGTGAATGTTTCAAAGTCTGCTGCAGTCCCCACTATGTTGAAAAGCTTTCCAGATCATCTGAATTCTGTGAGCTTGACAGGCAGCCCAGGCTGCTCAGCCTCAACAGCAGCTAGGCAATGCAGTTTGAGCCCTGCTCGTGGGGCTTTTAGAAGGGGCTTCCCTTGTCACTTCTCTGAGAGTGAATGAAGCAAGACTTGGTAAAAATTCACTGATGCAGAGTGAGCAGAGACTGTGACTCTCAGTCTACTTTTACATCTTGATCCAGCTTTTAGCATGTTCCAATATCCTGCAGCTGCTACTGAGTTAAGCAGAAAAGCTGAGATCAAAGTAGATGTGACTTTAGGTGCTAAAAGTCATTCTTTCTTTCTCAGTGGTTAGACAGTGAAGAGCAGGGAGGGGAAAAAATCCTAGCCTCTTCCATCTTACATGGTCAGCCATATCCCAGCCATATGACTGGCAAAATAAACACTGACTTGCACAGCAATGCCTTCATCCCCTAAGCCCAGGTTTAGTTGCCATAGTAACTCATCCTGGAGATGCATGTGATATCCTGGACAGCAGGGAAAAAGACTTTGATTCCACAGACACCAGTCCAGAGGCCCAGAGCTGGCCACAGAGATGTGACTGCACTTCTTTGTTCATTTTCCTGGCATGGCCTAAGTAATTGGTGGCATGTTGTTCAGCTGTGATACGGAAATGTGGTGGTCTGTCATCATTGTAACCCTGGCCCTAGCTGTGTCCAAATGAAGAATACACTGAAATCATCATGGGCAAAATGAATCCTCTGAAAGTAGTACATCTCTAGCCTAAGGGTACTGGAACCAACGGTGAGCAGTTTTCATGTGCTAGTAGTGTCATTATAAACTCACTATAAACTGGCTTGTAATAGCTTCCTAGCTGCCAGCTGAAGCCCTTTCTGAAAGATTTGTGTGTTCAGATGTAAACCAAGAGGAAACTACACACAATTAATTACAGAACATTTTAGTTTAGTTCATTCACTTTTGGTTCAGTACTACTGGAACTAGAGTAGACAATACTAGAAGTGTATGCGTATAAAGTCCCTACTGGTTCAATAGCAAAAGCTACTTTCCTGATTAAACAAACAAGAATATTGCATACAGTCAGTAGCATCCCATTAGTGATGGGGTGAGCTTAGGAAAAAAAAAAAAAAAGTATAATTAGCTCTGAAATGAAACACTGTTAATAAAGCAAACTGCTAATAATAACTCCATACTTAGATTTCATCAGACAGGAAAGACACTTGAGGACCTAAACTACAGCAGGGAATTCATGGGAGAGCCCCATGGGAATGGAACTACTGCCCACCAAAGAGGCATTGACAACTAGAAGCATACAGCTCAGGGGTCAAAAGTGAGGAAGTGCTGTATCTTCTCTAAGCTATCCCCTCTGTGAACAACCTGCAAGCTCAGCATTGTGTTTAATTTAAAGCTGTAGAGTGTGTAGTGATACAGAAACAACTGAAGTAATTTAGTTACATTGTTGGTAACAGCCAGATGCTTCTCATAGTTGGATGCAATGTATGGGGCAGAGAGAGGCCGCCAGGAGTAGAAAATCCTTTTAACTGCTGCTTACTAAGGTGTTAGTGAATACATGGGATGGAATATGAGATCAGTTATAAAAATTCAGATTTTTATTATTTTTGGTGGCAGTAAGGAAGATGCTGACTGGCTCAGGTGCTGGTGTAAATGGATTCCCTTCCATGGAAATCTGTGAATATTATTTTGTTTAGAGTAACAGTTTCTACTTACCAATTTGTGATCCTTTATTAAAAATATTACAATAAATTTACTAAAATCAGACCGCCAGAATAGTGCCTTTAGAATATTTCAGCAGCCTCACTGTGCCCAGAGGCCTTCTCCAAAGGAATCACTAAATAAACTCATAAACGTGAACGAGTGAGGTAACTGGAAAGCTCTACACATGTGTGCAGAGGAGCAACTCATGTGTTTGTACGTGCCTCTGAAAGACAACTTCCAGGGGTTTTTGCAGGGACTGGGTTTCATGATTTCTTTCCATGGTTCTTTTCAAAGACAGGAGGATGTTCTCATCTTTCCACAGGAGAGGTGTAGCATACTTGGCTCCATGCTGGTGCAAGGACATGAAGAAAAGACTTTGAATGAAATACCTGGTAACATCCAGTCAGCATCCTGCTGGAGCAGGGGCTGCACTTGGCAGTTATGCTGCTGAGATATTAACTCTTGGAGCAGCTGGGGTGGGTGGCAGCCTGCAAAAAGCCTTAGCAGAAGTTTGGGAAGGATCTCCATTGTTCCGTCAGGAAATGCCAAAACACACTCCTGTAGGAAATTACTTTTGCAACACTTCACCAAGGCAAGTTCTCACACCTTTTATTGGCTTGAGAGAGCTTAAGTTCCCCCAAGTGATGAATGAAAGTGTCCAAGCAGCACGCTTTAACCACAGCATGACACAAAACTACATTGTCACAGGAAGAGCCACAAGCAGGGAGACTGTGTTCCCTCTTAACATTGGCTTTGTTTGGCTGGAAGAAAAATGATCCAGTATTTGCGTTCTGTCACAATAATTCTGCGAACAGCCTCATGTTTGCACCAAAAAATATGAAGAAATCAGGGTGGCAGGACTGTTGAGTGGCAGGAGATGGAAAATGAAGACAAAAGGCAATTTTCATTGGCTCTGCTCTTTCCCTGATTTGTTGCTTGTTTTCTTCTTGATAGTGATGATGAATAGGACTTGGGGCATTATCATGGGTATTACAGGTGGGAGGCAGCCAGGAGGTTTTTCTATTGGTTTGCTGAGGGCTGCTTCTTTCACCTGAGTTTTATGGTGATGGATATGTCATCGCTGGGACCTGTTTTAATGCCAGCAAAATGTTATATAATGGTTTGTTTCACTATCTCAGCCTGCCTTAATTCATAAAATTAAGGAAATAATTTAAAGGCTTTGCACTGTAGTTCCATTATTATTGTCAGAGCAGTGAGGTGTTTTTTCACTTGGTTTCTAAAGAAACAGTGAGAAATGGGTCTGCATGGGGCTAAGTGACAGTAATTCAGTTCATAATAAGTGAAACCAAGGTACCAGTGCTGAATGTATTAAAAGTCATCAGTAATCATAATGGCTGTAAGTTCCAGTACTTCATTTAGAGAAGAGAGGAATGTTTCTTTTTTTAATCATTTTATAGTCATCTTCTTTCAATTCCTAGCAATTAAGAAAGGTAAATAATTTTTTTTTTTTTTAAAAAAACCCCACAGCTGGTTTGAATCTTACCAGACATTAGCATTGTTCTTCCTTGGATTCTCTAAATATATGCATCTAGTTACCATAGTAAACAAGTACTGGCATAGACTGATTCCACAGTTCTAGGATTTACTTTTTTTTCCTCAGCTGTTTTCTGACACACCTAATTAAAATCTACTGCTTGGTTCCCCTTTGAATGTAATAAAAGCCTGCCTTATTCTTTCTGTCACTTTAATCCCCCTTTCTTTTCCATTGACACATTTCTAATACATTTCAGGGAGGCCAGACACTTCTGCTTCATCTGTACTGAATTCACATGCTTAACACCTTTTGACTAAATGGATACATCCTCCCAGTGGCTTGGAATTGATATACACTGTCAAAAAGGATTTTTTGAATGGTCTCTCTTTAACACCTTTACCAGATTTTTATCCTTTTTTGTAGAAATGTGCAGTTCAATGTTGCGTTTCAAGTAATTTTTTGCTGGAAAAGTGTGTAATGGAATCGGGGTGTCCCCTGAATACTCCTAACAGTAGGATATGCCCATTTGTTTTGAACACTGAAATCCCAATAGACCCATGACAGCAGTGGAATTACACTTTTGACCTTGTTCACTAAAGTGTTTTCTTTCTCTGTGTGATTGAGAGTAACCAACAAGAGCTTCCTCTAAAATGTATGTTTTCCTCTCTTTCTCATGAGAAAATAAGAAAGGATGCTGCACAATTTTCATCTGATTGTGTTCTCCACAAAAGAAAAAAAAAATCAAACCCTGTTTGATTCAAGGAGAGGTGGCTGTTTTTATCCATATTAAAAATGCAAAAGCAGTTGATACATCAATATTTTCCTTAAGCCGGTGTTGTTGCTGTATCCTGAGCATGACAGCAGCAGCATAGCAGAGCGGCAGATTTTTACCCTTTTGTTGCTTCGTTCTCCATGTCTTTTAGAAGTCAGTATATACTAAGGGACCAAATATCATTTCAATGTATTGAATCTGAATATAGAAAATAACCATATATTTAATGTTCAGGTCATTATGGACTACACAGTCACATCAATCCAAAAGATAAATGTACTTTTTTCTGTAGATTTACATGCAGCCTCTTAAGCTCATGGTGTTTCTTTTCATTTCTGTGTGACTGAGTAGACATAGCCAGCTGTTTGATTTGCCATGACTGCCAGTTCTGCCTTGTGCACTGAGGCACTGGCACATCTCTTGCTCCACATTTAGTTGTTTGAGGCATGGCTTCTCTGGATCAGAAGAACTCAGTAAATTGGCCTGAAGAGAGAGAAAAAAAAATCAGATTGTTGTTTCTTGCATTTTAGGCTACTTCAGTTGTGTTTTGGGGACGTTTTTGTCCCATTATATTCCTCTTTTCTGTGAGTATTTACCTGCCTTGGATTAGTGAGCATACTTTAATTGTTGTGCAGAGCACGTATCTGTGAAAAACAATGGCAAGTAAAATCTGTAGCTCCTGTGGGTAGGGAGTTAGGTAGCTGGGTTCAAAAGAGGGGAAAAGACTCAGGGAAATCTATAGTTTGTTTTCAGAAGGTATCAAAGTAAGTGACTTACTGGCCTCTGTGGCCTCAAGACCTCTGAGCAGTTTCTCCTGTTTGCTCGCTGTAGATGATGCTGTGTGGAGAGGGCATCAGAGCCATGGAGTGTGGAGGGCAATGCACTGAGGGGGCTGCAGATCTGTGACTCTTGATTTCCTATGCTGCCAAAGAAGCTTTTGTGTTTTTTTAATTACTGCTTCACTGGTGATATAAATTAATGATTGGTATGGGTCTGAAGCAACCTTGTCATCAGAGAATATTTGGTTAGTGTTGACATACTTGTTCCCTGCAAACATGAATCATCCATCTGCCTTTGGCAGGCTTGCCCTGTGGCTCTGCTATGTGTTTCACCAGTGTGACTGAAATTAAAATGTCACTATTAAACATGGCAGAATCAGATGCTCTCTGGGCACTGCATCTATTCGAGTTCTTCTTGCTTCCTATGTAGTTATATCTGACAGTTTAATAGGACTGCTGTATTCTGGCATAACACATTCATATACACAAGGAACTAAATGCTTTCAGAGCACTATTTGCTTGCATACATGTGTCTTTCATGCATGGCAGAAGCAGTAATGCTCATGTAACACCATGTTGCTGCTTAGTCCATTAGGCAGTGTAAAGTCAAAATTATTTGTCCTGCAGGACTGTCTGGAGTGGGTCTCTGAAAGCAGTTGCTGGAGCTGTTTGCAGCTGCTGCATCAGCCAAGCTCCCTCCACGTGAGCAGTTATTGACTCTGGGCTATTGAATTCAGGGCTCTGGAGGTTGCTCGGTGGGAAAAGCCTTCAGTCGGTGCTTGGCAGCTCTGTCACTGGAAGGTCACGGAAAGGGCAGTTCAGCCTCCAAACCCAGTTAGGGCCTCAGTGGGCACCTCTTCAATAACCGGGGAAAATCCCACAGAGCAGGGTGGCTCTCAGGCCAGGCTTTTGCACCCACTCTCTCCAGTGAGACAGCCAACAAATGTGTCCATCTGTGTCACTTGGGCTCTCAGAAATACCCTTTGCTGTCATGAAAGGGCTAAGCAGCTGGTGCGGAAAGGTAAAGAGCCAGGTAAGGGACTAGAAGCCCACCAGAGTTGAATTTGGAGCAGTGACCTGTACGTGTATGTCTGTATTGCTCCCATTACTCATATCTAGAGCTGTCTAATTCCTCAGATCAAATCATTTAACCCTTATGAGCAGCTGCAACTTGCAAGTTGAATAAAGTCCAACTGCTGAAAACATTAATGAAAAACATAAAACTGAGGCTCTGTTTTATCTGGTATCAACAGCATTGCTTTAATTCCTCCCTCTCTGAAGATCTGTGTGTATGTGTGTGCTGGGTTGTGCTTTTCATCCCAGGTGACTGCAATTTCTAGTGAAAATAAGTTGAGCCATGAAAGGTTGACCCACTCGCCTCTGAATTGCTTTTTATGTGAGTCCCTCAGGGCCCAATTCTACCTATAGAAGTGAGAATGACAGCTATCAACATATGTAGGAAGTATGTCAATGTGCACAAAGGAAAATGTGAACCCCAGACTGGTCTAAGTGGTCTTTAAAATATGGATTTCCTGTGAAATGGTGATTAAAAGGGAAGCAAAGCATAATGAGAAAATTAGCCTGATGTGCTAGCAGTTATATCAATGTGTGGGTTTATAGTAGTTCTTTCAGACAAGCACAAGATCAGAAAATCCCTTATGACTCATTTAAACTAGTGTGTAAAATTTGCTTAGTGTCTGATCAGCTCCTTTGATCAGTCTAGTCTAGACTGTTGCCAGAGTACATGCTAAACCCACAGTCCCCTTAAGTGGAGGCCTACTCAAGTGAATCAAATAACATATAAAAAGGTTATGAAAAATGCTCACTGAATAAATTAATCTGTTTGAAAGCTGAATACCTTAGGAATTGCAAAAATAAAAGCAAAGGTGTTGTTGCAGAAAAGAGGTATAGAGTTCTTAATTCATATTTAAATGACTGTCTCAAAAATAAAAGAAATATTTTCATCAAACTTTTATTATTTTTCACTGGATAGGCACTTTTGTAAGCCTGTAATGTCTTCAGATTCCATAAAGGAGAAACAATTCTGTCAAAAATTGTGCACAAATTTGTTTTAAGAAGTTAAAGACTTATAACCACCAATGTCTGTCTCATTTCAAGCACACAATATTGTTTTTAACTGTAGCAGTGGAGGGCCAGTGGGAGCCTTCAATACTTGGGTTGCACTCCTGCCTGCCTCCGATTTCTACATGGAATTATTTGCAAGGGAGTGCTGGAGGTGCAGGAGCTGTACATTTTTTACCTGTCAAAACAAAGCCATTTTCCCATCCTCACAGGAGCCTCTTCCTACATTTTGCATTGTAGTGCCATCCCGAACCTGTCTGTTCTTTGCCACATGAATCTCAGAAATGTGAACAGTTCCTTTCCTCATAGCTAATGCTCCCACTTTTTGCACACTAGCAGTAGTAGATGACCATTTGGAGACAATTTTACTCCAATGACCTATCCACAAGACTTGGAGCCACTAGTTTTACAAAGCTGGTTTGTACCTGAGTTGGTTTTCTCAAGATGCCGATGTTTTGAGTTTAGAGGTTTAAATTTTCAGTCTTCGCATGCCTGCCATATTTATTGGTTGCATTGCAGTGCAGTCAGAAGACGTGGCGTAGAAGCAATGACAGCAAATTGGTCAAATTATCAAGGGAAGTAAGCTAGGTCTTAAATAGCACATGAATGGGATGAAAGGATCACAGAAATCAGGCTGTTTAAAACACAGAGAAACTGAAATCCACGTGGCAAGTGCTTGTTTTAGCTACACCAGATTCTGTCTAAATTCAAGAGGAGAGCTGATACACTGCTACTATCCAAACAATGAATTAATCTGCTGATGGCTGAGAAACAGCTCTAAAACAGACATTAAAGTCTTTAAGATGATACATAGTTTATCCAGCTCCCAAAAAGAACCAGTCATTATTATACTTACAGAGCTGCCTAACTAATGGAAAGATAAAGGAATGTGATTTGGGAGTGAATACATGACTGCAGAGTGCAATACAAGTGTTGGGTAAATTCTTCCCTCTTGTGACTTGTGTTCCAGGCAGTGGCATTATACCAGGGAAGGATTGGACCATATTTTGTGTGCAGCATAGCAGATTGTTAAGAGGCAATAGGCAGGTGTTTGAGAGAATTTCCTCTCTGCCATTTGCAGAAATGTGCATGAAATCCTGTGGCTGCTCTGTGCTCATTCCATTACCTGTTGTCTTTTGGGTGGTAACTAGTTAAATTTGTGTTAAATAGGATTTGCTTTCTATTTCCATTTGCTGTTGGAGTAGAAGTGTTCTGATGTGACATATGACCAATCAGTAATTGGAAAATGCTCGCATGACTCACTTGAAGCCAGTAGTGTAGACAGTGTCAGCCACAACTGGTATTAAAACCTGCAAAGAGTTGTTCTACAGTCAGTGATTCTGCAGCATCTCCTCTGGGTGTCTGCATTTCGCTTAATAGGAATACCCTGTAGATACCAACTGAAATAACTCTTGCCTTTGTTGCTTGGATGTTTTTGTGAGTTCTGAAATGAACTTGGCTTATACAAATATACTTTGTTATCCAGTCTAAATGACGCAGGGCAGAAATTATTCTTTTCTGCTGGCAAACTCAGTAGAAAAGAAATGGCTTTATTGGACTGTGACTGGACCCTGTCTGTTTCTGGTTTTGTTTTGTTTGGGTTTTTTCTGTACTGATGATGTTTTATTACTGTTACAGGGCTATAATAATCCGAAATGGCGAAGTCATTCCAATGTCTTCAGAATTCACTCCAGAGACTGAACGCCAGCGACTTCAGTATCTGGTAAGAGACCTGAGGACCAAATCAGGTGCTGCTGATGGCCAGCATTGCCTGGTAGTACCTAAGGCTCAGAGGAAGGCCGCTGAGTTACTGTGGCTTAGTGAAGGATGATGTGTTCACTGAACACCAGTGACTGATCATGTATGTCTTTTAGCCATCAGCAAAAGTGGAGAAAAACCTGATGGTGCAAATCCTGATGAAAGGAGTCTTATCTCTTCAGTGAAGGCCATTGATTAGCATGGCTGTACTTGTGTACCTTGTTCAGCTGCAGACCCTTCAGCGACTCACTGGTGTTGGATATTGAGAGCTCAGACATAGAGCTAATGAGCCACAGAGGTATTTCAATCCCTCCCAGTGTTTTCTGTGTGACAGTGTAAAATGCCACAGTCTGCTCTTTGTGTGAATGATATTGTAGAGTTTGACTAATTTGTTTTAATAGTGTGCAAGTAGTATCTCAATCAGGGAAGATATATCCAGCTTAGAGGTGATCTCAGTGAACATTAGTAGCTGCAGGATAGCATGGTTGATCAAAGCGTAGTTTTATTTAGTGTAGTGGCACCCATAAAGCTGGGACAGGGTGACTAGCTGAGGACATATGGGATGCTTTATACACCAAGCTGTGTTGGCTGATAAGCTG
Organism: Margarornis squamiger; assembly: GCA_035222235.1. Lineage (NCBI taxonomy): Eukaryota > Metazoa > Chordata > Aves > Passeriformes > Furnariidae > Margarornis > Margarornis squamiger. The sequence goes on along the minus strand of JAWWTY010000037.1, from coordinate 32,322,691 downwards.
CCCAAGCAACATAAGTCAAAATGCATGGTGTCATTTTTCATGCAAACAGTCCTGTTTTTCATCGCTGGTTGGATCAGTTGGTTGAAGCTGGTGGGCTGTTTGTCAAAATGTCATTCCTAACATGGCTGAGAGATTTCTTTTGTGCTTCTTCTGGCCTAATGCTTAGAAATTTAAGCTTCAGCCAAGGCAGGCTCACTGTCAGCCTTGCCTGACTTGAGGTGGACAGGCCAAGGCTAGTGGTGTTCCCTGGTCTTAAGATGTCACTTATCTTTTGCCTGGCCCTAGCAATGTGGTTTGTAACTAGACAAAAAGCCAATGGTTGAAAGGTGGGGTGGAAGGTGTTAAAGAAAAAACTGTATTTCCTCAATTGTCACCTTTTGCTTTTTTTCAGTCAGGTTCACTGGCTAGAAGCTGAAAATTTCAGAGGAAACACTGCTTTGGAAGTATCCATATTCAGAGAAACAAATAAGAAAGAGGCCTAATAAATATTTACAGTTTGGTTAAATTTAAAATAATTTGTTTGCTTTTAAAATAAAAGGTATCTTTAGCATCTAGGGAGTCTGCTACTTCTGTAGGAAATACAAGATAAAACATTGCCCACAAGGGTTTTTTTTCTCTTTTGATGTCCTTTCTGGCTTGTATTTGAAACCAATAGTTGATCTGAAAAGCATTTCTGCTGTTTCTTTTGGAATATTCCTTTACCTTTGTTTGTTTATTTTAATTCTATATTGCCAGGTCTATGGGTATCACGTTCAAAGAGAATACATGCAAGAGCGTGAAACAAAATTAGAGATCATTTCAAACATAACATTCCATAAATAACATTTCCACTCTATGGTTTAAAATAAAATAAACCACCAAAAATAAAAACAAAACAAACAAAAAAAACAGAAAAGAAAAAGATGACCTCAAATTTTTTACAAGGTTGGCATAAATATTACACTCCAAAGATTGCATGTGTCTTGTGATTAGAACCGAAATAATTCTCCTTACTCCTTTAAGCTGTCCTCAGATCCTGCTATCAGTCTATTCCACCATCAACATCTCTCTTATGCTGTTTCTCTCTAAATGTTAGTTACTTTGGATGTATTTTCTTATTTGCAGTTAAAGCTGAGTTTCTTTGCTTCAAACATGTGGTGCTGCTCTTCCTGCACAATAGGAAGAAAACCACCTAATCATTTTAGCATTCATATTTTACTTGGTAAATGCAGAGATACTGTTCACTGTGGTGAAGTCACTGCACAAGCAAAAGGAGGGGATAGATTTACAGCCTGCAGGCTACTGAGCGTTGGTTCCCTGTGCAGTAGGCACTGTTGGCACAGTCAGGGCAAGGGAGCTTTCCTCTGCCTTTAGTGCCTGTTGATCACTTCAGCCACACAGGAAGTTCATTTAGGTCTTCTTCTCTGAGCCTTGATTTCTCTGTGGAAAGAAATTCACGGTATAATGAGTTATTCATGTGTCATAAGTATTTCTATATGAAGTGCTCCAGCTTAGTCTTACACAAAGCTGTGCTTTAGCTAGTATTGGTTAAATAACTGAGAGGGAAGGGAAATAAATGCTTTTTCTATCTGGCTCCCATTGTAATGCAAGAGCCATGCATCCAAGAATGACTTGGGCAGAGGTCTCTGGCATGAAAACCTTAAAAGAACAAGTTGGCTATCCTGTCATTCTGACTTTTAAGTGGCTCTGGCCATGGATATCACTCCATAGGAGAGCAGTGGAAAGACAGCATGCATCTGCAGATTTCAGGCAGGCCGGATGGCAGAGCCAGAGTTCTGTGGCAGGCAACTTGTGAGAGTATTGCAGAAAGCAAATCAGTCCTTCAGTCAGAGAGCACTTCTTAAGATGTAAGATGTGAAGGCTTTGCACCAGTATTCCCTTGGTCCTTCAGCTTCTGTAGACATTCAGTGCACCATGCTGCTTCCCTCCCACTGGTGGGCATTCACAAGTCTCCTTTTTGTTTTGAATTTCCATGTCTCTTTTCTTTTAACCACTGTAGCAGGAAAGCTCCACGCAGCACTTGGGAAAAGCCCTGGCTTCCTGTATCAGTGTGTCTTGAGGGGAAACAAAATCCAGTATTGACTGGGAACTGCTCTGGTGTGTTCAGCAGTTGTGCAGGCAATGGCTGCCAGAAGCAATTTTTCTTTCATTTTCTGAGAAGACTATTAATTTCAGTCACAGTAGTCTAAAGTGCAACAGTAAATGGCATAGATTTTGTTACTTATTCCCTTGGAAAATGTGTTTAAAATGAATGATGAATTGCGTGTACTGTATATAGGTATGTTTCTATTAATTATTCAAGTTGCACTTTGGAGATGTCATGTGAGGTCAGTGTGGTGTTGGTGTGTACCGTGTCCTTGTGTGTAGCCAGGCAGCTCCTTAAAAGTGCAGCAAAAGTGCACAAGTGCATCGAAAATGGTGCACTGTGTCTACCAGGGAAGGTGTTATTGCTAGCAGAGACTGGGTAGCCACCAGTGGCAGTTGAGCTATGGGTGCTCTTTGTGTTTGGCACCATTCAAACAAAGGTTCATGAGCCCAGATAGGAATGGCTCAAAGGGGACCTATTCTTATTTCATTGCTCAAGTGAGGATAAAGTGATACTAAGTCACCTGCTGAGGTATTCCTGGGGAACCTAAGCCTGAAGAGGAAATGCACCTAGATCTCCTAAATGTCCTGTCAGTGCTTCAATTACAAGTCAGATGTAACTCTCTTACAGTTTGTGGCACCCTGCATAGGATTGCTTTGGCCATCTGACACATTGCATGATGTTGTGGTAAAAGAGATGTGTGGTTCTGTGGAAAAGGTCCTGGCTGACCAGTCCAGGGATAGATTTGGCTTCTACTTCCCTCTTTCCTTCTACCACCACCTCTTTTAGTTTTAATATCTATTTGGCTTTAGTGTGTTCACATGATAATGGCAAAATCATTTGCAAAACTTCTGGGTGCATTGTGCTGTGCCTGCCATTGTAAGCAGTAGTCCCATATAGTAGAATATTCTATTGGAGAAAAGAGCACAATATGATAGGAGTATGAAGTTGTAAGATATAGTTGATGTATGGGAAAACAGCAGTTCTGAAAATAACCATGGAAAGCAGTGAAACCACTGTTGGTGCAGTGTGTACTGGAGGAGCTGGGAAAGGCATCAGCAGGCCCTGTTGAGGTACAATAAGATACAGGCAGTGTTTCTTGCCACTTAATTAACTGACACACCAGTGTGTAAGTCTAGGTTTATCTTAATTTCATGTTTGCTTTTCTGATCACCAGGAAACACAGCGGGAAGTAAATGGCCTTTTTAAAGAACCGTGACTAATATTTCCTTGAGCGAAATCCATTTTAAACAAGTAAGGTTGACTGTAGCACATCCAGCCACAAAAGACATAAAATGGCAGAGTACCAAAAACACACAGTACAGGCTATGCCAGATTTATGCCAGAAAGCTGTAATAGCTTCTGAAAGAGAAAATATGGAAAATGTTCCTGTTCCTTAACACAGAATAACAACATTGTCTGAACATAGCTCATAAGGATATAGAAAGTGTCTGATAGTCACCCTTTTTATTAAATTTCAGTTTCTCTGAGGGGTGTTTCTGATCTGAGGTTCTTGCAAATTGAGACTAAACAAATTTAAAAATGGGAAATACAGTGCCTCATCACAGGTGAAATTCTGCCAGTCAGTTCACTTACTATTTTTATTTCTCATATTTGATCTCTTGAGGGAATTTTGTGGTGTCTGCTTGTGTATCTTCTTGAAAGATCTGTAGATTTTGAAAGTATTGTTCTTTATTTGTTTTCTGGTTCTGATGCCTGGCATGGATTGGTTGAAATGTAGAAGAGACCTGCCTCATAGTAAACGGAGTAAATAAAAAAAACAAGCCCAACTGGAAGTTGCAGCTGAGTTTTATGGCAGAACATTCTTTTCTCTGTAGAATTACCAATGAAGCATCAACAAAAACCATTTAAAAAAAAGGGTAAAAACCATGGAAAATTTAAAAATGTAGCAAAGCCTAACAAAAATCACTGTCTCTTCACATAAGAATTCAGATCAGAGACACCAGAAGCTTCCAAATTGCTCTTTTCCCTCTGTTTCACTGACGCCAAAAATATTAGAATCAAGTTAAAATCCTTAGATTGTAAATCAAGCATTGAGGCTTGGCTGTGGAAGAGAAATCTTATTTGAACATTAGCAGTCCACTGGTAACTGCCAGCTTTATTAATCTTATTTCAGTTGTGACCTCAGACTTTCCATCTGAGTAAATCTTTTTGATCTGCAGTCTCTCCTCATCGCTTTACCTTTTCAATAAAGGAAATTCTTGTTTTCAAGTGGAAAAATGCTAAAAGCCTTTAACGTTTTTCTTCTGGACCTGTGATTCAGACTAGTAAGTAATCTCACAATCTAAAGGTTAAATAACTTCGTTTTGATGTCAGGTATTGAGGGGGTTTTTTCTTTAAGTAAGACTTTGTGTTTTGTAGGCAGGTGACAGTAGTCTTTAGCTAGAGTAATTTGTAATGTTTTAATTAAGATAGGCTGTGCATTTTTAAATGTGAACTGAATTGCCCTTTCGAAGCAGACTGACTTAATTGTTTACAATATCATAGACTAGAAAGAATTAAAAAAATACCAAAAAACGTTCAGCTCTTTGTTGTCCTATGAACAACAAATATCACTTGTGTTGTGATAAATCAAATCATTATAAATGTTCCATCTTTTTTGCAAGTGAAGTGAAAATAAATAAAATTAAAAGCTTACATATACCTTTAAATAAAGAATCTAGAGTTCTGGAAGTATGAAAAACCTCATGTGGACTAATACTGCTGGACCTCTCAAAAGTCATTAGTGCTTCTCGACCATTTCCGTAATAAGGAACAGTGATCCAATTAGAGGGTCCTTGAAAATAGTATTTGGGTGGAGAAAGGGACCTTGCCTGACTGTAGATTACAGGAGAAGCATGTAATTTCCTTAACTGTACACAGAGAGAGAATATTTTGGAGCTCCTGTTCCAGGAAGGGATCACAATGTCAAGATCACACTTGTATGCTTGAAAGCCATCTCTTGAAAGCAGAATCCAGTCTTGTTGGCTACACACAACAATCTCTCTCCATTCCATTTCAGCCAAGCTTGAGGTGTTTTCTGGAAAGATGTCTGGTGACAAGAACAGGGACAAACTGATAGAAGGTTAACATTGTGATATGTTGAGTCTGATCCAGTTCCTATTAAATTGAGTGGGAACAGGCTTGGCCCTTAAATGCAGGAAATACTTTATTGTGAGCTATCTGCATGATAGATGCCAGATTGATGGTAGATCAATAAGGGCTTCCACTGCTTCCTGCTGCTCACCTTTGATGAGCACTAGATTTATGACAAACCCACAAACTAAGCCCAGCTCATTTTGTCTGCCTTGATGGCAGCTGCTGTTGAAGATAAGACAGACTTTATTGCCTTAACTGCCTGGATAAGGAAGAAGAGTTATCTGCAAAAAAAGTTGAAAAATGCAAGTTTTTTCAGTTCCCTAGACAGTTTGACTGTACTTTCACAAGAGCTCGCTCACAATGCGGCTTTGGGGAGGGAGGGAGAAAGACTTGTTTGTGCAAATATTAAAGAAAAAGTAGTGAGATTTATTTCAGAAATGAGAAATAGAGTATGTTTAGAATTTACCTATTGTGTCAAGTGATCTGTGTATAAATTCAATCAAAAAATTTATATAGTGGACAAATTGCCTCACTATGCTCTTGAGTATGGTCAGCTCTGGAGAACATAAGCCTCAGGCACAACTCTGGCAAAGAGGCCTTCCAGCAACTGCAGAGCAGTACGCCAGAAAGGACAGCAGCAGCATTTGAACATTAAAATCATCAAAGACACTAATTGCGGTTGTGACACAAAACTGCTGCTGCTTTTCTTGAAGCCTATTTTGCATGAAGGAAGTAGATTTTAGAAAACAAAAATAAATTGTTCTGCAACTTGTGTTTATTTGTAGTGTCACATGTGATGGGTGCAGCATGCTGAGCAGGTAAAAGGGGATGTTTTTCTGGAGGTGGTGACAGTTAAAGTGTGGTAGTGATGTTGGGTTGTGTGTAGTGTTGGCATAGCTGAACTGGGAGTCAAAAAGCTTGAGCTTCACTCCACACACACCCCTCCAGTTCTCTGCTGACTCCGTGGCTTTGTGTTCGATCATTTCCTTCTCTCACGTTGACGACTTACAAAAATAGGTATGTTCTGTTTTACACAGCCCTTCAGACCCCTTTAGGGTCAATGGCTGAAGTGTACTTTAGAGATCTCAAATTTTGAGGAGCCAGGAAGAAGAAGTGAAGGATTTTGAGGGTAAGAGGACTGCTCTGATGCTGCTGGTCACCAGGCAGGGTCAGAACTAGTGTATATGGACATTGTTTGCTGAAATGGAGCACATCATCTTCCTTCTTTAAAATGAAGGGTGGAGGATGGGGGTGGAATTTGTGTGGGAAGGGAGCGGGAAGGGATGGTAATGCTACCTCATTAAAAATAGATTATGTCTTGTTTTATGTGGTATCTGTGGTTTGATTTCTGCCCACAGGCTTACATGCAGCCCCACTTGCTGGGAAATGAATTCACACATTTAGAGTTTCCACGGAGGGTGCAGCGCAAGGAAGTTGGAAAGAAGATGCTCTACCGTGACTTCAACATGACTGGCTGGTAAGAATATGTCCTTCTCAGCCTTCTCCTCAACCAAAGCCTGCTTTGTACGTGTCTTTGATTAGTGTGAAATGATCAAATATGGAGATGTACCCCTGTGTACTAAAAGAAAAGGCATTTCCTTCTTTCAGATGTGTCTTTCTTTTAGAAGTTAATGTTTTAAAGAAGTTGACCTCCCCCCAGGGCCAGAACTTTGTTTCATTTTAATGTGGGAGTACTCAAAGCAGAGCAAGCACATAAAGGGAAAGATGTGCCAGGGAATGTTTCTGAAAGCTAAACAATTTTCCTGTCTTGGAAATAGCTTTTTATAAATTCTGGATCAGTGGGCTGTCATGCCTTTGCATGCTGAGGAATGCCTGTGGAAGGGAAGAGCTGTGTCCCATACTCCAGTATAGCTGACCCCTGATTTGGGTAATTCCTTGAGGAATTGTTTTAGAGGTGGGCCTATCTGAACAAAAGTCATAACCAGCCTAAAATGAAAAGGCTTGAGTGAACAGCATTGACTTAAAGAGGTGAAGACAGAAAGAATGATGATTTTTTTTTTTTTTGTCTCTGGCTAAATGTCCTCATTGTTTTTTGTTGGTTCAAGAAGCATCTTCTCAAGTGACTCCCACTCACTTGGAGAAACCCTAATCCTTGCTGTTGTGAGTATTGTGCTTGACCTATAAAGGCAAAAGCCCAATATATGTAAATGATCTTTATTTCTATGATGTTTATGTATTAAATGTCCTTTCAGGAAGAGAAAGAATAGAAGGGGTTAAAAAACAAAGCCTGAATTCTTGTAGGTTTGGAAACTTCGAGGGTCACATGCAACAACAGCTCCATGTCACTTTTCATTTGTCCCATGCTTTATACACCATAAATATAGTGATGTTTTAATGGCAGAATAATGATCTAAGTTTAATATTAAATGGAGTGTTTGTGCAGAATATGTAAATCTGGGAATAACCATCATTGTCTCTCATCTTGAACAGCTGCTAGTAGAATATGCAGTCTCACCCTGAGAATGACGACTTCACATTTTAAAAAGGCTACAGGCATGAGCAAAAGAATAGGACCAGAATGAGAACATTGGATCAACTGAGGACTTAGACAGCAAAACATTTGGAACATCATGAGACACTCTCCAAATTTCTACAAAAGGATGTTTGTTAAACTCCCTGATGTCTCTGGAGGCATTAGTAAAGAATGGTTTCATGTAGACTTCCAAAAGCTCTTTTTCAAGATGTGACATGCTACTGAGGGGAAAAAAAAGCCCAGTGAAGTAGCCTTCTAGTTTGGGGGAGAGCTACAGAAGCATTATGGGCAGAAACTTCCTGGGAGGAGGGTAAGAACAGATTTCTTTCATCATGGATGGAAGGCAAAGAGGGTTTCTTCAGGGTCACGAGAGTTGTTTTGTGCTTTCCTGGTTGGCTAGTGGTCTGGAAAGGAAATGAGGCTAGAATTGTAAAGCTGCAGCATTGGCAGGTGACACCACAGCTCTTTTTCCTATTAAATAAGAAGGACCATGAGGAACTGCAAAGAATTAAGGGTTTTACATGAATGGGAATCACAGTGTTCAAATGTGGTGTGGATAAATAGAAAGTAAAGCAAGAAGAAGGAAAAAAGAACTACTTGTGCACATTAGAGGGTCCAAATGAACTTGAGAGCCATGTCAAAAAGCTCAGTGGAAGTTCTACTTACTACTGTGATTTTTCCAGTCTAAATCACCAGCAGAATGTTGGGATTCTTATAGGGTCGGAAAGGTTAAAAATTAAGATAGGAGATAATTTTTTCTATCAATATCTACCTCATTTGTGAATCTGAACATAGCACTTCACCTTATTCAAAATGGTTATTGTGTAGCTAATACTGTTTGACATTAGAAGAAGATTAGAAGGAACACAAATTTTAAATGTAGAATAATGAGTAAGGTAGAAGAGCTTGAGAAAGTTGAACTGGCACATTTGATTCAAAGCACTGTTTTCAGTTACTGGTGTGTGAACTCTCTTAACTATAGCATATAGTGGGTAGGAGAAGACCGTTATTTTCCTGTTGATTTTTCTGAATTTCCTGAAGTGTAGGACACACGTTGATCCAGTTACAGATTCTAATATGGTCAATGCAAAAATTGTTACCAGTTCAGTACAAATATGCTTAGCTGTAAGCAGTTATTCTGGAATAAATGCTTGAACTGTAACTTGAAAATTCAAGTCTGAATTCATCCAGTATTGTCCTAGAAAGAGGTGGTCTATGCCAGGCAAAAGCATGTGGAGACTGTGATGAGGCTATCTCTCCCTGCTGTTCCTTTTAACTTCTGGCTGGAAGTGGAAAATGGGAGCTACACTTTTGTCCTGAATAAAAGAATTGGAATCTTTTAACTGTTCCATATTGCACAGCTAGTACATCAATTACCCCTTTGTTTGGTTGCCTCAGGACAATAAAATTATGAGGGAATTGCTCTATCGCCATACATTTTTCTAAATCAGAGCCCTTCTCAGTAAGGGTCCATTTCTTTTTGCAAGGTATTTGTACAACATGTTTGTATTCTATTGAATTGTGTGCGGTGATCTCCTAAGCAGAGGAAAAGCAATCAGTTTCTGTTTATCTAAAAGTCTGGGTCAATTTTAATGGTGGAGGTTGTGAACGTGACATTAGATTTCCAGTTTGGTGGGCCCTCAGAGGTGATGGTTCGGAGTGACTGAGGTTTCTTAGTGGTTGTTTTCCACTTCAAGGGTTTTGCTTCCATTTTTTTCCTATTCTAATTCATGGATTTAACTGATGCATCAGGACACAGCGGCTGAGGACGTGTCTGTTTTGCATTTGTTTCTAAGGACACTATCTATCATGGAGAATAAATTAGCATATATATTCCTTTTCTAGAAAATGTCAGATGGAGCTATGGCCAGCCAGAGCTTGATACATTAAAATGCTGCTGAACTTTTATCACATACAGTGCAGATGATCAGTTGTCTGAGTCTTTTTTTGTTTACTGAGCTCATTGTGTTGATGTTTGCACATGCATGTAGAGAGGTGCAGGTGATTTTAGGAAAAAACAGAAACTTTTACAATTAATTACTGAATTGTTGAGAGAGAATGTAAAGCACTCTCTGCTCTGATGTTTCCTCAGGAAAATGAACTGTTTTATTTTACAATTCAGGACGTTTTCTGTGTTTTCTATTAGAAACTGTATGATTTTTTTCTTCATTTTTATCCTCCTTTGCTCTGGAGCTTTTCAGATTCTCAACAATGGCTTGGCTTGCCCAGCTTGTTTGGATTACAAAAGGTTATTGTCTTTGGGTCTGTCATGATGCATTTGGCCCTTTATTTTTTCTTTCTGGTTTTTCTTTTTTTTTCTTTTTTTTCTTTTTTTATGTGAAGTTTCCACACTGGCTTTGTCTCCACAGCCCACAGTGGCAGCAGGGCTGCCAAGTTTCCCCACAGCATTAGGACAACTACTGGTCGAGCAATGTGTACCACATCACTAGTCCAGGCTGCCTGTAACTGCTTTGAGACCAGCCTTTCCCTTCCCACTCCAGCTCTCCTACCCTTTCTCCTCTCTCTGCAGTTGTGATGAGAAATAACGCTTATTAAATATAGTTAAAATAAATACCATTTTGGTGGGAGCTGACCATGAGCTGCACCTCCTGTACCTTCTCCCCCTGTGCGTTCTGGTTGAACAACCATTGCAAAATGTGTACTGTAGCTGGAAAGGCATCGTAAGAGCAGTGGCTCCTGTTGAACAAGCCTCTGAGCTGTCTCAGGCCATAATTTGCTGACAGACATCTGTGTTACTGACAGTCTGTCCCAGCTGGGTCTCTGGGTTGGGATTTTCAGGCCCATGGCTTGCAGAGGTTAAGCTTTTATCAGAGAGAGTGTTTATCAGTGTCCTTGTGACTTTGGCAAGTCCTGGCAACAGAAGCATCAGGGAAGACTTAGAGGCCATGTAAGCAGAGGGTGACCAATGCTAAAAAGGGGGGGCGAGTAACCTGAGCTAGAAATATATGGGGAGAAGGCAGCAGAGCTGATGAAAACTGCTCCTTTAAAGGACTGCACATAATTAGTGCTTTCTGTCTCTGCCTCTGCCTTTTATTTAAAAGTTAAGGCATAATTGGTCAGGTTTTCTGCACTTGTGGGTAAAAACAGGATGAATAATTTTGAATTACTTTGCTTTGACTGTATCCTAGACACCTTCCCAAAACCTGGTTTTCTGGTTGACTGTGTCCTCTACTGTGGCTCCTTCCAGAGTGCCCTTCTCAGCCTTCAGTGGGGCTGGAGGAGCCATATAGTGCTGCACTTAACCAAAGGCATCCAGAAGGCATCAGCTTTGGTGGTTTCAAAGTTATTTTTTCTCCTCCTTGGAACAAAACCAGTGGCCTTTCTGCTGCTTGCATTGAAGATGAGTTCTTTGAAAGCTTGTTTGCAGATCAGAGCTTCATCTTTTTGACTTGATTCTAGCATGGCAAAAGATCCCTATATAACAAGTCCATTTTTTGACTCCATTTGTTTGTGGCTTCCTTTGCCCCTGAGGAGCATGCAGAGTTAAGCTACACCGCATCAGAAATGGTCTGAGCTGATGTAGTGCCCACCACACCGTGGGCTGAAGCCCAAGGCAGCAGCAAGCAGGGGAATTGGGCGCTGCCTCTGAGCGTGCCATCTTTGCGGCAGCAGCGGAGCCCTTGCCAGCTCCCTGTCCCTGTGCCTGCTGAGGAGGTGCTATGGCACACGGGGTTACCCACCTGAGGGTCAGCCCGTGCTGGGGAATCACCTGCTCACATGATTTATTTCAAAGCAGGGAACCTGGTGCCCTGAGGCGTGCACTAAGCAAAACCCATTTTATTCTAGAGTCAATATTGTCCACTCCCTGGAAAGCTGCCAGCCTGCTCTGTGCTTGCCCTTTTCTTTCCAACAGGGAATGTCTTTCAGCCTCTAAGCATCTGATTAAAAAAGCAACTTCGCTTTTCAAGCAGTTTTATTTTGTTTGGGATGGATGCCTTTTGCTTTCATTGTGCAGCCTGCCTTGCCGTCTGCGGTTCAGACTCTGGCTCACAAAAACCAGGCTCTCATTAATCACTTATTGGGGATCCAGAATACCCTGGTGAGAGCCAGTGTGCATGTTTTGCTTGGTAATGTGTCAGTTGATTTGAACAAATATTGCTGATGTGGCCACTATCTTATTCTTTATTGCTGGGCTCAGTGTCCTTTGACAGCGCATTCAGGTAGCCTGCCCAGGAGTGCCTGAGCAGATTGAGAAATGCCACAGAAATGCTTTATGGAGCTGGCGCCTGTGCTGCACCCTCCTTTAATATAAATTGATTTATTGAATCAAGCACAGAAGCCCTGCTACAGAAACCTCAGGCTATAGTCTCTGGAGAACCACCTAATAAAACAGCCCCAACTGACACTCCTCATTAGCTTTTCCACTGATCCCAAGGCAGTATTTAAAGTGACAGTGTCCCTCTTTTTGGCCTGAATTTATCTGCTGGCTAATGCCTGTGGGTCTAATTAGCTTAGCATTATTAGTCTTATTCAGATAAGCTGTATTTCCTAACAGCTTGATTCCAACTTGTAAAAAGTAATTGGAAGTCTGCAAACCCTGTGCTCTAACCTGCTTGATTGCGCCTTTTAGCCAAATTCATGTGATTTACAAAAAGTCGTCCTTCCCCCCCGCTTCTTTTTAATTGAGCTTTTTTTTGTCTACTGAAACCTTCTGTGCTTCTTCTGCTGAAATCCTGGCTCTATTGTTGTGTTCAAGACCTCAGCCATGTCCTTTGTACAATCACCAGGGAGAGATCAAATTTTAATTTCATAATTACTTCACGAGAAAGCAACCTTTTCCCCAGTCATGCCTGGTATTAATTTCCTTCCAGCAACTTACATTTTCATAATTTAATGATTATGGGACACCTTTGCAACACTGGGCCTTTCTGGAGGGGAGAGAGAGAGAAGGTATTTTTGCAGCAGAAACAGTCATCTGCAGCCACTTGCCTTGCTTTTTGTCTCTGTGCTCTTGTCTCTCATTGCAAGGTAGCGAGGAGCAGGAGGGGACATGCCTCTTTGGTGCACACAACCAGAGCAGCTTGCTGGGTTGTGTCTGGGTGTCTGGGGCATAGTTCTACGATGATGAATGGCTGTTTGCAATGTGCATGTTATGCATCTTTTCAAGATTTGCAGCCCTCGCTGCAGGAGCAGCAGGAGGTGAGAGCTGACCTGCTGTGTACAGCACATCTCCTGACAGTGACAAATGGCTCTTTCCCCCAAGTGTGCACATGCCACAGGACCTGAGCCAGTGTCTTTGGGACAGGAGAAAGCAGAAAAAGGAAAGTAATAGTGCTGCAACAAAAGACAATACTAAAGTCTGGGGTAAAGCTCTTTGTAAATGGCCTCCCTGGGGCCAAGTGGGAGCTACAAGAATGAGGTTGGTCTGAGTCATGCAAGAGCATCTCCGTCTGGAAGCAGTACATTTAAGACCTGTCTCTGCATGACTGTGTGTGTGCTTGGACTTTGCCTTGGCACGAGATCAGGTGCCGCATGTGCAAGGGCAGACAAAAGGCTCCCAGTGTGATTTATCAGGAGGAAACTCAACTGAAATGAGGTAATCTTCAATCTCAAAGCTCAAGCAAAAACAACTCTTCCTCCTGGTAAGGTGAAGTCTCTTCCCCCACTACTGCTTTCTCTGACTTCCCCATCTGCGCAAATTTGACATAGCCTCAGCTGGGTCCTTAGGAAGTCTTCTTTCTTCCCCTTGTCACCCAAGATTGATTTATGGCTCTGCTTCCAGCTGTGAGGAGGCCCCTTGCTCCTCAGAGGAGTTTCCAGCACTGCTGTGGGATGGTGAGGTCTCTGCTTGCTGTGTCTCACTGCCTGCCCTGTCCTACACTGCAACAATCTTTCCCAGAAGAATTTGCTTCATGGTTCCTTCTTAACAGCAATCTACTTCCAGGGGATCACAGCTAGCACTGTGAGTTTAACGTGCAGCCTTTCTCCCATCTGCCTCATCACATCCTTTTAACAAGAAGTACAGCAAAATACAAATTTACAAGCAGGTTTTCTCTCCATCACAGTGCACTAAGTCCATAGGGTGTTAACAGCCCACTTTCCCTTACCCCCCTATCTCCAGAGTAAATTGCTAACAAACCTTCCCGTTTGTCTTCTAAAAGTGGAAGAAATGAGGCAAATTTTAAGAAGCACTCAAGACGTCAAATTCACTGGGGGAAAAAAGGCCTGATCTGCTGTGCTGAGACTGTGGCAGAAGATGGGCCCATTTGATGTGCAGCTGCAGTATCTGCACACAGTTTCTGTCATTCGGTAGTGGAAGTTCAACAGGTCACAAGCAGTGAATGAATGCACTTGCAGTACACTTCTCTGTCCCTCCCAGCCTCCCAAGCACAAAAGTAATAAGGGAGGGTGCTTTTAAAATACATTCAGTTAATTTTTTTCCTGATTTGTCTTTTTTTTGGGGCAAAGACCTCTCTAGATGTTTGAGATCATTGACCATCCTGTTCCTGACTTTACCACTTTCTGTTAATGCTCCATTAGACATGAATGGACTAAAAAATCAGCCCCACTCTGAGAAGAGCCTGAGAAAAAATTCTGGTGCTTGAATCTTTAAAATGGACTGGCCAAGATGCATGGTTGGTTTTGCTTAGGAATTACTTCCACAGGAATATGTGGTGCTGGTGCTCTCCAAAGTACAGACTCCATCTTACAACTGTACACAACAGTGAAGGCTCCCTGGAGGTCCAGAGCTCACGTACCAGTCTGACAAAGCCAGAGTTCATATGTTTGTATGAGTCATACTAACATACTTTTTTTTATTTTTATTTGTAGATGAGTAGATGGAACTGGGTTTTGCAAAATGAAGCGTTATACAGTTTCAGGTTCACAAGAAGGGGTTTCTGAATTTTCTGGGAATAATTTGTGTATGTCATCTTCTTTACTTGAAATAAGCCCTATGAGACTATCTTGATTTAGAGTAAATCTTCCCCTAAAAACTATTTTGTCCGCATGTGCATTGGTCTTTAATTGATTTGGATTTGTGATCATCTTTTCCCTTAAAAAACATTATTATAGTTTGTGTGCTTTTGCTATCTTTGTTTATTGTAATTTTGCTTCATTAAACTATGTGTCAGATGAGCAATAGGGGAAGGATATGGAGATGCTGGAACATTAGAGCTAACCTACCCAGAGGGTACTTAGTATCGGACAGTGCTGTCTGGATTTAGAGATCCTGACTCTGCAGAAGCACATGTGTAACTGTATTTTTTAAGATTATGACTGGTTTGAGACATAAATTATATAATTTTCAGTGGCTCTGTGCCTAACCTGCACTACACATCTTTTCTTGATTGTAAGCACGCACTTACACCGGTTTCATGCCTATAGTTCAATAGACAGTACAGATCAACAATTCCTTTTGGGCTGGTGATTTAAGCTCTGTTAACCAAAGGGTCAGCTCCAATCCACTGATTCCTTGTGTGGGAGGGAGGAAAAAAAGAAAGAAAGAGTTTCTGTCAAGTTTTGTGTTGCTTAAAGATTAAAACCTGGTTTTCTATTGGTATGACCAAAGAAAGTTGTGCCTGGGGGAGGAAATTAGCTGGGGTGGTTTTGTTGTGGGTTGGATTTTTGTAGCTAAGGGGGAGAGTGGGGGCAGGTGGAGGGTGTTTGGGGATGGTCCTAGGTTTGGGGGTTTAACAGTGGTAGCAAAGTGGTGCTAGAAATACACTGAATCTACAAACTGTCTCAGAGATGCTTTTATCCTTGCACTCAGTATGAACAAGGATATTTCTGAAGCAGTAGTACTTTCTTCTGCTTGCTTGCCGCAAGTGGGTTTATTCTGTGCTTCAAGCGAAAGCTCTTCAATGTGGTTTTTTGGGGTTTTTCTTGCTCTTCCTTAGGTGAAATTCTCAGTTTACTATCAGGTGTCACTAGCAGAGATGTGAAACACAGACAAACTTTCTAAAGCCAAGTGCCATGGAAAAACAGAGCACAGAGTCTGGATTCTCCTGTCATGCACAGAACTGAACCTTCCCAGTCAGGGTAGATTGTCTTTTTGCCACCATCTGTTGTGCCTGGGGATGCCAATGCAATACTTTTCATGACCAGTAACCTTACACAGTTTGCTGTGAAAGAAAGCATAATGTGGATTTTGGTTTTGGTCATCAACAGCTTCTACTCTTCTGTGAATTTGTGTGTGCTTTCAGAAGGCAAATTTTAAGAACAAATTGTATGGCAGGAGAACTCGTAACACATGTAAGACATTATCTAGACTTTGGCTCTGAAATCTGCATGTGGGAGCTGACTGGTTTTTCAAGTTCTGACCCAGCAATATGCAGGTAACTTTGATAATCTTTTATTTACAGAGTGCCTAAAGCACTGCTTATGGCCTCAGCACTGTATGAAACTTCTATGGATTGTGTTGTGCATTTAGCAGCTTCTGGTGATTTTCTCACGATGCATTTAGAGCAAATTCCGTTTAGCATATGAGTAACATCATGTCAGTCCTAGTTCTTTTGTTCTGACATCTCTTTTGGCTCCTGGTGCGATTTGGCCCGATTTTCCAAAATGTTGATCCTGAGTCCAAATGTAACTTTGTGGGTGGTACATATGTCAAGCCCTAGTTCAGTATTTTTGGACAGCAGTAGCATTTCATAATTCTTTTGAAATGAAAAGAAGAAACAAAGTTAACTGAAAAAAATGCAGCTAGATCTAGCTGGGCATAAGCTTGCCTTTTCTACTCCCCCTCTGCTCCCCCTGTTTTTCCATTTGGAAAAATAGAGGTTTACGTGGCAGAAGCACATAACAAGCTTTAGGCTAATTCAGAGCAGGAAGCAATAGCATTGCCTTGTCTTTATAACCTTTCTTGTCATGCCCTGATGGCCACCAAAACCTCCTGGGGTGTGGATGAGGAAGATAAGGGAGAGTGGAGGGTTGCAACGTTATGTTGTTAAAACAGTGAGCTAGGTTGAATTACACAGAGGGCTGAATAAGGCCATGTTGGCACTAAAAAAGCCAAACCATCCCCTCAGGTTCTCTGTATGTCTGTGTTTGATATACCTACTGCTGTATTATATCTTTATATACAGAGCACTCTAAACAGCACATGAAGGTATAAATGCAACTTTATTACATAAAATGAAGATAAATAGTCCAGAAGGTTGTAGCCTGTGTGAAATAAACCCACATACAACGTACAGGAGGTTTCACAGGGCATAAATTAAAATGAACTTCATAGCTTCCTTCCTTCCTTCTCCCCAGTGCAGTTGCTGAGCTGCTAGCTGAAAAGCTGTCCTTCATCCTTCTCTTGCAGCAAACCACACACTCGTATATTATTAATTCTGTTTCTCTAGTAATGCAGGACACGGGTACTTTTCTAGCATGCCTCAGATTGCTTTTCAGTGTGTCTGTGCCAGCTCCACTGCTGTGGTTGCAGTTCTGAGCATTGTTTTTTAAGTGCTCATAATTTTTCAGGCAATAGCAACAACAACAGAAAAGCATGTTTGAGTGGAGTTTGACACCCAAGTTCTGAGCCCAAGAGGTGATTTGCTGTGAGAAACCACAAAACAAATCACGGTAGCTGTTTGTGCCTCCCTCACTTAGTTGTCTAGCTTCAGGAGGTCATAGGCTAGCCAGCTGCTCTTCCTAATCTGCTGATAGAACAAGTTAGATGCAGCCCTTGCAATGTGGCCTCTTTCAGCATCCTTACACCTTTGTGTCCCAGCTGAAGGCCCTAGGGACAGTTGTCCTTATAATGGTTCCATAAAAGATGCTGGACTTGTCAGTGGGGACCATTCCTTTGATGGACACTGGCCTAAATGACACTTTTCCTTCTCCCCAAAGGCACAGTCAGTGTGAGGTGTTATGCAGGAGAACATAAGAGAAAGAAGAGAGAGAAAAAAATTTGGTTCCTGCTTTCGGCTACTACTTACAGAGCAGTGTAAAGTGAGAGCTTTAGTCTTAAGTATTTGTAGTTATCTTGCAGATAATATAGTTTGTGGGTAAAAAACAAGTTTATTTTTACAAATATGTACAGTTTGAAAATCCAGTATGAATGGTTGTTTCCTCAGCCTTGTAGTTTGATTAGTCATTTGACTCTGATGCCTAAAACAGATTCAGCTGATACCCTTTTTCTTGGTGTCAGAGCACAACTGACTCTATGCAAGGAACAGCTCAGACTCCTCAAGGAGGTTTTGTCAGGGTTCCTGGCCCTGTCGGTCCAGCTGGAAGCTTTGGTACATGTTCATTAGTAGTCAGGGATGGTAAAATTTTTGCTCCACATTGAAACTAGGGTATCCAAGTTAGTGAGTGAGGCAGAGATGTTAGCTATTCCCTGTTGAAAATAAAGGAAGAAACAAGAGTGAGGTCCATGACTGACTCATCCTTCCCAACAAAGTGCTATTCCAGGATTTAAACATCAGGGAAGTATTATCATGTGGGCTACTTGTAGTGTTTTGTGCCTCTTTGTTTGGTTTAAGAGCTAATTGATTTGCTGTCCCCAGCACAAAATACCATTTAAATGCCTTCGCTGTATTGTCTCTTATAGAGATGCCCAAGTATTATGCTTATATACTAAGATATTCATGACTACATGGTGTCCCATGAAGCACCCACTGTGTTTGCAAACTTCACCTGGTTTCATTTTGGGTTTTCATACATAGTAATATTTTGTAGTATGGGAGGGAAGTCCTCCACTACTGTTTCTTCTATGTATTTTGGTTGCTTTTCTCTTTTTCCTTGCCCCTCCACTCATGCCCAAAACGCTGATATGAGCCCTTCCTGAGATTACTGGGAAATGTAAAGGTGGGACTTAAATGTGTATGCTACTCTCTTAAAGTCTGAGGCTTGCCTGGGTGATGCAGCCTGTACAGCTGTGTAGTACAGCACCATTTATTGATCACAGGTCTGTTTTGGTGAAGCAGGGGACAGTTCAAATACAATAGGGGATTTTGCTCTTAATTTTAAATTTCCTGATGGTTTATGTCACAGCCTTAACATTGCTTAAACCTGATCAAATGTGACTCCCTGGACCTCAAGAGGCCAGCCTGGAGAGCTGGAGAGCTACTCAGCGGGGGTTGGCAGTGCTGGCAGGGGATCTATCGCAGCACCTTCCCTCCTCGCACATGTCCCTTCCACTTCTGTGGAGAGTGCTCGCTCCTGCACTTGGGATGACTTCGGTATCACCCCAGGGGCTTTGGGCATGGATGGGCCAGGAGGGAAGCACAACGTGCAGAGAAAGACTGAGGAGGAGCGATTTTGTGCTACGAAGGGAAGCGTGCCCCTCCAGGGCAAGGTACTTTAACAAAAGAGATACCCCAGTACCTCAGCTCGAGCACATGTTACACAAACCACAAGACTCCACAGTTTATGAGAATGACTGTCATCTTTTTTTTTTTTTCCCAATGGCAAAATTCTTAACCTTCTCATCTCATCAGTGTCAACAGCTGGATGTGTAAAAGGTAGAGTACCCAGGCATGCGGTAAACAGAATCAGAGCATGAGCATTTATTTCTCTTGTCTCTTGTCCATGGGAAAGCTGCTGTGAAATGTGAAACCTCTGACAACCTTGACTGTTGCAGTCAAGGTCAAGTGAGCACTAAATGTCCTAAGACTCTTCAGCACTTGAAGTTTGTCTTGGTTTAAGTGGTCCTGGAAGGTGACAACAGGATCAGAAAGCTG
>JAWWTY010000037.1:32251169-32303276 GCA_035222235.1 Margarornis squamiger | reverse complement strand
GTCCTAAGACTCTTCAGCACTTGAAGTTTGTCTTGGTTTAAGTGGTCCTGGAAGGTGACAACAGGATCAGAAAGCTGTTTCACACCGTGACTGTGTACATGTCCTCTTGTTGCTCACCCTTTCACGTTTACAGTGTGAATCTAGGCATTGGTTAGTTTCTTGATGGATTTGGGATTGTTTTGTTTGTTGGGGTTTTTTGTTTGTTTGTGGTTTTGGTTGGTTGGATTTGATTTTTTTGTGACACTGTATTATGGTATAGCTGCTACTATATCCAATGATATCTTACCTGACTAGGAGGTTATTGCAGACCACCTCTTTCTTTGCAAGCAATCGGAGCAGCCTGGCACATTAGATATTTCTCTGTCTTCACTTTTCCTTTCAGTGAAATAGATAATTATTTACAGAAAACCTTTCTGCAGAAAAAGAAATTTACATCTTGGCTCAAAGACATAGTCCCTAGGAAAAATAACAATTTTTTTTTTCTTTTTTAAATCACAGCTGCTTGTTTTGGGCACCAGGTCACTAACTGAGTGCAAGCTTTGTAAATGCTGTTTGTCCTTCCCCCACAGGGCATATAAAACCATTGAGGAAGATGACTTGAAGTTTCCCCTTATATACGGAGAAGGCAAGAAGGTGGGCACATTTGCTTTCCTCAGGAAAAGGAAGAAGGAATTTTGTCCTGTTTACCACTCAGTTTAGCCTGTGGCAGTCCAGTGTTTTCCACTCAGTATCTCTTTATTTTATCATTTTGACAGCTTTAAAGAATATCTTGGTCCGGTCATAAATCAGTCTCATGTCTGGGGGGCGGCAGGGAGAGCTCAACATATTAAAATGCATTTTTATAGCAAACATAGTCATTTGTTGTTCGGTTTGCTTTTGTTTTTCTCTCATTGTAAATCTGCTGCAATGAGACTGTATTAAATAATGGACTTAAAATGTTCCTGTTTCATAGTAAAATATAACTAGACTGGATGAAGATAGCAACATACCTTATGGCAGGAAGATATTTAGTAGTGCTTTGAGATGCGAAACTCTAATTTAGGAAGGGGAAGGATCAGGGCAGAATTTGTAAAGTATAACACCCCTTAACTGTATCTTCTTCAGCTAGCGTGAGTGAACTCACTGTTGAATTTTTCTGATGTGTGGAGGTTGATAGTTTTTCTTGAAAGGGAGAAGCACTGTTCTGTTTGGGTGTTCTTTGTTTCCAGCTCTGTGATTAAGAACAGCGAGATCATTAGTGCAGGTCCCAGCAAGCTTAGCTGGATGCAGCAACAGGATCAATATAAGGATGCAGTGGTGTCAGTTTGCTGATATTTGTACGCTTGCTGTGTTTCTAAACAGTGCTCCCCTGCTGCATCAAGTTCTTATCTCATTGCATAAATAGGCACTCTTCAAAATTAGTCCAAATTTTGAAAGTTCAGACCTGCAACTTGTCTCTGAATTTGGTTTGTAATTATTTGCAAAATGTTTCATGCATATCTTTTTAATTTACTTTCTTATTGCCTCATGGAGTCAGGAGTTAGTGAAGCTATTGGTGCTGTGAGCTCCCTTGTTCACAAGCTGCTGTGGCTAAGCTAGAGTTTGGGGAAGTGATACTCAGAGCGCAGAGAGCAGGGCTCCCTGTGAGAGTGCTGCCTGGTCAGTCTTTGGAAAAGAATTGATGAAGTAGAGCCCAGCACCTCTTGACAGACAACTCATGTCACAGAGGGAGATGCTTGGGGATCAGAGTGGTAGACCTGAGGTAACCGCAGACCTGCCGTAGACTGACTCTCCATGGAAGAGAGCACTATTGTCAGTGCCCCTGCCACCTGTGTGTTCAGCAATTTAAGGCGGCCCTTGGCACTTTTCCTTGGTGGAGGGAATATACAACAACATGTCAAGAGGAAAATGCCACAAATTCCTTATGTGAATAATTAAGCCCCTTATCCTCTTTATAAAACCTGTTTACTAACAGTATAATTTCCTGAAGGAATGCTCTCATAGACTGATGTGGGCAGTGGGGTGACTGGGTTAGGTTTCCATAGTCCCAGTCCCTTACAGATAGTCACAGTCTAAAATGGGTGTACACAGAGTGGGATCTGGATAAATACAAAGCTTGGAATGATGAGGAAAATGGAGATGACATGAAGATGAAAAGCTTTGATGTTGATTAGCTATGTTAATTCTAGAGCTTCTGGAAAAGAAAACAGAATTCATCCCTAACTGTAGCAGTTACAAGGTAGGAATGTTATCTCTTTCCCTATTGACACAGTGCAAGTAACAAGATTTGATCCCATTGCCTTTTTGTATTTCCAGGCTCGAGTTATGGCCACAATTGGAGTGACCCGAGGACTGGGAGACCATGACTTGAAAGTGCACGATTCCAATATATACATCAAACCTTTCCTGTCATCATCTCCTGAGGTAAGGAGCCAAGGTTCAACTATCTGATTTTTGAGAAGGAAATAAATTTATTTAGTGTGCTTATTTGTTCTCAAATCATCCAGTCTGATTGTGGTCTAGTTGAGGTAACATGCTTCCCTTTCCAAAGGTGCAGCATGACAGTAACATCCACACAGTAGGACCATTGGAAGTTCCCTAGCTATGTGCCCTGGCTCTGGTTGCTCCTCATCCCTGGCAGAGCATTGATTCCTTCTCACTCCCTGGTTTATGGTTATCTCATAGCCTTGCCATTCAGTGTGACAGACACATCTCTCCCCAGACCTTCATGTGCTCCAGCTCCTGTCGAGGCCTACACCATGCTGCCTGCACATAAGATGTAAATCTGCGTACTCCAGATGGATGTCTTCCACGGCAGCATAATGTCCTGCATTGTACCAAGGATATAAGATCAACTCTTAAGCAAGAAAATGCCAAGATCCATAGGAAGCATACTTTATGCTTCCATCTGTCTGTCCCTTAACCTTCAGTTCTTAATTCTTTATGATGGTTTTGTGCAAACACCAAATAATGGCAGTGTGCATTCCCAAATGATGGTGTAATGAGGAAATGATGTAGTATTCGGGTTAGGGTAGTTTTAAATGCCTTTTTCATTTTGTACTGCCTCATTACAAACAATTCCATCCAGTTTTTGACCACCAGAGACCTTGCAGTGAAGGACATCAAGCTTTCCAAAGGGATTTGAATGTGTTTGTTAACAAGGAACATGCAAACCTTGGTTTTTAACCCTCTGTAACTGCATTCAGGTCCCTATGTCAAGGAACAGATGTCACATATTTTTCATAAAATATTAAGCAAGGGCAAACCAGCTGATGACAGCACAAAGAGACGCGGCATTGCTTCCATGGCCCAAATGCTGAAAACTGTCCACTCTCAACAGGCTTGCTGAAGTTTTAAACATATCCAGTATTTGATTTTGAATTTATTGCTTGCTATAGCAGTATGAGAGAATGAAAACACACAAATGACATCATATTGCTAGGAAGGAACAAAATTATTAAATTAACCTTGCTTAGAACATCTTTAAGACCAATTTGTCTTGAAGGAGTGCTTTAGGTTGAGACAAGAGAAAGAATCACTGGCAAAGCTATTGACTAAAGCAGGTTTAATATTAAAATGAAAGTGTGACAAAGTTGGCAAGGTTCGCTCTGCTACTTACTAGGTGGTTGAAGCACACAGAGAAAAATTGGACTGAAATGTAAAATCAATCAATCTAAAACTAAAGACAACCAAAAATTATCTATTTGGAGGCAGGGGACAAAAAAGGATAAGGATCAGAAAGGATAAGGATAAAAAAGAATAAGGAAGACCCCCTCCACTGAGTCACAAGGTTCAGAGTGGTCTCCTTGCCAAACTTAGCCTCGGATTTGAACAACAGTTTAGGCCTAAAGGTTTTAACACCACTTAAACTTTACAACATTTAATCAGTAGCCTAATTTAATAAATTTAACAAAATATTTTATAGAATTTACTCTGACCACAACAGTAACTCCCTTACTGGCTTAATTTACGAATCTAATGCACCTGAGAATCTAAGAGAGCAACATTCATAGTAAGTTTGCTACAGCATATTCACACTTGTACATAAACATACATACAGGAGTATGTACAAGGTGCATACCTGTGAAAAATTCACCTCGAGTTCAGTGAAGTACTCATGTTGGATGCTTTTGCATCTTCTCAACAGGTGAAGGGCTGAGCCTTGAGAAATGGGGTTGTCAGACAACCCAGGCTCTGTCATTGGCATTCAGCAATGGTCCTCCCACTGCAGCAAACTGGAGAGTTTGCTGGCTCTGAGAGGCCCTGCTCAGAGAGAGAGTGCTGCTCACAGCCCTCTGTGGTCCCGGAGAGCTCAAAGAGTCTCACTTAGGACCACTGTTTATAGGGTTGCAAGAGAGTTGGCTTTAGTCAGAGTAATTTTCTGTTCCGGCTGCAATTTGGGTTGGTAACCTTCTTTGAAAGTTTGGTAACTTTGTTATGACGTTGTTCTATTTGAGTTGTTATTCAGACAAGAAAAACAAGTTTCCAAGGCTGTTTGAAAAAAAATACAGCCACTTACTAGGCAATGTAAGTTCCTGGGAGCAGACAGTGTTTCTCATAAACTCAAGGGGAGCTTAGCCCAGGTCCTGCTCATCAAGGCTGAAGCCTAATGAGCATTTCTGAGATTATAGTATGGCCTGAGGAGGGGCAGGGAGGAAGGACGCACCACCACAATCCACCCCGTGACTAAAGTCAATCTCTCTTGCTCCACAGAGTGGCGGTGTGGTTGTCTCTAGTCTCTGTGCCTATATAAAAAATATATATATATTTATTATATATAAATTATATATTAAAATTCCAATTATAAAAATAAAAATTTAAAAAATGCTGAGACATTCTAGCCCTGAAGAAGAGGGATGGATCTATAGACAGCCCCTTCTTCATGTTTCCTTGCTATCAATCGTGTACTTTCCCTCTCCCCTTCTGAATGTATGGTGTCCCTCACTTGCGACCTGCTCTTGTTCTCCTCAGACAGGCAGGCCGTAGCTCTGGCCTCATCACTGTGACAGATTTGTTTAATGCGAGAAAAATTATGCAATTCTACCTATTTATTTTTCTTTCTGGCATGCTGAGACCCAGTGTTTCTGGGGTGCATAATGGCTGCAGCACAGCATCCCAGCAGTATCATCTCTGCCAACTGCTGCAGCAGTATTTGTCTGTGTGTATAAACCAACGCTTCTCATGGGCTTTTCTGATTTGTGTGGAATGTGTCTGTATGTGTTCAAATTCTGGAATATGACATCCAGTTTGTATGCTATCCACGTTTCAGGATCTCTTAACTGCTTTGCGAAAGGGAAGCAAAATAGGCTTTGTTTCCACACCCCCTTCACAGCTAAATTCAGCAGAAATGTATGAGGGCAGGAGGAGGAACGAGAGAACTAGCCACCTTAATTTAGAGATACTGGCAAAAAAAAAAAACCCCTTGAGTATTATTAGGAAGAAGCATAAGCTCCAAGTTGCTTTCCATTGCACCTTCTTTTCTTATTCATCTTTTCCTTCTCTTCCCGGAAAGAGTCCCAGTGCTTTAACTCCTTGTGTTTTTCCCTGACATGTTTTGTCCATATGTGGACAGTGCACCTTGCACAGAAACCAGCACTAAGAAACAACGTCTTTATGCAGCCATCTGGGAAGCTTGGCTCTTGGAAGCAAAGGCAGTGGCATCAAGCAGCAGTCATATTTGGCCCTTGTGCAGCACTGGATTTCAAATTGTTTATATAGAAGTAGGGAAGCACAATGTGTGGTTTCCAGACCTGGAAATGGGGAGGCACAGGAAATTAAGGTGCACAGTGAGTCGTGACAGAGGGAGGATCCAAGTCCTCTGGTTTCTGTTTCTGTGCCATAATTACAATGTCCTTTCCCAAGTCAGGGGCAACGTGGTGAGTTTTCAGAACATTTTACTTCCAGAATGACAATGCTCTGGTATTCCATATCCACCAAAATTTAGCTCAAGGAAAGTTGAGCATCCCTGAGACCACGTCCAGAAATAGACATATAATAGTAATTTGAGGGTGGTGTGAAATGATACTTTGATAGAGTGCCAGGCTATGGGAGGAGAAGTCATGCAGCCAAGACTGACAAATGCAATCAGTATTCAGTGGCTCAGCTGTTATGAGGCCAGATTTGGAGGACTTCTGCAGGTTGGTGAGCTCTAGAGATTTAAACCTCTTATAATGAACTGGAGTAGCACAAAGCAGGCAAGCCATGGCTGAGGCTCTCTGGCGTGGAATTAAATATTTATTTTTCATAATGGTACAGTTAATTTGAAAGCTTTCAGCAGGAAATTCTGCTTTTCAAAGCTTAGTCAGAGCTACCTTGTTGCAGCTGTAGAGCAGAATTTTATCCTGAAATTTTTTGAATGGCAGCTCAGCCATTTGATGGGGAAAGATGTGGCTCTAGTGGCAGCATTTGGCCCTTGCCAGTGATGAACCTGAAGCCAGCCACCACAGCAAATGATAAGAAGGTCATGAAGGAGTATTTTTCTCGCTCCATTATGTTCATAAAATCTCTTTGACAACTGCACAAATATGTCCAAGGAGACCATTTTAGATTCACATCTGCCTTCTGGAGAAATCTTTTGGAATTATGCTGTTGAAAGGAATAAGTAAGGCCAATACACAGAGAAGTACTGTATGATCAAAGGGAGTGGAGGCGGTTTCAGGAAGCAAACACCACACTTTAGTGGCTTGAGGTCCTTCAAGTTATGTCTACAAGAGAATTAAAAAAAGAATAATAAATGCAGTAGATGCTCTTGCAGGAGCACTTTGGTTTCTCAGAAAACGTTTGTGAAACTGTTCTGCATCACAGGTTATTAATATAAAAGATATGAAGCTACAGACTAAGTGGAAAGTTGGCACAGTCTACTGGAAATTGGCTAAAGGGCAGGAAACAAAGGGTGGCAGTAAAAAGCTAAAAGGAGATTAATTGGTGAGTGCTGCAGGGAGCAGTGTTGGGACCCGCTTTTTATTATTTACATATAAATTACTTGGAGGGTGATATTGAAAGATCTTGTCGTTTGCCAGCGAAGCTGCACTGGATAACACTGTGCATAAAAAGGGACGATACAATTAAGTAAGGGCTTAATTTATTGAAGTAGCCCAGTTGATCAATAGTGCAGGCGAGTGAATGCAGGCTGTTGTTTAGCTGGAATTCCCCTGAGGCCAGATGCTGAGGAGCACCTCAGATGGCTGTAGGCTTGAATGTCACTCTTTTGTGAATGATTTTTTTAGCTGCAGGGACTCTCCTTGGCTTCCTCTTAAAAACAAACCTAGAAAAGAAACCACAGCACCTTCACAGAGCTGCCATGGTCCCATCCAGCAGCCAAAGGCAGGTTTTGTCCAGTGGGTAGACCCATTTGTAAATGTAAACATAAAACCAGCCCACCTGTTTGTTCATTGCTTGCCCAGAGCAGTTTTCTCAACGATTTTGACTGTGTGTAGGTGAGTAATATGAGAAACAAATACCTGGATTGAATAAAGATGTTACATGACAAACTGCATAACACACATTCAGAAAGATGTTGTGCGTGACTATGGACTCTAGTGCTGTGTGTCCACTGTTACCTATCAGCAGATCCCTAAGCACTAGTCAGGTTAACTGGTACTATCCTATGTATAGGATATAAGGGTAACCCAGTACTTATTGTCATGGCTGCCTCTGCTTCTGAGGTTCTGCTGCTTCTTCTTTATAGTTGGCTTTTTACATTTGCTGGTTACTAATGTCAAGTTTAGCTAGTTAACAGGTCAGCTGCTTTACATCAAGTAAGACATCAGTGGATAGTAGAAGTATGGTCACTAAACTGGGCTCCTTTGAGGACTACCCTGATGCTTCAGAAAGATTAAGTCAGAGAGTGAGAAGCTTTACCAGGGCAGCACAGAAGGGGCTGGTAGGCTGGGGGAGTTGCTGAGAAGACTCTCAGGGCAGCATGGGAGTCAGAGACAGTGCACAGGTAGTCCAAGGCATTTGGGCAGAGGATGCAATTTCTGTGGGGCACTGTCAGGATTGATGTCTGGCTGCAGAAGCAGCAATTCATGAGGGAAAGACTGAAGATTCAGGATGGCATTGTTAGAAAATTTGTCAAGGGTGCAGCAGTAGTTAAGGAAACCTCTGCACTGCCAGTCGTTGTCTGGCCAGTTGTCACCTGCACAAACAGGGCTATGTAATGCTGTTCTGCAGCATATGCAGTTTTGTGCAAACTTGTGTCACAGTCAGAACATCACTTAAACCTCACTGTTTACTCCCTGAAATACAGCTGCAGGAGGGAGACAGTCACTGGGAAGGTTGACTCCAGAATTTGAAAAAATATAAAATGAAGTAGTCATTTCCATTGCAGTCAATGAGCTGCTTTTGGTACTGTGGAGTGTTGCACCCTGTGAGATGTGTGTGGAGTGGGTGTTCATTGAGCCCTGCTGGTCTGAGCTTCTGCTCCACATGCCTTGGTGGTGCTGCCCAACCTGTGTGCCCCCAGGAGCTGTGCTGTCACACTGCTCCATGTCCAGCTGAAGGCACATGTCGCTACTGTAAGAGACCCTCATTGACCCAAGTAAGAACTAAAAGAAAGCTCTTAGCAGAAAAATGAAGGGTTAGGAGCTGGCTACTTTCTATGCCTGGGCAAGGTGGTCTGTGAACCTGCTGAACCTGCAGCAGAGTGGACAACTTTAACTCCTTCTCGTCAGTAACATACTAGGGGCACCTACAATTGTATTTTAGAAATCCAGGGAGAGACAGAAAGAAAGCACTTAAGGTTAACTGGAAGACAGGCAAAGCTGCATTTCAGTGAACATTTTGTTGCATGTCCAACTGGTCTTTGTATGCAAGAATCTTACCTGAAGTTGCCCCGGGCTTTTCTCCTGTAGCCTTGGCACTCCCTTTTCCTTAGCCTAGGGACCAGCCTAACATCCCTTATTGCTCATTCCACTCTTCTCTGCGCCTCTTCTGACAACTAGTTACATCTCAACGCATGCCTTTCTGGAGGTGCTCTGTTCACAAAGCTTGTCCTTTTAGGAAGTATGTCAGATTACCCAATAAATCAGTGATTGCTTTTTCTTTTTTTTTCCCATTTCCTGCAAAACAAAACATATTCTTGATGTTGCTCTTGCATTTTGACCTGTGGATTGGCTGTAGGTAGCTTTGACAGGTTTCTTATCTGCCCCAGTGCTGCTCCTCAGTCAGACAAGACTGTTTGTTTCAGGAGGATTCAAATCAGTGGTGCATGCCTTTGATTTCCCACCTTTGCCTGCGTTGGACAGCCATGGCAGATGTGTTTTTGCCAGTAGTGATGTTCCAAGCTTGGTTAGCCCTGTGAGGGGCTTGGTACTGAGTGCATCCCTGAGCATTAAAGCTGATGTTTTCTCAAATATTTGCTAGTCCCCAAGAGATCTGACCAGAATGTGTGCTGCATATTGATGGTTGTGTTGGCCCACTTACCCTCCACACCCCAGTGATTTCCGAGTTGAAGCTGTGGGCTGTTAAGAGGCTGAACTAAATTCTGAGAATGGGGGCTATGACAGCTACTGATTTCCACGCAATGAGCTCAAGATGAGAGCTGTGCTGCATATAGGGATTTTTCTATATTCCCAGTCAGTCTGAATAAGGAGATATGCTCTAATGAAGAGAGTATCCTGCCTTGAATTTAATCCTCTCCAAAGTCCTTATTCAGCTGCTACCTTAGATAATGAAGTGAAGGTCACATTTTACAAATGACCTTGTGCTTTTGAGTGAAAGGCGAACTGGTAAGGATTAGCAGTCAGGTCTGGATGATTTTTTTCTTTTTTTTTAATTATTATTTTTCCTCCAGTACTTGTTGCAGTCCCATAAAAGTATAATTACGTTAAAAGGTCCAGGCATTTTACGTATATTACCTGTTCCATGGCTCCTAAGGGGAGAGTGTACAATGAGGGAGAATAAAACAGCTCATCTTTTCTAGTTATGCCAAGTGCTTGAACTGACAAATTTCCCGACTGTTAGTGGAGTCCAAGACTGGAGCAGGGTGCGTGACAAGGTGCACCACTTCCAAACTTCAGTACAGATGATCCTTTCCTCCTGTTTGCCTTGCCAAGGTTGTTACAATTCTTTCAAACTGTGATTGTTGCTGTGGTAATTAAAGTGCTCTGTGAGTGCTTCACAATTGCTCCCCATCACAACCTGGGAATTGGAATCGGTTTGTCAGCTGGAGCACAGCGGGTGCTGGAAGGGGAGTTACACCGAGCTAAAGGCTTGCTTTAAAACAATTTCCATGGCCTTTGCTTGTATTCTGGCTCAGCTGACAGCCTTGCAGCACCCCCCCGTGACTGCCCCCTCCACTTCCAGCTTTCTCTGGCATCTCTGGGAAGAGGACAGTGGAAGTTGTTTTAGAAGCAGGGTGTTACAGAGGTGCCAGCAGTGGTCAGCCTAATTGGAGCTGCAGAGGGACCAGTCAGTGGACATTTTAATAGTGTGAGTAAGCTTCACTTTTGTACAGACCTTGAATCGGTCTCTAGCTACTGAACTCCTTACAGATACATGTGATTGAGCAGGTAAACAGTTTTTCTCCATTTCATGGAACCACTCACTTGCTCAGGCACGACTCTTGACTGCAGCAGCTGCCTCAGGTTTAGAAAAGTGAATGCAATGCCTGCTGCCACGCAGACATTTCCAAACATGCAATTTATCTGGCGGAGTTAAATGGATCTAGACAAATAGTGAAAACAATTATTTGTGAATATTTTATTAGAAAATATCAAAAATTCATCAAATAAATTATTCAGCTTCCATATGATTAGTTCTGCCAGTGATAGGGAAGAGCCTCACACTGAAATCAGGCTGCTGGGTGGGGGAGGCTTCAAGCGCTTCTGGCAGCAGCAAGCAGCACCACCCTGCTTTAGAGCCTGGCTTAGGAATGCTTGCATCCATCCTGGCTGGGGTTAGCACCTGAGCCACGCTGAGCTGCAGCAGGAAGGGTTGCCATGTTGAGGGCTAAATTGGAGACAAACTCCAGCAGTGCCTTGGGAGGTATTTCAGTGCCTTGGCCGAACCTAAACTCACAGCCAAACTCAGCAATGTTTTGCAAACTGGTCTGACAATCTCCTCCTTCATGGATGTTTCTTGTTTTTTTTTTATTTTAGGTGAGAGTTTATGACCTCCTGCAGTACGAGCATGGGCCAGATGATGTTCTGATCCTAGCTACTGACGGACTCTGGGATGTGCTGTTAAATGAAGAAGTGGCAGAAGCTGTCACTAACTTTCTACCAAACTGTGACCCCGATGATCCCCACAGGTTTGTGTTCATCCCTGATCTTCTAACTTCTCCAGAGAAGAGCACTTTCTGGTAACATAGTTTTGTAGAAAGTATGATATGAATAATATTCAGGAAATATGCAACGCTTATAAGAAGACAGTGAGTTGGATGGAGCCTCTACAGCAAACGTGGGCACTTGGGGTAAGGGTCTTTTATAACTCAGAATTGCCAACCTTCAAATGAATAGATGTAGGATCACAATATCTTGGCATGGGATCCATTTTGTTTGCTGTATGGAATCCTGTGAAAACTGTAGGAGCCTGAGGTCTTAGAATAACATGCCAACAAGTCTCTGTTTAGAGCAGTCACAGGTTTCCACTTACGTCTAAGAACTGTTTCTCAGTGGGACATCCTGAGCATCTGTCTCTCCTTCTCTCTCTGTTTCTCTCTCACCTGCTCTGTGTGTATGTATGTATAAATACTGCACAGTGTAGTTCACGCTCATTCCTTCTCATAGTGCAGTCTTTAAACCCACCCTCAGTAGGGGATGTGCAGTGCTACCAGTACAGGTGTGGTGATGAAATAGGTGGAAAGTCTGACTCCATTTAATTGGATTCTGTTTCATTTCACTGTTTTAGTCTGTCTCATTGTTTTCATTTTTCTGTCTTTATCACCTCTTAAATTACCAGTTTCTATCTTTCAAATGTACCACTATGCAAACAAGTTCCCAAATAACTATCTAGAGGCTGTCTGCCTTGAAAGTGAGTCCATAGGTCTGTCTGCTACTGAGTTGAGTGTTGCTATGGTTTAAAATATACTAGAGATCAGCAGTCTCTTGCTTGTAAACAGGAGGACTGAAAGTGGGAAGAGCTTTATCCTTCCCTAGGGACTGTTCAGAAAGGGAAGTTTGTGTTGCTCCTGAATTCAGGCCTGTCTGCCACTGTCTTCTGCCCTCATCCTGGGCTAAGAGTGGGGAAAAGTGATTTTACAATCCCCAGTTGGTCTGTGGAAAGTGGAGTTTCAGAAAAAGCTCTCGAAGACCCATCTCAAAAAGCTTGGTGTTTCTCATGTTTATAAGTGATCATCTTCACAGGGTCAGCCCAATTCTCCATCAGCAAACAAGGAAGATAAGTTGGTGTGGTATGAACACCCTGACAGACACTTGGGTTTTAAAGTGAGAGCAGCTTCGAAGTAACTCAACAACAGTATTTTCTTGCTCTGACACTTACGAACATGGAATGCTAGAAGAGGTTTTGCTTGAGTCATCAGAATGGATGATTAGCATGAAGCTGCAACTGCAATATTTTACCTTGCCCATCTCATTGCGCCAAAGATGAGATGTGGCATGAAAGACAGCCAGGGCTGTCTCTGCTTCAGCAAGACATGCAGGTGTGTCTGCCCTCTCTCTGGGAGGAGATCAGACAAGATTAGGGAGGGGCCCTTCCAGGGCATCTGGCACTGTGCTACACAGACATGCCATTAATTTAAGGTAGGAGGAGATGACCCATCCAACCTACTTTCAGTTATTCCGTAGCACCATTCAGAGATGTGAGGGGGCTTTTGCTGTCATTCCTGCATACCTGAGTCTCTCCTTGCAAAGACATCTTGGTAAAATGCAATACCTCTGCCCTGCTCTGTTTTCATTCTTGTCCAGTATTTGGGAAAGGTTGGCCCTGCCTACCACACTCACCAGTCTTGTCTGTTGGGAATACAGTCAGAGTGTTTTGTGTCTGATGTGTTCCTTTTGGCCTTTTCTGAGCTGGTGATGGCCACCATGTCTGCTGCAGTAGGAAGGAGAATTCTTTGTTTGATCTTTTTGACTTGTTAGGTGAGGAATTTTTTATATATTATAAAACACTCATAGCAATCAGAGACACTAGAGGAAAAAATGAGATTTTCTTTGTTTCATTTAGATTTGCTTGTACTGTTTAGGTCTAGTAATTGTGAGAAATTAGTTGCTGTTTGTGCCAATATGAGTACCACTCATTCCAGAACTGAGTCTGCTGTTTATAACTTAGAACAAACACATTTATTGGTGTTTGACCTACTAGTCTATGAATGGACATCTGAATTGAAAATTAATTTGTTCTTTTAAGCAACTTTGTGCCAGGTCATTTGGAGGCTTACAAATAGCGGTGGCAAGACATTTCTCATGCCAGCATGCAAAAGATAATTAGAGCAGTCCCTCATATAGTTTACAATAATATTTATGAAAATTACCTTTGTGGAATTGCTCTTGCTGCTTGGTTGTAAAGAATATTTAAAGGTTTTAAAGTAGTGTGAAAGGTTTTATGTAATTACTTCACAGTGGTCTAAATGAGGTATAACTAATGAATTTACAATAGTATTGCAGCTCAGGCTGTGGAGCTACATTAATTCCTTTCACTAGACAGTGACAGGAAAATCTTGTTTGCTGTATTATCAGTGTTATGTTTAAAGGAAATGTTATCCTAGAAAATGTCAGGTTCTGTGATGGTGTAGTGACAGTCTGTGATGAGGTGAACAGCTGAAAATGTAATATCTCTAGGGATGCAGAAAATGTGTCAGAATGTAAGAGACTTGCTTCCTGGGTTTGGCAGTGCTGTGGTCTTCCTGAGAACCAACCTGTGGAGCAGACCCTGGATCCAGCTGACCCAATAGCCTACTTACTCCCTGACAGCAGTATATTAAAAAGGGACAAAAAGAAAAAGGCTAGACAGGATTTTAGAGCTGCAGAGTACTTATCTGTTACATAATTAGTTCCTTGTGGGAACAATATTCTTCCCATTTGAATTACAAGTCACTTTATAGGCTCATGGGTAAGAGCTTACAGCCCTTGGTAATGCTCTTGGGACTCTCTCCTGCTGATATTTACTGTGAGTGTTTGTTGCCCACATAAAAAAATCTCTGAATCCTGTCAAGCGTAGTATATGCCTGGACATCTCCAAGTGCAGGGAGAGCAAAGTCCTCAGGTCTGTCTTCATCCAGCCATACAGACTCAATGTCAGGGGATTTGGGCAGCAAATGATAGGCACAGACTTCTTTAGAGAACAGTTGCTGAGTAATGGCTGTGATGGAGTAAAGAGGCTTGGATGGAGCTGGATTTCTTAGTCAGCTCATTTCTTATGGGTATTGTGCCAGACAAACATTAAGGGGTCTCTGAATGAAGAACAGGTGGTAGCAGCACACTGCTGCTTTCTGTACATCAGGTCTCTGAAGAGTTATGAAGATGGAGAAGCATGACTCTTTGCCCATTTCCTTCAGCTGCACTTATGCAGATTTACCCCTGACCTTGGGAATCTTTTATGCCTCATCCTTCCTCTTGTCCTTTCTTGTTTCCTCTCACTTTCTCTCTCTCACTAGCTAGAGATTTATGGGGATGCTGCGGAGCTCCTCCACCTCTGCTGTGTGTGAGAAGATAAGATGCTGCTCAGACAGCACCATGATTCCCCCACTGTCACCATTTCTCCTGCAGCACTTTCACTGATCAATACAGAAAGCTCCAGCAGAAGAAAAAACCCCATATATTTATTCTTAAAACACAAAAGTTGTATTCCAGTGAGGCTATTCATTAGGAGGAAGTGGATACTTTAAAACTACTTCAGCAGTTCTCTAATGGTGTCTCTGCAGCTGAATCCCAATTTCACAGCACAGGAGAATAAAACATTTGGTAATGGACTGCTGCTGCTGCTGCTGCTATTTATCTCCTGGTACAAGAGACTCACCCTATCTCCTCTAGAGCCAAGTTGAACAGCATTGCTTCAATTCAGCTCTACACAGAAGAGGAATATGTTACTTCACTGCTGCCTTCACCTGTTCCTTTCCCTTTGCTTCATTGCATTGGTTTTCTTGAGTATTTCATAGTCTGTCTTTGAATTTCCAGTTTATTAAAATTCCATTTTTTTATCTTGCCCTCTCCAAACACTCAGTAGCAAAACCTTAACACAAAAGCAATACTCATTCCTTTGTACTCTAAATGTGGGGAGCCCTTGTTAACTAGAAAAAGCAGGAAGGCAAAGTTTTCCTGCAGAATGATGGGTGTTTCTTTCTTAAATGCTGACAATAGCTGAGAAATCCTTGGGAAATATGTTCTTGCCAAAATTCACTCAGAATCAGACATGCTTTGGATAAATATTTCAGTTTCTTGCTTGCCACATGGAGTCCTTTTGTTCCTTAGCCCTGCATCTGATTTGGGAACTGAGGAGTGCAAGTATGTATGTTTGGTTTTTTCCCTCTTAGAAAATACGATTTCATGTTGCATTAGGACAGTAAGGGCAGTGGTTCTTGTTACATCCTGCTGTTATAGCTCAAAATTGTTGGTACAGACTAATCTTAGAACATGTGGACAGTGTGCATGTGTGTGTGCAAGCATGTGTGTTAGATTTCATGTCTGAGCTGTTCTCTTATGGATAATTTGTCAAAACTTGTGAGGGCTGGAAATTTTATCCCTCAGTACCATTAGAAGCAGGGGGTGCATTGCTGCTCTACAACATTACTTGAATTTAGCATAAAACTTTTTGAGTAATCAAGTGTTTGTTCATTTGTGTTGAAGAAATCTTTTTACTAGACCAAATATATCTACTCCTGGTTCAAAGGAGTCATTGCAGTTAAAGCATCAAAATTCTAGAAACAGAACATAATTGGGGTGGGTTTTTTTCTTTTATCCCAAGAGTCTGAGTAAAGTCAATACTGCTAGAAATTACCACTTAGTAATGCATTCTGTGCTGAAAAGTTCTGGGGTTAGAACAATCCTGGGTAACTGATAAACTTACACACAGACACAGAGGTGCTGATCCATGTTCTTCGTCCATATTGTTCTTTCCCATTCCTCAGATGAGATCTGGGCAGATCATTTCTGGTCAAGGATCCTTCCTACAGAAAGGGGGTATTGAAATGCAAACCTTTCTTGTCCTTCCTTGTTTTTGGAAACTAAAGAGATGTGCTATAGTTCTGGAGGCCTGTGTTTATGGCTTCATAGAGCACTGCATCATCTTGGAGGTTGATATTTATGCTTTA
Organism: Margarornis squamiger; assembly: GCA_035222235.1. NCBI lineage: Eukaryota > Metazoa > Chordata > Aves > Passeriformes > Furnariidae > Margarornis > Margarornis squamiger. The sequence goes on along the minus strand of JAWWTY010000037.1, from coordinate 32,287,090 downwards.
AATAAAAGACATGCAGACACAATATTGCACTATTTTTTTCTTGTCAGTCTTTTAGCTATTGAATTAATCTTTAATTATCAAATAATAGAAAAGCTTGCCTCCACCCAACTAAATTCAAAACATCTTGCCCAGGTGTTGGACTGATGTAGTAAAACATGTGACAGTAGCTGTTCAACCACAATGAGATTTCTTTCACAGGAAGCTTCTGAGTCCACAGATGTATTGATGTAGTAACAGCGGGTAGAGTGATAAAGGACAACATGTCAGCACACAAAACAGAGCACTGTCTGTGCACCACCTTTGGGACTCTGACACCTTTCTGCCCCCAAGCAGTATGAGGTATTTTTTTAGGATGGAAAAATAAATCCCATAAATCCAATGCCACTCAGCCCAGCACAGGCTGAGAGTTTTGAAGCAACATGAACCTTGGTATTTCACTAAATTAAGCACTTGACAACTCACATTCATGCAGTTTTCATTGAACTCATAAATGTGAAAGAACTGTGGAACTCTGTTAATCTGGCCATATTAACTGTAAGTTTCCTTTTCCAGTTTCAGAATAGAAGAGATTTAAAAATCATTCCTACAGTCAAGTTAGTCTACTTGCTTGAAGTGTAATTTGGATTTTATTTTTTATGCTCCATTACTTGCTTTCAATTTACTTTATTAATCTCTGAAATAGTTGAGACATGATTACCTTCAGGTTTGTCAGTGAACAAGCATGTGGTTTTCAACAAGGGTCCTCCATTTTTCAGATTACTCCTAGAAAGTCAATTTAAGGCAAGTATGTTTAGTATTTTTCTGAAGAGTGGTGAAGCCAGGCACCCAGAATGGCCAATGTCTTTTGTTCAAGTGGTGTCTGTCAAATGCCTTTACATTCTTATTCAGGAACTGTCACTGAACTGGAAGGAGCTGCTTTGTAGGTATGCCATGAGTTGTGGTTTTTCTGCCTGCTTCTAAAACACTGGGAAGCATGTCCTGGTAGGGCACAACATTAAATCTGGCAGGTGGCAGGCTGTGAAAACCCACTCTCCTCACAGAGATGTACACTCCCTGGCTGTATTCTGCCTTTTCCACAGGTACACGCTGGCAGCGCAGGACCTGGTGATGCGAGCCAGGGGAGTGCTGAAGGACCGGGGCTGGCGAATATCCAACGACAGGCTGGGCTCTGGAGACGACATCTCTGTCTACGTCATCCCTTTAATACATGGGAACAAACAGTCATGAAAGTAGCATCAAGACTGGTTATAGGATGGGGATCTTTTTGGGAAGGGCCTGTAAGAGATGATATGCTTTTGGTGGTCTGACCAGGACACTTCCAGTTGATGTAATCTAGTCAAAACTAATGCTGGAGGGGTATTTTTCTGCCCAAAAGGTAGGGCTCTGCACGTATACTGTATATGATTAAAGGTAACCCTTAAGATTCCAATTTCCCTATAGAAATGGTTTTGGTGCTTAACAGGAATGGGATTTAAATGCTGCTAGCATATTATGGATTCTGTCATCCCTCCAGGTGGGGTGGGGAATTAATTTTTTTCTCAGTTTACCATGTAGCTTGGAAGAGCCATTTCAGTTGTGAAAGTAGAAGTGGGTATCAGAAGCCAAGGAGGCTCCTGAAGTCTACCCCCAAATATTCAGAAGGTGGCTTGGGTCACATCTCATTTAAATATATATATATATATGTATACATATATGAGACTCAAGAGTTTTCTTCTTTCAAAAAGTTGTATTCATGACTTATCTATGGACAACTTCAAACATGTGTAATCCTTCGAGCCCCCATTTTCCTCTCCTGTCTCTTCTTCAGTAGATACCGCCTGTATTTTAGTAGGAAGACTGAAATTGTTTTCAGTGTGACTATGCCTGTTTACTGCAGCTAAAGCAGCCACCTGCAAAATTGTCCAGGAGAAATAGGTCACAGTATGGCAGAATTTATTCTGGTGTGAGGAGTTATTTTATATGTCAAGATTCCTTGTTGTGTGTATACCATGATTATACAGAGCATGCAAACTCAGCTATATGTGATGTTTACCTGGAGGCTGTGGGTTTTTTGGGATCAGAGATATACATTCATTGAATGGTTCTGCCTGCTTTATCCTGTTGAAAGGATCCCTGACCATAAAGTTTTTGCATCAGTTGGGATTTAGTAAATTAGTTTGGGCTCCTGAGTGTATTTTCAGTTGGATTCCTACTTGAAGTGGTGGTATTGTTCTCATTAGCAATTTGATCTATTTAAAAGGTGTTAATTTCTTCCTGCCTCACTTATTATTCAGTATACCTTCACCCTCTTGACTTGGGTGATCAGAAAGTGACAGCTTATAACTTTCTGTCCTCTTGGCATTGAGTACTATAGTCAAGGATCACAAGATGACTGTGATAGATACAAGTCCTTGGCTAGCTTCAGCAGCATTTTTCTTAGCAGTGATAAATCAATTTAAATAAAGCAAATTTGCATAAAGCATTATCGAAGTGAAAGCAGTAGCCCAGGAGAGAAACAATTGAGCAAATCTGCAGTGTGACCTCGCTGCTTAGTCTTCAAGCAGGAAGTTCTTACTTCATTGGCAGGAATTTAAGAAAAAATAAAATCAGAAGGTTCTAGCATATAGGCAGGTATATTAACTGGGGAGCCAGCTTCCACCTGATTTAGCTCCAGACCACACTCATGTGGAGCTGTTCATCTGGTTTATACTTCTTTGATAGGAAAAAAGGCAGAAGCTGAGATAATTGTAGGGCACTGACTAGGGAACTTACAAATGTTGTGTCCTTTCCAAAGGAGAAAGAGGATGCTGTGTCCTTTGCAGACTTTCTCATGAACAGGTGTGGCCCAGAGCTTGCCAGTTTTGTAATTTATAATGTGCTGTGTAAACACGACGCAGCTTGAGTGCGGTGTAGCTGCCCAGATGCTGTATTTGATTGCGTCCGGAAGTACGCGTCCAACAGTCTGGTGAATTTAAACTACTCTTGCTCTACATCTCTAGACTCAGAAGGAGTTTCAGGGTGAAAGCAGGCAACGTGGAGTGTGTAATGGCTCAAACATGCAGCAAGCTGCATGACTTTAGCCTAAAGACTGTTCCACAAGTTCCCCAGTGCCTGCATGTGATAAAGCTGTGCAGAACACAGATGTTTTATGTTCTAGAGCTTCAGCATAAATCAATGGCATATCTGATTGTGTTGTCATGCTTTATCTTATCTTTTTTTATTTTTTCTCTACCTCTTTTTCTGTGTGCATCTGGGTAAAAAGAGAGGTTTGGAGTCTAGAATAGTTTTCCTATGGCCCCTCATATGTTTCAAAGTTTAAGCAAGAGAACTTATCTTGCACTTTTCTTGGCCTAATAAACTTGTTAACATGCTTTTCATGCTCTGTGTAACTCCTGTTGTCTCTTCAAAAATGCGGTTGTGTAGTCATCTAAATTCAGATCCTCTTTCACAAAGAAACTAGTGCTGGCAAATCTGGTGAAATCATCTGAGCAGCAAAGAAGCTGCTGCTTCCTGGTAGCAACTATAAGCCCAAGTCAAATATTTCAGTGCTCATGCATAGTTGCTCTTCATTATTTGGTAACATGGTGTCAAGACACATAACAGTCTTTATAAAACCACTGAGTACCATGTGGTGGAAACAGATTTCCTGTGTAGCATTTGCCAAAATTTAAAAGTGAAACTTCAAGGCAGTGGAAAAGGCAACTTCTCATTCAGGGGTGTTTTTAAATGTACCCCTGAAGAGATGGGTCAGCAGATTGCATGACTTGGTGGGAAGCAAACTGGCAGGTGATTTCTCAGACCGTAATATGGTGGGTCCTGGTGAATCAGCCTGCACAGTGTTTGTTGTTCACCTGTGGCACTGCCATCAGTCAGACGGCTTCTCTGCTTCGGCTGGGCCCAGGTCAAGTTGCATTCGCTGTCAGCCTCTCTCCTGGAAAGGGCAAAAGTACAGTATCAACAATTAATACCAATTAGCATCAATTAATGAATTCTGAGGACTTTAATAAAAGGTTTCAGTGTGTGGCTGAAACTGTGATGCTTTTTGTTTTGCTTTTTTACGAAGCATCTCTTACACATTTAGATGTTTGCCTCCCTGGAGTGTCTGGTGCATCTGACCCGCAGCATTAGTACTTGGGCTTTCACTTCTATCTGCTTTCACCAGAAGCTTCTTACATCCCTGCTCTGGGATCAATGTTCTGCTTCAATGCATGGTATAAATACATATACACAGCAAAGCCTCAAAGAACCAGCAGGCAGGAGTAATTTATTGGGGAGGTATTGTGCAACAGGAAAGAATAATTAAATTCCTAATTTCCAATGCCCTTTATAGGCTGAATTATTATGTGAGAAACCAGTGATGGTGGGGAGGATCCATGGTGCACAATGCCATTTTTCACATAGGTGGAGAATGGATGCCTCGTTCAGACTTGCAGGTGCTCTAGGGCTCAGTGAAGCTCTCGAGTTAGGAGCAGACAGCTCATGTCCCCAGCTGGAGCAAGTCAGCATCAAGTCCAAATTTTAGATTCTTGGCATGTTGTTTTAGTTACTGCCTGGTGCTGGCAGTGCTGGGTTTTGCCAGGCAAGTTCCCTTAGTATCTTAAGCCTTAGCAGCAAGGAACCTCAGTCCTGAGTTACATCTGCATTTATATTGCTGTTGCACAGTGATGTGCCTTGCCTGTGCATAGGCAGTGCTTAGATAGTTGGGCAAGTTCTTGTCCTCCCTTGGATAATGGCAAGGAAAGGCACTAGTAAATAGAGTTCCAGTTGGCTGGTAGTGCAGTGTAATGCAGACTTCTGGTGCCTAGACCACTCCCAAACCCAAAACCAAGGAGCTTCTACCTATTCTCCTATGAATACTATTGTGGAAGGTAGCACAGGCATTTTGGACACTTTTCTCTTGCACTACAGCCTAAAATTTTCTTTGTTTAATTTGATGAAGAAGGTGGTTAGAAATGTCATTTACACCTTATTATGTGAGGCACACAGCCATCTTTTGGTATGTTAAGGCAATAATGTTTCCTTCATGAACACAAAAGTGTATTGTCTGAGATGTTCAGTGGCCTCCCGCTAGAGAGAGTTTTGTTAATTCTAAAAAATAAGAGGGCTAACAAGCTAAAGGAAGAGCGGTCAGAGTCTGCTGTTATCAGTAGATTTACTTTTACAGTTACTTCCATGTTAAAGTACGATGAGAAGTCTGTGACATACTGTCAGCTCTGTGCCTCCAGGATGTTTTGAGCAGATTTTGACTCTGAACTTCTGCTAAGTTTTTAAAGAACACTACATGCTCTGAGCAAATCTGCTGTGTTTCTTCCCGCCTCAGTGTTTTGCTTTTATTTTACGTTTTGTGTATAAATATTTTCAACATTTTTGTATCAAACCTTAATGGCAAACTGTGTGGAACTGTTGTTCCTCCCCAGCATTTTAGGTGTGTAAATGGTTTTGCTCCGTGTGTCTTAGATGAAGATTCAGTGATGTGAGAGAGAGTGACCAAATGATGCTGTAACTGTGCTGCTGTATATCTACCTGTGATGTACTTGAAGGAGGATGCTCTTGTCCACCTCCATGCTCATTCTGTTTTCTTTCTTTTTCTTTTTTTTTTTTTTAACCATTGCTGTTGGTGTTCTTTCATAGGTGTCTTATTTTGATTTTTTTTTTAATAGCTGCCACATTTTTTCTTTCCTTTATTGGACAATTCATCTTAATATCTTAATTTGAGATCTGTACAACTGTCTGGGCTTTATATGTCCTGAAGAAAGGAGGACCTGCTGGAGGAAGATGTTTTGGACCAATGTACTTCTGCTTTGTGACTGTGAAATGTTAATCTTTTTGTAACCTAAGAACAAAAAATGTTTAGTAAAGGGATATATTTTGTGTTTTTTGAAACTTTTCAGTGCAATGAACAAAAGAGGAGGATACTGAAGAGGTGTATATGTAAAGTTTTAAAATAAAATTTTAAATTATATATTGCATATACCCATCTAGATCTATAGTCATTATTATTCTGTCTTTGTCATGAAGATTCTCTAAGTCTCTTTATGTGTATTACTAATTGTGCAATATGGACAAGTAGCACACTCTGCTTTTACAAGGAAACTGATGATTCACTGACAAAAGGTCTCACTCTTGAGTTAATGAAGTAAATTCCTATGAGGTGCATTAGCGTATGGGTTGATCTGGAAGAGTTCAGCTGTAGGATAGCTGTGAGAGCTGTGTGCTGCCACTGGATTATGACTCATTGCTCAGACTGCCAGTTGCCATGTTCTGACTTAATGAAGAGCTATGTAAAGTGATCAGCTATCAGCTCTCTGAGGCATTGGGTGTAATTTTGGAAATGATAACGTAGTTGGAGTAAGTTTTCCCTCATCCCCAGTTCCTTAGGAATCACTGTCTTAAATTCTGTTCTGAGTTTATGTTTGAGCAAAACCAAGGGTGAATTCATAGATTCCACTGGAAGGAAGTGCTCACAGTTACTTAGTAACCAAAGATGCTTTTGAAGGTACTGAAGATGCAGGAACTAACACCAACCTTGCACTGCACCAGCACAGCCATGGACAATGCCCACTTGGGTTGCTAGAAAGAAAATGAAAGCTGGGCATGTATCTACTCGTTATATTTTGAAATATTTCACTGTAGCACAAGTGATTCTCCTGCTTCCTATTTCACCTCATTCTTAGTAGGAGAGCAGTGAAAACATCTGTTCTAGTGCTACTCCAGTTTTTAAAGTGCTGCACGTTCCCATTGTATTCACTGAGCATAATGGAGGGCACAGAGAGAAGCAATGTGTTACTTTCACTCTGGTTCTTCTGACTCTCCTGTTAAGTCCTACAGTTTATTACTGCAATCTGACCACAGTGTCAGGCTTAAAATTGCTGTGCAACTAAAGCTTCAGCACAGCTTCACCTGGCTTGCTGGTGTCAGCTGAATAATAAATGTTGCTGGCATGAAGTGACAGGGAACTGTTGCACATCAGCTGAATCGAAAGGACCCTGCTCCACATCATCCTCTTGCTTTTGCATTTCCTATGCCCTAAATTCTGTAAGCTTGTAGGTCAAGTAATGCTTATTATTTTCATTCTTTTTTTAGTAATAGATGCAACTCTTCAAATTTGGACATCAGTTTCTGTAATTCTTGTAGGTAATAAATCAGTCCTTTGCCAAATAATCCATTCATGGTATCCTACTGAAAGTACTCAGTTGACACAAGGGAACAATCCCAGTAATTTATTGTATTTTCTATGGTTTCTGTAAAACCAAGGCCTGAAATTTTGTCTTCTTAATGTATCCTGGTAGAGCGATGTACCTTCACAAAAAAATTGACTTCTTTTGCTATTACACTGTGGCTTTTATGGATTCCAGAGTTTCTCTTATGCTTTCCAGGAAGGCTTATATAAACCAAAGTTTTTGCACATCCTGTTCTTGTTAGAAGGAAGAAGCCTTTTTTAAAAAATCCTCCACTTTGCAAAACAAAAGATGCCATAACTTTTTGGGGATGTAAAATTATTTCTGGGGAAATTGTGCTTTGAGGGAGAGGTTGTTGAAAAGCAGTTTGATTAAGATACACAGAATGTGTCTACAGGTAGATAAAGGACACATGATTCGGAGACTCTTAATAATTTAAGAACAATTAATCATAAATTTGAAGCTGCAGAAATAGTCCACAGCACTCTGCCACAAAATACTAAGGGGAGAGGGAGGTAACTGCAGTAGAAAAAAGTAATTAGATTTTTGCTGCAGCTAATTTAAGACTGATTATTTAGATATGTAGAGAGATGAGATCTCTGAACCTTCATGAATTTGTGGCCGCCTAAGATTAGAATTACATTCTTTTTCTTTGGTGTTTTAGTGCATAATTTCTTGGCTTTTAAAGAGTCAAAATGTCCCTCATCTTTACCCCCAGTAATTTTTTTCCCTTAAGCAACAGAAATCAATCCCTTATGGCATTCCTTGTCAAGACAACCAGATGTACTGGTTTGATGTTGTCCCTGTGCTTCACAGTCATCCCTGGAGTTACCAGTCTGTTGCTTGGGTGTTCTGCTTGTCTGTGGTAATTTGAGGCCTTTCCCAACAGACTGTACTCCAACAGAGCATCTTCCTCATTCATTTATGCTATGGGTGGTATTTTTCCTGCCTTTCTTCTCCTCTCCTTACTGTCCCTTTCCCTGATTTAAAACATTTTGGAGCAGTTAACTGCTGTTTGAGATGTGCCACTGAGTCCTTGGCCATCCATCTCCTCCCACCACTTGGTTCCTATGGATGCTGACACCAACAGCATCACCATCAGTGCAAGAATTACTAGTAGCTAAAGGGAAGACTCAAAGAAAGGGAAAAGGTGTCTTTGTCAACATGACATTGCTCATTACCTCCAGATTAAAACTTACATGCATGCAATATTATAATTCTCCTATTTGAAAGGGGAAATTTTAAGTGGAATTTAGACTTCTTGAGTCATTGTTACCCCAGTACTTTGGCTTAGTTATTTTCTGGGGAAATTTTGCAAGGAATTTTTCCTAGGCAAATTAAGAGCCATCTGGAAGATCTAAAGGTTATGACACAAGCTCAGATGCAGCCCTTACCTTCTTATATGTTAGTTGTTGCTTATTTCTGTAATTGCTACAACTTTCAAGGGACTAAGCAAAGAAACCTGAAATTTCACTATCTTTGCTTTAGGAAGGTAAGATTTAAGGATATGGAAAATCTGCAAGATACCCATGAGTAAAATTACAAGAAAATATAGTGTCTTCCCATGAGAGTTACTGCAGAAGACAAATGACTAGTCAGTCACCTCATCAAGTAGCACAAGTTGTTCCTAAACAAAGACCATTTCTCTGCCCAGTATAATATTCAATAAGGCTCAGGGATATAAAAGCAGCTGACACCCCTGCAGTCATTTCAGTCTGTTCAGAATTTAGACTCACCCTGCCCATCCAGATCTCTTAAATGTGTATCAGTTTGTTTTAAACCCATAGCCCTCTGTGGCAGATGTGGGTGAAGCACCTGTTTCAGGGTGGGGTGCAGTATCACAGCACATACCGGGATGAGGAAGGGAAGACAAGGAGAAGCCAAATCCAGTTGCAGTTCTCCAGGATCTAAAAGCCAGGCAAGCCAGTTCCTTAAACAGGTAATTGCCAAAGAATGTACAAAAAGCAGGGAATTGCTGCAGCCTTGATTCTGAAAAATCCCCTCATCCCCACGTTGTGCCTGTTTACTTTCATTCTTGGGTTGGTACTGCAGCTAATTGCACCAAATGTCTTATTTCTTAGCATCCGCCAGCTTTCCCTAGAGCTTTGTGAGCCAAATGTCAACTGCATCTCATCTAGCTGAGATCAAGGTACTCCATGAACAAGCTCCTAATACAAAGTTCTTATGCTGCATTTTCTGAGGATTGTGTTCACAGTGCTCCCAATTAAAAAAATAAATTTACTTTGCTGGTCTTTGCACCCTCTCTTAGTGATTGTTTTTTACCAGCACTCATGCAATTGAATTTTACATCTGGGAATTTAGAATATGTTAGAAGAGCTGGAACATCACTCTTACTCCTTCTCTGCTTGAGCACCAGCATAGAAGCAGTTTAAATGAGCCAGACAAAAATCAAAACACAAGCTTCAAACTAAGTTTCATGTCCAGACATATAAGTATTCTATGAATGGGAAAAATATAAAACACAATGCTCAGACAGTAAATCTTGTTGTGGTTACATTTTTCTAAGAAGGGTGTTCTAGGGAAGGTCTGTTTGGTGCCAATGAAAAAAAAAAAAAAAAGGAAGAGAGAAAAAAAAGTATTTACTGTTATGTAAAATTTCTCAGTCATTCTTTTCTGCTACCACTCCTACAAGATTTCCCTGATGCTGGCTTCGTTAGGAAAGCAAGGTAGTGTGGGACTCGATTACTCAGTCAATTAGAAAATGGGAAAAACAACACCCAACTAACCTGCACTCCTGAGATTAGCTATATGGCACAGACTGCATTCTAATAAATAAGCTTTTGTAGAATATTGAAATTGAATTTATAATTTTATATATGTATATATATATATATATACATATATGTATGTATATAGCAAAAAATAACTTTGAGCAGCAACTAACATATTCGAAGACGTGATCTGTTCCAGATGCCTGTTCCAGGAGCTGAAAGCAAGCAGTATTCTGTAAATACACCTCTTTTAGCTGTCACTCTCCCAAAATACAGTTAAATGTATGTTTATGTTTTTGCTGACAAATCTTTGTTTTAGGAGGACTAATGAGGAAGAGATGGCAAAACACCCCTTTCTCCAGGTGCCTCATACTCAATGGAGACTAAATAAAGTTTTAAAAATTCAACTGGCAATAACTCAGTTTTATTCATTATTTGGAGGATGCAACAGCTACTTTTATATTGAAAAGTTGCATATATTTGCAACTTCTGGGAATGCAGCAGTCTATAGTTGTCAGACAGCTTGGGCCACTGAAGCCGCCTGCCCCTGACCACCAGCAGCTTCCTGGTGATGAGTGGAGCCTACATTTCTTGGGGACCTGCAAGGTTAAGCAGTGATTAAACAGCAGATGACATAAATGTCTAAGTAAAGGGTTAAAGGCCTCAGGAAACAGCTTGCCTTTTTTTTTGTGGGTGTGTGGTTTTTTTGGGTTTTTTTTGGTTTTTTTTTTTGTTTGTTTGTTTTTGTTTTGTTTTTTTTTTTGTTTTTTTTTTGTTTTGTTTTGTTTTGTTTTTTTTATTTTTTTGTTGGGGTAGGGGATGGATGCTTCTGTTTGCCCAATACTAAAAACAAGGCTCAGAAACAAGAAAACCTCTCAGTAGAGTCAGTGGCCCTCCACTCAGGAAAAATGGAAATAGACTCATCTCTCCTTCTGCCCTGGAAGCAGAAGAGAGAAAAATGTGGCTTTTTTAGCAGTCAAGAACCAGCATAGCTCTTGCACTTGTGGTCATGGGCTGCCTTACGAATAGAGCTTGGTGGAGGGCCTTGAGGTTTTGGGGTCTCCTGCTTGTTGTGATGGGCTATAGTTGGCAGTTAACAATGTTCCTTGTTGTCTTCCAACAGCTGAGGTGGATTTTGTTGTCATCAATCTTGAGTTGTTCTTAGAAGCAAATGTGCTGAGGTCTCTGGAGAAATAGGTAGTTTTTAAATGTATCCAGAGCCATAGTGTGATGATTACATCCCAGCCTGCCCCAGCCACTGGTCATGTTCTCCCTTGCCCTCTCCAGTAACATAACACATTGTGTGCAACGAGCTCCTTGGTCCCAAGAAAGTGATTCATTTCTCAGAGGCATATTTGTAGGAGGAAAATGCTTTGAGGGTGTTACTGTGGCTCTGTGTGACCTGCATTGGGGATGAAGTAGAAACCTCAACATTGCAGACATATCCAGGGTTGTGTTCACAAGGCACAGGGTAGCAGTGAGGGATGGATACGAGCAGAGCATGCGCAACTCTTTTGCTTCATGTAAAAATAAACTCTAATAGCAATTAGGGGAAAGGAGGAGGAAATTAATAAGGCCATAAAGATTTCTCAAAATTGGTCACAAACCATTGGTTTATCCCTTGAAAAGCTCAGTTGACAAGGATTCTCTCATCCCTTTGTCCCCCTATCTCTTTCAATAATCATCCTTCTTCATGCAAATATAGATGGAAAAGGGGAACAGTGAAAGGTTAAAATGGAAGCAGGCTATCTTTCATCGACATGGTAATTTCGCTGCTTGGCTCAATGCCAACGCTTACTGCAGCCACTAGCTGCCATTCCAACATGAGTGAAAGGATCTTTAATAAGAGTGTAAATAAAAGCCAGGCTGAGAAATGAGTTTTCCATCCCAGCAATCACTGGCCTAACCTCGGCTGTAAATAGTCTCTCAGAGCAGCACAGATGGAGTACCAGCACCTGGGGATCAAGGCAATCTCTGCACAGTGCAATTTAAACAGCTGGGTACAATTGAAACATGAATTAGCAGGGATAGATGGAAGGATTCCATTTTGTGTGCTAGGTAAAAAATAATTCAGTCCTTTTTCTCCTTAAAAAAAAATGGTGTGTGTGGGAGAACTTTTGACATGATCTTGTGGGAGGTGCTCTTTGCTGCAGCTGTTAGATTAATTTAACCATGAGAATTTCCCACAAGGTGCTGTAAAAACAGTCCTAATTTATGATCATTGATTTAACAGCTTGAAAGTGATTTATCTGACCTCAGTAAAGATAGCGAGGACACCAGAAGAATGATCGGTCACTCTGGGCTTTGTGTGGCTGTGATTGGCCTTATTAATTTAGAGCAGAAGGTCTGTTTCAATGTATTATTGAGACAGTCAAAGGCAGTTGGCAACTGAACCATTTTAAATAATTTTTTTTTAAAGCATTACTAATGGTGCTAAGAACTAAGAATTTATTCCACATGGAAAAGATTCTCATTAGTTAAGAAATGGTAAGGCTTCATTTAGAACTGTACAGAAACAGATGCCTGGTTTTGGATTTGCAAGTTGTTTTTTCTTAGGGGTTTTTTTTTGTTTGTTTTGTTTTGTTTTGGGGTTTTTTTGCTGCTGTTGGGAATCTAAAGCACACTGTGAAGTGGAATTGTTAAGCATTACAGTAAATGAGAAATAGCTTTGCAAGAGATAAAAGAGGTTGGCACAAGGGATTGCTGGCTCTTGCTCTTTTTAAGGATAGAATTTAGAAACACCTAAATGCTTCACATGTTTTACTGTTTTTATCATTCAGTCCTCTTTATGGAAGTTACAGAGTGTATCTGTTGACAAGTAAATATATTTAGGTTTTATTTCAGAAAAATATACTTTTAGTTAAAGTGGGTGTAGTATCCACTACTGAAATGTCACAACTCTGTGATATAATTTCTTCACACAAATAAGTGGAGAAAGGTTGAAAGGCAAAGGAAAAGGTGAGTGCTCTCTCTCCCTTTCCAGAAAGAACAATTGTTTTTAAGAGGAGTGTGAAATGAAATTCAAGTGCTTTAGACATTTACCTGAACCAGAAAATTTGAATACAGCATAAAGTGTGTTTCCACAAATGTGTGCACATCCACAAAAATCACACAGGAGCTGACAAAACTCTATCTTGTATTAGGGGTGCTAACCAGGAAAATGAGCTGGAAATAGTTGAGTCCCAATTTATCTTGCCACCTGGACTGACGTGTGGTTGGGTTAAATGTCACTGATTTGTACGGTTCTGTATTTCATTCACCTCCGGATTATGCCCATTTTTAAAGCCCATCTACAAGGATCTCAGGAATTGTCTTTTCAATGTGGGAGACAGAAATGCTGCAGGTTGGGATTTCTTCCACAGGGGACAAACGCTTGCAGTCATTTTGCTGTCTTGATGAGATGCTATCTGACCTGAAACTAAGATAGTCCACTTAACCTCCATGCAACATGGGAAAAAAGCAAAAAACAATTCAGGCCTCCAAAATATGAAATAATAGCAGTTATTTTAAGAATTGAAAAGACTAGCACAATAGAATAAATTATGATATATGTAAAGCTTTCACAGAAATTTCATACATATTGTAAAGAGATTGTAGAATAAATGCATAAACAGCTATCAAGCTCACTAAAAGGTTTGAGGGACCAATGGTACCTATAAAACGATCCCCAAAAGTCCATACAAATAAAACAAAGCTGAAGCCCAAGTTATGGGGCTGAAGAATACAGAAAGCTATATGGCAGCCTGTGCTTGCCATCAGTCTTGTGTTGTTCCCTATAGAGACACTATAGAAACATTAGGAGAATTTTATAAATTATGTGCACTATTACTTGTCTAAATTCAAATTTATGGGGAAAAAAAAATCAAGAATCACAGAATCAGCTAGTTTGGAAAAGACTTTTGAGATCGAGTCCAGCCTATGACCTAACATCACCTTGTCAACTAGACCATGGCACTAAGTGTCACATCCAGTCTTCTCTTAAACACCTCCATGGACAGTGACTCCACCACCTCCCTCAGTAGCCTATTCCAATGTCCAATCACTTTTTCTGTGAAGAACTTCTTCCTAACGGCCAACCTAAATCTCTCCTGTGCAGCTTAAGACTGTGTCTTGTTGTCCTGCCACTAGCTGCCTGGGAGAAGAGACCAATCCCCAGCTGGCTACAACCTCCTTTCAGGTAGTTGTAGAGAGCTATAAAGTCTCCCTTGAGCCTCCTCCTCTCCAGGCTGAACAATCCCAGCTCCCTCAGCTGCTCCTCACAGGACTTGTGCTCCAGACCCTTCACCAGCCTCATTGCCCTTCTCTGCACAGGCTCCAGCACCTCAACGTCCTTCCTAAACTGAAGGCCCCAGAATCGAACACAGTACTGAAGGTGTGGCTCCACAAGTGCCAAGTATAGGGGAAGAATCACTTCCCTAGTCCTGCTGGCTACACTATTCCTGATACAGGCCAGGATGCCATTGGCCTTCTTGGCCAGCTGGGCACACTGGCTGACTCATGTTCCGTTTCTTGACAATCAGATCTTCACTCTCTGCCTGGTCACTCTCCAGCCACTCTGTCCCCAGTCTGCAGTGCTGCAGGGGGTTGTTGTGGCCAAAATGTAGGACCTGGCACTTGGCCTTGTTGAACCTCATACCACTGGATTCAGCCCATCTATCGAGCCTGTTGAGGTTCCTCTGCAGAGCCTTCCTACCCTCCAGCAGATTGACACTGCCCCCCAACTTGGTGTCATCTGCAAATTTGCTAATGGTAGACTCGATCCCCTCATCCAGACCATCAATAAAGATATTAAATAGGGCCCAGTACTGATCCCTGGGGAACACCACTGGTGATCCACCACCAACTGGATGCAGCACCACTCTCTGGGTCCAGCCATCCAGCCAGTTCCTAACCCAGCAGAGAGTGCACCTGTCCAAGCCATGGGCTGCCAGCTTTTCCAGGAATGTACTACGGGAGACGGTGTCAGAGGCTTTGCTAGTCTATGTAGACTACAACCACAGTGTTGCCCTGATCCACCAGGTGGGTCAGCTGGTCATAAAAGGAAATCAGGTTGGTCCCTCCTAAATCCATGCTGGCTGAGTCTGATCCGCCATCCGTCCTGTAGGTGCCATGTGATTGCACTCAAGATGATCTGCTCCATAACCTTGCCAGGCACTGAGATCAGGCTGACAAGCCTGTAGTTTCCCAGATCCTCCTTCTGGCCCTTCTTATGGATGGGCATCACACTGGCCAACTTTCTAGTCATCTGGGACCTCCCTGGTTACGCAGGACTGTTGATAAATGATGGAGAGCAGATTGCCAAGCTGTTCTGCCAGTTCCCTCACTAAGAGGAATAGCACACTGAAATGTTTCTACACACTGTTTTTTTTTTGACAAAAGTCTCCAAAAAATTATAATAAACCTTCTCCTTCAAAGTACTGACTGAAGTACTGACAAATCTTTGTTCCTCCCAAAATAACACTAAATATTTCTCGTCACTTAAAGCCCATTCTGGATGGGTTCAGATCTAATTCTGGAAAATTACAAATAAACATCCTCAACAGCACAGACATCACAAACACTTCAGAAGGAATGACTGAGGGTCATTCAAGGGTGTTTCACCTTTTTTTTTCCTATCCCTTAATTTACCACCAACTTCATTCTAACACTTGACATGATGGCACATATAGATGTAAACAAGTCTTACAGGTTAGTTTAAAAGCAAGCTATTTTTCATTTGTTATCACAGAAACAACAACCTAAAAGACATTCTCTTTTAGGGACTATATTCCACATGACATCTGGGAGTCATCTCAGACTTCTCTTGTTTAATATTCCTAAGGAAGGCTTAATTGGCATGTCAGGGTCTAAACTATGATGTGACTTGTTTACTGCTGAAGAAGCAGCAGTTCAAGACTAGAACACACAGGTTCACATTTGGCCCTCCACCTTTCTTTGTGGTTAAGAAAAAAGCCCCATTTGCAAAAATATTCCCACTCTAGCAAGTGGCAAAGAGACAATTTGAGATGACTGAACCTTTGAGAGAAATGTTCATAACTGATGAGCCCAATGAGGTGATCTTTTACACAACCTCCTCCTCCTCTATTTCTTTGAACTTCTAAGAACCATTTGCATGAAAAGGTGTCTTTAATTACTGCAGGAGTGATATGCAGACAAATATGCTCAAGTGCCAATGTGTTTACCATTAAGAACTGAAAGAGACATCCCCTTCCTTTGATGCTACTTGACCTTCCTAGCTCTGAACCAACCTAAAACCCTCCCACTCCTGCTTATGGTCCCAACAACAAAGACCAGAAGCAGACTTCTCTTGGAAAACACTAGAAGGAAATCACTGACTGCCTGGGCTGTGATTAAAGCCACTCATATAGCTGCATACAAAACACAACAAAAACTGGTGTTGCAAGTCTCTTAAAAATACCCACAGCTTAAGAAAGGACACCGCATGGGGGTTTGCTGGACTCAAATTATGTGCATGACCAGAAAAAGCCCGGTTCTGTCTGAGGAGTGAGTGTACAGTCTAAACAGAACAGGCTCTGTGAGCGCCTCTCTGCAATCCTCTAGTTGAAATGCTACACATCTGACAGCAAAGTATTCTGCCCACAGAAACACATAACTTGCATGTGAGAGCTAAAATCATGAGCTAAAAGCACTGCATGCCCTGACATGGTGAGGACTACAGTCACAAGGAAATGTTTGGAGTGAGGAAGCAGTGTGTGCGCTCAGTGACACCCACTTCTGTGGGCACATGAACTCTGGCATGAGCCCACCCAATGGCATGGTGGCACAGGCAGAGGCATGGGCAAATGCCACCCTGGGGGACCAGCCACCACCATAGCAGGCAGAGCACTGGCAGTAGAGGAACCACAGAAATTCAGAATAAATCTGCCTGTGGCAGCAAGCTGGTGTTGTACTGCTTTGCGAATAGATCTCTGGCCCTAACTCCAGGAGCTGAAGTGAACGCTGTGCTCATATTTGTTTCAATACTAAGAAAATTGCTAGGATGAAGCTTATGAACTTAATTAAGACATGGTTGGGTTTTGTTTGTTTAACTTTGCAGAAGTTTTAACATTACTTGAGATGTCCCAGAGAAAGGATCAGGCCCAATAACTTACCTAGGCTGATATGGTCCTCAAAAAAAAAAGACCTGTTAATTATCAGTCAGGTGTATTTCTTAGAAATGCAGAGGTAAAAAATGTCCTCAAAGTAGAGTCTTGAAGCTGTAGGACCATATAAGGAAAGTCCTGAATGCATAACAAAGTTACTGGCAATTGTATTCAACATTGGGTGATGGTGTCAACAGATACAGGAGAGGAAGGGGTCACTGGGAGCTTTGCTAGAGGGGGTATAAATCATCAGTTTCTTGTGGGCAAGCCCATGATGCTGCAGCACACAACTGTCTGGGGATTAGGAAACAAAGTGAGAGTTTGTGACATCAGAGATTTATGATCAATTTTGTTTACCTTTAGGATGAAGGTGCTGCCGCCACCTCATACACAAAGAACTATCAATTGGTTTATAGCTAGTATCAACAGGTGTAAAAGTGCTACAAAATACATGTGTGATGTATGCATAAAAACAGTCTTGTAGATAGGAAGAAGGAAAGAGATTGTTTACATGGAATGTATTTGTTAAGGGAAAAATGCTCAACACTGTATTTCCTGCTTTCAGCCTCTTTTCTATGGAAAGTAACTAATCGCTCATTGTCATAATTGGTAGATACAGTCAGAGCTATTTAAGTTAAATTTCAGTCTTTAGTGGAAACATGTTTCATCTGTAATGTCATTATTGCTACCTACCATCATTGCATTCACAGTCATTGTGACTGGCATTAGGCCACCTTCTGTCATCTGCACTGATGGGCAAAGGTAGACATACAGGTTTTCAAGAAATTACTTAGAATAAAATTCCCAAAGTCATAACTTCAAAATAATTACCCTATGTTCTTAAAAATCACACTTCATGAGAGAACCACCAAGAAACAGTCTTGTTTGCAATATGTTCTCTTTTCTCCAAATAGCAGAATTTTTATTTTTGAACAGAGACTGTTTGGGTATATATTGATCATTCACTGCTGCTGAGAAACCCTATGCTAGGTTTTAGCATGCTTTCAGTAGATACTTTCTTAGCTGGGGATAAGCAATAATCCTTTAAATCTAGGCCCAAGAATGATTCATGCATGTCTCCCATTATTTTAGCAAAGCTCTAGTTTCATGCGGTTTTCTTACATTACTCTTTCCAACCTGTTTTCCTCAGGATTTGTGCCTATAGGATGACTTCCCATGTGGATTTTAATTTAACTGATAAGATTGAGCTCTTACAGCCTTTCCACTAGAAGGCGCTCTCCTTTACACAGCATAATTTTTTCAGGAACTTAATATTTCTAGTTTTTCTTCCTATTGGTCAAATCTGGATGAAAGAGGCCAATGAATTCAAGGTTCACAAGGAAAAATTAGCAGATGCACAATCACATAAACCTTGTTTTCTTAAAATGTCAGGTAAAAGTGTTCAGCCATAGCAAAGTAATGGGTTAAATAAGCAAGAAAAATTACCTTATAAAGCAGAATCAGTATTTGAAGAAGAAAGAACAAAAGAGCATGTGGCTATGGTTTTATTTTACCTTTCTGTTTCAAGAGACATGGGGAGGGCTGAAATGCTTAAGAACTACTCGGCTGCAAAGTTAAGTGTGTAACAGTTGCATGACACTACAAAACAACTGTTAACAAAAAGCTGCCATAAGACAGGATGAAGAGAAACAGTTAGAGACCATCTAGATAAACACTTAAGACCATGAAATAGGAAGGGGCTCTTGGAAACCCAGATTTTTCTTGGCTGGTTGTACAACTGTCTCACATAAACCTTCTCATGGGTTTACAAAATGCTTTCTAAAACTAGTGTGGTTTTTTTTCCTGATCCCAGCAGTCTGCCTAGGATGACTATTGCTCTAACAGCACTATGTCTGTTTTTCCCCAGGCCACGCCCTGTGGCAAGCCTTCATATCCTATGCCCTTCCATTCCCCTTCTATCCATGTAGGCATGGTTTGTACATAAATGTAGCTCTATTTCAACTTTATTGCTCCCTGCATGGGTCTAAACTGAATCTCCGAAAGTATCCATAATACTAGCACATCCATCATGAAATATTCTTTTTGTGTACTGTTCTCAGTAATTCATCAATCTTTACACCAACTCTTGAGTAACTTGTTGATCATCACACCTTTGCCCTTCCTTCTTCAGGAAATGGGAAAACTCCACTAGAAGTTTCTTGGACATATGTACACTTCTGTTCACTGTTTTATAAGTTTCAGACCCAAATCTTTAATTTTCATCATAGAAGACATACTTCTGAATCCATTCTCATGACAGCCTACCCCTTTTTCTTCAGAACGGCATACCAGTTACATTTATGTATATCCTCTTTATGATGCTAATTGCATCTTCCTTAAATTTCCCAATTTTCTTCCTCCCATCTTCACACCACTTGGTCATTTGTTCTCTTTCACAGTCCATTTATCATGTTCACTGTTCCTTGGGCACCAGACATTATCATCACAACTTTTTCCTCTTTTCTGCAGATCCTGCCTTCTCTCTCTGCTCATATGATACTCTGTTTTCTTCTTTCTCTCGTTTATCTCCTTCAGTAAAAGAAACTTGTTTTGCAATTTTATTTTTCCTTCACTAGCCAGTCAATTTGATTTATGCATCAGTTATTCAAAAGGTCACTTCCACTATTTGCTTGCCCTTTTTTGCCCAAGTGTTCTCTTTTGGTAAATGCCTACAAAAAGTCACCCTCTAATCTTCTCCTCCTTCAATCACCTCTTGCTGTTGTCTTCAAGAATCCATCTAAACTTATGCTGTTGTCACAAGCTATAGCTAAAATTTTTCTTAGAAGATATCTGTGCTTATAGAGTCTACTGAGTCTGGCTGAGATGGAGGTAATTTTCCCTATAGCAGCCTTCACAGTGCTGTGCTTCACATTGGTAGCTAGAAAGGTGTTGATAACACACTAGTGTTGTGGCTGCTGCTGTGCAGTGCTGGCACAGCATCAGTGCTGTCTCTCCAACTTTCTGCCCCGCAGCAGTAAGCTGGGGGTGGGCAAGGTCTTGGGAGGGGACACAACTAGGCCAGCTAACCCAAACTGACCAAAAAATTACATTTCTTGCTCTTTGCTTGTGCACACACAATCATTCACTTTTGCTTTAGTAAACTGCTTTATCTAAACCTAGAAGTTGTGTTCATTCCTGCAACACTCTTCTCTATGTAATTAACAACTGTGGGTTGGTGTAGGGACAATAAGATTTTTACCAGCATTGTTTGAAACAAAAAAGTCTAGTCATTATAAATTCAATATCATGTTGATAAAGCATCACAGAATCGTTTAGGCTGGAAAAGACCTCCAAGATCTTTAAGTCCAAACTTTAACAGATCACCACTCTGTCAACCAAACTATAGCACTAAGTGTCACATCCAGTCATTTCTTGAACATCTCCAGGGATGACTCCACCACCTCCCTGGGCAGTCTGTTCCAGTGCTTAGCAATGCTTTCCATGAAGAAATTCTTCCCAATGTCCAACCTGAAGCTCTCCTGGCACAGCTTGAGGTTATGTCCTCCCGTCCCATTGCTAGTTACCTGGCAGAAGAGCCCAACCACCACCTCTCTACAGTCTCCTTTAAGGTAGTTGTAGAGAGCAATAAGGTCTACCCTGAGCCTCCTTTTCTCCAGGCTAAACAGTCCCAGCTCCCTAAGCTGCTCCTCATAGGACTTTCCCTCCAGACCCCTCACCAGCTTTGTTGCCCTTCTCCAGACTCACTCCAGCACCTCAGTATCCTTTTAGTGAAGGGCCCAGAACTGGACACAGCACTCAAATTGTGGCCTCACCAGTGCCAAGTACAGATGAACAATCACTTCCATGGTCTTGCTGGCTGCACTGTTTTGATATAGGCCAGGGTGTCACTGGCCTTCCTGGCCATCTGGGCACACTGCTGGCTCATGTTCAGTGGCTGTCGACCACCTCCGGGTCCTTTTCCACCAGGCAGCCACTCTTTCCCCAGCTTGTAGCACTGCATGGGGTCACCTTAACAAAAGAAGTCACCTTAAGTAAACAAAAACATCATGAGAGATGTGAAGCAGTTCTCATAGGAAGAAGTAATTCAGAATTCAGAAAACGAGGAAGGAGTTAAAAGAACATTGAATCAGGAGAAATATTCTATGTTCATTACATGGTAAGGTTATACTATTCCAACAAAAATAAACCCCATATATTTTATTCAAGATAAATGAGGTCATTAGTTTATGTTTGAAACTGGTCTGATTTCAGTCACAGGCCTAGGATTCTCTCTAGTACAGTGTATTTTTGGGAAAAGCTAATGAAAATGGTCACATGGGAATGGTCAAAATTATTTAAAAAAAATAAAAGAAAAATAAGATCCATCAGGCAAATGTGTCAAAAAGTGCCTGAATAGATGCATTCATTTCGAGAAAATTATTTTCCATGTGTATGTAAAGATCTGTCCTTTTTTCAACATGCTAAATCACTTAAGGAAGAATGGAAGTTACTTTTTAAATGCAAAAAGAACAAACAGCTAAAACAGAAATGCCATAAAGAAGTGGAATTATTGCAGGAGAAAATAATCATACTTTCATCTTACATTCGTGCAGCTCTTAAGGACTTTTTACTTACATACTTCTTGATATGAAATAGTGTGTTCTTACATGGATCAGTATTCAGTTGCTATCAAGTGAAAAAGTTAAGAACTACCAATTTCTTTCCATAATTTGCAAATATTGACATTAATGCAGTAATTTACAACCCATCCTGCGGATTGCCAAAGGTTATAATGGATAAAAAAAAGAGATGAGAGTGCGAGAAAAAACACGTGTTGCTTTTCAAGCAGTTCCTTCTTTTGTTTTTGTAGATACCAAGAACAGGCATTTCTGATAAACTCAGTACAACAGTGAGACAGGGAGATTATTTGCTCCTTTATGTTTTTCCTGTAGCTTTTAAGACAAGTAGTGCTTTACAGGCTCCTGCTAGAAATATAAAAGCAGCTGAGCAAGTTGAATTTTACAGAAACACACCTGAACTACAAACAGGAAACCATGTTCTGGGTCAGGTTTAATATCAGGTTTCAGAATATCACCCAATACAGCAAACACACTAGTCTGTGGTTTAGGTCACAATACCACGGCACGTGGCTGCAGACTCCTCATATGAGTACATACAGGTTTAATAGAAATGGTTAGTAATTTTTGGCATAGTTTCAGAGTACTTCCAACCCATCAGACCTATCTGGGTACCACTGTGTTTAAGTCCCTGTCCTCTTACTGGTTTCCTAAATTCACTTTAGGCAGCTGAAAAAATGTCAGTCCATATTTCCTGAAAAATTCTGTAAACAGCTCCTTTCAAGTGTTGAAAAAGGCTGAGATGAGGTTTAGCTGGTTATGCTAGAGCAGACAACAGAGGAGTGTCCTTACAGAGGAAGAGCAATTTATCTGCACTAGTTTGAGAGAAAAATCTGTTGGCACAAACACAGACACTTTAAATGTATCATTCCTATAGAAAGGAAGGAGGAATCTAAGGAAATTAGTCTTTATCACAACTCTTTTGTTTCCTTTTTCATTGAAAAGTAGACCACAATGTAGATTGATCTAATGGCCCATGTTAAGTGATAATTTCTTGCTGTAGCAGCAGCTCAGATACTTCTGTAAATGGAGCATAATAACCTGGATTACTTCAAAGGGATACTGACCATACCAGCAGTGGATCCATCAATTCCCCAGTTGCCTTCTATAGCCAAAAAATACATACTTGGAATATCCACTGTTGAATGAAGACTGCTTTTAGTAACATGGAAAAGTAAACTTGCTGGAATTAAGATGAGAACAAAGAAGGAAGAGAGAACAAAGGAAGGGTTTGAGAATACTAACTTTCCTAAAACAGAACTCGAATTTGTTTGAGGGTGGGTTTTTTGCAGCTGGACTTGAGTAAGCACCCCAACAGAAGTAATGTGCTATTCACAACCAGAGCCAATGATGACAGCAAAGGAAGTGAAGCTTCAGTGAAAGCAAAGGAAGTATTCTGTTAAAGCCATGCCAAGTCACTAAAATGATTGCAACCTACTTGCCAACACAGTCCCACTGTCAAGCAAGCAAGTTTTTCTCATAGAATAGAAACTCTCCGTTTGTAAGAAGTGTTTTTAAATTGTAACATGAAAAAGTATTAACATGAGGTATTTGCCACTTATTGCTAGAAAAAAATAAAACAAAACCCAATCAAAAACCCCCAAACAAGAAAACAACCAAAACCCCCATTCCAGCTACAGTCCAATCAGTAGTGCAAAGACTGTGACTTGTGGAGATTTTCTGATTAGCCCTTTTCCTTTAAGGTGACAGCGTAACACCTCCTGAGTGAGTTCACACTCCAGCATATAAAACCAGGCAAAAAGAGCTGAAGGGGTGTGAAAAAAAGTACAAGACGACTGCCTTTCAGCATGAGTCACTGCTCCTCACCCTTCCCAGGTCACTACAGCAGTAGCTGTGGAACCTTTTGGGTAAGTCTGCAGCACCTGGCCAAGCACGGCAGATAGTGGTATTTAATCACTACCACCCTACAGGCAAAGCCTGGCTTTTGGTGACAGGCAGACGAAAATGAGTTCAGTAACTCCTCAAGGAAGGAATAGAATACCTCTCTGTACAGGTTAGGATGGGCAGACATTGCTACAGATAGAAGGAAAAGAGGCCTAAGGATGCTGGGCTTCTGCTGACAAAGCTATGACTGAGTGCTGTTGCCAGTGGGAGGGCAAAAGGCTGCCCAGATGCCGGGAAGGAAGACAGGACCCAGAAATGGTTTGGTGGTTGGACAGCCTTGGCCACATTCCACGACCAACATACTTGTCAGATGTATTTAGATGACCACCAGAAGACCTACATCCAGCAGAAAGGACAACACTAATAATGACACAATGTCATCACAGAAGGAAGCAACTCATTCTACAGGCCAAAAGAATGTCCCAAAGCTAGAGGTGCCTTGTAAACCAGAATCAGAAACATAAATTTAGCATGATGTCTTGTAATGATGAAGACAACAGGATGTGCAGCCAAGGAAACACTAATTGTAGACATGCAAGAACTGTATTTCATAGCAGAAAATAGGGGTGTACAATACTGCAAGAGTGCATTGTTAATGATTTTATTTGACCACAGGAGGAAAAGAGAAAAGAAACCACTGATTTTGAATATTCAATTAATATCCATAGGTATTCTGCAGATTTGTGTACTAAAGGAAGAGGAGAAGGACCATTACCATAGTCATTCTCTTTTTCGGACTCAGTGGAGCTGAGGAATTTAAGTACAGCAAGGATGACAGGATTACTGCCTCCTAAGAGAGGTCCAGGGCCCCGAGCATCAAGCAGAAAGAGCTGACAGTTTTGGTGACCAGGCTTTGAAATCATCACAAAACCTTAGCCGTGGAGTTTGATGCTGAAGACGGTCGTTCCCAGACGCTGTTTTGGCCTAGCAGTACCACTGGTTCTGTATGACAGCCATATAACTTCTTCAAATGTCAAACATCAAATGTGGACCAGTGTGCATTGTTTAGAGGGAAAGTTATTAAGACCTATAGCATGCTCCAATTCTACCACTTTTCCAATTCAATTGCTCAAATGTATAAACGAATAGCATAAGATACAACTGCATCTTCTGTGACTTTATTATATTATATATTAATATATTTATATCTTGTTAAAATATATTACATATAAAATATATTGTATATATTATTAAAAGCTTCCCACAGTGTGTTTTGCCATATATGTGCTATATTACCTTCCATCCTTTTCTTTGACCTGCTGCCTATGTATATGATGTGTCGTGATAGTTTTTCCCTAAACATTTCATTCTTTGAATTCTCTCCAATAGTCCCATTTTCTTTCTGAATTAAGACAATCAGTTTATCAATATACAATAATCAAGTGCTATCTGATGGGAAGATTACTTTGTTCAGCTTAATAGCTTTCTTTCTGTATGGTGAAGCTGTGTAATGTAAGTCCACTTGAAGGGGACTACACCAGCCCCTTTTCTAAATACCTCCTTAATGAGATGTAGTCCCTTTGGACTACCTTGGTCCATGTACACTGCCATAATCAGTACAAAGGAGTTAACATAATGCTGCCCTGTACCATATGAAATGTCAGCGTTATGAGCCCTGCTTAATTCCATTACGGACTAGCATACAGAAACATGCAAGTCCTTTACAAAGAAAGTAGAGGATAGAGTAGCAAGTCCTACCGAGTTAAGTTATTTGAAGGCTCACCTAAATCTTCAGTTGTATCCCTTTCCCATTATTTTAGATCTACAAAATATAGAACAGAAATAACACTCCTATTTTCACAGTCTTGACAGACCAAAATGTTGGTAATAGTGTTAACAGTATTTTTAGGGATGGGAAACCAAGTTGAAATAGCTTAGAGATTCACGGCATGAAGCCAAAAGGGATATACAAACATAACAAGAAAGAAATGGAAGAAAAAAGCCTGAATACTAAACAAGTAAGAAAATGCCATTTGGTCTTGCTAGGCTCTCCTATATCAGCCATTATTAAGAAAATATGTATAATCTTTGAGTCACTTCAAGCTCTACCAAAACTATTATAACATCAAAGACACTGCTTTATACCTGGTCACAAGATTGAAGGTGGCAAGTTTTTGGTTAATTAAATAAGACTTGATTAACGCAAAGAAAACAATCAGAAGGACTAGAAAAGAGGGAGAAATGAAAGCACAAAGGGGCAAAAGTAGTTAAGTCAGTGTTTTGAGTAATGGCTGGGACTAGAGCAGAGCCAGTAAAGATGGTAAAATCACCTCAGTCCTTGCTACCTTGGCTTAGTCTGAAAACTTTGGGATTTCAGTGCATCATGATTGAACCGTGAAGCGTTGTGACCCACACTGGTGTTGACTTTGAAGGTAAAAGCTACACATCTTTTTACTCAGTCAATGAATTCCAAAGGAGATGAAGAGAGGGGAAGCCCTCCTCTTCTACTATTTAGGCTTAATTTCAAAACGCTGGGTCCACCGAAATAATTTTCCTGTCAAACACTCCTACTATCCATCAGATATAATCTCAATATGTTCTTTAAACCTGCAGGAATTTTTGACTGAATTAATTCTATTTTTATCTTTTTCCTGACGTTTACAAATAATTTTATATAACAGACCAAGAGTTGCCATCTGTTACCTCAAACTACTTTTAGGTCTCTACATCTCATCCTGCAGATGTAGCCTACTTTTTTTGCTAGTATATATGGCACTTATGGTTGACAGTATAAAATACGTTGGGCTGTGACTAAGGAAACAATTTGGATTGCTTTGTAAAAGTAAATGCTCCACGTTTCATCAATCACGGTGTCATCTGCAGCTATCACTATAAATGGTATTTCACCTTCCTGAGCATTGATAACTGGAATGAACAATATTGGCAGCCATATTCAGAATTACAAATTTTAGCCTTGAGTAAGCTCTGCCAGAGTAAGAGTGCCAGAGTAGATGGGCCTTGGGAAACAGCCCTGTACCAACAGTTCAGTTCCAGTGGTTCAGTCTCTGCTGACTGCCGGTGGTGGGCTCTGCTGCTCCACAGCTGCCTGCAGCCCCTCCTGCCACTCAAGTCAAAAGGAGGCTGTGGAGGGTACCACAAAGACCTCAGAATTACCATAAAGGATTTTCTGGGCAAATGCCAAGTCCATCCTTGGCATGAGCTGACCACAGCCATCTGGGCAGAATTACACATGATCATCATGACCAGCTGAGCCACCTGCATTAGGGCTTCCTGAAACAGAAATTCTAATGGCACCTAACTGTTTGTGCACTGCTTCCAGATCCAACTTCAGCTAGCTACAGCTCATGTGGCGCCTGCTGGAGGCTGTCAGGAGCTGTGAGCTATCCTAACCATTCCACCATAACATTCTTACACCAGCAGGGCCATAAGTACTACAAGACTGGGAAAGGGAAGGGAGAACATATTGCATAAATATTTAAACACCTCTGCTCCCACTAGACTTGGCACTGATAATTTTGTGTTTTGATTAACATCACTACTGTTTATCGACTTTCTTTAAGCCTTGAACTTGCTTGACTGATTAGACAATTTTTACTTTTCACCTATTAAAAAAGAATTGGTAAGTCTAAGCACTTTTTTCCTCTGCCATCCTTCTTTATTTCCTTTTCTACTCTAGCCTATAACCACGTACTAATGTAGCAAAGGCAGCAGCTGGGTACAGGATGCATGACAGACCATATATGACATCAGGGACTAACACGACAACAAAACAATCTTTCAGGTGCCAGAAAGAAGAAAGACATTTCTGTGGCTGGGGTGTAGCAGTAAAGTTAGGTCACAAGAGAGGGCAGAAAGCCTGAGGGACCTGGAAAATAATGGCAGCTTAGCTGGCAGACTGGCACACCTATAAACATTTAATGTGCATAGCAGTGCTAGCTCTCACTTTATACCAGTTCAGACCTACCTTGCTCTAGGCATTGTAGCCAAAATTGTAGGGTACACAAAAGTAACCTACTGCATCCTTGCTGACAGAAGCCTTTCTTGGGTCCATATTCAGGTTTTGCAGCATGAAAGGCCACCATGATACTGATGGCACCAGCAATGAACTTAGCTCAAGTGATTACTGTTACATCACCACACTGTATCTCTACACTGCCACATTTCAGCATCTGACTGAAATCACTGTGTAAATCAGATATGCTTACATGATACACAGCAGCACAAATATGGACAGCAACAATGCACGTGTACAACCTGATAGCACTTAAAATTATCACCTTGGGAAAGAAGACCTCAGAAAGCCCAGATATTGCATTTTCAGTACAGCCCATTGTATATGTAGATATTGGCCCCTAATGAGGGTAAGCAGGTAGGTAAGGAAGTGATTTATCTTCTACTTAGCCTGGGAACTGTAGAGGAAGTATCAGACAGTAAGTTTTTGCATCATCGTGATACTAACTGCCCAGTAACATGGGTTCAGATATTACTTATCAATTATAAAGTGATTGTCTCCACCAGCTGACCAGAATTAGAGGCAGCAATCTTGAGTTGGAACGGACCCACAAGGATCACTGAGTCCAACTCCTGGCCTTGTACAGAACACCTCAACAATCACACCATGTGCCTAAGTTGTCCAAATGCTTCTTGAACTCTGTCAGGCTTGGTGCTGTGACCTGTGACCACTCCCCTGGGGAGCCTGTTCTAGTGCTCAACCACCCTCTGGGTCAAGAACTATTTCCTAACATCCAACCTAAACCTCTCGCCACACAACTTCAGGTCACTCCCTTGCATCCCGTCACTGATCACCACAGAGAAGAGATCAATGCCTGCCCTTCCACTTCCTTTGTAAGTAAGCTGTAGACTGCACTGAGGTCTCCCCTCAGTCTCCTCCTCCAGGCTGAACAAGCCAAGTGACCTGAGCCGCTCCTTGTATGGTTTCCCCCTCTAGGCCCTTCATCATCTCTGTAGCCCTCCTTTGAACGTTCCTTAGGGGATAGTTGCCCTTTTGACAAGAACTGTACAGATGCAGTCGGGAAAGTGACAGCTCTTCCCCTTCTGAAAATGGGCCTATAAAAGACCAAGGAAGCCGGGGGTGCACAAGAATTTGGGAGGGGCCACAGCCCAGACAAATGACCCCAACTGACCTAAGGGATATTTCATACCATATGAAATCATGCTCAGTATATAAATCCGGGGGGGGGAGAATGAGGATGGAGCAATGGCATTTATCTGCTCAAGCAACTGTTAATAATGAGGGATCCCTGCTTTCCTGGGGAGAGCTGAACACCTGCCTGTCAATAGGAAGTGGTCAAGGAATTGTTGGTTTGCTTTGCTTGTGTGGGGAGCTTTCGCTTTACCTATTAACCTGTCTTTCTCTTAACCCACAAGTTTTCTCCCTTTTAGTCTTCCCATTCTAACCCTAGCCCCAACAGGGAGAGTGAGTGAGCAGCTGTTGGTGCATGATAGGAAGCAACCCAGGACTTCATGAACAAGAGTCAGATTGCACCATTTAGCCTATGCATGTATTGCACAGACAAAGCATTTCACAGAGGACTGTACTTTGGCCCTACATCTCTCTCAGCTTCTAATACACATGTTCTCATTAGGAATGGAAAGAACAAAAAGAACGCACGCCATTAAACACCTACCTCCTTAGCTTCATCTTCTTGGCAAAACTCAGGCTTCATCTATCACATATCTAAAAATAATCCAAGGAAACACACAGTAGGGGAACCCATCCCACAACACAGGGGGAATGGAAAATCTGACCCAGGTGGTGACTTTCTTACATGAATTAGTATCTATTACATAGATCATTGACATAGCAATACATTTTCCAGAAGGTTCTAAAGGCCCCACTCTCCACCACCAGGAGTGGAAAGACCAGAGGCTCATAGAAATGTCTCAGGTTTTGAGTTCACTTTTGGCCCCTCTGTGTTATTGCTGTTAGGCACACCACCACACTTGTCCTTGCGTGAGAGATGAACATGTCTGTAACAGCCACACACCACTGCCTGATGAATCCCATGGTACTGTACAAAAATACAATTCATCTCAGGTGTAATTTTCCTGGACTAGAGTGATATAGCTTTCACTTACACTTACTGCAGAAAAAAGGCCCCACTTCATACTTCAAATACTGAAATGTAATTCACTATCATAAGCAAAGCTTTTAATAATTAAAACTTACTGGTTTTAGATTTATTTGAATCTTGCAGAAGCTTTCTTCTGGAAGCTCCTCAACTGGACCAACCTCCCCTCTAAAGGCATGGTGCAAAAATTCAGGGAGTGAGCAAGACCCTTTTTAGATTGAAAACTAAACTTCAGCCTGAAACATATGGGCTCAGCAAAAAAACCACACACAACCACAGTGATTTTTACCAGATAAACCAGACAAAAAAAACCCAAACAAACAAAAAAAGTAGATTTCAAAGCAGCTGAAAACCTGTTGCCGTATTTTTTTCAATTTGCTTCCACATCCACTATTTTTCTTTGCAGGTGGCACACAAAAGAGGCTCTTGCCTTTCCTTACCTCATTCAATGCCAATATTTTCCTATCAATTCCTTCATTCCTTCATCTCATTCTTGTGGGACAAGGCTGGATAAATGTTAGGCAAAATCTGCACTTCTTGCAAAGGATGAAACAGAGGACAGAAAAAGCACCCTTCAGAATAGGATGATGAATACTCCAAGTTCTTTTCAGGTGAATGGGGGAATTGGGAAATATCACACTACTTCTAACAATGAGATGTTTAAACCTATTTTCATGGAAGTCAGAAGTACATAGTTTCTTTTTAAAATATCAACCTTCTTTAAAGTGGTTGAAAACAGTTCCTGGCTTGACAAGCTACTGTGGAGAGGGTGGAAAATAGGAATAAGGTGATCAGGGACCAGGAAGGGATCTGATAATTAGGCATCATGGATGCTATTTTCTTAGGTGGCCTAGAACAAGACTTTCAGCACTTAGGAAACAAGGTCCAAGATTGGATGTTTTTCCATTTGTTTACTGACACACTGGCATTACTAAGTTCCAGATGTAGCTAATATCATCTGCCGAGAAAGTTCTTTGTTGCAGTCATTGCAGAACTTCACCAGAAGCCTAAAGCAGTCAGGCAGACCAAGAAAAGACAGGCAGTTTTGCTTGGGTTGCAGAGGCAAGCATGATACACAAATTAACAAGGCAAGAATGAGAACTTCAGGTACAAAGAAAACAAACACAGCAGAAAGAAGTAAACTTGAGAAGAGAAACTGGAAGGCCAGGTAAGAGAGCATTTTCTGCTTGGAAAGTCTTGAACAGGGAGAAGAAACAGAAGTTCACTTCCAGTCTTTACACTTGCTTCCCAGAGCAAACACGGCAGCTTTCACTGTGATGTAGCACTTTCCATGTCTGAGGAAACACTTTTGCC
This sequence comes from Margarornis squamiger, assembly GCA_035222235.1. Classification (NCBI taxonomy): domain Eukaryota; kingdom Metazoa; phylum Chordata; class Aves; order Passeriformes; family Furnariidae; genus Margarornis; species Margarornis squamiger. Next base: position 32,256,249 of record JAWWTY010000037.1, on the reverse strand, counting down.
CCTTTCCATTAAATGCTAGCCTTTCACTTCAGGAATTCCACTAAATCACTAAAGGTAACCTTTTCTCTTGTATTTCTCCTTATGTTCACAAACTTCAGAGGCAGGACACATGTTCATTTTGGACAGAAGTTCACAAAGCCTTTACATTAATGTAACTGAGAGGCTAAAAGACTTTTAGCTAAAAACTCAACTTGCTCAGATAAAAAGATTGACTACTTCCCTAAAAATAAATTCATAAATTTGTGTAAATTATGATCCAAATATATATTAGAAGGCTAATATTCAAAACATTCTAAAGAACAGAAATTTGGATATTTAGGCCCAGTCTCTCAAACATTCACACTTTTGAAGGACAGTTCCACTTCTGCTACAGAATGTCTCTAGAGGCATATGCTGTGTGTGTGTGTGTGTGTGTGTGTGTGTGTGTATACCAGATATAAAACCTCCTTCAGAAGCAAAGTTCTAGAACTGATTTCTACAATTTCATTGAGTAACACTTAAGCACAGGATAGTGGAAGATGCAAGTAAACTATTTAAAGAATGTGGTCCACTTTCATTTGTAATTACTAGAGTAAGCATTTCCTTATGTTAATTTAGTACTCATTCTTACAGAGAAAGTATCAAATGAAAAGCCGCACACATAACATTTTTAATGAATGGATATGTTTTAAGTGCTTATGTATTTATAGATCTAATTCTCTAGAAAATGGCATTTCCCCTTAGTGTCTCAAGCTTCCCAGCCTAAAGTGGGAGGTCTCAGTCATTATTATGTGCATGGTCCAGCACCTAACAAAGTACAAGACTGAAGCCAGCCCTCAGTGAAGAGAAGTTCTTAAATATCAATTTTGCTAGCATGGGAACACAGCACTCTCCTTGGTGACAGAGAGGGCAACTGCACCCTGCAGGGAAGCAACTATCTTGAATCTAAGATTTTAGGCTGATGCATGCCAGTATCTTTAGAAGCAGCATTGACAGACAGTAGCTGGAGGGGTGAGCAGCTGGTGACTGTTCTTCACAAAATAGGTAAGACAATAGCGCAAAAAGAGATCAAACCAGGGAATAAGAGCATCTAAAGCTTAATCGACTATGCTGTGAATCTCAATGCATTTTTATTATTCCACGAGTCAAAAGAAGTGCTCAGAAAAGCGACAGAGGAACATTTCTTGCAGTACTTTCACCCAGCACAGCAAACAATACACAATAGGGACACTATAAACTAAATAACTTTGCAGAGAAATTCCATCAACTCAGCCATGTGCCTATTTTAATGTTTCTATACAAATTCACACAAGAAGTCTGACTCAGTGAAACATCTGAAGAATAAAGAGGAAAAAATTTCAGCACGAGACAATGCCATAGACAATAACATGCCAGCAGTGCTGCTTTTTAATTGGCATGACGCAATTTTTCTTTCCGAACTAATTCATCAAATCACAATAAAGGCTTACTGAATTTGCAAGATATGAGCTACTCCTGGCATTTTAGGTTTTCACAGATTCAGAAACACCAGCTTTGACTTTTACAACATCACTAAGGTAAAGCTCTCCATTCCACTGAAGAAATAATCTTTTTGCCTCAAAGCCTGATGTTGCAGTCTCCTTCGTATAGGTGGGCTACGAAAATTGGACAGTTAAACAGTAAGGACTGAGACTAGGGCAAATCTTAGGACAGAACTTGACTGGACTAACTTCTGTATTTTGAATGCAAGACTTGAGTAGTGTTCTGAACCAAGAAATGGATGGATAGCCCTAGAGCAAAGCTGACCATCTTGTATACAACTCTTCCAAGAAATAATTTACCTGTACATACCTAAAAAACTACTAAGCCATATATAATCAAGACCTATGTGGCCATGAGGACAAACCACCTCATGTATTATACAACATCTCACCAGTAGTCCCCCACCTGCATTATTTCAGTAGTACTATCTATTTTAGTACAAGTTTTTAACATTCTCCTGAATTCTGAAGTCATCATGCAGAGCACAAAGAACAAATTGTTCAGGTGGCAAATGAAGTTTAAGGGAGATACTTTACACAGGAGAGAAAGCAACTAAGTGCTCAATGGCAGCATACTCAAACACATTTTCTCTCATTGATTTTCTCCCTCAAACCTAAACAGCTACAAAGGGAGCCAAGATCTAGTCCTACCAAAATTGCTTGAGCATAAGGCAAAACAAGAGGGAGGATTAATTTCACACAAGCCACATACAGGCACTTTAACTTAGCTGAAGGACCTTCACCTCGTTTACAATCAACATACAGAGACAAGCTCCTTGAAAGGCTAATTCAAATCAAATAATGCTATGGTACTTGAAAGCGTGATTTGTATCAGGGATATATATATATAGAGATATAGATACGTATATATATCTACCTTCTTCACTGAAGAGAAAGGCACTGGTGGATTAGCCAGTTAAAATCAATGCCTAAAAGGTATATTGTGAAAATACTATCCTAACTTCCATAGCAAACCTCAAAGGTCTCGGCTTGAGATGTGCTGTTTGTTAGGATGTGAAAAGCAGGCAGCTATAGCATTCTTTTTGACCCTTGAATTAAGTTGGGGAAAAAAACCCCAGGGTATGTTTTAAATTTGCAGACAGTCAACAACTATGATTGCTATTTAACTTAAAATAAAACCTACTAGTAAGAATGCTTAATGTGTTAGTTTATTGGTGAGCATGAGAACACTCAGCTTTTAAAAAGTTTAGTTTATGACAGAGCTTGAATTACCAGAATAACACATTGCACGGAGAAGAAATGAAGTATCCTCAGATTAAACTTGTTCTCTGTGTTCTGCAAGGTACTTTTACATTCAGCAGACATGCAAGAGCAACCTCTGCGTGTCTTCTAGACCCACAGAGTTCAAAAAAATCAAAAAAAGCACAGTTAAACATCGTGTTCCTTCTCAATATTATAAATACATTAGAACCATGAATTCGGAGAACTACTAAAGCACAAACCTAATTTCAAGCGTTTAGCTAGAGCTTTAACTCTCACTATAAACTCAACAGATTAACCACAACCTGCTCATAGTTAGGTCTTATAAAGACTGAAGAATTAACTTTCATTTTTAAAGACATAAGAGACAGTTATGCAGATTTATTGTAAACATTTGAATATATTCCAAGTTTAAGCCATTATAATAAGTGATCAACACATTAAAACTCATATGAAAAAGATACCCTTAGACATCATTGTAAATATTCTAGCAGTTTTAATTAATTCACAATATTAAATTAATGGGTTTGCTTGTCACAGTAAGTCAAAATATACAGCAAAGATATCTCAGAAGTTCACCTAAAAAGCTGTTAGCACCAAGCAGTACAATTAGTCAACTATAATGAAAAAGACTCTCTTACCACTATAAGGAAGTGGTAATTACATATTTTTGCCTTTGTTAAATAATATTCAAGACTTTTTACCATTCAGACAAAAGCACGTAATACCATACACACAAGTTTTGCATATTAGAACACACAAAATACACGTCTGTCACTGATCTTCATCTTCACAAAACAGAAAATCCACCTCTTTAAAGGATGCCAGGTGAATAGTAAGATCTAAGTATGAGAAGAAATGGAGACACTTGCTCTTCAGCCCAAATTCAGGTGCCCTCCAGCCAGCGTGAAACTAATGGGTTTTCATCCAGCTCTGTGAAAGAAGCGCCATCCTACTGATGGGGTCGAACCCCACTACTCATATCCGCGGCCAAGGCTAGATTCCTCCTGCAGAACCGGGAGGAGATGGAATTGTTGCCACCTCAGCAGCATGCAATCCCGAGAAAACAAAGGGAATTCCCACTGCCATTGTCTTCATCTGCAGCAGATCATCACCAGCACTAGCAAGGCAGTAGCTTGCGCAGTTATCTCCACAGCGGGCAATGTCACAACCCGACCAACAGCACAAACTACTACCTCAGCCAGGGCCCTGGTGCTCCCGACCCCTTCTGAACGGGGAAACGAGCAGGCAGACAACACAGCAGTCAGAAGTGAAATTAGAGGGAAAACCAGCAGAAAGACAAAAGGGCTTTGGGGTCTTTGGATGATCCTCGTCTCCTTTATCTGGTGCAGACATCAACCAGACTCCTCTCGCCTGACTGTGAAAAGCAAAGGGAAACCCCGCCCAGCTCCCTCCCCAGCTTTGCCCTTTTCCTTGCATGACCTGAAACCGACTGGAAGAGCTTCATTTATCAGATACATTACAGACCCCAGCTGGTACAGTAAAGATCACGTTTAATTTCAAACAGCCACAGTTCCGCAAGCCTGTAACAGATGGGGCGGGGAGGGGAAGGCGGGAGGGAGGGAAGAAAGGGGAAAACGGTTGGGGGGGGGGGGGGACAGAAGCACAGCAGGCAGACAGACCCCCACCCCCACAACCACACACCCCCGGCCCCTCCAGCCGCCCCCCGTGCCCCCGGCACCGTCACAGGGACCGGCCCGGCGCGGAGGACGCGGCCGCGGGGCCGAGAGGCCGCCATCCCGCCCTGGCCCCCGCGGGGCCGGCCCGCCCGCTGCCCGCGGAGGGGCGGCCACGGCCCGGGGGGCCGCACCCAAACCCAAACCCAAACCCGCTGGCCGCAGGGCGCGCCGTGTCGCCGGCCGGGGCGGAAGGGCCGCGGGAGGGCCCGTCCCCGGCCGGCCCAGCCGGGAGCCCTCGCCGCCTCTCCCGCTGGGGAGGGAGAGGCCGAGCGCTCCCGGGAGGGCGCGGAAAGGTCGGGGAGGGGAAAGCGCTCGCCTTGCCGAGGCCGCAGACAAAGGAGGCGCGGCGCGGCCCCGCTCGGTCGGTCGGTGTGTCTGTCTGTCGGTGTGTCTGTCGGTGTGTCCGTGTGCCGGCGTGCCGGCCGGTCGGTGTGTCCGTCCCCCGGCGCCGCCGCCCGTGTGTCCGGCTGAGCCACGGAGCGCGCGGCGCGGGGGGAGCGGGGGCTCGCGGCGCCCACGTGACCGGGCATGTCACTCACCCGGCCGCCGCCATCTTGCAGAGGGAGGGGGCGCGCTGCCCCCGGCCAGGGCCCAAGATGGCGCGGGGCGGCGCGAGGCCGCTCCTCACAGCCCGGCCCCGCCCGCCATCCCGCCGGGAGC
>JAWWTY010000037.1:32176614-32251069 GCA_035222235.1 Margarornis squamiger | reverse complement strand
GGCTCCCGCCCTCGATCCGGGCTCCCGCCCTCGACCCCGGGCTCCCGGCAGGCAGGTCCTTCCCGCCGGGCGGCTCCGGGACGGTCGCTCCACACAGAGGCCGACCTCAGAGAAACAGACCGTGAACCTCATTACAGATTCACAAAAGTTACAAACTAACATTCTGATCGTCTGTTCTGCCCTTCACCACCAACTCATTTACGAACAAATCTATTAAAAAACAGCTGCCAGCACACAACAGGGAATAGCCTGCAGGAGTTTTAAAAAAAGTGTAACTCCATTTACGAAGACCGTATTTAACATCAGTGATGCAAAATATGGAAATAATAGTCTTAGTTTCCTCTACAAAACTATCTGCAACACGGATTAAGAATGAAATGCAATGCCTCTAATGACAACTTGCAACAAATTTGTAGTTGAGAAAGTGACATTAGAAAGCAGCCAAAACATTGCCCCCTTAGAGACAAAATACTTCACAGTTTTGTGGTTCCTCATTTATGAAGTTGTTACCTACATGAAGCATCTGGCGCAATCAGATCACTGGTCGCTTGTTTGAAAGACTTTGAAACCAGTGACATTCTGTTGGAGAAAACATGCCAAGTTTCTGTATGCTTATGAAGTACATGTGTTTTTGATACTGCCTGGCACATTCAAAAACATTCTACAGCTGAGAAAATGGAAGCATCCAGCAACTCAGGAGTCCTTCACTTCTGGTTCTGGAAGGGACTGACTGATCTCCTTCAGACCACTTTCTCTCAATTCCTTGGTAAAGCCATGTAATACTATTTCTCACAGGGGCAGCAAGAATTCATTGTTGTGCTATTTGAAGTCAAATAAGGAGAGGTAAAGTATTACAAACACGGATGCACCAAGGAAATGAATGTATGCTCCATTCCTATTCAGTTACATTGTCATACACGTGACAACCCAGTTCTGAAGAAGAAACAAAATTTAAAATTGGGGAAGTGTGTTTATTAAAAAGTCAAAGCTAGATATTATCATACTTTTTTTTCCCCCCCAAATAATCAGATTTATTTTAACTCTATTAGAAAATAGTGGTAGTGGAAAAAAATATTTCATACTTAGAATATTGAAGTTTTTTATTTAATTCTGGGTTAAATTTAACCATTTTTTTAAATGTGCTCCCTTCTGTTCTAAGGCCACTATAATGTAAAGTAACTTTTGCACAAGACTATCAGTACTTCACCTCTCAGTGACTTGTTTTCCTGAATTAAGGTCTCTTTTATGTTCACTGATTAACAGACAGAAATCCATCTGAACATCATGAGACCATTTACAAAGTTTCTTAGACAAGGAACTAGCAATTTCTATATGAGGAGAATCAGTACTTCTGGGTGAAAGTAAAATGTAAATTTAAACCACATCATTTGGATCAATCTAATTATTTATACAAAGAGGAGATAAATAACAGTAGAATACTGTTTCCTCTTGGAGGTTGGTAAGTTTATTAATAGAAATATTTGTCATTTATCATGTACAGGCAGAAATTGTAATCAGATATCAGTACAAACTACTGGCAGATAGTCAGCATACATCAGAGTTTATTATATGGCAAATCAGAACACCTACACTGATGTTTTCTTTTTTGGATTTGCATTTATCTAAAAACTAGAAGTCCAAGAGTTATTAAAGTAGATCCTGGAAAGCAATGAAAAAGGACCTGAAAGGTTAGGAAATATGAAAAGCTAGAGGTACCAATCTGCATGCCTCCAGACTGTAATGTTTGTTGGAGCCATCCACCTTGCTGATTCCCTCATGCTGTCCCAGACACTGTAATGCTAAGCTCTGAAAGACTTTGAGGATGGGAGCCCTTAGTCACTTTCAGTAATTCAAGTCTTTTTTACCTACAGTATGAATGTGCAGGGACTCGGAAAACTTGGGCTTACTAGCATTTTCTCATTTTCCTCAGAGATGACAAATTCAAATGCCAAAAATAAGCATTCAGGCACCAAGCTGTAGGTATCAGAACTAACTGTAACCTTGCTGAAACACTTGGGGAAAAAAGCAGCAGTTAAATGTAATATAAAACCAAACAGAAAGATTCTTTGATGAGTCTACAAAAGTGTAGCAGAATGGAAATGTTTAGTTCAGTTTACTGAGTTCATGAAGACAATAATGAAAAAATTGGGAAACCAGTGGAAAACCAAGAGATCAGTAGCAAGGAGAACTTAAGGTTCAAAAAGAGCTGTTTTCTACACTAACAGTAACTGTAGATCTCTTAACTCTGTCTAATTATTTAGACTAATGTCATGACAACAAGGAAGTCATAGCATGTTGTACCTTGCAGACACAGGGTAGAAGAAATAAATATTTGAACATGATCTCCACCAGGGGAAAAAAACCGGCAAGCCTTAGAGTAGGCCCTGCAAAGGACATATAAAGAAACAAAAAAACAAACAAACAAAAACCCACAAAGAAGATGCTCTTAGAGGAGCTCAGAAAAACTGTAGCACCCCCAATACTTGACAATAGCAAGGTCAACTCCATTTACTGTAGCTCTCTCATCTCCATTTTGAGAGTTTTAAAGTAAACTTAGTTTACTTTAAAAACACCATGAAACCCCATGAAACACCAGATGCCTAAGCCTAAAGAAGTGTCCTATTCTCCAGTAGCAAGTTTACCTCTTTGTGGATAGAATGGTTCTCCTGCCAGGCCTGCCTATTTTGTCTTCCCTGGTTGCAAATGAAAGCCAGGCTAGTTAATCTTGAGGCAGACCTCAATATTTTAGTTACCTAAACCTCAGAAGAGAAATTCAATTTTTGCATCTCAAAGCAGATACTCCTTACTGCCTTTCTAAGTTTGATTACAGGAGGAATGATTTCTGTCAAAAGTGACTTCTCTTTAATAATGACTTAAATAAACAAAAACTGTTTTAAGCCTGATTTTGCATTTGTATTATCTCTTCTAAAAGATTATTACTTCAATAGCAATTATTTAAATGTTTGTTTGCAATTAAATATAGTCACTTCACAAAGGCTGGCAACCTTTTAGAACTAGGGAACACATTTTTCATAGTTAAGATTCTATAGCTTATTAGATGGTTACATTTTATTTTATCTGAAAATGTCTGAGTACATTTTTTATTATCTAGCACTTCATTAGTTTGCTAAGATCTCTGTTTGGATGCAAAGTACAGTAGCACAAAAAATGGCATTTGAAATAATTTTTAGATTTATCTGTTTTAAATGTATTGGATATATTCATGAAATACAATTTGTTAACAAAGACAACTGGTTGTTTCTGGTTGCCGCTGCCTTCAGCTTTTAGATAACGTTAGATTTTACTTTCGCAGGTCTATCCTGTGTAAGGAAGGGGAAAAAAAGCCCCAAAACTTTTTCAACTCCTAACCCATTTTCAAGTTTGACCTAGTTGTTTGAATTGAGCTGGCTAAAGTGAAATTAAACTACAAGAAACAGCTACTGTTACCAGACTAGTTTAGCACTTCAAAAACTTGCTTCCCTCTCTTAACTCTATAGAGAGGGAAGGGTTTGTGCTACTCCATTCATCAGTTCAGTGCATTCTCTTTGAGACTCTGGCAACAAAACTCCTTAAAATTTTACGATATTATAGTGCATACAGCTGTAACAGACATTATTAATTTTGTAATTTGAAAGAAAATATTTAAATCACTCTGTTCTAAGATTAATGTTTATCTTCCCATATTTTTCTAGGGTAGTACTCCATGCAGGCTCTGGGGGTCATTTTAGTGGTAAGGTAGTAACATATTATGCTACGCCAAGCCTGGAGAGGTGAAGAGATACTCGGGAAGTAAATCTGCAAGTAATAGTTATGATGTACTCCAGAAACCAGTTCTTTGTACATATACATGCCAACAGTACTATGCACTTAATATTCCATTCCCCTTCATGTTTTCTCATGAGAGAGGCTGATCAAAACCAGACTGCTCTCTGAATTGGTGGCAATCCAGTTTTGGTTGCCATTTTTCTATGGAGCCTCTCAGTCCCTCCTCTCATGACCAGGCATTAGTCTGTGGTGTGATGGGGGAAAGAAGTGTGAGTCTTCTGGCAAGAAAGCCAGAAACATAAGCCATTTCTTGGCGACTTTAATTGTTCCATGTGAGAAGAAGTTAATACTAGAAACAACAGACTAGGCAATGTCAAGTTTAGACAAGTTTCAAGTTTCCAACAGTCGCATCCTTACGAGCAGTCCTGAAGCTGTCAGCTTTGGAGAGACCACTAGTCATGGAGACTCATGCCAAGCCTAAGGCAGCTGTTTAGTGCACAGAGAGCAGCAGGTATGACTCCAGTTTGAAGATCAGAGTCTTCAGTAACAAAACTGTGAAGCTGCCTTCCAAGAGATTTTCTTTCTCCTTTGTCTATTGGTAATCAATCCCGAAACAAAACAGACCAATGAGTATGCTTCAACATCACAATATTTTTGATTGAAGAAAAAGATGGTAGGAGTACTTAACTTCAGGTAGAAAGAGGATAAATCAGATTCCTTACAAAGTTCTTAACGCAGGCATCTGGATGACCAGTGGGAATAAACGTGTTAACATGGAGAGAGAAAAACTTATTATACTGATTTAAAAAAGAAGCTTATCTGCTAACTCCTCTAAACATAGATAATAAATTCAAGCAATGAAAAGTCTCATCTCTTGCTAGTGAAGTCCTGCAGTTAGCAGAGTAAACACGCAGTTATCCTTTTTATCAAAGCTGTTTCATAATCAAGGCAAAAATGCTTAAATAAGGAGCTCAGAAATAAGGGGATTTGTTTTTAGCCTGTTACTCTCTAACTCACAGGACACAAGGACCATCACAAAGATGATCTTAAAAGTGCCGAAGTTACTCAGATTAGTTCTTTAGATTCCAGGAAGAAATTCTTCAGGCCCAGTCAATTTGACAATATGTAACAATTTTCTATCCTGTTTTCCTTTTCCTTTTGAGGCAAGCTTTTTCAATATTTGTCATTCATATCAACTGCACAAGCAATACACTGGCAGTTGTTTTTTGACTTTTTGGATCAGTCATTACTGTAATAAACAAACAAAAAAATTCAACACACAAATCACAGCTCTGAACCAAACACCAGTCACCTGTGTCAATAGCCATACTCTTTTAGGTAGTCAGCACTTTTGTTAGTGCAAATCTTTTACTATCAGCTGAGAAGTGTATCTCATCTACTTTCATCCCTATCTGTTAACATAGTTCTTTGGTGGTATCTGAATTTCCACCTTCCACAGGCCTCCCCTCTCTTTGTGTTTGAAGTCAATGAAATTATTTGTTTAACTGAGTTGGTCTCTTATTACAGCTAGTCTGGCACACATTTTCAGTCATGACCTTCACATCTCCAAGAAACTGTCTTATCTCTTCAGTTCCTCTCTTACTTCAGACTTGTCTTCTGTGAGGTCTTCCCTATTAATTTTCTGGTCTGCCTTCTTCAAGTTCAGTTATTTTTATATCGTGACTTTCTCTCCCCCCTAAGAATCGTGAGTATTTAATTTCACTTTCTTTCTTACACGAGTTGTCTTAAGCCATCCATGCAATATTTTGCCTGCTTGCTGCTGCTGTAGACATTCTTGATCCAAAGCGACCAGTTCCTAGGGGGCATAATGTTGTCTGTCATAAATTACACAACAGTCAGATACTTTGAATATGGCAAAAATGTGAACACTACAACTCAGCTATGAACCCTAAGGAGTATTTACTCGCCATATGAAATCTATATTCTATACTGACCCTTTAAAATCATTTTAATTGGACTTATACTTGCCCTGATATATAAAATGCTGTCTAGAAAAAAAGTCTCTGCCTCCAAAACTTACACATGAAGCACACAGAAAAGCACACACAGAAAAGTACTGTCACAAGGAAGGGGTGGAAAATCCAGGGAGAAATTAAGCTTTTCTCAGGGCATAAAAATATAATATCAATATTTTGCTGATAGTTAAATGGTTTACACCTACAGATACAGGCCTTATCCATGCATAGTTTTGGATTTCAACTTAAACAAAATGTACACACTAGCTGCCTTATTTGGAACTTTCTGTCACACCCCACTCTAGACACCATTGTGGACCTGTAGCAGTAGCTACAGTCAGAATATGCTCTGCTCACAAGGCAGGTGTGCACAGCAATTCCTTATTCAGCAGGACTTGAGCTGAAGGTTGTATAAGATGCCACCCCATACAGAAAATGATTAGCAAGTTGAAAATTTCAGGTGAACAACTAGTGAAAAGAATGACACAGAACTGAGCTGTACAGAAACAGACAAGGAGAAAATGTGCATCCCTCACCCCCAAGAACAGTAGTATCCTGAACTTCTAAATTAATTTCTGTGTATACACTGATGACTAATACTTGTGTTTGCCATGTGCTGAGGAAAAGAAAGGCATTAATCTCAGTAAAAATATCTTCCCTGAAGAGTTCAAGGCCAGCTATGAGAAGATTATCTGTTTGGCAAGAAGAAACAACTCAACCCTGGTAAAAAAGAAAAGAAGAACCCCATCTGCAGAATATGATGAAAAACTACTGAAGTTTCACAGATGTACTCTTACTTACTCTTGTAAATAACTAACACTGACCATGTGTTTCATGTGGTTTAATGTCCAGTAACATTCCACAGTTCACCAATAAAAGAGGTGGGGAAGCAGACTCATGTACAAGGGAACAAAACAGATTCTAGTTAGATAACTGTCTCTGAAGAAAAGCAAATATCTAGTGTAGGTTACTTCTAAGAATAAGACTTTCTTTAAGAAGTTCCCAGCTTGAGGCATCTTTCTTTTTTCATAATCAGTTACTAAGCAATCTTAAATCCTTGTGTACATTAAGGCAATAGTCATGGCATAGAGACAGACAATTTTTCCCAAGTAATCCAAGGTCTTGATATGAACATGCTAATAATCCAAAAATTTGGATTCCCATCCGTGTTTTCAAAGTTGTGGACAAGAAGGGAAAAGGTGAAGATTGTGGTTACATTCAATAAGCAATTAATGCTGATCTTCTAACTTCCAGCTGACACACTTCTGTGCAGTCAGCTGTATCTCTTTTCTAGCTGACTTCAGTGAAAGCTAGAACTTTCACACACTGCAGACCTCCATTCTGAAAATGTCCATGGGTTTTACTTCTTTTAACTAAGCAACCCTACAGACTTGAAAAGACCTTGGACAAGGGTCCACTCAATACACAGCATTACATTAATTCAATTTCTTCTGAAGCAAGATTTACCTTGCTAGAAATATGTAAAAATGTGATATCTGAACATTCAAAAATACTAATTGCATCAAAGAAGCCCTAAAATGTTTAGCAAAAAGTATAAAGAGAAAAAAGAAACTGATACTTCAAGTTGGAAGAAATATTTGAGTGCTGGACAAGAAGGCACAGTAAAGGAAATAACTTTTGTTCACAGACAAAATTAGTCAATGAAAATATCTTTTCTAAGCTAAGTAGCTTTGCTTTTAGTTCTCAAACTATTTATACAAGAAAGCAGTTTTAACATGACTTCAGCTTACATGTCCAAAATATGCCCCAAATAGCACAGATTCTATTCGTTTTGTAAATAAGAGAAAAGAAAGGAAAGTTAGCTCATTGGTAGTTTCTTTGAAAATTTTTTGGAGATTAATGTCTATAGGTGGTAAAGTAGTCTAAACTCTAGAGTCAGGAAGGACTCATGGATCCCCTTTTTGAATTACAGATGGAGATGAAGGTGTACCTCACAGGACAAATGCATCTGTATTATCACTGAAAAATCAATTAGAAACAAATTCACCCACAGCTTGGTCTGCACACCTCTTTCCAGAAATTATGACTAAGACAATATATTCTAAAACAAATGAATTCCCTTCTTTCATGTCCTACACTTTGATTCTTTTATGACCTCATAGACCTTGACTTATCTTCCCCTAATTAGGAGAGCAGCTGTGAGGTTTTTACTTTCAGCGTATGGATAACATTGTTACCTGTATGTGAGACCCAGTTCTGCAGTATAGTGTAACTGCTCCTCCAAAGAAGGTATTTTGACATATATTTTATTAACTTGTTTTCTTAATGTAAACTGTGTGTTCTCTTAAAACTATCCAGGCTTGACAATTAACTGCATGCAACTTTGGTCACAGAAATGTGCAAGGTCTTGAAGCCTCTTTAATATTTACTGTACTTTGAAAGAGAAAGCTTTTAAAAAGGACTATAAATTGGAGCTTTGTGGGAGCAACCTGTCCAAAGCCCTGCTTGGAGAACATTATTCATGCAGGGTAACCTTGACCAGTTCATCACACCTTCAGCTTGAAGCTTCTACAACTTTTACAGCTATTCATACGGACCAATCAACATCCCTTTAGCCAGGGAAGTGCAAAGCAAACAGATGTAATACCATTTCTTATGCATGATAGTATCTTTTAATATCTACAAAAGACTTGAAGAAACAAAACCCTAAAGATAAGGTCTGAAATTCTGAAATCCATAGAAAGGCACCTGTCTTTTTTTTTTTTTTTTTTACATTTGGCCTTTGTGCTTTCACATCACAGACTAAAAATATATGAATACAGGTGAAACATTATTGAAATCAAAATGAATTAAATAAGTTTTAAAAGCTAGATCACAGATTTTAAAAACAATACTATTTTAAGTGTTTTGCTTCAGTTGTGTATTACGTGAAAATGAAACAAATTCACATTTACTTATGACAAATTTTACTGCATTTCTAGATGAGTAACTATCTTCAAAACTACTCGTGATTTTTATCAGATACAGTTTATAATTAAAAGACTAGAACATTTTTTTGGGGTTGAAAAGACATTACAAAACAAAGCACTTAAAATTATTTAACACAATATTACAGCCAAGCATTTTAGATATTTGAAATCGCCTTTCTTGGGTCATGATTCAAAGACTGTGATACTTGCCAAGAAGGTCAGAAAAGGCTAACAATCTCAAATACGTCTGGAGTTTTTTTAAAGCAAGGCTGCAACTACAAAAATGGATAGAGTTAAATAGAACAAACATCTTGAAAAAAATATATTATGAAGTGAGGTATGGTAGTGTTGAAGTGCTACAGTGGGTTTCTGCATATTCAAACTTATTTCAGGTCAACTACTCTGAAATTTGAGATCAGCAGATTGTGACTGCTTGTTGCAATCTTTTGTTACATGACCCTTTGTAGATGTCCAATGGCCACAAAGAAGGTACATTCAATTAAGCAAAAACTAACAACGTGATCAGATATGAATGAGCATATCTGGCAATTGAGAAGGCAAACTGTAAGTAAAAATGCAAGCATACAACTTGTTCATAATAAATACATTTTCAAGCATTTGACATTATCAATATTTTAAAAAGAACTTAAATAATAAATGCAACTATTTTATACAGAACTGTACCATTTATTATACACACAAGTATATCAGTTCCCTTTGTTTACAAAGGCTGGTTACAGATATATGGAATGTTACAGTACCATCTTGCATAAAATTTTAGTACAATTCGTACTTCAAAAAAAGGGTGCAAAACACCAGCCTAATAAATCTGACTGAATTATTTTTAATTACATCATTAACACATACACAACAAGCTGTACATAAGCCCACTTTTCAATCACCACTTCAAGATACTGTAGCAAGTACATTAGATTATAAATGATTCCAACTAGTCAGTTAAATTTATTAAAGGTTTGCACTGCTACTCACTCTGGAACCTTTGAGATATAGCCTGTATTCACAACTTATTCAGCTCTTGTTAGTACAGTTAAAAGGCAATCAGCACTGGTCGCCAAAGTACTACTAGTCACAAGAGATTTCCTCAGAGAAACTTCACCCGGGAACAAGCATTTTTGGATACTTTTTTTCCCTTCAAGAATAAAAAAGAAGTTTTATGGGGTCAAGACTCTCCATTCTGTACCTTGGATGCTGGTGGATGCATGAAGTCCTTAAAGGGAACCAGAGCCTCCTTCAGAGCAGAGCACACTTCTGAGGATGAGCAGGTGATACATTCTACTAAAGTCGGGTACAAGGCAATAACTTGTGCCCATGTGCTAGCATCAACTGCAAGGAAGAAAAGAACAGACTGAATCACTTACTACTGTCCAAATTCTTACAACAGATTTTTTTCAATACCTTTATAAATAAGAGCACATTCAGGTGCCTAAGCATAGGTACCTAGTGCTATACAGACACTATGGAACCCACACAGGGCACTCAGATACAAGGCATGATTTCTGTAGGAGAGCCATACTCGTTTTTTGCAGCTGCAACTGGAGGCCAGGTGGGCTAGTATCTGTAAAATGGTGCTACACACCTGTGTTTCTACATATGAGTCATTCACTGTGTTTTCTGGATGAAGAACTGACAAATTTAACACTTCAATTAAATCCATAATATATATGCATTTTCTGCCTGCTTTTTTCTGCTATTGACAGAAAATTGAACTGGACGCACATCTCACTTCTGGAAAATTGTCAGCAGTGAGGCTTTCTATTGATTTCAAATCATTCCAGATTAGAAGAGCTCCAGAAAGCAGAGGTAGAAACACTGGACCAAGCCAAAAAATATCCATGGCAAAATCCGTTAGTCCAACAAGTGAAATTAAACATTCTAGCATGAATCTTTTTTATTATGTCACTTCCTTGCTTATTTCTGTTTTACCTCTGCTTTCAAAAGAGAACAAATCCCTGATTTCAGACATTAATAATTATCTTAAATAAATAAAATTATTAAAAGGGAGAAATGGGAGTGAAGTGATTCCATAATTTGTCCATAACAGTGGTTCTGTTTATAAGCAAGTGTGTGGGAGGTTTGGCAAGCACTGCTGCATATGGACCAGGAGAAGCATGTCTCTCACTGCAGGAGCAGGGATGCGGGGAACAGTCCAGTCCTGGCTACTCTACCTTCTAAGAGGAAGACCCACCAAAGTAGCACCTCAATTGCCTTCACGGTTTGCCAAAAGGTTTTATGCATCCTGGCATAGTTCTGCCTGCATCCTTTTGCCATCAGCCTTGGAAACCACACTATCGTAACTCTGGCTGCTCAGTGATGCTACAAATGAGGCACTGCCTCTTTTCAGAAACCCACCTGCCTGTGGTTTTTTTGGAAAGACTGGTTTGTTTGTTTGTTTCAGAGTTAAAAAGGTTTTTTTTCTGTTCCTCATAATACCGAAAACAGGAAAGTAGAGAAAAGTGTTGTATACACAATTCTGCCAGAATTTCACAGTCCAATACCAAGACTCATGACTATGTTTTCTTCCAAGAACTCCCCACGCATACACTGTAGGTGCAGCTTACAGGAGGAACAGGATACGTGGTTATAAATGAAGTTGATGTCTTTCATTTAATTCAACCTTTTAAATACATGTCAACCATTTACTTGGGCATCAGTGAGCTAAGACATCTTTCTCAATCCTGGGCACAGAGGTACTAGAGCAGGAAGAGAGGGATAGCAAGACCACAAGTTTAAGTATCTACCAGACTGTCTGTGCATTTAACTTGTACAGTCATTTAACTGCAGAGGGCACCTATGTGAACACGATCCATAGTGACCTACAAAGGTATTATGGAAAGAAAGAAATAAAGAAGGATCTAGCAAGCTTCATATATTTAAGAATTCCACTAACATTTTATGGAAGGTTTTTTGTGTCTTTGTTTTTAGAAAACAACACCACAAATTGGAAGTTTTCTCATTTATTAAACATACCTTAAGACCTTATGCTTTTAGGCATACTGGAAAAACTTTGTGGTTTTTGTTTCTGTCTACCTGCCACCTAGATATAGAAAGATTTACAAAATACTTAATCTTACAGACCACACTTTCCTTTCAAATTTCTGGGGAAATTACTAGAGGAAATAATAAATACATCTTTGTGGCACATAGAATGTTACCTTGTTTAGAATCATGTTATTTAACAGTAACTTACCATTTTCAGGTTGAGTTTTTTTAAGTGAATCTATGAGAGTACTGACAGCTTTTAAAACAAATATGATTTCTGTTACTTGCTGCCTACAAAGGAAAAAAATGCAAACAGTTAACTACTCATTTCTGCCTTAAGAATATAAGCTTCCTACGAAACTTACACAACATGAAAACAACACGTAATGGCAACAGTTGCAGCCTATCAGAAAAAGGAATAGTTAGCGGTTAACATTATCATTTGTTTTTAACCTCACCACCATCACTGCTGTTGTCTCAAACAGGATAACTTTAAATTTGATACTGGAAACAGTAGCACCATACATATCTCAATCTGAAAATACTAATATCAAAATGCAATTGACAGTAACATGAAAATAATCAATTTCCACATTCATGATCAAAACCTTCAAAGGTTGAGTGATTTTCAAGTAAGTTTCATTTTAAAGAACTTCTTAGTACTTCAGTCAATTTTTCCATTTCAAGAACAATTACTTGAGTAATGATTCAAAATGCTGTCATTTGGATATTTTATCTTATTTTTGATGAGACTCCACCTCTCAATTTAGAAACTACATATAACTCTATTTGGAATAAAAAGCAATCAGATTTCAGAAGTATTATGATATAGGTATCAGAAACATTGTTTTAGCAACTGAAAATGTAACAGTACAGAATACGACCATTATTATTTAAAGGTTTTCCAATAAAAAATTGGTACCAGCATTTTCTCTGAAATATCTTCCCCACAAACATTTTTGTGGCTTTTAAA
The DNA here is from genome assembly GCA_035222235.1 of Margarornis squamiger. Taxonomy (NCBI): domain Eukaryota; kingdom Metazoa; phylum Chordata; class Aves; order Passeriformes; family Furnariidae; genus Margarornis; species Margarornis squamiger. Next base: position 32,238,425 of record JAWWTY010000037.1, on the reverse strand, counting down.
TTTCAGCCCCCCACATGTTAATTTTTTTCATGATTGAGTGATATTTGGAATGTAACCTTCATCTCATAAAGTCCTGGTAATACCTTTAGTTACTAAAGAAAACATACATACCGTGGAAGAGGACATTTGCCACTCAATCTCTCATCTTCTATGTAGCGATGCAATACATCCTGCGACCTTTTCAAGAGCACAGAAAGTGCCATTCTAGAGATGTAGCCTTCCTGAGGAGTTGTGACTTTATTACTGAATGAAAACTGGAGCAGTGTTTCAAAACACACCTTAGAAAACTCCTCTCTCATTCGAATATCTATTTCAGCTTCTGTCAAAGTAGAACGACACATTTAATTGTGCAGTGTGCGTGATGTTGCATTTCAATCAGTTTATTATACTTTGAAAAAAGGTTATCACTCCTCTAGTATTAAAAAATGTTAACAGTGATAAGAACAAATATGAATACATTCTAAGAAAAAATTACTGTGCAAAAATCATAATACTCCCAAAAATAAGAGATGAATTATGCAATGTACTCAATAATGTCATGTACTTGACATTGCTTTAGTAATGAAATACATGAAATCAATTTAAAAAAAAATAGCAGCCCCAGTTCTTCAACATAAATACTAATATTTGGTACTGTATAGTCCAAATATCTTTCTGTGCAATGGCTTATGTTTATTTTTTCATCTTTCCAAAAAAAAAATAGATTTTTTTTCTTAAAGGCAGAGAAGGTATGTGGTTAGGTACACCATATAGTTGTGCTAAGGTCATTTAGTTTTTAAGAACAGGATATTATGTCTGTCTTACAATTGTCTGAACTTGTTAAAACTGGCACAAAGCAAAATAAACTATGTAGAAACTAACACAAGTACAATATTAGATATGATACTGTCCAAGCAGTAAGGAAATAATTTTTTAAAAATTGCAAGGAATGCTTGGCAACTTCCACAAAATATAGTTTATAAAAACAAGCCAAATATCAAATAGTCTATAATGAATACATGCCATTGAACTTCGAGTTTTTATCAGAAAAAGTACTCTCAACATTTTAATTATATTCTAATAGATTTAAATACCATATATTTTGTCATTCAGGTACCATACCTGTAAAAGAAGATGACTGAGAATGTATTGAGCCTTTATTGAGCATAGTCATTATTTGCCCAACAAATTCCTTAGGAATAAAATTAGCATATGGCAGTATCTCTGTGCTGATAAGCTGCACCACCTAAAATAAATTAATTATATTTATATTGGTTTTCTGAATATTAAAATTGTAAATCTAGTATGAAGAAGACAGAAACATTAAACAAGAGAGACAGGCCTAATGAAACTTCATGAAGTCTTCTATTGCTAGCTTTCAAAATTTGCAGATATGTCCAAAATTGTAGTCTTGCATGGAACATTAAACTTGAAATAATAAATGTTTTCCCCTCCGCTTTTACTGGAATTTTTGAAGGAGTCAGATTTCCACTGACATTTGAAGTATATTCTTCAAATCGAATTTATGGTATTGAAAAGAGAAAATGCAACATTAGGAATTTCCCTCTCCCTCCACACAATTCAATATTCTCACTATGACATTAACACACATATCACATGCTTACAATATGACATCTGCAACGCAAAACAAGTGAGTTTATTATCTACATGAGCTTAAGGCAATATACATTAACTGAAATGCTTCCTATCCCTGTCTTGATGCTCCCATGCAGGAACAAAGTGGGTTTAGATCTCCATAAATGAATGCATTAGATCTGAGAGTTCTGCTCACTGCAGGAAGAACCGCTCCCACTTTTCATCCCGAAATCTTTGTGTCCAGCTGCCACTCTGGAGAGATGACATGGAATCAAACCCACAGATACTGCCATGTCTTCTCTGCAACTCCTTTTGCTTGGTACTCCTAATCCCTGTTCTGCCACATCTCTTTGTCCTGGAGTGAAAGGGGACAAGTCCCTCTTCATTTCAAGTATCATCATCTCTTCATTTCCTTCAGTTTTATCCAACCAAATATTATTTGTTTACAGTTACAGCAGTCTCTGTGCTGCACAGACAAGACACAGTTTCTTCATTTATGCAGAAGCTTCTCAGTATTGAGAACAGATCTGAAGGGCAACAATTTCATGCTGACTGCCCCCTTCAATGCAGAAAGTACTCACTACAGGTTTAATTGTCAGCTTTCTCTGTGGTCTACAATTACCTGTGCAATTGCTTGGCAATAACATAATATGTAAGGATCACGTAATGTGTCAGAGGCAGTAACACATCATGGTTTAGCCACTCTACGCTATTTTCAAGTTGAGAGGACAAGAAGTAGTTTCTGGCATTTCGCTTCCTACTTTCTGCATCACCCTGAAGCAGATAATTCTGGACCTATGATTTTCCTGTCTTGTTTTCAAAAAGGAATACAGTATCGCAGAAAGAATAACAAGAGGGTAATTTAGAAAAAAAAATAATTATTTCAGAACCAAACGGAACTTGTGAATGTGACTAACTCATTATGTTCAACAGCATATTTGTTATAGGCTCCTTACCTCAACATCAATACTCTCATTCTTCTGAAATTCTTGAATTGAGAGATTATCAGGAGGTGTACTAAAAATAAACATACTATGTTATACTTTTAAATTCACAACATGTGTAAGGAGATAAGTATGGGAAAATGCATTGCATTTATAGTTATGACATGCATCAATTTGATACTATTATATGGTAATAATCAATGATTGCAAGGCCAGGTTGGGTACGGCTTTGAGCAACCTGGTCTAGTGGAATCCTGTGATGAACATTTTCACTCACTGTGCAAGAAAACGACTTTTAATTTTCAGTGATACACTTGTAAAAAACTTTAATCTAATTTTACATTTTCTTCTACATTAATGAAACACTTTAATTACTTTCCTTTATAACTGAAATGATGTATTTGTTCTCATGCTTAATAATTTTTATTAAAACACATTTTATAAACAATAGTTTTGAAGACGTTTAGAACTTTATGCAGTTCTTCCATTATATATAAAAATTTATTTACAGAAGAAATGTCCAGAAGTGATTCAGTGATGAAAATTACCCAATACTTCACAAGATCCTACTGTACCTGCTTGTAAATTTGGAAATCTTGTATCATTTGATTGGAAATTTTATGCCAGCTATCAGTCATGAGGTTTTCTCTGGTGACATTTTATCTCATTTACCAAGTCCTTCCATGTACTTACTGGACTGACTACCTGTTCAGTGAATTTCCTTTCCTTTGCTGGATTATGCTTCTGTTAACTTATTGGACCAAGTTCCTCATCAGGGCAGAAAGAGGAAAGCCTCCTACTTAGATATCAATCAACTATTTTAGCTAATGTGCCTACATTTGGTGGTTTAGTTTGGATCAGACTTTTCAAGTTAAACTTTCAGACATGCCCTTTTATAAACCTTGGTTCATGTCTGGTATTAAAGAGTGCATAGAACTGGATTCATTTTCGATGAAACTAAACCAAAAAACGTACTCCAAGCTCTCATAGATGCTTGAATGAGAGGAAACCACACTAGAGCTACTCTGAAACAAAACACCTGAAGTGAGCACTCTGCAGGTGACGGGTCCTAATCATGAACTATTCTGCTTTACAGATGTGCTTCTACTGCACTTTGGAGAGGGCAAAAAAACCTCCAAGACCAAAGAAGGGACTTCACACAATATATTAACTCTGAATTACCTTGCTTATAATCCCACAATCATAGGATTGCCTGCTAAAGTCTACACAGATTTAAGATACAGTTAGCAGAATTACAGGAAGAAAGATTGATTATCAGCTAAGAACAACCTGTGGTACGAGAACTTTCTGAGCTACATAAATTGTGAGGCTAAAAGAGCATCTCATGAAACTATCACCATGTGGTCACCTTGCACTGTTCCATAAGTATTCCACTAATTTTACTTTTAACTTTAGAAAATAATTCTGACATCTTTAAGCAGAGGAACAGTTTGGAAATTTGACCATTTGAAAGAAATGGCTAGAAATAATGGAATTAAGATTGTCTGCGGTACTTCAATGTGCAGGTATTGTGTATGGTTGTGTGTTACAATGCATCTTAAATCAGACAAGTTTGTTTTTTGGATTTTTTTAACTCCCGACAAATCATCCAGTTAAGTGCACATGATGGTCACTACTGAAAAGGAAGGACAATTATACAGTCAATCTGAACACAACATTCCTTGCCTAATTTATGGCAGAATAGGCAGATGTAAGCAAAACAGTGCTCTGGACTGAACAAAGAACCAACCTGTTCTGTAAGCAGAGCAATTGGTGTACTTTTGTAGTGACAAGCAGACTATCACCCTTTGGCTTAATTCCAAACTCCCAGCTTTTCCTCCACCCCATGTCACTCCCCAGGAAACAAGAGACGTGGTGGATAGTTCAGAGCTAAGCACACGCTCACAGGCAAGGCAGCTGCCCGATACATGGGTCTGGACCTGTGCCAGCCTTGTCCTCAACAAGGGTACTCACCTCGGCCCATCTTCTCCATTCCACCAATTTTAATGGAAGGTTTAGGAACTTCAGTGGTTTTGAAATCTCATTCAAATCTGATTAGTTTAGCTGGCAGTTGGTTTATTTTTTCAGGGTTTTTTTTGGCCAGTGTTCATATATGTTGCTGACCAAGACAAATAAGATTTTTCCAAGATAGGTTTTTTATCCCCCATCTTCTGGGTGCTTAATATAAGACACTTGAAAACTAGTCTGCACACCTACAGCTAATTTTCAGTTTTGACATTTATGACAACTATGACTGAAATATGTGCCAATGTTCCTGCTTGAAAAATAAATATCTCCACTCCTCAAAGAGACCTTATGTAGCTAATTTCACCTTGTCTATGAAACAGACAAGTGTTACATGCATGATTAGAAAAAACACAAAGAATAAAATAAGAAATACTGTATTTTAAAATCACTGAAAGACTTTTGTCCACTGTAGCAAACTGTGCAAAGAAGCAACTGCTCACTGAAGCCCACCCTGTCCTGAGTACCCCTACTAATATAGACTGTGACAGTAACTTGAGATGAGATAAAGGTATGTACAATTATCCTGAGAAAAGAATGTATTCACAAGTGTAAAAGAGTAGAATGCTGGCATCTTAGACAATCAAGGTGTAAAGTAATCACCCAAGTGCTGAGAGCATGCACACCCCCACCTCAGGCTGGGTGTTGAACAAGACAAGGAGAGATGAAAAATCCTGAGAGGCAGGGTAGTGTTTCTATGTCCCTACACAAATGACTCAGCTGTGATAACTCCCATTTGGGGAAGTAGCAGGACAATTCACACATAGCCTGAAGGTACTCATCTCTGCTGACAGGCCATAATGGACTCACATGCACTGATGTAACAGGCAGCTGTAACATCTTAAAAGGTGTGAAAGACTCACAAAATGTCTTGTGATCCAGCACTACATCATCCAGTGCAGAACAGGTACTGGGGGCACATCCACCTAGCCTAAGCCCAAGAAAAGACCACACAATGCCTTCACTCAACACCTGGTTTTCTTCCCTGACCACACAGAACTTTCCTTACCACTCTGGGCTTTGCTCACCCATGAACTTCTTCCCTCCCCACTCAAGACTTCCTCCACCACCATGAGCTTTTCCCTCACCACCCTGGGCTTCCCTCAATGGATCCAGGCTGCAGCTATCACTCTGACAAGACTGGAAGACACCACTGGGAAGACCACAAGAAGAGGATCAACAGGATGCTGTCGGAATCCATGGGTGATGATACCTTTTTACTTAATCTGTCTCTCACCCTCCTTCTCTCTCCCCCTCTCTCTTTTCCCTATTCTCTCTACCTCACATTTACTGTTCAATAAAAATCCATATTATTGACTTAGGCATGTGGTCTGATTTGCACCTTAATTTGGGCAGAGGCATCTCTCTAATAATTTGAAAACACCTGATCATAACAATGCTGAAAACAAAGAATAAAATAAATTATTAAGTAGCTGTTCAATCATTACCTTTTGTGACACACAGAATTGTTAGCTATGCAAAACCTTTAGACAGTCATGTAAACTATTATGATGCATAGAAACATAGGTCATGTTGAAATACATGGGCAGCCTTTACTCTGACACTTGCTCATCTATGATTGACTTTCTGAACGGAGATTTACTTAAAGAGGTGTTGAGACCTTTCTGTTCAGTCATTCATACCTGATCTACCATACATGCTACAGATTATGCTACACACTTGTTCATGTAGCAAATTACTCCCAAGTAGACAGATTTTTGTAAGGTGTCTATATGAAATATCTATCTAGGGGCCAAAAACTTTGTTGGTCTGACATAATATACCCAAACTTTACCAGAAGGGTCAAGAGCCAGGAAAGATAAGAAGCCGTGTGATGCAGCAACTTCTCTAGGTACAGAGCTTCCAGCCACTGCCCACAGTCTGGTGAGGGCTTCAGATCAAACAGTAAAGAGCAAATAGGCACCCAGAGTCCTGCAGTGCACAGCAGCACTCTGTTCAGAAGCATCTTTTGGGAAAAGTATTGATTTAATTTCCTCATCTGAGCACAGACTTCTGCTCTGGTAAATTATATATACACACATATTTGTTGAATTTTATTTTATATAATGGCTTGACATGCTTCCATGAAAGCCGCTGGGAAAGAAGAACAGTATGAAATAATAAACAGATCAGCCTCTTACTAGAAGATAATTTTGTGTAAATTAAGTTACATGAAATGTATTAATTTTAAATGTCATTTTGATTTGTAATAAAAATCAAGATTACTGAATCTCCTCAGCTGTAGCTTGCTTTAAAAAAATGCTGAAATTTATTTCTTGGAAGCTGTTAATTCTCTATGACAGTAACATTTTCCTTTTTTATTTACCTAGATTCTTCTGGCTGTATTTGAAATTTCTTAATGTACAAAGCTGCAGAGACCATTTCTGCTGTGCTTTTGTACTTTTCAAATATCAGCGAGTATCCCCTCTTGTTCAGCCCCATAGCTGGCTTGAAAAATCTGTTCCTGTCAAAAAGTATAGGTGGGGCTGTGCAGAGGAGGTTTACTATTTGCAACACAGATACTCACAATGCTTTAATTTAAGGGTTCAAACCACAGTAACCTCTTGTCTAACCAATGCCAACTCAGTTTCATTGTCAGAAGCAATATTAGGCTATCTACACATGCAATTTGTAGGGCCACGGTGACTAAAAGAGTTATGAGTTAGACTAGGAAAATGTTTAAAATACTGATTAAAAATTCAGAGCATCAGTGAAATAGTTTCTTTCCAGATCTTTCCACTCTGTCCTCAAGTCAGGTAGAAACTTGGAAAACATGCATACAAAAATGAGACAACGTGCATTGACATATTTTAATGAACAACGCTAAAGGAAAAAAACCTAACCAAATCTGTTAGGAAGTGTTTCTAGGAGGACTACTGCATTAAGGCTTTAAGAGAGTTTCAGAGATGCAGGTGTTTCATATTTAGAACCATCCCTGCAGTCCTAAGTCAGCTTTGAAGAACAGGTACAAAAGTAAGCCACTTGCCTAGCTTTGCATGAAGCATGGATAGACAGTAACATGAAACATCTAGAACATTTAATAGTGGAAAGTGTGGGGTATGAAAAGGTATCAAAAGTGAAGGAAGAAAAGTAAGGTTTTCTAGTGGCATAACATTCTAGTTTCCCTGAAGCAAGGAGCTTAGGAAAAATGACAGAATGCCAGCATAAGAAAGTCGATTTTCAGTTCTAACCATAATCAAGTGTAGCTGAATACATCTAACTATTTCTGTCACAAGGAGTGACATGTTGGAAAATGCTAAAAATCCAGATAATGCAGTAATGCGGTTACTCTGTCTCACTGACAGCCTCTTGGGGTGTCAACTGAATTGCATTTTCAAAATTCTTTGTGCTTCAGAACCTTTTCAATCCATGCTGGCCTTAGCCAGATTTTGTACACTCTGCACGTGACTTAATAACTGCTCTGTCCTGAATTGCACATTTGCAAGTTGGAAAGCCACCAGAGATGACCTGACAGCTGCAGTAAAGCCACTTGGTCATGTTGAGCAGGGTCAGTAAAACCAAGTAAAGTTTAAAAGTAACTAATCTTAGAGCACAGGGTGCTCTCATCTTCTCACCTGAGGCTTGTTTAATTGATTTTGTTGATATGGACAGAAATCCAAGTAGTACCAAAGTTTTAAAAACCAGAACTCACTGTTCATATAAATAAATCAGGAAACACACCAAAAAACAGTTCTATATCACCTAGCTGGCCTTAAATGGAGAATCAACTTGGATAGTTGGAAAGTCAATTCTCATTGCCCTCCCCTATAATCCGAAGGTTGGTGTGCACCTCAACTCAGTGTGAACAGATTCTCTCAAATTACTCTGGAATAAGGCTCCACTCTGATTAACATATATTTTCTGCTAGAATTATAACAAAAAAAAATTAAAAGAACACAGTAAATTTGAAAATTCTGAATTCAATTTACTTAGAAATGGAACAACTACAAATTTAAGGGACTGACTAAACCACCATTACAATCCAGCAGAAGACATAATTTAGAAAATTTCAGCACAAAAGGGTTTGCCCTCCTTGCTAGTTTCATATCACCTTGCAGAGAATGAAGAGAGACTTAACCAAAGGAAATCAGAAGAGAATTACCTCAACATGGGGAACTTCAACCTCTATCTCTAGAGCCCTCCTTGCATCACAGAGAGAGAGGCATGCTTCAGTAGCATTGTGGGGAGGAGGAGGAAGAGGATGAAGAAAAGGAGAAATGACTGCTATTACTAATTGTCCTGACTACTAGCATGAGGAAAACGTACTCCCTTTTTAACTTTTTATAGGGCCACAGGCTCAGGCTGAAAGAGAGAACAGAAAGGCTATCTATCCTAAAGCTACCAAGGGATAGGGCTCTAACTGTAAGTACGAGAACCATACACTTGGGAAGACAAACTGCCATTTAGAAAAAGATGGACATTAGGGAGATTTAAAAAAAAACAAACCAAACAATCCCCAACCAGACATCCTGCAGCCATGCAACGTACAACTACATAAGCAAAATTCATCTATTCAAGAGAAGCCTGGAAAGCGTAGTGATAATTGCCATTAATTATAATAACAGGCCAAATTATCTAGCTGCAGCCACATGGTTCTATAAACCACCAGCCTATTTTTAGTGTTTAAATTATTTTGAACCCTAAAGCTTCTAACTGAAAGAACAGAAACGTTTCCTACAACTTTTCTGAGAATGCCTTCAAGTATGATGAAAATGTTGATCCCTAAACCACATTTTGTTTGTAAAATTACAGAATACACTCTGGTATCTAAAGAGGCAAACCCAGAGTTAAACAAAGACAGACATCACAGGGCATCATAAATATTCACACAAGTACTACTTTTCTTTATCTCTAGAGAATATTTGCCCATGTATGACAGCTGGCAAGAACTATTAGAATTAATATGAACAGTGATCACTCTAGAAAGCAACATAGTAAGATGAAATCGCTAAGGTTGAAATAATTTTCAAGGAAAGTATAAATCACTTATTGTAAATTAAGAAAAACACACAACGTACTTGGCCAAAAAGGTCATGCAGATGATGGTGGATTACCCTGAATTACACTGAAGACCTGTGATAATTTTACTTCCCTGGATTTATGGATAATTAATACCAAAATATTGTGGCAGTGCCAGTCTCGGCCAGCTAAGAACATGCAAAATGGAAATGTTTTGTCTGGTTTGCAGACATTTAGTTAATTCACAGTAAAGACTAGTATGTATTCCCAAAGCAACTTCTAAGCAAACACACATTCTGCTATAATAATTTGAAAAACTTTAATTTTAATTTTGCAAACCAAACTATTACATTGATTATAGGGTGTTAACTGATCTGGACTGCCTGTCTCAGAATGCAAGCAGGACTACTAACTGCAGCTGGAACAAAACCAAACAAGAAACTGCAGAGATTATTTTAAATTAAAGGAACAGGGAAGCATAAAAACTTGGATGACTGAAGTGCCTTTTAAAGCAGTTGGGATGACTGTTTGTATTCTAAGGTCCTCCCATTTAATAAGAGTTTCTTTCAAATAAATGCAAAAACAACAAAAAGGTTTTTCATTTGATTGCCATGTAACCCTATTGGTGAAATTCCAAAACTATTCTTTATTAACAAACATTTTCCCTAAGGGATGTGTCTCTAAACTTAATTTTCCTTGGTATTTATTCTTTGTTTGTTTTGTGCAAGTTGCTATTTATCCACCATTAGTAAATACAGCTGTGTTTGGTTGCTGATTTTTGTGTGTTTCAAAACTAAACACATACACATACACAGCATATTAGTGTAATGCACAGAAGAACCCTACTGTTTTCTGTTAAAAAAGAAAGATTGTTACTGAAATCAGCATACAGAGAAAATACAGGGAATTAAATTTCTCATGTTCCACCTTGTCCTTTAGTCTGAAACACTATTAGATATACTTAAACTGCTCCTAAAAGATGCTTGCCCACAGATGTTCATGGAAAATGGAAATTCCATACCATTCCTAAGCAATCTTCTACAATACCTAACTTTCCTTATAGTAAAAGGTTTCCTTAGTGTCTAACCTAGCTAGTCTTTGCTATACTGAAATCCATTTTTACCCATTGTCAAGGGACAAATAAAATTCTTATCTGGAGCAAACTTTTACCATATTCTGAAGATTTATAATGTCTTCCTAATGATATGTTCTTTTGGTTGAACAAATTAATAGATCTAAGGCCAGGTTGGATAGGGCTCTGAGCAACCTGGTCCAGTGGAAAGTACCGCTGCCCAGGGCAGAGGGATTGAAACTAGATGATCTTTAAGGTCCCATCTGACCTAAATCATTCTATGATTAAAGTCTGTCTCTGATCATTATTATTTCACTTCTGGATTTTCTCAACCTGTCCACTGCAGATGCCTACATCTACAGTGTTCCATTCTTGAGAGACTACGAATTTACTCATATCTGTCTATCTTTCTAGTTATAAATATGACTATTTAGCTACATTTTTTCATGAAGTATCATAAATAAAGCGTGGTTAATTACTAAGGCACAGTCAATTTATTTTGTGTAGAAACAAATGCAAGAAAACTATGGGCTCCCAAGTGAACAGCAGTGAAAGAAATAACTTTCAAAAATTCATAGTAGAGCAGAATATTTCAAGATGGAACTTAGGAGAAATACATATAGTTAACAGTGTTCATCTTAATTAAAAAGAATACTGTTGCAATTCTGTTCCAAGTGAAGAAAGGAACAAATTGAGTCCATATGAGTAACTCTTTATCAAATCTATAGTAAAAGTCCTTGGGAGTCCATAGAGAACTCCTTAGCCTGTTCAGAAAGACTATGCCTTGTAGAGAGTTCACTTGAGTTCTTTCTTGCTCTTACCTTTTGATTGAAGCTTTTTCTATTACTTTATAAAACTATAATTTTTTTAAGTAGACATCAGTTACCTTTTCTCCATCATTCATTAAAATAATTTTCAGATACCAAATAGCTTTACTGACAAATTTAGTGAACAAATTATGTATAAATATTTTCCTTAAAAAAAAAAAAAAAAGGAAATTGTTTTTACCTTTTTGTGAATAAAAAGTCTTCAAAAGTATTTGCTAGCTCTGGCCACATACTGTCAAATTTTCCAGAAGATGCATGCTGCCTTGCAACAGGTAGTCCAATGGAGAGAACTTTAAGAAGAGAGGAAACAGCTAGCTTCCATGTGCTTTCAGAAGGACAGGAATATTTCAGACTGAGAGGTATTCTTAGTGTCTGCAAAATGAAAGTTAAAATTTACAGTTGCTCAGACAAATCTAAGAGTATGGCAAGTTTCTGCAGATCTTGGTGGACACTGTCAGAGAAGACAGTACACCTCCCTTCCTTTTCTGCTGCTATATCAGATGGCCTTTTAAAAATGTAATTCTAAAGATGATTTACCATACACTAGCTGGCTAAAGCAGGTCTGTAGCCAAGTACAAGGTTAGAAGCCAGAATTGATCCATTATCAATTATATTAAGAAACTACACACTAATTTTCTTTTTCTGTATTGTCAACCACCATTTCTGCTAAGCCTGACAAATGGGCTTTCCTAGCATCTAAGAGACTGCAGGCAGTTTATTACCATGAGTGTATTCTGGAGAATTTAGTCCCGTTCCTAGAAAGCTACTCCAAGTGCTTCCACAGTAAAGAAAAAAAGCTTCATTAAATTTAAACTTTTCCTAATGAAGTTGAACTGTATACATTAACACTGCAAGAAACTAGTTCTCTGCTAACCATTAAACCACACAAAATTTAAAAGTAAGAACAGTCAGTGAAATTCTAAGATAATGGGTGCAGAACAACTCAAATGTAGAGCACATGAAAACACTGCAAATTTTAAGTCTTTTAGATAGAAAGCCAGCTCCAAAATCTATAAAACAAAGTCATTAATAAATTAAAAAATATTAAGCACATGAACGATTTACACTATATAGATTCCTTTTATTATTAGCATTATTAGTCAAACTGACTTAGAACCTGATAGCAAATTATCTTGGAAAGCTAATTATTAAATTTACATTTCAAAGATATAGTGACTAGATTCAGGTACTACATGTATACCCCCCATGGTGTTAGTGCAGCCTCTGATTTGAGGAAAGTGAAGGGAGGAAAGACTCACTCTGATTCTCATGAGGGAGTCAATTATAATTAACTCTCTATTGCCAAGAATTATGACAGCTAGAATCTAGCCCTAGAAATAAACAGAATATTTTTTCTGCTGCTATTCATCATATGCGTCAAATCTAATTCCAAAATCAACATGGGCTTTAGAGACATGAAAAATAAATTTAAAAGTATTTTTCATCTACTGCAGTGGTTCGCATTATTACCAACTGTAAATGTTAAAGAAAAGTGTTTATATCACTTTCATCAATCCTATTAAAACAGAAGTGGAAAACACCTGCATTTTGAAATACAAATTTAATTCATAACAGATTTCAAATGATATCACCTACTTTAAACACATTCAGGTTTCTGTATTTCTGTACAGGAAAAACTTGATGTCAGCCAAGTCACTACAAACAAACCTAGGTCAGATACACTTTTTTCCCAGACATTTACTATTACATCTATTATTTAACAAAATTTTTTGCTGAAACAGAAACAAGGTCAAAGAAAGTGATGAGTTTGACAGTTTTACCTTAAAGGTATATTTGCTCACCCATAACATTTCACAACTACATCAACACATAAAGTCATTAGAAGCAAATCACAAGTAATAGCTACAGCACAGGCCCCGAAGTATATATGCCAGTCTACATAAACTGGTCTTCACTTTCAGTGCCATGTTTACTAAGAGGCCTACTGACCACACTCAGGTGCATAATACTTTCAAAGACTAAAATTTTGTGGTCTAACGCATTTGTTAATTTTTATCTTAACACTGAAATATTGATGCTGACATCATCCAGCTAAAAACAATACATATAGCCTAATCAATAGCCTTGGAGCTTCAAACGAAATTACTACCTTGCCACTCATCTTCATAAAATATCCATCTGTTTACTACAGCTTTAGGCTTCCCAGGAAGTGTTTATCAACACTAGCTGAAAATAAAACTCCCTATTTTCAAAAGAAGCTCATTAAATTCAGAGCATATGGAGGACAAACTTTTACCTTAATAATGTTCTGAAGAACTTTCTCTGTTACCACAGCTTTATGGCAAGCTGTCTTTTGGTATAAGTCCACCACAACTTCCAATGATCTCTCAGCAAATGGTACGTAATTCAATGCTACCCATTCCGCCTAGGAAAACAAATTAGTAAATTACTAAACTATATATGAAAACATATTAATTAAGGAACAGAAAGTGTATGCTTTGCATTGAACTCTCAGTTTCATGCATGCAAGGTTTGCTAAGAATATGGTCCAAGCAACAAAACTGCAAATACAACGTAGTCTGGCTATGAAAATGTACTCTACATTGAAGTAAAGTACATTTAAGTAGGAGAAACGTTGCAGTCTAGGCAAGACAACTACATTAGGACAATCTTTAAGGAAATTTAACTCACCGGTGCAAATAGTTGTATCTAGTGTGATTCCATTGTGTTGCAGGACAAACAGAATAAGAAGAATTAATACATACATAATAGTTACCTCTTTGATTACACTGAATCAGATGCTCATGCTTAGTGAACAGCAGTGTATACAGATAAAAAGAATTACTGAACACGTCCCATTTCTTTACAGCACGTGCAATTCAAAAATCTGCAGCTTGAGGGAATTTTCTCCATTCCAAATTATCATGTCTTTATATTAAATTTAGCATCACGTGTAGGACAAGTTATTTTAGATTAATTCATTGTACAAATTCAGACACATTCACTGTGTCTGGTGTCCAGGCAAGACCTTTCCTACATGAAGGAATACAAAGTATAAAAGCAAAGAAGAATGTAAAGGGAGTAAATAATGATAACAAAAGCATATAAAAAAAATTTATTACACAACACATATAGTGAAATTTTTACAGATTCAATAAATGCATCTTGCTGAACAACCTATATCTGAAGATGAATTGGATTCACCAGCCATGTGAAACAAGTGAGATTTCTAATTAATTACCTGATTATACTTTGCATTTGCAATGTGCTTTGTTTCCAGCTGTCCATACTGTGGAGGCTTGCAGGAAAATTCTACAAAGGCCAGCAGTTGGTCAAAGATTGCAGGATACATAATCTGCATACTTTCTGAGCCCACACATATAGCCTACACCAAAAGAAAATACAAAAGCTTAATATATATCTTGGGCTTTGACATTCAACATCTGCATCAGTACAAGGAACTCTGAAAGAAAAATCCCCATATAACACTATGCAAGAGTCATGCTGTATAAAAGACAGTGGATAGCTCTAACAGTTTAAGAAAAGTCACTTGTTCTTTTATTAAGGAAAATTAAGTGGCAAGATACCGGGGCATATATAGTTCAGTAAATACAGCTCTCTCATTCAATAAAAGAGATATATTTTCTTTACTAACTCCACTTTGATGTGTCAGTAAAATATAAGTCTTATATAAGTCTTATATATGAATATCAGACACATCTTTAAGTTCTACTTCAAGGAATGTTTAAATCTCAGAAGTAAATCATACAAGGCTTCAAGAAGTAGTTAAAATAGCACCTTACAGAAAGGAATACAAATAAAGTGAGAATTATAAAATTTTGGTATACCTGAAACTCATAATCTTGCTTTAAAATGGAAAACATTTAAGAAGGGTGTACTTAGATGATGTCAATGAAATATCATGTTGTCAGAGGCTAATGATTTCCTGTTGCAATATAAATCCCAGGGAAATCTTAGAGCATTTGCTTTCAAAGCCAGATACAATGATTCTATGAAGTTACTTCAATTATTTTGTCATTTTAAATACCTTGCTTTATTTCCCAAAGTCTCTCCTCTCAAAGCTTCAAGAAACAGTCAAATTACTGCTCTATAAAAAGACCTTGTGCTTGTACTGTCATTTTTCTATGGGAAAGAATCAAATGCCCTTTTCATTAAGCACAGATCGCCCATGAAAAATTGTGGCTGAACTCACTCAAGGTGACAACAGCTCCAAAGCTGTTTAAGTGCAGCCCCCATGCTGGAGCCATGCCACAAGCTGTGTGAGTCAATGGGCAAACAAGTCCCCAGCCATGAGAGGGAGCAAGCCAACAGGGGCTATGGGCATTCATCACTACATCATCCTAAGATCTAGCTGCACCTTCAGGCAATGAACAATTTGCAGTAGAGCATTCCATGAATCTTCAATGGCCCTTTTCTTTTCCTCAGCTTCCTACAATTTAAAATGCATGCCTAATGCTCAAAAAGCTTAATCACCATTATGAATATAGTGCAGCACTCCTTCTAAAAAGGCAAATTCTTTTTCTGGTGCTTGAGTTCAAGACCATACTGAACTCTGAAAAGGATGCTTGGAAGCTACATACTCATCTGCATTGTAGAAGACTAAAAGGTTAACTGCTCTAAATGATCTAAAATTATTCAACACCCTGTAAAACAATTTCATCTGATCTGCTCCACTAGAGTCACTGCACTAAAATTTAACACGTTAATGTGAGATTACATACTTATTCAAAAAGGTAGAAAAATGATTCTGTATACAAATAAATGGATTAGAAACGGAGAAAGAGCATCTACAAATCCCAGGGTAACTTTTGTGTAGATTTAACTTACTTGCACAGAAGCAATTTACATTACTCACAGCAGACTGTTTTAACATACCCCACCGTACAATCTTGGGACCAGTTCTGTTTAATATCTTTATTAACAGCCTGGACAAGGGGATTGAGTG
The DNA here is from genome assembly GCA_035222235.1 of Margarornis squamiger. NCBI lineage: Eukaryota > Metazoa > Chordata > Aves > Passeriformes > Furnariidae > Margarornis > Margarornis squamiger. The sequence continues at coordinate 32,222,096 of JAWWTY010000037.1, read as the reverse complement.
CACCATCAGAGAGTTTGCAGACAACAGCAAGTTTGGTGGGAGTGATCTGCTGGAGGCTAGGAAAGCTCTGCAGAGGGATCTGGACAGGCTGGATTGATGAGCCAAGGCCAACTGTATGTAGTTCAACAAGGCCAGGTGCCAGGTCCTGCACTTGGTCACAACAACCCCATGGAACGCTACAGGCTGGGGGAGGAGTGGCTGCCCAGTGGAAAAGGACCTGGAGATGCTGGTCAACAGCTGCTGAACATGAGCCAGCAGTATGCCTAGGTGGCCAGGGCCAGTGGCTTCCTGGCTTGTATCAGAAACAGTGTGGCCAGCAGAACCACAGAAGTGATTATCCCTCTGTACTCAGCACTAGTGAGGCCACATCTTGAGTGCTGTATCCAGTTCTGGGTATAAAAATGTGCAGTTTTTCACCATGTTAAAAACTCTGGTAAGCCCTACTTTAAAAGACACTAATGCCTGCAGCCTTTAGAAACTAAGATCATGTAGATAATGAGACTAAGAAAGAAACAGAAAAATCTGGGATGAATAAATTGAGTGATTAAGTGAGGAGAACAGGATTTGGGCAGGACTGAGCTTCTGGAAAGGGGCGGATACAAAAGGTCAAGCCTGACCGGAAAACGATGAAAAGGTAGTGGACACGACTGGTGTTAAAACTCCACGTTATTTATATAATCACATACAAAGCTGAGATTTAATACCAGCTTCTATCCAAGCAAACTGAATTGCAATTCAAGTAAAAAAATTCCCTCCATAGCATTTCTTTTCCTGCCCATGGCAGGAGGATTGGAACTAGATGATCTGTAAGGTTCCTTCCAACCAAAGCCTTTCCATGATGCTATTCTTCTACCTCTGTTTTCAAAATACACTCATGAATATTTGTCAAACCCATAAACTAAAGGAATGGCTGCAAAGATGATGATTCTGCCTTGCTTGTTTAAGTATGAGATAAATCAACCTACACTAAGCAGAAAAGAAAGCAAGATACTCAGTTGTTAGTTCATGACCTAAATGGGGCAGGATCCTGTCAGTGGCAGGGAAGTATGACTACAGAGTTAAGCAAAGTAGTTATAATATGAAACTCCACAGGGAACAAAGTCAGGGCACATGGTTAGTTTTAATTCTGGCATTTTCCAAGTAGGTTTTTCGAGGGGTTTGTTTTTTTAAAAGTAGTGCTTAATATAAATGTATGACCTCATTCATTATCAATGTTGCTTCTTTTGAATAAGTAAGTTTTCTGAATGAGCAGTGAATTTTGCAAGGAGGTATTTTACAAATCCAAAAAGAAAGAAGTAGTACTTTTTTGGTTTTTTCAGCTATCCAGAAAAAGAACACCCTAATTTGTTGTTTACAGATTCATCTGCATCAAGGGTGTTCTTTGAGGATGAGTTCTACAGCAGGAATTTCTTAAGCAGAGATGCACCATTTTCCTTAAATAACTGATTAATATGAGGCAAGGATGTAGCTGATGTGACAGAGACCCTGCTGTATTTTATCTTTGGCATGAACTGAAGGTTCTCATGATCACTGTTCTTTGTTTACGGCAGTACCAGGGTACTGTATGGAATACTGTTTGGGACTGTTCCCCTATTTCCATGTAGGGACCTTCAATATCAACATCAACAGTACTTCAATATTAGATAGACAAGTAAATGGCTACAAACATAGCATAACACTTTCTACAATGAAGTAAAAGTGCATTTCACAAAGATGACACCATTCCTTTCAATGCAGAGCACCTGGGTTACGGCAGGAATGGAGATCTGATTGTTCTAATACAATACACTGCGCAATTACAAATAATATAAAAAACCATGCTTAAGTCACCGCGCTCTAGTTCTGAAAGAAGTGAGACACAGTGTAGTGTACCTTTCACAACACATCAGAAGTCGCATTATTACCTTTTGTAAAACATCTAAAGCTGTAAGCACTGCTTCCTGTAAACTTGTTAAAACTGCTTCAGTGTAAGATGGAAGGATGAAAGGGGAAGCATCTGAACTGATTGGAACTGAAACAGCACCGTGCAAAATGACACCCAGCTTTTGGAGATCATCCATGCTGAAACCAGTTTTGATGTGTTGGTAAAGAGCTGGGAATATTTGAATTAAAGCTGTAAGAAAAGGCTGACTGGGAATGAAAGTCAATTTATCACAAGTAATTGGAGGCCTTGTACTTTCTGAACCAATCCTATACCAGCTGTTCCAGGCTGCCCACCAAAGATTCAAATCTTCAATCTCATCTGTTATTACAGGCAGTTCAGATCCGTTGTATCTTCCTATTCTTTCTCCTATGGAGTCAGTTCTCATGAATGATCTGCCAAGACTAGTGGCAGTTGTTGTCCCTACCACCAGAGGTACAGAAACATTGATGGCAGGTGGAGTCTCAGGCTTCTCAGAGTCTCGAACTGGAGAAACAATTTGCAAGATCTCCTGGAAGCTTTTCAGAGCAGCCAAGGAAACTTCATTATTTTTGCTGAGTGCTGCTGATTGGATGTGATCAAGAAGAACATCCCAGGCTTGCGAAAAGTCTCCTATTTAAAAGAGAGAGAGAGAGGGGGCAAAAAACCAACTTGGAACTTGCATCCTATTCCCCTTTCCACCATGCTGCATCTCTAAAAGGCTGTTCATGTACTAGTAACTCTAATAGACAGAAATTTCAAGAGATTAGGTGTCAGCTTGAACGGCTCTTATAACATGTATCAGTTCACCCATAACCAGAAAGAATGAATGTGACAGAGAAACACATGAATATGAAGAATGAAACAATATATCTACATTCATGTTAAATTTGCTAGTGAAAAATCACATACCAGGTCCATACCAGTAAAATATGTTTTCTTTATTCAGTATAGTGAAACAGATTTGTTCTTATACGTACCATATGCCTGTCAATTTCAAAAAGGGATTAAGGGTCAAATATATAGTCATGCAATGCATTTATAAAGAACTAATTTTTAAATGCTCTGATTATTGTACTGTGGAAAGATTTCAATTGGGGCATTTGAGTTTTTCATTAAATTTAGCCTTAACCTTCAATGTTCTATGACACTAATTACAGGGTTTAAATATTTAAATAGTTTTAATTTTCTTATTCAGTTTTAACTCAAGTTTAATATAGTTTAAGAACTACCGCATTTCTGCAAATGACCATTACTCTTCATAGCTATTAATATGTTGATATTTGTATCACATTAACCAAAATGAAATAAAATACATCTTATATCTAGTTAATATATATTAATTGTATACTATAGGATGGTGAAGGTATATTAATGTAATGCTGAATTTGCTTTGCAAGCTATATATTCTCTTTTTCACTTTCTCCTTGTAGAAATTACCAAGCTATTATAAAATATTACTACATACAATGGAACAATGTAAATGTTCAATACTCCACTGACTTTACAGGTGAGTTCTCTTTACACTCTAAGACTACATTTAAACTTGACACACTCATGCCACAAAAGAATTCCAGACAAGTGCTGCATAACCATAGAAAGACAAAAGGAAAAGTATGTTCTGACAACTAAAAGAAGAAATTATTATTGTTATCAGGCTACTGTAATTTAAAGCTATTTGACACCCAGAATTGTGATGACAAATTTAATCTCAATTACTGTGATACAGAAGACGAAATCCGTAGTTAAAATTTTTGGCTCTAAGGAGCACGAATTAGTAACTCCATAATTGTTGTAACATTAGAAGTGAGACACAACAAAACACACTTTTAAGCTAAGATTAAGACTCTTGCCTAGTACTTTAGCAGACACAACATACAAAAGCAATAAACTTATTACTGTATCTTTAAACAACTATAAACTTTACCTAAAGGCTGCAGTAAGTATCTCCTAGTGTTAAATATTCTTGCAACTCCAGCCAGTGTTAATACCCATGTTTCCGCCCACTGTTTCTCAGCTGTATCCCTTGAATGATGGATGAGAATGTTGCCTCCTCCTGACTCAATCTTCTCTTTGTCAGCTGTGGTAGAAGATTCTCGAACTCTATCCAGCAGGTGAAATAACACCTGTGATAGTCAGAAAAAAGGAAAAATGCAACTTTTCAAATAACATAGTTGTATTCACAGTAAACCAACAAAAAATAGTAATTCTTCCATTATCCTTTCTGTCACTGTGTCACCCTGAAAATTCCCTTGTTCTAAATAGTCTCCACAGCATCCAAGATTAAGAATCAATCAACTGATGGCTACTTGAGAAGAGGTAGAAACTGCATGATCAAACCCACTGAGAACAGAAGGCTAAAACCAGTGGATGTAAGATTCTTCACAGGTACAACACGCAGGCTCCAACATAGCCTAATTTTTACACGAAGCACAACAAACACGACTGTGACTTAGAACAGGGTACATGACAAATCCTTTCAAAAGAAGAGAGACAAAATGGAGTGCAGAGCAAAGCTCCATCTAATATCATATTAGCCCAATCACATGACCCTCAAACATCTCCATTTTCACACAAAGAAATAAGTAATTCATTCTTGCAGGAAGAAAACAGTGTTTTTATCTAACTCATGAGTAAGAAATAAATAATGAAGATATGAAAATTACATTTCAAAAGAGGCTTTGAAGGCCACAGAAGTGTAAAAAGCAGTCCCAAAACCCAAGAAATCATATTTCTGTCACCATATGTTATCTTAAAAAAGTCTTAATAAATTACATAACTGATAATGGTTATTAAATGGTGAATGCTCAATTACTATTAAAACATGAATGCTATTTACAAAACCTTCAGTGGAAGCTTACACATCGTACCTTCCATATTACTGTGTGCCACGTTGAATGTTGCAATAAAGTTCCATGAGCACCAATAGTAGAAAACAATGTCTGTCCAGCACTCTTCCTAACTGCAGGTCGGGGATCCACACACAGTTCTCCAAGTTTGGCATACAGGCATAACCAGAGACAGTCAAATGGTGACGCAGGATGAAAAGGTCTATTCAGCATCACTCCCTTTTCTTCTGCCTGTTTCTGCAACACTGCTTCTTCTTTGTTTAGCTCTTTTTCAATTATTTCGCCTCTTTGGAAAAAATAATCTGAAATATTCCACTACAAAATAAATAAGACACATGGCGTTGTACAATAAAAATATTGTAGTGCTCTTAATGATCATTAAAGAAATTGCTTCTCACTTTCACAAAGTATTTTGCATAGTACATCAAGATATTAATTTCCCTACGCTGATGAAGTAAGATCAGCACATAAATATTGCAAGGTACAAAAACTATTTTTCTTATCCTCAGCTTTTAGGATCTAGTTATACATGAAGCAACAAAAAGGGAAAAATGCATTAAAAAATAAGATACTGATGAACATGGTTACAGCACTATTTCTTTTACCAAGCGTGGAATCATGGAGATTAAAGATAATTTGTGCTCACTCAATTTATATATTATTCCAAATGACAGCATTGTATGAAACCCAAAAAATATGTTGTGGCCTTCATTTATATAACTCACTACAGATTAGTTTTCATTAAAAGAAAAAAAAAAAAATGAAAGCCAGAAGCAGCATCACTGTAGATTAATATAAAACTCACCAACAAACCAATTGAAGTTAAGCTAATATTTAGCTCTTGATTGTGAAGTCCAAAGCTTCCTGCAACTTCAACAACTATCTGTAGACAAGTACATGGCATTGTTGGAAGGAAGTCGGTCACAACCAACTGAAGACACTGGAATGCAGTCCGTATTAAGGACTCACTTAAAAAAACAAAACAAAACAAAAACAAAATATACACATACACACTCATTTCAAATTTCTTCAAGAGCACAGAAATGTTTTGAATATAATACCTCAGGAGGCAGAATTATTAAAAACAAAAAGAAAAAAAATCAATTTAATGTTTTTGAGATGAATTTGCAACATTTTAAATGGGTTTTTTTGAGATATAACATCAAGTTGAAGCTTGAAATTCTGATGAAGTATCTTAGCCCATGTCAACTATTTAGTGGAGTTGAAGTTCAGTGGTCCTTATTTAACTCTATATAGTAAAGTCCACTTCTCCGTTCTAGACTTCTAAGATTTGTTAGTTCAAATGTGTTAGCTAAAACATTTTTAAAAATACTCAATGGACAAAATAAAGCTTAAGTTTAAGCATGACAATATTTCAAAGAGTAAGCTGTTCTGAAGGATTTCTTGTATAAGGAGTTACATATTACTTCAAGTGTGCCAACCAGGTGGGCAAAATGTGTTTTTATTTATTAGGAAAGATGCATGCTAACATAATGGTAGTCTTCCTTGCTTCAATATACATTATATCAGACAAAAACTTTTCAAAATATCTGCCATTAAATAGATCTTTAATAATTGCTTTGTCTTCAGAATTAAATTCTTGCTACTTCATCTCTCACTTCCCCTTGTGGGCAGAGGACCAGTCCAGTAACATTCCACCTCTGGTGGCAACAGAGTCAACTGTGTTAGTCAGTCAAGGGATTCACCCACAGCAAGTAAATAACCTTCCATCCTTATGCTACCAGCAACCATTTAGGGAGAAGTCTTCAATAAAAAGGGAGAGCAATCAGAAGATGACATGCACTAGAGACTACTGGAAGATGTAAGAAGAAATAGAAACAACAGATAAACTGTGAGCAACAGCTGATTCATACAGAACTATCTGCAAGCACCAGAGATGCGTCCAGCAGATGTTTAAGATCAAATGAAATGGCACATTGAGTACTCCTCAGTGTATACTGAATGCTGACCACAGGAGAGGGTAGAGTGGAATCATATTCTGGTCTTCTGAGAGATTAATTCAGTAAAATAAAAGCGTGCTTCAGGAAAAATTAAAAGCTACTTTTGTTGAGTAAAATTTTTCACAAGCTAAAAATTACAATGAAACTATGATTATTACTGAAGTGGCTGTTAAAGTAAGAAAATATAAGCAGAAAGAATTCATTGTATTGTTCTTATCTTACATGGGTTTAAAATTTTATTTCCACCACTTACCCCTGATCACTTTGAATTGCCCCCATGACTCCAAGCACCAATGGCCAACCAGGTCCTAAGCTGTCACCCTGACTCTGTAAAATCTGTAGCACACACTCCAACTGCTTGATCCTGATATCAGGATGACTAATGTTTGAGAGCTCCTTTAGTGGATTCAATAAAAGCAACTGCAGTCTCTAAAAGCAAACAATAAAGCATATTAAGGATGCTAACATTTCACTGATCTTTAATTATTTTTATGTATAGTTAGTGAAAACATTAATTACAAATTAAAGATTCATTACATTAATTCAGTAGCTCACTAATTAAACACTCAAATTCAGTCAGAAAGACCTTTCTAAAATACTGAAAGGATCCTAGCAGAAAATTTACTTCTCTGGCCCCTGTTCTCCAGGTTCCTCAGGAAGCAGCCACAGCATGCTGTTACAGCTGCATAAAAAGCGTCATGCAACTTTATGCTCATCCAGCAGGGCTACACTCAGCTTCCGACTCAAGAGACCTTGGAAAAACTATCCACTGAATCTCAGTAAAAATATTAGAATGCTTTATTTATCATGGATTGAATAGCTGTGATTTAGAAGGTTAGGCAACATATTTTTACCTGCCATGACATCACATATATACTTCTAAACATTCTGGAATTGTTTTGCACTCATGAGGATGACCCATAATTTGTTCTAAAAAATGGATATAAGATGCAAACATCACCACTCCATTAGGTATTTGAAAAAATAAAAGCGGATAATTTATTAAAATGCATGAGGTGAACTCTCAAGAGTTACATCTAAATGTTACAGATACAGACTTTCTAAGCTCAGCAGTAAAGTTGCTTAATGAATGAAGGAGGAAAGCAGCTGCTCTTAAACTTACTTTACCTGGTTTTGAGATAAAGGAGGATCATGTCTGAATGTCAATCCTGCTTTAATGAGAGAAGTTAAAGCTTCTGCTCCCCATTCTCTCATTCTGGAGTTAGGATGCTGACAGACCTGAAAATACAGCAATGTTTTCTTTAAAGTCACTTTTATTTAATCAAGATTTCATGATAAATACTTTAAAAACACATTTTAATTACATTCAAATGTAATTAAAATATTAAAATAATTTTAAACAAGAACAGAATAAATATCTATATTACAAAATTAAGTTTAATAGCATAAAAAAAAATTAATCTTTTGGATAGACATACCTTCTGAATAAGGAAGCAATAGGAAGCAGTGAAAGACACAGAAGGAGACATAATCTAAGTTACATACATAATTCAAGGCAATACATTTTCCAAATGAATATACTAACTGCTAATTCAGATAATGATTGATTAGAAAGCACCAAACAGCTCCTCAATGAATGCCTAAAACTCTCAGGTTTAACTTGGCCTTAAGGTACTATAAAATTGGAAGTTTCACACACTGCTTAATATAATCAAGTGAGGAACATTACAGTAGCCAAGACAGAAAATGTCTTCTATACTCTCAAATACAAGAAGTAATTACATATTGAAGGCAAAATAAACTTTGCATTCCATTATTTAAAAAACTTGACAAAACAATAGCAAACATTTTCAAACTTGAGTTTCAAATGCATGTCTTCATTTCTCTTTGTTTCCTAATTACCTCAACCTAATTATTTTGCTAACCGCTTTTTTTAGAACAAAAAAATTAAAAATATTGTGCATATCCTTTGCATAGATAGCTAACATGAACTGTACTCCATTATGTAATATATTACACTCAAACAAATATGGGAAGTCTACAGTTTCTTTGACCTCTGCATAAACAGTCCCACCCATGCTTCCAACCCTAGCTCAGATGGTGTGAGAAAGCAGAGTCAAAGTCCAAGGCAGGATCATAAAGAAGGCTGATAGTGTTCATTGGTGGACCCCTCCCTTATCAGCCCCTAGCCAAACTGAAAAGGAAGACAATGTAAAAGATCTAGCTTCATGTTAAAAAATGCTGGCAAAAATTAGCTACACTCCTGATTTACTTAGATTTTTGTGACCTTATATAAAAAAAAGAGAGAACTTGAACTAATTCATGATGCTCTAAAATCTGTACAAATAATCCGCTCCAGAGAGAGGGAATAAATTATTCCTTTATTGTAGCTCAGCAACTTAGGTTTAAAAGGAAATAAGGCAATACTCTGAAAGAAAATGAAAGACTATTTCCTAGAAAACAGTGACAAATTATCCACAATGCATGGCTAACAGGCTGGAACAGACTGACTTCTAGATGAAAACAACAGTCTCAAGATGTGTATGGTGAACCTTACTGCTTCGGAGGTGGAAAATTGACAAGAGAAGGACGTGCCTGTGCTTTAAGTCTTTAAACCCCTAAGTATCCCATTTTTTCATCCTTCATAAAACAATATGTGGCCAATCCTTAATACTGTTTGAAAGAATGCACTGTAATAAGGAAGCGCTTGATATATTCTGGAATACCATGAAGAAAGCCTTTCTCCTTTACCCACTCTAAATCAAACCCTGTTCTTGTATTTTGCTACATATCTATGTGGAGAATTAAAACTACAATCACATTCCACTATCTGTTTTTAGTTTCCAGTTCAAAATAGAAGACTTTTTTCATTGATGGAGCATATTTTTCATGTTGAAGTTAAGAAATTGAAATAGGATTATGATACATATTTTTATATTTGTACAGTATTTTTTTAATGAAAGCAATCAAATGTTAGCTTAGATGTTTAAAAAAACCCACTTCAACCCTTTGTTAGTAAATCTCATGGCTTCAGTCTATCTCAAAATCTTCCTAGATACCCACACTGGGTGAAATAGTAAAACCTGTTTGTGTTACCTTAATTACAACACATATATGAAGTATAATAAACTGATCCTTTCAAACATTTTTGTGTCAAAACCACATAAAGACTGATGGCACCATAAAGACAAAGTTAGTAAGATACATTAAAATACTGGAATTTAAATATATAAATTCACTTTGAAATTCAAATCATGATGCATTCAAGTTGCAAAAACAAGGTGCCTAAATCAAAAGATGTAATTAAAATTTAGATTTTTTCTTTTAATACAATTTAAAAATGGATTTCTACAAGACCTTCATTAATACAAACTAAATCCTAGTACAACTGTTAAAAGCCATTAGTTACCTCCAGAAGATGACCAGTCAGAGGTCTCCAAAGAATCTCGATCCTGTGCATGTTAACCAGTCCTGTTTCCAGTAATTTAGCAACAGCAAAAAGTGATGGTTCCTTAATAAAATGGAATTAGAATACATGACTTTGAGGTAACCAAGACAATGTCAGAGCCTTTTGCTACATGATAACTCATAAATTAGGTGCAGCTCATCTCCAAGCACAGCACTCTGCAGGCCGTGAGCGCTAGGAAGCACTGCACGAGTTGCCACAAGGGGACAGCAGCACACCCTGAAGAACTTACGTGATTTTTCACACTGTTTTCTCCAAAGCACTGGGTATTGTGCACTGATATTCCTTTAAAAACTCTTGGGTTTACATAGTCCTCCCTCCAATAAGCTTTATAATATATTTTACTAGCAAAATATCCTTTTTCCCCATTACAACTTTTAAAGTTAAAATTATATATGAATAAACAATATAGAATATTTCATGTAATAATCCCTGAATTCTTTATCTTCCTTCGGCTTCATAAATGCCCTGCAGGAATCGCATTCATCAAATACATATCACAAATATTTGTGATAACCTTCTTATAATTTTTTTTTAGTCAAAAAGACTGTTGTGCTGGAATTATTATCTAATTTTCAGCTGACTAAACAGAAACCTCGCTTATTTTAATTTATTCTCTGTTGCTGTCATTGTCAAATATTATAGCACGTTTTGTGTCTTTGTTACCTCTTGTGTAACAGATGAACTAAAAACTTACTTCAGAAACTCTCCTCTGGGATTTAGTTATGACTAGAAGAATATATATTCAATTGTATTCAATCACCTGCTCTTTAAACCTTCTGGGCTAAAAGTTGTTTACTGAGGCTGACATGAACACTACAGTTTTCTCAATAAGAATTATCAGATTTTTTTAACATCTAAATTGTCAGACCTTCTCTGAAGTACATCGTAAAGAGAAAATTGAAACGAAAGTGAGCACCTCACAGAACATACCGTGCTACTCTGAAATTATGAGGGCTTTTAAAAGTTTTATCCATCCACAATCTCATTAACGGAAATATGCAACATTTCTTAGTTAACAAAAGGCACAGGAAGGCAATGAGAATCTTTCAAGAATTTAGTAACCATACGAAATATCACAAACAAGACATTCTCTGGTTCATAATTTATTTTTTTATCTAGAGCATCACAGGTATTACTGTTCTTAGTATTAGAAATAGTTAGCTTAAAGGATAAAATGTACAACTCTTCTGCCTGCTTCACAAAAACATCTAAAAAGAAAGTAAAGAACTCTTTCTATACCTTATTGTTTCCATAGGCCATATCCATGGCTTCCAGAGACAAGGAGCAAAGGGCATTTATTAAATGATGTAAAGACACATCATCAAGGTACCTGAAAAATAACAGCTATCAAAACACTGTTTGATATACATACATTATTTTAATTATAAGATACTATAAGATATTATAAGATAAGGTTTCTTACTGTGAGTTTTCAAAAAGCTTTGAAATCATGCTGGATATAGACGGCAGATCAGTCATAACTGCTGTAGTCAGAACCTTGAAAAAGATACAGAAATATGTCTTAGAGATTGCAACAGAAAATACTGTATAACCATTAACTGAAAAACGAACAATCATGCTTACCGTACTGGGCCCTTCCACAGCTCTTCCAGGTTTTAATGCACCCCCAACACTAGGCTTCAGCCCCAGAATCCACACGAGATGCTGAAATAGAAAAGGAACATTTTCAGCAGAAAATCCTTTTCAGGCAGAGGGGAAACTAACATTGAACCGAGGTAGCCAGACACCTTCCAGCCAAACAGAATTCAAGGGAATTGCTACAGTGCTTACTCAAGACAATTCAAAGAACACTGTGAGAAGAATCAAAGCTTCTTCTATTGCTCACAGAGTAACTCAGAACCAAATATAAACTTGTATAAAAGCCAGGCAGAAATATTTCTTGCTGTACCTGAAGAGTAGCCAGGACAAGTTGCCACGATGTACCAAGAACGGCTCCATGGAAGTGAGCTAAGTTGAGTAATGTCCTCATGCACTGGATATTTTTTGAAGTCAACTAGGAAAAAAAAACCAAAAACAACCAACCCAACGACCACATGATTTTTATTATTACACAATGACAGTGTTTCTAGCAACCTTCCAATTTTGACTAAGTTACTAAGTAGCTTAAAGACTACATTTTGTTTGCACTGGAGGAGTGTATCTTTTTTTAGAGAAGTAGTTCAGTATCTCCTCTTATCTTGGTGGGGTTGAATATGAGTATTGGAGTACTGCCTCCAGCTCTGGGGTCCCCAGCACAGGAAGGACATTGACCTACTGAAGTGAGTCCAAAGGACGGCCACTAAGATGATCAGAGGGATGCAGAGCCTCTCGTATGAGGAAAGGCTTAGAGAACTGGGATTCTTTAGCCCGGAAAAGACAAAGCTTTGGGGTGACGTAGTTGCAGCTTCGCAGTAGCATAAGGGAAGTTACAGGAGAGATGGAGCAAGACTATTTACAAGGGCATGCAGTGACAGGAAAAGGGGGAATGTGTTCAAATTGAAAGAAAGTAGGTTTAGATTAGATATTAGGAAAAAATTCTTTACTGTGGGGGTTGTGAGACACTGGAACAGGCTGCCCTGGGAAGCTGTGGATGCCCCGCCTCTGCAATTGTTCAAGGCCAGGTTGGATGAGGATGGGGCTCTGAGCAGCATGGTCTAGTAGAAGGTGTCCCTGCCGAGGGCAGGGGGGTTGGAACAAGACAATCTTTAAGGTCCCTTCCAACTCAAGCTATTCTATGATTCGATCGCTGCCCTCTCCTCCCAGTTTCACATTATTAACAAAGACACAAGTTCAAGTGCTTCAGCTTAATTGCATCACCTTCACAAAATCAATCTATCTTAAAAAAACCCATCTAAGTGAACCTTCCCACACAGGCACATAACAGAGCTGAGAACTAGAGTTTTCCAAACAGAGTGAATGGGAACTTCTGAGCTAAAAGCCAGAAAAAACAAGTGTAAGATTTATTTACAGTTAAAAAACTCTGGTGTCCAGGGCAGCCCCAAATTAAAACCTTAGGATAAATAGTTCAGATGATCACTATTCGTAAGAATGCTGTTTATCTGTAGCCTATTTTTGAGACACACTAAGATGCAGAAAGACATAGTTAAGCAGGAGATCACTTACAAGATGTACTTACCATTACTGTTCCCTGTGGCTGAAGAGCTAAGGGTTGCCCTACTGCTACAACTTGCTGATGAGACTCACTTGAGGGACTAATCATTTGAACATTCTGTCCCTGAATGGAATATGCTAGAGGAAAATTGAAAAGAAAAAAAACAACTAAATTTAAAATCCTCTACTACTTGTAGTAATAATCACCTTCTGGCAAATACACCCCAGAGAATTTTTCACAGTGTTAGTTTTAAGGTAGCTCACTTTGAGACCTTTAGCTATATTTGGATTATCATGTCATTGCCTTACAGAGTTAAAAGGCCAGAAATCACTCCCTGTCTCTTAGACATTGCTTGCAATACATTAATATATTTTATATTGAGACTGAAATATTCATGCTTAAGATATGAGTATTATACTCAGCTATTAGTGGTGACTGTGTGTAAATGGTATCACTGTGTGCTACCATTGTACTACTGCACTGAGAAAACAAGGGTGTCATAAATGCTATGTCATGATGTTTTTCCAACACAGGACTTCATGACACCCATTTTATAACTCACCTGTAAAAAGAAGGGCAACCTATACAAAATAATTTCTCTGTTTTGTTTCCAATAGATATTTGTGTAGTTCAGTCACGAGTACCTCCTCACAGACCTACAATTCAATCCGATCCACTTAGCTGGTGGATTGAACTGAAGGTGCTGGTCCTTTTTCCCAGACTGAGGTATTTTTGTTCTATATTAAGAAGTCTAATGTCAGATCCATCTGTATACTTTTCAGGTAGTTGCAGTAAACAGTAATTAACTTTCATAATTAGAAACAGAGTACATCCTCAGCTGCCATATCTCATGAACTACAACATTCTCTCAAGATGTGGGAGGCATCAATTCAACTTTCTGTAACCTGAATGAAGCCCAGAACTTTGATCTTCCACTTATGCAGTAAGTACTAACATCATAGACAACTGTAGAAAAGACTGTAGCACACCATAAATGCAGGATGTTCCCATCAAAGCTTTAGCAATCAAGTTTCCCAGAGACCTTCTCAGATTTTGGATGCCTTAATTACATATCCTAGCAAATCTTTAGGATGACAGACAGATCCTTACTAAGTTGACTAGAATGGTATCAGCAGATGCTGCAAGACTAACCAGGTGACGGAGGTCCTGTTTGAGGATTTTAGTATACTTTAACATAGCCAAATACTACAGTTGCCTATCTTTGGAATCTCACACTGAAAAAATTTGGTTTCAGAGGACAGTACATGGAAACATAATTAAAGAAAATTTATATATTTACATTTGCTGGACAGAGCTGCAGTTGTGCTATTTAAAACAGTAAGGGCATAGTGAGGAGGCAAGGATCCTTTGCAAATGGCAGTGATAAAGGCATCTCTTGATGTGACAAGACCCAGTCTTCCACAAAGTGCAGCCATGGTCAATTCTGCTTTTAGAATATTTTCAGTGGCAGCTTCATCAGTGCTGAAAGAGTACACATTGTTCAGCAAGAATTAATCCAGAGCACAGAAGCAGGCGGCTAACTAAAACCAAAAGCCATGAGAACATACACTTTAACCCTGTTAATACTATAAATACTGAAGAGCGAGCGTAACCAATCAACAAAATTCTTCAGAACAATTTCCTATAAAACTGGACTTTAGTTCTCAGTGACTTGGTAAAGGAGACTATGAGGAGGTATTTAAAACTAATTTCAGAAAAAAGGCATTTCATAACAAAAGGCCGTTTGAAGGAGACAATTAATTTACCATAGTTATTACCTAGTAAATAGCTTTTCCACTTTAAAGATTAGACAGTACCAACAAGTACCAAGACATTACTTAATCTCTTATCTACAGCAATCAGGACATGCAATCACTTCAAGGTGTTGAAACATTCAGTCAAAGTAAAAAGAAATAAAGATAATTTAAATAGTTTAAATGCAAGCCTTTGAAAATGTAATTAATTGTTCTATATTGAAATACATTAAAGGCCAATTCTAGACTTCTGGAGACTTCTGTACCTTTCACTCACTCAGTTTAAGCCACAAACCTGACTGCTAAGGTGCCATGAAGAGCACTCACACTGGCAACTGTCAGCTTGACTGGTATAAAAAGTCAGTTCAAAATATAGCTTGGAATGTCATCCTAGAAAAATCAAGAGAAATGACCAGATACCTTGCATCAAGTAGGAGGGATAAAGCAGCCAGAAGACCACACCAACAAGCATTCACCATTTCTTCCCAGACAGCTCTGCTAACTTAAAAAAAATACATAAACTTTTTTATAGCAGAAACACAGTATTTCCGTTAATAACTTTCAATTATATCACCAAAAAAATATTTGCTTGCTAGTGTATCTTTTAATGTGTGTTTTATATGTATGTTTACAGACACATATATGTACATACAGAAAGATATTCACACCAGTATCATTTCAATGGTTGCATTTAAACTAACACTCCTAAAGTAAGAAATGTCAAGGCGCTGCTTATTCTAAACTGCACCAAAAAAATCCCCCAAAAAACAAACAGCTTATGAAGCTATAAATAACATTTTTAATCTTTGTCTATAAAAATAAACTTTTAGAAGTGCAAAAATGTGGGAGAAGAAACTCACTGAAATTTTTCAGTGAAGGAAAAATACTCTCCCCTGGTATTTATAATTCTCCATATTTTTTTTATTTTTTTTTTTTAATTTAAGAAGGGAAAAAATATTGGTCTTGCAGACAGGTAGCTGCCCATACCATTTCCATACCTCCCTCTCCACCCGGCCATGACAGGTCCTGGGCTGAGGCGGCGCTGCTGCAGCACCATGGAGAGCTCCCCAGGCCCGAGGCAGCGGGACAAGCCCCTCTTTCCCTCTCCCCTCCTTTCGGCAGCCCTAGTGCCTCGGCTCAAACTTCAGCTCTACAGTCTTGGCTTCCTGAGGCACAAGCCAAACTCTTTCTTCAAACATGAGTCTTTCTGTACGTATGGACCCCTACAAAGACTCCTCATATGTTGCAAAACAGAATTTTCAGTTCATATTAGTTCTGCTTTTAAAGTTCTTCCCTAAATACTTCAATCTTACTTCTAATCTCTCCATTAAAACATTCATTCTTTTTATCATTAGAAATATATTTTTCTTTTAATGTGGACATACCTGTCCCATTGCGGTCAGTCAGGTTGCCTCCTGTGACCTTGGATCTCAGTGTTAAGGAGAAATTAAGGGCACAGGAAGGCAGAATAGTAGTTTTGTCAAACAGAATGCCTGTTACCTCTCTCTCACAGCCCACCCTACCTACCCATAAAACAGTATTAATAGACCATAAGGAGTCTATGGCTAAGGTATTACGGGACCGAAGCAGAACATAAAAGTCAAATTTTTTTTTAATAGGCTACTGCTGTTCCATTACAAAAAAAAAAACCAAAACACAAAACCCACTTCATTAAAAGTTTTTATATATAAATAAGAAACAATAAATTTAAGCAACAAAGCATGAACTTTTTTAAATCCTGCTTTCTGTAAAAATGTTGTATTTTATATAGTGTTTGCATTTTCAAATACCTAGTTCTTTCTCTGATTGGTCAGAAACAGATTGCAAATCTTGCTGCTCTGAAGACTGTGCCGGTAACAAAGTTGTCTCTGTTGTGGCTTGAGTGCCTGTTTCTGCCTCTCCCAGCTCTCCTTCAATCATGGTAGTGATACCACGGACAAGATCCAGTAAACAGTGAAATGCCACTGACATGGCATAGCCTTCAGGGATTGTAGGTGGCTCTACTTTGTCCAGCATTTCCAAACTGAAAAATTGAAAACACGACAAGTAAGTGCGTAGCAATATCACTGTTTTTAAAAACAGTAATAAAAAACAAGATTCCAGACGAATGTTAGGTACAAAATGGCCCCAAATGCCATCCTTCAAGATCTATAGCAACTCAAGAAAAAAAACCTTTAAGATTAAGTCATTAAGTAAAAGAGCAAATGAGTCACTAAATAAAACAGTAATTGGAAGGGGAAATTGAAACCCCGAGTAGAGATCTGCAAATAAATACTTTTAAAAATTAACACATATAAGCAATTATCACTGAATGAATAATTCTACTTTTTATTTTACTTAAAGCCACTGCAACAGAATCTATTCAGAAGAATACAAGTACACAGGAACAACAGAGGAAATACATCAGAAAGTCATGACAATGTGAACATAGCTATAAGAAACTGAGAACAGTCAGATGTTCCATTATCATTATCTTTGAGTCCATATGACTGGAAAAGCCTGTAATAGCTAGATATTATATAGCCAAATATTCATCACCTATATGCAGAGGCAAACAATGGAAGTTATTTGTACAAAGAGGAAATGTATACATGATTCACTGCTGAAAAGCAAGTAATTAAAACATCACTATGCTGGAACTGCAGTCTCACTGCCATGTTTCATCTTTTACCTTAAAAGCACATAAAGAACTGCTAAGTTACAAATGCAACAGGAAAAGATTGTAGCTGACAGAGCAGCAGCATCTATACAAGTAGAGACAGTCCATTACAAAAACTACCTGCTATCCCAACAACCAGTATTTCATTATTTACTCTACAAACTACTCTTAAAAAAGCTAGATATTCCACCTAAAATATACCAAAGACACTTTTATACTGTAGTGCCACTGCTCTTTTCTGCACAAAGCATTTTTCCTTCTCTCAAACATGCAACACTTCAGTTATTACCTCTAATTTCCTGAAGATAGCTGCCTCAGATATCTGAGTGCCCAGGCACACAGGTAAATGAAATGGTCAGTATTTCACTCTTTACATACAAGTAAGTATGAATGTGCACACAGGTCTAATTAAAATTATTAATGGGTTTTATAGTTTTAAGTATTTGAGGTAGAGGTCATATCCTCTTACTTCCAAAGACAGGAAATGTTAAGGACTGAATAAATTACGAGTTGTGACAGTTACATGGCAATGGCCACAAAAAATCTTGAATAGTCTGGCTAGTTCTCTTAAAAAGACCTACTTCCTCATGTCAAGAGCAAGACAAGGCATAGTGGTCTAGTGAAAAGACATTGCATAAAAGTATAAGATTTGGCTATTGTATGAAAATCTAATGGCAGCAGAAGAGAATTAGTGCTAGGATGTGACCCAAATCTAGTTACATCAAGTCATCTCCTTACATGCAGGGACTACAGACAAAAAGTACAAGATAGAGGAAAAAACTGCTGACCAGACATGCTTGGGACAAATCCATAATCTCATACAGAATTAAAAAATGCAAAAATTATGCAGAGGAAATCATGAAGTCACTTGAGATATCCAAAGGTAAAACAAAAGCAAGTTGAGAGCAGTATAGGAGACTATGATGGTGTCTGCAAGGTTCTTGAGCCTGTTAAGAACAGAAAGTCAGAAAAGAGACAAGGAAGAAAAGCAGGAGGCTGTAGTAGCTGATCAAATAAAAAATTTGCATTTCCTGAGAACAGGCAGGTAACCTAAAATAATGGCCACGGCTGGAACAAAAAGTCAAGTCAACACATACATGTTAACTGTTGAAATCTGAGAACGAATTTTTCCTCCTGCATCTCAAAGGCAGATAAAGAAGTTTCTACCCTAAAAAATACTGAGATTCAAGCTACTCACAGATTTCATGGAATTGTAGTATGTCAAAATTTCATGATTGTAAAAATAAGTTCTAGTTTGGAAGAAATTCACCCCCTGTGATCATGACTGACATGAAAAAACTTTCACAATTTCAAAAGTAACACATTGTTCATAGCTCTAAACTGAGAATACCATCTCCACTATACAAGGTCACGACAAAATAATTGGTCATTCCAAGGAGAACTCAGAGTCTAACCTTGGTATATAGGTCAATATATTGTTCAAAATGACAACCTGGCCAATATCTGCCACAATATCCCGTTCAATAAAAACTTTAAATACAGTAAAGCTGGTGTAAGAAAGTTATTATGCAGCAACAGATATTCCAAAATTGTTACATACTACAGTGAGGCCTAAAAGTGAAGAGTTACTACAGAAACAGTACGGTAGGGAAAAAAATTCAACAGGTGCTAAAACCATAGGAGACATTTGCATCTGAATCGAAGGCAGTCAGACAAAACAGCAAAAAAAATCAGAACATCGAGTGGTACCAACAAAAAGAAAACTAATAATATACCTCAGTGCCAGAGAAACAAAAACCTCAAAACTCACTAGTAAAAAACTCCTTAAATCCTCAAGTTCAAAATAAAAATATTTGTTATATACATTTTCTAAAAGACAGAGATACTTACTATGTAGCTTTAGCACTGCCTTGTACTGTTACATTCAGGATAGGTATCCAAGTGCCCCTGTACTCAAAGGCAGGTAATACAGTTGCACCTCCTCCCATTCCTAGCACTCCTGGGTTAGTTTGTGCTGAGCCGGTATTCCCTGATGCATTGCTTCCTGTTCAGAAAAACAAAGTGATAAAATGAACCAGTCTCATTTTAGTGATCAGCAAACATCCTCTTTCTACATTTAAATTTTGAGACACCAGATTAATCTGAAGACACCATGTTCAATAATGAAAACCACCACCAACACAAAAACCTATTTCTGAGCTCCCTCTGCTGTCTAAAACACAATCACATGTGCAGCTCACTGATGTCTGCCTAATTTTCAGTTGGAAAAAATGTTTCTGTGAAAGGTATAGCAACATTCATAACTTTCTGTGAATGAATCAAACTTGCACAGTCTTGATAAAATAAAATATATTTTAATGATGAGTCAGATAGATATTTGAAATTTAAGGATTATTTGAATAGTTGCACCTAGAACTCTATAATCAGAAAAAGACATTGATTATTCAAGAAAAAAATTCCAAGATTTCAGAAACACAAAAGCAACGGAAAGACAGTTGAAGAGAATGGCAACATTTGAGTCTGTTCCATGCTAAGGTAGAATAAAACAAAACACATCAGGGAAGAGCTGACAGTGTGCCAACCAATAGTCAGGAAGGAACACATTTTTGTTCCAAATGAAGAAGCCAAAAAAAAAAAAAAATTAGATGAAAGGAGAAGGAATTCTGTATGTATACACTCCCTACATACAGGACATCTATACCCACTAGGAGTTGGTCCCACAAGTTCAGATTCTTTCTGCACTTACAACAGGGAGAGAGGGCAGAGGTCTCAAGAAGGAAACTCACAGTGCCTAATACACTGGTATAACCACCATTTTAGTGTGCTTGCTTTTAATATGTAGAGAGGCACTAAACTATTAATTTAGGCAATATGAATACACAGAAGCTTTTGCACACAGACCACAAAACTTAACAGATTGAAACAAAAATCATGTTGCTAAACAGAAGTGGTTAACCAAATGCTGCCACTAACACACAGCTATCCTGGTGTCATTTTCTGTGATCCCACGGAGCAGTCAGACACACACAACTATTTTCATACCTACATAACTCATTAAAGTGGTTGATAAGCATTGCACCAGTATAATAAAAGAGACACAAAACTTCAGTAGATGCAGCTTTCAACTTCTATGAACCAGCTTCCTTGTTGCAAAACTGAGGCTCAAAAGCCAGGTATGTAAGTGTGTAAGTGTCCAAGGCCTGGTTGGATGGGACTTTGAGCAACCTGGTCTAGTGGAAGGTGTCCTCGCCAATGGCAGAGGGTTTCAAATTATATCATCTTAAAGGTCTCTTCCAACCTAAGCCATTCTATGGCTCCATAAGACAGCCTGCTATGACAGGATTGTTGTTATAATCAGAAGACTCAGTTCAAAAACTACATTGCATTGATCTGCTCTTCTGACCACAGGAGGAAAACAGGTAAAAAGACAAATACATGAGAAAGTGACATGAGAAACACTCATGCAGAAAAAAAAGAAGTGAAAAGGTAAAGGAGAAAAACTGAAACAATAACCTAGAGAAACAGCAACAGCACTTAAGGGTATGACCCTACTGCAGTGCTGTTTCATATGTGGCAAAATTTAGGTTTTCAGAATGAGGATTTTAGAATGGCTTGTGATATGAGTGCTACCTGATGAAAAGGGCTTTTCTGATTTACCTTCACTGAATTAAACTAGTTCAGAAATAATACTACTAGAACTACCAGTTGCTGTACAGACAGTTATTGAACAACAGATACTGACATCAATTTCCTCATGCTATCACTGCTAACTCCAACATGGAATTCCAGCTTCATGAACGAACCCTGAAAGGTGTGAGTCTAAAACCAAACTTTTTGAAGTTTCTTAATTTAATAGTAGATAAGATAGATAATAACTACACTTTTATTATCTGTTTTTTACAGCAAGAAATTATTGCTGATGACTCCTGTGGTTTTCAGAATCACAGTAAGAAGCAGAGAGCCCTAACTTGGACATAAAACATCTGTAAAGGTATTAACAAGAAGATAATTTCTTCTTATTAAAATAAAAATATACCTAGTGAAATGCCAAAACCCTGGCTTCACAAAAACGCAATCAAATCTAGTTTCAGTGTCTGTTTTCAGTTTACAAAAAAAGCAAAGATCATCTGTAAAATACACGTCTTTCATTCTGCCTCTTGGCTTTCTCAGTCCACTTTTGACCCCAAACATCCAGATTTAGTAACTGACTCCCAGGAACACACACTGTCTTACTACTTAAATTGCATAAATGACATCCTTGTAGAAGGAGACAGAAATCAGATTACTTTTTTTCATAGTCAGAAATTAGAAAGAACTCCATCAGAATTTCTCTCAGAAAAGTTGCAAAAGAAGGGGCTTGGTTACTGTAGAAACAGGAACAAAAGCAGGAGCACTGTTCTGCCAACTAGGGACTCTGTCTTCCCCACAATACAGGTAGATAAAATCCCCTGTTGTACCAGACCTGAAAACACTAGTTTGTCTCAAGGTAGCTTTCCACCTCAATGCACACAGAAGTACAGAGCTGTACAATGTCAGATGTATATACTGAATCAAATCAGAATTTATTATTATAAGAAAATGATGGAAAAATAAACTGATATTAAGGACAAGGCTTTACCAGTTTGGTTTGGTGTTGCTGATGTGTTCCCTGTGCTTGGTACAAGAAATAGTGACTGGATGAAGGACCCCAAAGCATTCACAATGTCACGGAAAACTTTAGTGGAATGTTGCTTCATGTCATATGATTGACAAAAGGACCTGGAAAGAATTTTACAAAACAGAAAGTATTTGACAAACTGAGGAGTAAAAGCATATTTTTAACAGAAACTTCACCCCATACACACACTCCATATTGTAGACTAAACACACATTTTAAAGGCAAATATTTAGGTAGACACTAATATTTAATTTTAGGTAAAAGGTCTTTTGACACTGGTAAGACAGTGAGGGTTTAGAATATCTCAAATAACTGTAATTCAGCCATTCCTGGATAATAAGCATTGCATAATGCATTATAAAAAATTATCATGAAGAGCTTAATACATTTCAGTTTCTATAATTTTTACAATATTTGCAATGTTTCAGGAAGTATTTTCCATTAGAGGAAAATATATCTTACATTTTATGTAAAAGTGAAACTCAATATATTTAATACCTTAATAGCTGAGGCTGCACACAAAGCCTGTGAATAGATTCCACTGCAACAGCTCTTAGCCACTGTGGTTTGTCTGCATCCAGAAACTTAACCAGCAATGACAGAAAGATTTCACATTCTGTTACCTAAAAGATATAGTTTATAGTAATCAAATTAAAAGTCTCCTACAAAATATTTTCTAAAAAAACCTTTTCTTTCACCTTAGGAGTTGTGTACAGGACCTAAAAAAATCCCCTCAAAAAGCATTTACTCAAAATGATATAAAAAACAAACCTAATAATTATAATACTTTTGACAAGTACAAGCTATGCAATTGCACTGAAGGAGTTAAATTCCTCACAGATACTGCAATAAGGTAATAAATTTGCTACAGTAAACAAATGAAACAGAAAAATATCTTTTCTAACAAATACCTAAAATTTGAGAGGTAAGAACAGCTGAACATGTGTTTTTTTACGCACTTTCTGTCAACAGCTTTAGCAACTCAAGTCAAAAGCCTCTTAGAAAGTATTAACAAGGCACAGTAATCATTATCTAAAGCCAGGCAAACAACAGAAGATCAAAAGGTTCACAAAACCTGAAAGGCAGTTAAGTACTGAAAAGACAACAGCTAATCTACTATGAAATTCATAAAAATCCATGTTTAACAAAATCATACATTTAGAATATATGTAAACACAAATACACATAAGAGGAAAAGAATATTTAAACTTTTCCTCCCTCAGTATATGTCAACAGTCCCCAAGAACTAATCAATACTATTACTGATCACAGTACTGGCAAATACATAGAAAAACAGAATTGTATAAGAAAATTAGCACATTCTTACCAGCAAACTGTAAAACTGTTTAATCAAAACAGAAACTACTCTCAGCAAACGCATACAGATGGGGAAGTATGGTTTTTCCACTGGTGCTGGGGAAGATGATGTGCTGGAACCTTGCCTGAATTTGATATTTGGGGAGAAGAGCTTTATAACAAGAGGGCATACCCTTTCTTTAAGAAGAAAACTGAATTCCTGATGCTGAAAAAGGAAACAGAACAAGTTATAAGTGGATATTCTCCAATTGCTACCCAATGAGAGCTAATTAGTAGCTCTGATTATGTATCCTATTTACATTTTGGTTATGATCAAGCAGTCTGAAGTCACGTAAATCTTGGTATAAATTACACAGTCAGGAAATGAAAAGGAAGAACTGCAAACACCACTGTAAAACTACCAAAATGCATGATGAAATGATAGTGGTCAGTTTCATACTATACGTCCCTTCTCTTCTATTTTGCAAGTTGAAATAGACTGTTAATACACCATTTATTATATATTTCATTTTTTAATTTAGCTACTGTCTGCTAAAACATGTTACTGTAGGATCATGGTGCATTTATATGCAGTAGATACAGGCAATTCACAGTCATGACTCTTGCTTTACAAGTGGGGTGAGGTTAATGTTTTTGTAGAAACAGCAATGCCCCAAAGTTACACAGTTATTGTAAGTCGGGCAAGATAAGGGAATGCACCTTTGGAGGAGATATAAACACAAAACAAAAAGTGAAACAGAATAAAACATGCCCTACAAACTGCACAAACACAAAAAAAGTGTTTGGGAATAGAAAAACATGGTCAAAAAACAGAGAACTTTTCTATTACCAAAAATTTAAAAAAAAAAATAAAAAAAAAATGTAAAAGCTACAAGTCCTTCTGAAAAGTAGTATTCAAGCTAAATTAAAGAGGAGTTAATAAAATGTAAATTTTACTACTTATGTGAACGAAAGTCTTTTTGTTTTCCCTCCAAGAACTACTCACTTGTAAAAACACTTGTGGAAAGTCATTGAGGACCGACTCAAGAAGTTCCAGGCCAAATGTCCGGGTCATTTCTGTCATACCCACAAGCCAGTAGGGAGCATCAGCATTAACTAACTGACAAAGATCCTTAGAAAGAAATACAGTAACATTTATGTTCTCTGTACAGTTCAAGTTTTCTGAGTTTATAACAAAATTCACACACTCTCTTTTGTAATGAATAATTTTCCAATTTCAAAATAATTTTTCATCAAATACTTTTTACATAAATTATAAAGCAAAGAAAACTTTTAAAAGAAATTTTCAACTTTGTTGGTATCCTTGTAGCAATTGTGTTCACTCCTGCCCTCAAAAATATCTCACAACCAGTGAATTTGCTAAGTTAAGAAGATTTTTATTGGTGTGATGAATACAACTACTACTTTCCATTATATACTTGCCTTTAGTGTACATTACCAAGCACAAGAAACAGGACTGAATTATAGTAGCAGTGTTTGTCTCACAGAAACAAGAATCTTGAATTTAATGCAGACATGTATGCTTAGCTATTATTTAAGATTTACAGTAAAACATTTTCCAAGGCCACTTTGTCTTCATTTTCCAATCATCTCCCTGTGATACAGCATATCATCAGCAATTACAGTAATATGCATAAGAAAGCCCAAGGCTCTGGTTAAGGACCTTTTCAATATGCCAACAGCAAATTTTGGAAATTTCTTAAGAGAGATATAGAAGCACCCAGTTTTAACTGCAAATATACAAATATATGCTCCCCAACTACCTGAAAAAGCATATATGCATCCTTAGCACATGGCTTCAGTGTACTGACAGATCTTCTGTTACTATTTCCTTGAACTACAATTGGTTGGTCAATAGTATCTGTGCAAAAAACAAAATAAAGTTTTGTGAACAAAGGAACTGTTGAAAATCAAGTAAGCAATCAGTGTTCTAACAAAAAGATTCTAAGAGAACGGCCAGGTAATTCTTCTGCAACTTATCATGTCTACAGAAACAACCATTCAATTGGCTACTAAAGATCAATAACAAGCACTTCTTTCTAATAAACGTTCTCTTCAAAACTATTACTGCCATGTATTTCACACTCAGCAATCTAAGGTACCTTCACCTTAAATGACACCCTCACCTGAAATCCCTTCACAGTACTAACCTGAAGACCAGTTCTCACAGTTTGAAAAAAAAAATAAAATCTAGGTTTTATATGCTGCAGTACTGACTTGGACTGACACATCTGATGACTTCATGTCCTTTAAATACAAGTAAATGACAGTTAAAATTAACAATGTCTGTGATCTTTTTTATAACATTTATAGATATTTTATTACTTCTTTATCTGCAAGAGAAACATCTGATGTGTATCAAAAAAAATGGGACAATGTAAGCAAGCTGAGTAAGCAGTATGCCCACCTTTGTATCGTTCATCTTCAGCAACCACTCTCTCAAACACAACAGTAACTACCTGCCGCACGGTGGCTGCCGCAGTGTTATTTGTGATATTATCTTTTGTGAAGTGCAATCGAAAACAAAGTACAATTGCCTGAAAGGAAAAATAATAGGAAAAAAAATCACCTTACAACAATATAGTGCATCTTTTAGCTAATAGTCAAGAACACTGATTGATTGAGGAAAGCTTTCCACTAGTTTGTCAACAGGATGCCTGAAAAAAGATAATCTTAATAATTTTGAATTTGAAGAACTAGAATAAGTCTTACAGATTACCCCAGTCAAAAGCCTCTTTAGTAATCCTCCCCAAAGGTAATCTAAAAGTAGTATTAACTGAAGGCATTACCATGTGCCAATAAAAGTACAGTCATCACATGGAGAATCATCACACAGAACAATTTGTATGAATATTAATGTCAAAAGTACATTAAAATTATAAGGTTAATCACAGAAAGGTCAGTCAACTGCAAACTAAAATGCCATTCCTCTCCTACATTAAATCACAATACTTTCACAATCATGTTGCTTTGACTGCTGTTATTCCTCTCTGACACACTTTAACATGTCATTGTGTTGGCAGTGACCTGAGTACTGTTCCCATTGGATTACATTATTACCTCTAACTCATAGTTTAATACTTACGTATTTTATTACAAATTTTGAAAATTGACATCTGTACATGTAGTGAAACCTGTATTTCTTGTTCTTCTGTCCTTACTCTGTGTTCTTAAACTTGCAAGAACCTCAACCACGCCCAGCCACAGCACTACATGCTCTAAGCCATACAAGACTCAGAATTTTCTTTTGCTTCTTTTTCATCTATATGATTTGTGGACTCTGCTCAGATGTTATTCCCACGTTAGTTTGAAATCTTAAAACACAATCATACAACTCCGGACTTTCAGAAGATACTGCATGGTTCTCTAGGTTAATCTAACGGCAGTGTCTGTATTCAGGGGCTTTTCAAGATGGTTTATCAGTAATTTTCTTAATTTAAATCAGTTGAGCAGAAATAGGAATATGTGATATATGTCTGGCTCAAACCAACTTTCTAGAATGTAATCTAGAAGAGGAACTTATTCTAAGCAGAGCTTCACAATTCACATATGGATAAAAAATGCTGCTTCTTCAAAGAGAAGCAGGTTATAATTTAAATTAAATTAGACTGGAATCCTTATTTTTTGTTTTAGTTGAAACTTAATATCCAAAATAGTTCATGTTTAAAATTATGGAGTAATGTTATTTCAGTTATGACTGAAAGAGCAATATCTGGACTGCTTTCAAAAGAGATTTAAGGCAGTGTGAAAGGCAGCTTCTTGTAACATTTATTAATGACAGCTTACACTGTGCTATGTGCTCTGATTTCAGTTTGAAAACATATGACAAATTTAGCAGATGATAATGACAAGCATTAGCCCAGTGTTTTTATTTCAAGTTCCCATTAAGTCAGAAATGTATTATTGTGAAGGAATTACAAAACAGATGGAAAAGGAAACTAAAAGAATTCCCATTTTCAGAGTCTAGTCAAAAAGACAATAAAGACACAAGAGAACCAAGAAAGCCCCCTTCTCTTTCATAATTTTCATATGCTTCATATGTGAAATGTCCCAGTTTTCCCTTTTGGATATTTGAAGTACTGTAGTTGGCACTAACAAATTCTTACCTTGGACAGTGCTTCATCATGCACAACTGTATTGGTTGTTAAAAGTACAAGAACTGTCTGGAGCAATTTAAGTTCTTCAAGACTATTCTCCATCAATTGCCAAAGCATATTAATAATGTTTCCTGCCGCAGCCTACAAAGAAATTATTTTTTGCCAACAATTATCATGTGTAAATATGTAAGAATATCATTGTCACAAAGACTTATCACAACTGAATGTTCCTGATTGTCTATACCATAGCATTATATTGAGAATATAAAGCCTATTTGTCACAATCTTCCCAAAGTATTTTTAAAGAATTGATGGCAGAAATCTCTTAATGTGTAGTGCAAATTAGAGTGTGTGATTCATTTTCTACTTGGAAATACAGAAGACACAGTAAAAAGATGTTTTACTTTCAGAATTCATTCATGTCAGAGAAAAACCAGTGCAATTTTACATTATGCAAGCACAAACGAAGGCATATTTTAACTGCATTATTTTCACCAGCTTCTTAACACACTATATATGCAGTACCATAATATATAATGACATTTACAGCTGCAGAAAATGTGCATTGTTTTTACTTTATTATTAAAAGTAAAACATAACAAAAACATAATCTTATCACAGAGTATATTTTATAAATGCACAAGGTCCATTACATGATCAGTTCCTAAAGTGGAAGAATGAAAACTAAATGAGATGGATTAAATTTTCATTAATTTCTTTCTAGAAGTTACTACTGTTTCATCACCTTTTTTTTTTTAATTGTCTAAAAGGGTTTTTTTAAAATTACTGAAGAACAGGTATGAGTAAAATATCTTGCAGATTATGCACAACCTCCTAAAACAACCCATTCACCTTCAATCTGAGGCCTGTGTTTCTCATTCTTAAATATTTATGTTTTTATATAAAGATTGATCTTACCTCTGAAACAACTTCATGGGACATGAGCCTCTGTATGGCTGCTAGACACAGCTGAGTGATCTTTGGTTCCTTTGTTCCACAACCCATCAGAAAAGGCTGAACTACTTCTGAGCTGTTCTCTTTCAATGCTTTCAAAAAGAGATTTTGGAAGCAGTCAATGTTTAATGCTCTGAAGAACACAACACAATACTTGTTAATCACACCTATTAACAAAAAGCAATCTCCAGTCTTAGAAATTTGGGATTTACGCTTGCACCACAGGGAAAAGCCAAGTGAACAAAAACAGTGGGCGCACACAGCTCACTTCCACAATTACGCTGGATGAGGTTCAAATGCCAAGCATCTTCTCTCTTATGCACTCAAGTGACTTCCTCTTTCCAAATTCAAAACATCCACTTAAGAGTCCCCTTGGTTAGCAAGAAAGTATAACGTTCTGCCAACCCCAGAGCTTCCTCTGGCCTTGCAGCCGGGACCAGTCTTAGGCTGGTAGCACTCTCCTTCTGCTCTGATTCACCTCAGCACCTAATGCAAAAGCACCAGTGTGGCACAGAGCGAGGAACCCAAGCATGTGGCACAAAGGGGCAGAGCAAACTGCCACTGACAAAACAGGAGAAAGAGAGTGGACTGTTTGTATCCTGGGTACGTTCACCTGGCTGTGAATTTGTCAATTAGTGTTTTAGTGACAAAGGGTGGCTTCTTAAAATGAAATTTTGACAGGAGAAAACACCAGTTGCAGGAACTTCTCTCTCTCCTCTTTTTATTTTTTTTTTTGGGTTAAGGAGAAAAAGCTTCATAACAAATACAACATTCCACACTGACATTTTAATAAGATTTTCCCCATAAAAGTAATTCAAGAAACCTGGCATAATCTTCACAAAATTAAAAACTATGAAAACATTAAAAATATTAAAAATATGAAAGTAAAGCATGACCCTGACTGATGAGTGGTTTTCTGTTTGCAGTTGTGGTTGTTGATTTGTGAAAACCTTTTAAGATTTCAGCTGCTCTTCACCATTTCAGATACTAAAAATTTCCCCACAGTTTAAAGTTCAATGTGTGTTCTTACACTGAATATTATGCACTGTATTTTAGTCTACGTGTAACAGAAGAAAAATTTCACACACTTTTCAGAGCACAGAACTTAACACAAAAAAAACCCAAAAAAAATGCATTCTGACATAAAAATGCAAACATGCTTTATACTATTAAGTGTGATATTAAGTATCACTCCAAATAATTTGTAAAAAAAAACTGAAACATCAAGATAAAAGTTACAAAAATATACTTCAGTGGTATCTTCCAACTGAAATACTGACTCAGAAGTTTCTGTGAAAAGAGTAGGCTAGTATAAACTACAGATGCCAACTTTCTATACAATAATAGTTCTTACAGAGTGATACCAACACATACACAGTCTAGTTTCATCAGCCTCTTCAGAGCCAGTAAAAGGCTCTATGACCAGTTGACAGAGCCTGACCTTGCACCAAACGCCTAATCAAAAACAATGAAAGTGTAAATGTGAATGAACACACAGGTTCAGTGTCTGTTTAACAACCTGCTTTGATTTCAACAGGTTATGTAACTTCACTATGAAACAAATAAACCTGCATTTAAAATATGCAATATAAACATTATCCTCCAATACCATTCTTTTATTAAACACTCAATGATAGTCAAATATTAAAAAAATAAAAAAATCACAACACTGGTACTTCATCAAAACCAGAAGTTCGTTCCCTAATAAAACATGTAATTTAGTCATCTAATTAATTGTCAGTGTCTACATGTGAGCTAGATGTCTAAGCTCCTTTTATAGTCTATGAACATCTACAACATATGGCCAAAAGAGCCTAGAGAGCTTCACTCATACAAAGTTCTGAGCTGCCACTAAATTCTAACCATCAAGCAGAAAAAAGCAAGCAAAACTTTTCAAAAGATACCACAAAACATTTATTCCTAACATGAGACTCAAGACATAGTACTGAAAGGCAAAAATTGCACGAACTAATAAATAACAAGACAAAGAAAAATTTAAACCTTTTTTAGTATTTTTCTGTAATCTATTAAAAAAAATAATCTCACAACAGACTCTATACAAGTATTTTTACTTTATGAAGACGAAAAACTAATGTTTTGTAGATCTGTTTTGGTACCAACCAGGCATATGGTGTAATTCTTGTGGCTCTCCTGTGCAGGGACAGGAGTTGGACTTGGATGATCCTAGTGCATCCCTTCCAACTCAGAATATTCTGCGATCATGTGATTCTGTGACAGTATTAGATTTAGTCTTAAAATATACAAATATTTTTATTACAGCCAGGTCTGCCTCCATTTTGCTACCAATTTGTTGTAGCATATTTTCAGATAGAAGTCTATCTTACTATACCATAACAAAAAAGAAGATTTGGGGAAGTAAAACTTACTCTTTCATTTCATCACCAAGATTATAATTCTGATTTTTTAGAAGAACTTCTAAAATGTAAGTTTCTGCACTTCTCAAAGCCATGTGGAAACAATTTCTCACATTTATCTACTGTGAATTAAAGCACAAGTTTTCCCCTCCTTTGGAATTACACAAATCCTGATAAATTATAAAGCATGTACAGACTGCCAAGAATGAAGACTTTGAAACTGCTCAACTTAACTTTTCCAAGAGAAAGGAAGAAGTTAGATCAAGGACCTTGGAGTCCCGGCAGGTTAAACATATCCCCTCAGAAATAATAAAGGTTTTTAAGATTCTAATAGAGATTTTAAGACTTCATCTATTTTCCTAAAAAATGTAATCTACATGATGCAATGCTTCAAGAAAGCATCAGGTCAGCTTATTCAAAACAATCTGATAAAGTTGTTCTTATCTATTATAGTGAAGTGACAGTTTACATCAAAATATTTTAAAAATCATATCCTGATCAAAATATTTATTTGCATTATTAGAATATCTAGTAGATGTTCCTAAATCATTCAGCAGTCAAGAAGTATCTACTTCACTAGATTTCACAATTACAGTAGCATTTTGCAGCTTTATTATTACTGAGTATACATAGCATTACAAAGTATACATATTATCTTCCTTCAAAAATTTTTAAATAGCACATAAGAGACAATACTTTGACATTAACTTATCTGTAAGATTAGGTTACAATTGACACCTCAAAAAATTTACAGGAGTCCATAAAGAATTAAGACAGTTTAATGACATTATGCTTAAAATGTGGAATGTTAGGATAACGTGCAGGCAAAGTACATTTTCTTAGTATGAAACTGCGGAACAGAGAGGAACAGTTTTTATCCTATTGGCAAAGATTAACTAATCAAAATAACTTTTAGGACCTGTTGGAGTCTTGAACTTCATAACAACAAACCTGTTGCAAATTTTTGATTAGCAAAATAAATACTAAGTAAACTCTAGCTAAACTTTCCAAAGCAAAAGTACTTTTAAAATTTAACCAACTACCAGAAAGTGCTCCCTCAAAAAAAGTAAAGACTGCCTACCTATGCTTAAATTCAATGATTTTTCATATCTCATCACTTTGAAATGAAGATTAAAAAACAGAGACTTTTGCAGGACTACAAACTAGCTTTCTAAAATAGGAACTTCTTTACATAGCAATATGCCAAAAAATGTTGACAGCTTCCCCAATGGCTAACTAGAGCTTTCCCTTGTTCATTTGTGTATTTTGATATAGCTGACATTACCTGGCATAGTTTTCCCACTTATGTCAGCATTCATGACAGCAGTAAAAACAAAGAAAATAAACAAATAAAAAAGAGGCATTAAAGTGAAATACTGAGGAGTGGGACTGTTACTTCAAATAATTCTAGAAAATGCCTCCTTAACAGTATCTAATTTACACACCTCAAAACAAGATATAGTTTTACATCTCTTTCATTGGACCTTCAAAATAATCTAGCATTTTAAAGAATTTTGACTACAGTTGGGGTAAGGCACTCAAAGTATTAACACAGGGGCATTCAAATCTGGCCAAAGGCTTTACAAGCAAGTGGCAAGAAGCCATCAAATTACATACTATTTTATAAAGCTGAAGACAGAGTTACCGTCTTAAGCACTCACAAAGCTGCAACTCACAAGATAACTCCTGTTCCTCAAGGCACTGGTACGTCTGAAATTGAACGACCTTGTCTCAGATTAAGATGGATTTTTGCCCACCAGTTACAAGTTCCCAAAGGCTGGACTCTCATATTAAACACACAGATCAGGATCATACTGCAGAACTCCACACAAGCACTCAACACCTGCAGTGAACTCAAACAGTGACTAAAATACAGAGAATTTGGGGTCTAAGTATTTCACATTCTTTTTCTAAGTGGATGATTACTTTTGTAGAACATCAACTGAAAACAGAGCCCTTCCTCAGCTTCAGTATAGCATAAACATGAAATGGAAGTAGTATTAAAAAAATTTTGTGCTAGTGAATTTTTTGCTAGGTGCCCAAAAGTAAAGCATCATCATATAGCACATATTACAAGACATGTAGTATTGTTAGACACATTCAAGACATCTTTTTAACATTTTGATCTGTAACTGTTTTATTTTTCCCATTGCACTGCAAATAATTACCTGCCAAAATATCAGTGTTCCGTGCAGCTATTGTTTTCACTTTTATTATTCCTGATTCAGCAGCCTGAAAGAAGAAAATAAGTAGATTAGATGCTGTATCACACGTCAATATCAGCAAAGAAACAAGAATACTGTAGAGAAATAAAAAAGTATTGTCTCAGAGCAAAAAAGGGTTTTGTAGTCCTTTCAGTATGCAGAGCTAATGCAGAAGTTGCTGGAAGTTGCATAGTTGCTGGAATTCCTTTCCAGAATTCCACAGGAAGGCTTATATTCCTATACAAATTACCCAGGGCAATAGCATGAAGTTGCCTCTGTTCTCCTCAACAGTGTCCCTTACAGTCCACACAGAGAGTTCCTCCCCTTTCCCTGTAACTACAACCTGACAGACCAACAGCACACCCACACACACCTCCAGCGGGATGGGGGCTGCACCCGCACAGGCTGGGGGACACAGGGGCACAGCCTGGCTGGATGACAACCAGGTGCTGCAGGGCTGTGCAGCCCATGAGGAGGTCACACACTGCTGTTACGGAACAGCAATCCTTCTTCAACTGATTGCAAATGCTTCCCTGCATAAGTCCCTGAAGTCATGTTCTCTAATGAAATCAGCCAAATTGAAAATGTAACACTGAGGCTTTGCATTTCAAAACTACGATTTCTGAGAAGTTTTGTGTCCAAAACACAAAAATACATTGTATGTGGTGTCTCTCCATTTTTTAATTCTGTCATCACGCTATAAGCCTCTGGAAACAATTAAATAAAATAAAATTAATGCAACAGGTTTTTCCAAACAATGGGATGCAAATTGATGGAAAAATACTGTTCTGCCAAATTTGAAAGTATACTTTCCCTTTTATTTCAGCTTCCTATTTCTGTGCACTTTCAACACTAAACATTTTTCCTCCGATTTAAAGATGTGTGCTGTCACAACATAAAACAGACTAGAGAAGCAGACAAGCTGTGGCAGCAAAAATATGAAAACGAAAGTACATGAAGTTTTACCAAGTATTAAATATTCTCTCTCCATCAAAACACTTTTCCAACAAGATTTCCTAGAAAGTCAGGTTAAGATGACTGTACAAACTCATACTTAAATATTTTAATTAAGATTTGACATACATATTTCTCAAAATAGCTAAATGAGAAATGTGGAGCTGAAATTCTCAACTTTTTTTTTTTAATTTCACAAAGCAACACAGAAAGACTAAACATTGTCCTAAGATCATCTAAGAGAAAGAAATTCTGGAGAGCTTTTTAAGTTTTTCTGAAGACAGTGCTTCTACTTCAAAAACAAAGACAGTATTATCCAAAATGCCTGGTTAACACACAACATACTCAAATGAGCACAAAACAAGGCACACATATATATTTTGCACAATTAAAATGAGATGATGAGTGCCAAATGCAGCTCTCATTTATTTTAATTACATTAACTTAAAGTGTTGAAGTTCTTGAGCTTTAAGTCAATCCCTGTTCCTCTTCAGTTATAAACTGTCAGTTAATTGGGAGGGTTCTTATCACAACAAATTGTTCCTATTATTTAAAATGAAGGACTTGTCACAGTTCAATTCCCTTCAAACTAAAACTCATCACATCTACTGGCAAATTTCTTTCTTGCCAGGAGTGACAAACTGAATCATTCTGATTCAAAGAAATAGTAAGCCTGCTCACGAGTGGCAATCATGAACACCATGCATTTTGCACAAAGAAGAAAAAAAATAATGTCTCTTGTTCGTTTCCATGCTGGCTTTATATCAAAAAGTATACATTATTTAAAAAAATAAGGTCAAACAAAACAATGGTTATTAGACTTTTTACTACGTATCTGAATATCACCATTTTTCTTCATGAGATACAGGAAGTTCTACAATTGTCTACATTATGCTGTGATTTCTATTCAGAACCCCAATTAAAAATGTTTACAGTTAAAAACTAATTACATTGCACACATCCTACAAAAGACAAATAAAATACCCCACTGTATATGTAAAAGAGACAATATACTAACACAAAAAGTTACCTCAGCTGATCACAAGTAACCAATATAAAAAATGAGACTCTAAACAGTTATCTGCCTATTCTATATACGTTAATGTAAAAGTGTGTTTGGATTGCATCACTTAACTGGCAAATTAAAAACTGTATTAATAGATTTTAAGCTGACAAACTTACATCACTTACTATAGCACTCTGCAGGACACTGCCCCATTAGAAAAGAATCTTATAAAACACAAGAAGACAACCAGCATTATACTGCATATTTATGGGTACAAATATCATAAATACAATTTATTTTCATGTAAATATAAGGCACCGTGTTTTTAAAGCAGTCAACGCTTTTAGATGTAACTTTATCAGCTTCCCTCAGCACTGTAATTAACAGTAGTCTAACAAGCACATCAATTATCCCTTATTTTAAAAAGATGCAAATACATGTAATTCCTGTAACATAACAAAGCTCAAGTGTACCTAAAACCGTCAGTCAATTCGATTTCCTATTCTGCTGCTTTAATAACTGTGAAATGAACTGAAATAAAATGCCTCAAACACACACTTGGTTCATGTTTCTGCTGAAGCAACATCAGCAACCAGGGAAATATTGATGAACAGAAATTGACTCTCAGCAACAGCACATATTCCAGTCAGTCTCTTCCTGAATTTTGATTTGGTTTTAATCGAACAGTCAATAACGTCACAGCAAAATTCAACAGGACCCTCTGGGCTCAAACACTTGCCCCATCATCTTTCTGCTTCCTGGGAATTTACCAAGTATTTGCTGATTATATCAGGAGCCGAGCAATAAGTGAATCTGAAAGGCACCAGTTCTTCAGATCTGTCTTCTGGGGACACTGTGGAAGCTCTCAAACCCAACTGCAGCAGGCACTCTACATCACCAAAAGACACCACTCTAGCTAACTCCATGACCATAATGAGGTTACCTGGCAGCCCAAGAACGGGACTTATCCTGGCAGCACACGGAATAATGGCTTAACACATGCTTGAACATGTAACTCTTCCAGGCCAAGACAATCTTAGACCTCTATTGCAACGCATATGTAGAGGAAAGCAAGGCACCAGAGGGTTAGCTGGGATGGAATCCAGCAGTACATCAGTTGCTTCACAGTAATTCCCATAGATTTGTCCTTACCCCAGGGATAAACATGAAAGAGCTACCCCGCTTTTGCTGAAAAACAGTAATGTAGTTAACAACTTTTCCTAAGGGAAAGATGACACAAAATCTGAATCTAAAGTGAAAAAAAGCACCTGCCTTCTCTCCCATATCAATTATTTTTTTAAAGTGTCAAAAGTGGGTTTTAAAAAAAAAATTTTTAAAAGATAAACTTGCTGATTTTCAAAGAAACTGGTATCTCACAATCAGGACCAGAAGCCAGCACCTTTTTTATTTTATTAACCAAAAAATATATATATTCCCATAAAGATATTTAATGTAACAACCAGGCATGAGCTAATTTCTACTAAGGACTGATCTAACATTAAAGATAATTTTGTATGAACTACTAAATGTGATAGCATTGTTACCAAAAGTTAATAAAATCAAGAATTTCCACTGCTAGCACTTTTGAATGATTGTTTGCATTTTGGTTGTACATTAGAGCAAATTGCTGTCTCCAGAGACACTAAAATTGCTGTAAGGTTTGCAGTTCTTACTACACAAGCTATTGATTTCTCTATTCTAAAAAGAAAAGCATTCAGGAATGATGGGTTTTGTTGGTATTTACATTAAACTGTTTGCCAACCTTTTACTAAAACTGGATGAGACTAATGTATGTCATCTATGGCCATTTCCATAGCTATTACATGAAATAAAAAGAATTTTTTTTTTATCTGTCATTATCTGCCTTTCCAACTGGAACATTAACTCTATATCCAATAGTTTAGGTAAGAGATCATCCATCTAAAGAACAGTTTCACTTCATTGTTATTCTGGCTTGCTTTGCAAAAGCACATTCTGGACCATTACTGTACAGTTAAACTACTATTTGGAAAAGGACACACTCACAAAAAGCTCCTCACTAAATCTGTCTCATGAAAGCACTCAAGTACACCACATTTGTGTGAAAAAGCACTGTACTTGCCTTCTGTACTTTTATCTTCCTCCCCATGAGTACAAGTCCTAGTCTGATCCTTCTTTTTTATATATGCTCATTCTACCTGTGACTTAAACCAGTGAATTGCCAGTTCTGATCTGACATTGCTGTGCACTCACAGGGGTTTAGTATAGTGAATTATTTATTATATTAGAAAATTATCATATAGAAGAAAAAAATAGAAGCATTAACTGATCTTATTACACACTTTCTTCTCTAATTGAAGAGTTGCAATATTGCAGTTTGTGGTTTCTGTTTTTTAAAAACACACAACCTTGTTCATTTCCAGCTTTAGTACAATCGTATCAGTTGCCCTCATATTAAGAGTGCTCTTTCACTTGACAGGAATGACTACTCCTCTGGTCCATTAATCTTAGGAAATTGTCAGTCTGCAATACCAGTAGCCAATTCAGAATCTTGAAGGTTAACCATCAATAATGCCAGGAAAGGTGCTGGTGTTATCTAAAGTGCTTCAGAGCTGTTGTCTCTGAAGCTACCTCACTTGAAGTGAACATAAAGATAATCAAATACAAATATTTAATATCACAAATTTTCATTTGACAATCAAAATACTACACCTGAGCTGGAAAAACCATCACATATAAATTAACAGAACAAATCAGAATGCACTGAAATAGAGAACTTGCACATGAACTTTAATGACATACTTTCGGCACAACAATCATCATTCTACATTAAAAATAAAACAGCCTGTGTCAGAACTTTGCCACAAGTACTACATTCAGTCACCCAGTCAGAGACAGCAATGCCCATTCTCCTGGCACCTGGTAAAGAGAAACAACAGTTGTTTCTGGGCACCAGCTGAGAACTGGAGTCACCAAGAATTTCCTACTTCTGCTACAGGTTTCCTGTATGATCTTCAAGAAGCCATGAGACAGATGGGGATTAAATCAGCTATTAAGATGCACAAATTTAAATATTTAGACTTCCATTACAATGGAGATGGTCTCTACTGAATGCTCCTTAATTCTTAAAGCCTCTCCTTAAGGTCTCCTAAGGCGCTCAATACAGAGGTCTAAGCTCAGGCCTTTGTATCCCAGTACATGCAGACAGTGACCATGCTCTTCTGGGCCAGCTGCTGGAAGCCAAGAAAGAAACATTATTGCATTCCAAGTGGCAACATAAAACACCTAACCTGTAGGTGATAGAGTGAATCAGTCCCCTGGCTACATGATACTCTGAATAGTTACTTGGATCTATTGACAGTACTCCGTAACAAACCAAACCTACACAATCAATTAAGGCAGCTTAGACACACGACATTAGTCACCTTAATCCTGCACTGAAAAGTGTGCCTTGGAAAGTGTACAGAAAGACAGAGATACTGGAACTTTCAATCATTTTCTTTATTCCTGAAATTGCAAGGTATTACATGATGAAGAAAGTGGGTCTATGTGCATGATGT
This sequence comes from Margarornis squamiger, assembly GCA_035222235.1. Classification (NCBI taxonomy): domain Eukaryota; kingdom Metazoa; phylum Chordata; class Aves; order Passeriformes; family Furnariidae; genus Margarornis; species Margarornis squamiger. The sequence goes on along the minus strand of JAWWTY010000037.1, from coordinate 32,183,367 downwards.
GAATTATTTCTGAATACTGCACATTTCTTCTCAAACACTAAAATGATCACACCAAGCTTAGAATGCATTTGAATAGATGATGGTCCCCTAGAAACATAAGAGATCACTTTTAAATACGTAATTTTGAAAAAATACTATAGTATACAGGTCAATATTTGTGGGATGGTGGATAGGGTTAAATCTAGAGGAGATTCAAAATTCTAGGGTAAAAAGCAGTTGTAACTTCCTGGACAGACTGAGGTCGACATGCTCCCCAATACAATGATAATCATCCGCTCAGAGGAACAGAACAGAGCTTGGAACAAAGTGGAGACTACATGGCCCCCTCCATTCAAATCCCAGCAGAATGGGGAAATATTGTGGTACTGAGACCATACAGCATCTGTCTGACAAGGGACGATCAAGGTATTCTGCTGCTGAAGCTAACAACCATGTCGAACTCCCTCCTCAGGTATCAAGCCACAACTACCATCCCCCTCCCCCCAGTTAGGTACACCAATGAGAAATTAAAAGTATTTATGACTAGAGCCAAACTCCACCCAAACATAAATAAAATAGTATAAAAGTAAGTCGGGAATAGGGGGAAAGTAGGAGAAGACCAACACTAAAACTGCCAGGATCAGTTGACAGACTGAGCCCATCTTCTCCTTCCCAGAGTGATGCTTTGGGTGAGAAATACAATCTACACGATTTAAATGGTGCTTTTAGGACCAGAGATTTTGCTTGCGCTTACCCCATAGCATATTGGTAAATTGCTTCGCATCAAAGTTTGTGCTTGCTTAACATATGTATCAGTAGACTACTTTAAAACGTATTTTTGCAGTAGACACTATCACCAACAACCTTGGAACTTTATTAACCAGTCACATCCTGTATTAATAGTGTTACTCCATGAGCTGTTAAAATGTTGCCAGAAGCGGATAATACCTTGGCAGGACCTGCTGAGGGGCCTTTATGCTGTTGAGTCCCTCCTAAAAGGGTGGCCAAAAGTACTCTCCAACACTGTCAACCTGTTGGTGAAGGGTCTTTTGATGAGACACTGATGGACTGTCGGACACCAGGGTCTAGACTTTCCTGGGGGTACCGACAGGAAAAAATCTAAACTCCCACTTTTCACATGACAGTATTAAATAAAAAACACTGTACAATTAATGGATTCAAAATTTAAAGCTAGCAGACACAGCAAGTGAAGATCAGGAATTCTAAAAGAAACTGAAGGAAATATTAAGGATCACCTCTTTCAGTACCAGCTCAGCTTTGGGCTGGAAACTCAAGAATGCTACAGAGTAATCTCCAGTCACATGCACAAAACACATGTTTGAGTGCAAGCTGCCTAAAGTATGACAAAATGCATTTTAAAGAGCATTGTTTCTCTATTTCCAAAGAACCTTTAAAATATTAGTTAAATGAATACCAATTAAAAGCAGATAAAAACTCTACAGTGTTTCATCCTTCTGAACTAATGTTGTGAAGACCTGAAAATAAACCAACCTGGAAAGCTCAGAGTAAGTTAAGTTCCCTGTAGGCTAGAGTGTCAGAATTATTTAATCCATTTTATTCAAAAAATAAAGCAGGAAACTCAAGAACTTGGCTACCCCTACAGAAAATGGTCTGTCTATGTACAAAGGTTTGTTCTTTGGCAGGTTCATTTGGCTCATCCTTTTACCACTAGAGTAGCGTGAATGCAAAGGACTCAGAAACCATTCAATGACAGTAGTACATCAAGTGACTCAGATGCCCAAATCATAAGGCATTTCAGCATGTCATTTTCTTTCTTAGCCTTTGCCAATTTGCGTACTGCCCTATGTTCCACAGAATTTCTGAAATATTATTACTGTTACAAAACAAACAGCTAATAGTCACACTTTTAACTGTTCCTTCCAGTTGGATTAGGAATCCTAATGATCACTTTGACATTATAAACAAAATTAACTCCCCTGTATCTTTCTAATGTGTGTTTAACTGTTGTAGTACATCTTCATGTTTAGTTTTGTACAGCTATTCAATGACATCAGAGGTTCCCTAAAAAGGATAAGCTTCCCAACTAATTTTTTAGCATTAGCTCTAAAATATGTTCAAAGATCAGCATATCATTCTTAAATGAGAATGAATTAACCTGGGGGATTAAATTGTTATGTATGTCACTCAAGGCAAACAAGACAGGACTCCAAAGGAAGAAATGTGTGAATAATGCCTGTCTTCACACAACACACAGGCTCTTAGAAAGGGCAAATCTCACCTCTTGCCTAAGCTAGACCACACCACTTCTACTGTAATTATATAATTTAAAATTTACTTTGTCCAAAAGTTATTCAAATCCTAACTTTTTAACTTTTACCTTAAGATCTTTGTAAGGCTACTTGCCTGCAAGTAGAGTTATCTTATAAAAGAAGAAAAAATAAAGATTGCAAAATTGGGTTCTAATATTTTTCCTAGATACAGCAAATTACTATACAGTTTCAAAAATATGTCTGCACGCCAAAGGCACACACAACTCAATAAATAGCTAAACAAAAGCAATGCGGCTGTTTCAAACAAAGATCTGGTAAAAAAACCCCAGCACGGTGAGGTTATTAAAAGCTTTCTTCCATGAGTCCCAAGGGAGCATCTCAATTGACCAAAGTATTCAAACCTAATTCTGTGCTGCTCTTTCAGGTAGAGGCCAGTTGAATACTACTTCTTTTCCAGCCCTACTATTCCAGATCACCACAGCAACAAATATCCTAAAATGTACAGGCACCTGCAATCCATTACACAACCGCCAAGTAGAGGGCACACCCTGTCCCAGGCCAAGCTGATCCTGCCAGGGGAGGATACAGTTCTTGTCTGCCTGAACCCCACCTGCCGTCTCCCTTCCCCTCTTCTTCCAGCACAAATGTGCCTGTAACTGTGCAGGGAGCTGGATAAGAGTTATTTTTTTGTGGGTTTTGTTTGTTTTTTTTTTAACTCATTTTGGTTTTACCACTATTTAAAAGTCAAGAAAAAAAACTGAGTCAAGATAGAGATTTACAAGCCTATAGAGATTTACAAGCCTACTACAAAGCTGAGACTGCCTGACTGGATCTGTGTAAACAACAGATACATATGACTGGAATTCAGGCTGCAAGGAATTTTTGGGAAGAACTTATTTTCCCTTTTAACTCCATTATTTCTGCTAATTATAAATACTTTCCTCTTGTATTTCTAAGGATTTTTCAGGCAGTGAAATTCTCTAACCAAATCAGATGCAGCTTACTGAAGAATATTTTCATTCTGTAATAAGAAACAGTGGGCAACCTATTTAGCACACTGAACCTATTTTCCATTTTGTTATAAGACAAAATTCTTCCACCAGTTCACTAAAGAGAGCACCATCAGCTTCCCACAAACGCAGCACAGAACATCAAAGGTCCAATCACTAGCAGGTTAAAATAGTTTATAAAGTTCTATGCAGGAAGCATGAAATTCAGTGCATTGTTAGCAGCATTACAATACTCCCTAGTACAGAGCAAATCTTAAGAGCCCACTGTAATAAAAACAACAGAATAATGAGTAAGTAGTATTTTTCTGTAGGAGAAATGTCAGCTTACTTAAGATAATATGAACACAACTGATGCCTGTACCAAAACCTGTTTCATGCTCTGTAATTTCAAGCTCCAAAAGATACCGTTTAATTTACACTTGCCCTGAGAGCTTCTATCCCATCCATTGTGTCTATTTTGTAACTGGGCAGCAGAAATACATTGTGAAAACACAAAGACAATTTTCAGCAATGCCCTTATTTGTATGTCTGCCAGTATAAACAGGTTCGGCGTATCACAGACATAACCATGAAATCACTTCTTGGTGATAACTCGGTGATAGCTTCTATAGTGTATAACTTCATGCCTAGTGTGCTTCTGTAGTCAGTGCTGATCTGAGGAAGCACCAAAGAGAAAAACCATCTAGTAACAGACGTGGGTCTGAAGTGCAATAGTAACTGCTATTCCCCACACCCCTAAGAAAAGTAAGTCTGTTACGTTAGTTAAACCCCAAACATCATCAAGCCACATAATTTCAAAACCACGGATTCTTTCAGCAGCTCCCATTCTTACAGAGTTAAATGGCATAACCAGGTATTATTTGTCACACAGAGCAAAAACGATGTATAGATGCTTCAGAGTCAACAATACATCCTATTATTTCTTAGTTAAAAGCTCTAACTTAGGGGAAAGAAGTTTGCCACGTATTTGTGTCATAACTTTAACATTGGAAGAAACTCAGTAATTTCAACATTTCTTAACAGATTATCGAAGTCAGCAAAGTCAGACTCCACTGTTGTAAGTAACTGGACTTACAACTGCATGATATCCACATAAATGCAACCTTCTAAGAAAACTCAGAAGTAATAGAAAAACATGAGATGAAAGTGCTTAAAACAGCAAAGAGTTCAAGTTCCATTTTCAATAACGGTTTATTAAGACCTAGCTCCTAACAGGATAATATTTAGATTCCACAGCTGGCTGTCCCCTTTTCTGCTGCATTCGAACCCCACCCGCATCCTCCCTCCCAAAAGAAGTCCAATAAAGTTCTTTAGCTGTGTCATCTACATGCCTGTTCAAAGATTCATTTAATATTGTTTTGGTCCCTCTGTACCTAAGAGATACTGCTTACATATGTATTAGAAAGATGTTTAAAAAACTAAATTAGCTTGAAATTTAGTTGAAAACTAAAACCCTTTTAATAATACAAAGGCTCTTTTTGATCATACAACTGTCTAAATCCTCACAGTATTAATTAAAAAAGGATTTGCTCAACTTAATCATCTGAGAAACAAGCAGAATTGAGAACTACATTACTACTTTTATCAGCAGCAAACCTATCAGCTAAATTCACTTTGTAGAATTTTAGCAATATTAATGCAAAAACAAAACAAAAAAGAATCAGAACAGACAAATCATTTTAGAAGTGTCAGATGATAATAACTAACTCTGAGCAAAATTTTCTACTATGTCACACACTGGAAAGATTATTACAAGCAGTTTACCTTCATAAAGTACCTATCAAATCTAACAACAATGATACATCTCATAACTATTAATTTTGGACTGGGAGCTTTCAATAGCTTTATCACAGTACATTAAATTTATTAAGTGACATGAAAGCATACGTATCAGCTGCAAGATAAACTCATCAATTACAATGCATGACGTAGTGATGAGGAAAGTCTAGTTACACTGCAAGTAAAAAAGTAAGACTGTAAGTAGTAAGAATTTGTTTTAAAAAGCCTATGTTCAAACATGGTTTAAAAACCTGGCGCTGTTCTAAATCAGTAAGAAGAACATGCCATTCCTCTGATCACTCTAGCCAAATCTAATCATGTTCAGATCAAATGCACACAATTAAAATATCAGTTTAATAGTTTAAATTTGACAAAAAAGGACAGCCATTTCCTTTAAAACTAGAACCAAAAATAACGGCTTCCAGAAGTGAGGAAGTCAGATAGTTTCCTGTGACTATATCATACATCCTACTGTAGGACTGCTTTCACCTCAGACTCTCTGTAAGAGCCCACAACTCACAGCAGAAAGTGCCATATCGTTCCAGTACTATTCCATAAACCTATCAAAACTCCAGACAACTGTGAAAAACTTTGCTATGTGTTTTTAAAGAATAAAGCTATGCAAATTGCCATCGAGATGTAAAAGGGAACAACACAAAAGTCTAACTTACACAAGAATATGACAAACATGCTGAACAAGTATCAAGAACTACACATGCAGTAGTTACTACAATATTCAGCATGGGAAATGTAATGAAGCATTACTAAAAATACCACCTTAAGAATGACATTGCCCATCTCCTTCATAGATCTTAAAAGAAAGTAAACATTAACAGAGCGAGGAAACTTGTTCAGAGGCTAAACAACTTAGTCACACAGTAATACACAGAAGAAAGTAGAAGCGGCACCCCCACCTGCCTCCAAAACACACACATAGATTTCTATTCATCTGACCACAACTTTTTCTTATTTACATGTGACCCATTCCTTGGGACTGATCACAACTTTGTGCTGTTTTTCTGTGACCACACAAAATTTCTCAAACACACTAGCATTCTTCTGCAATCTACAATCATACATAATATGCTCTGCTACAGTGTGTCACTTCATGCCTTTCAAAACAAGAACAGTCATTAGCTTCAAGTCATCTGTTAAAGTGTATAATACTTCACACAACATTAAATACGCCATCACTGAATTGGAACTCAAGTCACATTACATATGCAGTTTCTCTCTTCACAGCTTCTGGATCTGCAGTTTAATCTGAGTTAATGCATTAGTATTTTTACTCCCACTATTGCACTGAAAACTTTTTTTTTAAACGGCAAGTGGCAAACTACTGATAGGGAAAAAGCTAAACTGACTACATAAACACAACAGAAAAATATATGGTTCAAATGCATAATTTCAGTTAGCGAGAACATTCTGACTGCCCTTCAGCTAAAGTAATCCTGCTCATCGAGATTACTGAGGTCCCAGGCTGCACACCGTAAACTGAGGTTTGAAAAATAAAACGTGCAACCTTCCTGGCCTGAGCTTGTTAATGGGATTTTTCAGAAGGGAGAAAAAGGGAACACCAACTTGTGTGTCTCCAAGGCTTCCCCGGCTGTAGGCGCAGCGCTGGACGCCAGACGGCGGGGCAGGACGGCGGGGCAGGACGGCGGGGCAGGACGGCGGGGCAGGACGGCGGGGCAGGACGGCGGGGCAGGACGGCGGGGCAGGACGGCGGGGCA
>JAWWTY010000037.1:32124437-32167419 GCA_035222235.1 Margarornis squamiger | reverse complement strand
TGTATGCCCAGTGGAAGCAAGGTCAAGACACATGGGAAGAATTCAGAGATGCTGATTGCCACTGTAGGGGGAAAATTTGTGTGGCCAAAGCTCAGCTGGAGTTGAAGCTGGTCAGAAATGTGGGGGACAATACAAAGAGTTTTTCCAAATACATTAATGGCAATAGAGAGTACAGAAATATCACTGGCTTATTACAGAATGAGGATGGTCACCTCACAAACAGGGACAGAGACAAGGCAGAGACATTTAACACTTTCTTTGCCTCTGTCTTCAACATAAATGACTGACCAAGGGGGTCTCAGTGCCCTGATTTAGGGACCATGACTGTGAGAACGATCAACTCCCAGCTGACCCTCAATCTGTGCAGGACCTGCTGCTCCAGCTGGATCCCTACCAATCTATGGGGCCTGATGGGATTCATCCCAGAATCCTTAAACAGCTAGCTCATGTCATTGCAAAGCCTCTCTCAATGATTTTTGGGCAGTCTTGGGAATCCAGAGAGGTCCCAGCTGACTGGAAGCTGGCCGACGTTGTTCCAGTTTTCAAGAAGGGCAAGAAGGAGGACCCTGGAAACTGCAAGTCTGTCAGTCTCACTTCAGTGCCTGGTAAAGTTAAGGAGAAGATTATTCCTGGAGATATGGAAAAACACCTGCAAGACAATGCAGTCATTGATCATAGCCAACACAGCTTCATGAGAAGAAAGTCCTGCTCATCCAATCTGATTTCCTTTTTGACAAGGTAACCCACTTGGTTGAGCCAAGGGAAGCCAGTTGATGTAATCTCTTTGGATTTCAGCAAGAGCTTTCAATACCGTCTCTCCCAGGGTCCCTCTGGACAAAATGTCCATCCCACAGCTGGATAAAAACATCATGTGGTGGGTGAGCAATTGGCTCACAGGTCGAGCACAGAGGGTAACAGTGAATGGGGTGACATCAGACTGGTCACCTGTCACTAGTGGGGTTCCACAGAGCTCCATCCTGGGCCCTGAGCTCTTCCACATCCTCATAAATGACTTGGACGCTGGACTGGAAGGGATACTAAGCAAGTTTGCAGACGACACAAAACTGGGAGGAGCTGTGGACTCCCTCAAAGGCAGGGAGGCCCTGCAAAGAGATCTGGACAAATTAGACGGCTGGGCAATCACCCACCTTATGAAGTTCAACAAGGGAAACTGTTGGATTCTGCACCTGGGATGGGGCAACCCTGGATGTATGTACAGACTGGGGAATGAGATGCTGGGAAGCAGTGCCCCCACCATTCCATTTTCTGCTTGCTCCCCTGGAAAAAAGAATGCTTCTTTGCTTCTGGGAAGTGAGAGAGTCCCTTTCCCCCATTCTCTGGCCATAACACGATATGGTATGGAGAGCCCAATGTCTTGGCCGTGCCCACACAGCTGCAGGTTCTCCCCCCACATGTCCTAGGTGAAAACTAGGACAGTATAACAGGTAGGATTTGGAGCGGCTTCACGACTTAAGGTTTGTAGTAATGGTGAAAGAAGGGAAGAAAAATCATACCGTTTGCTATGCTGGAACCCAAACACAGGTTTTATTCCCCTTTTAATAAATTCTTTTAACACTAGCAAGTAAAGGCCTTCCCTCAAACCATGTCGAGCTCAGAGCAAATACCTACATGTTCAGGCCTCCATTCAAAACTTTAAAGTGATTTTTAATGGGCACAATTAGGACTGAAGAAGGAGGGACATTCCTCTGAAAGAGCAGGATGTTTACTGATTCACAGATCTCAAAGCTGAGGCAGGTGACTCAGACTGTCTCCTTCCCAGCAGGGGAAGGACCACTGGAACCCTCAGCTACCTCCCTCTGGCCCAGGGAAAGCATCCAGCCCTGAATTAATAGAACAACCCAGCACTTTCCTCTGATGGTTGTTCTGCTAGTATCTTCCTTCTCCTTGTTAAAAAAGTAATTGCATAAAAGACTCCCACACTTACCTCTATTTTCAGATTGTCTTGTTCCAGTTTTAAACCATTAGTTCTTTGAACGTTTCTCTACACTCTAATACCCCCTGCATTGAGTTATGTCCCACCCCCATTAGGTATCACATGCAAATTGAGGCACTTCTGAGGAGTCTTTCCAATACGGCAATTCTTCTCTCTATCTGTTAGTGCAAATGTATTTATTTACTCTGGGCTTGTAATTTGTTTTCTGTGATGTCTCCCAGGTTACAATCTGAACTTCTAAAAGGCAGTAACTCAGATGGTGTATATTCACAGGCTCCTTACTGCAGACCTGGAAGGATTAAGTCAACTTCTCATTTCTGCTTGTGTATTCAAGGACAAGTTTTTATGCCACTGTTTCAGTGCTGAATTGTTTGCCCACCAGGCCTACCTAGGATTTAGGGGTAATTACTATTTTCCACCTTCTGTAACTATGCTTTGAATATTTTGTACACTAAATAAAAACATTAAGACCAAGTGCTACTAACTTCTCCAATAACATCCCTATTCCACAATGACTTCCTAATGGGAACTATTTTGAGCTTGTTGGTTGGTTCCTAAACTTTGTATTGGGGATACTGCATAATGTTCATCTTTTGGTGAGAGTAATGTGATACTTAAGGTGACAGTTCAGTGCCGAGCACTGAAATAATTCTAGGTGTGTCTAAATTGTCACATTTATCAACTGTCTTTTTCAATTACTGCCCCCCAAATAACAAAATTTCCTTTTGTAAAACCACATGGACAGATGTGAATTATTAATCATTAGAGACCTGTATCAGTTTTTGCATTATTTGGCCCAGGATGACTGTTAATGCTACCTGGCATATAGTAACCCAGTTCGTTCCCGAAAAAATTTGTCACATTTGGATTATTCCAAGGTTTCCATGTTACTCCAAGATGTAATTTTGTTTTAGTAAGACAGGTCTCTCTGCCTGCCTCAGGAGCACATGATGCCAGTAAAGCACGCAATCTTGGAACTAGAGAAGTGGAACTTTTTTCACAATGTTTACCCCCTAAGGAAAAAGAACTAAAAAAATCTGAAAAAAGCAATTTGCCTGTAGACTAAGAACATGCTTATTCTATCAGATATAGCTTTCCTATTGTTTCACTACATTTATGTTGATTTTGTCAAAGTAATGAATGGTTAGAAATAATGAAAAGCCATATCCTGCAACTACTGACATCAAAGAAGGTGGCGTAATTTTTGAAGAAAACTTGTAGGTTTGTCAACTAATTTGCCAGCCATACTGACTTCCCTCTGAAGATTTCAAATCACTTAAAAGAAGACGCTGCACTCCATAATGCAGGGCTAACTTACTGGGAAAGCTAGAAGGGGTTGTGGCTCTCTCATTAGTAACTAGCTGTAGATGCAGCATCTGACAGGGGAACACCTTAGAGATCTTCTCATCTTGTCAGCTCAACTGTAAGCTGCAAACTTCAGCTCAGTGTGCCAGGAAGGAAGGTGGGACTTTAATTTAAGCAGGTAATGGAAATCATGGGCAGTATCTCTTCACCTCTCCTTCCCTCCCAGCCTGGCTTTAAATGACATATTGGTGTCACAAAATCCATGGAGTAACTGGGAATTGCAAGCTGTCTGTTTTGTTTCTGTAATGTCATATTAACAAGGTTGATTGAAGCTTATCATATTAGGGTTTATGCTGATACTTATTGACAGCAAGTTTTTTGATGAAAAAAACTGACTAGATTTTTATCTGACATGATTTATAAAAAGAGATGTTAGGATTCTCTTTATAAATTCCAGTTGAGTGACAATAACTTTTGATAAACACTGTAAATAATATACTTTCTGTAGTTTTAAACCTGTCCACTCTGGGTTAGTTCTTACATGTGAATACATGTGAGCTTTATGAAACTCACAACTCAACTGAATTCCCAGAAACCTTTGAGATACTCATATAATGTTGCTGGGTTTTATCTCCCATTAGGAAGCTGATTACAAAAACTGTGTGTGTAACCTTGAAAGCCAAATTAACAGTAACAAAGAACTATGTAGTTTTCCCTGATCAATACCCTTTTGGGTTGGATGATCCAACTACTAGAAGGCAAGTATATTTCTTCAAATATTCCATGTGTACATATATATTTGCATTTTCAATGGGAGAATGAAGTGCATTAGGAGACCCAAGTTATCAAAGCTCCTATCTACAAACTCCTAAATACTTTGGTAAGTCAAACCAGATCCTTTGCTCCCCATATTCTTCCCCTCAAGTTCTAGGCTAACATGATGTGGAAAAGCAAACGGGAGTATGAATGTAGGGGGCGTCTTTGTGTGTGTTACTCAAAGAGTAGAACGCTTCTCTAGAATGACTTCCTCCGCTCCACAGAGAAACCTCATTTCTTCAGTGCTCTGATTAAAATAAGCAAGATAAATTCACAAGCTATTTAGGACGTAGCTTTGTATTGCATTACTGTATTCCATACCTAAATACAAGGTTTTAAGCCAGAAAAGCTTGTATCATTTTCCTGCCCACCATATTGGTTTGTCTAATCTTAAATATATTCCCTCATTTTACCGACCATCTCACAATTAGTATCTTTCCATTTAATTAATAATTGTTCCAGTATTACTTTTAAAAACCAAAATATTTATGATAATACACTGTTTGTTTTTGCAGCCTTACAAATCTTGTAGAGGCAATGACAGGAGAGAAACAGTTTTATATATAGTAGCTTCTGGAATTTGTAACAGAGAATATGTCTTAGACAAAGATTATCCATGACACACTGTGGGAAAAGAGTGTGTAACAAAATGGAACACTAAATAAGGCCTTGAATAGCTTTATTGAAATCTGTATAAATAAACATGCGCATTTCAAATGTAAACCCAAGTGAACTCAAGTGCAGACAAAATTTTAACCTCTGTCATGCAGGAGGTTAGTTTACATTTAAAAAAAAAAAACAAAAAAACCAAACCTCAAAGCAGCTTTAAAATACCAGGATGAAACACCAGTTTTAATATCAAGGTATAAAGCAAAGCCATGTCCAACATATCTCATTTATATCCTGGTCAAATGCAATTTTTTAAACTTTTTAATGCTAACATAAATAAATAATTTACCAAAATGTGCACTCACAGAGTGAACTTTTATTTACAATACACAATTTATAACCTATTGTATTTGATTAGTTCAAGTGAAGAACATCATACTTTTTGCTTTTTTCATTTTTTTAAATTGTTTAAACAGTGGGACACAAAGCAATTCTCCAGGTAGCAGATATGTGATGTGTGCCCCCACACTTACAAGCCCCTCTCAAAGGCAGTATTGTATACAAATCTACAATACATTCTTCCAACAATTCTTCAATGGGAAAGCAGCAAATCAAAAAAATGTTTCAAACTGTCACACTTATTTTGGCATCCTGGACCCCTGAACATAGTTAACTGAAATCCAATTCGGAGTTTGTATGCCTTATATACTGTACAGGTTCTGACTTGAACATGCAAATGCCAATTGTCTTATGAGTTACCTTTTCAGATATGCTGTAAGGCTATGGTGAATTCCATCAGGAACACACAAAGAAAATTAACAGGCCTACCTTTAAAGTGATTTTGTAATGAACAATTTAAAGGCAGGTTATACTGAAAAAGTTCTCAACTAAGCCTGATACACAGTCATTACTATGGATACAGAATACTATTAACTTTGATACAGAGTAGTTTGCAAGCTGTCAAACTACAAAAACTGGGGAAAGAGAACTTACAGCACAATTTTAAATTTTGGACTGATACCAGATTAAAATTATGCATGTCTTATAAGCAAGATAACGGGATTTATGTCTGCAGAATAGATTCCAACAAGCAACAATGTATACTTACATTTAATTGAAAACCTTTTTGTTAATGCAGCATGAAATCCAGAACCTGTTCCACAGCAGCAGTAAAATGAACATAATATTCTGGATATTCCACTATATCACAAAAGGTTAAAACACCTTTTTCAAGCTACTTTTTCTATTGTGACCAAATTTAAAAAAAAAAAAAAAGTGGGGAAAACCAAAAATTTGCTGTTTCAAACTACTGTAGGTATTTATGACATTTTTACTTGTAGTCTGTGTGGCAGCCTAAGAAACATGTATATATTCATCCAGGAACTAGACTTGGCAGTAGTATTCTTGCAGTACTAATAAAATAAATGTCAGAAGTCCACAGATTTAACATTTTAGTTATTAAATCACATCCAAAACAAAAGAAAACATAATCCATCAGAACAGCAGCAGAAAACTTAAAAGGGGTTTATTTGTGATTTCCTATATATACCTTGTGAATATGAGACTGTAAATGCATTAGAGACAATTTAATTTTTTATTGTTTCACTTCAAGTACTGCACATGTTAAAATGTAATAAAGATTTACATTCTGTTATCTGAAACTCCCCATCTCAGATTTTTATTCTTAATTTGGTGGGCATTTTCACTCTTTCAATCCGTATCCCCAGGAAGAGAGTCTCTTTTATGGCTTCTAGTTCTTCCCATTAATTAGTGTGCATACAATTTTCATTTTCTATGTCATTATCATTTTCATTGCTGTCTTCATCACTTTCTAGTGGGATGCCTGTGGCAGCTGAAGCACCTTGTTTAGTTTCCCGGTCAAGTGGGAAAAAGCCAGTTCCACTGATTGTGTCCTGTCTCTGGTAGAAAAGCACATATGCTGCTTTGGACTGTAAAAGAGAGAAGTGTAATATGTTCATGAGGCTCCAAACAAAACATTTACAATCCAAGTTATATTTTTTTTCTTTGCTTCCAAGTATACAAGATGAAATTACAAAGAAATCTAGACCTTTCATGTAAGTTATTTTTGCATGTTGGAGCAAACAATTTTTGGTTTGTACTGTCCTTTCAAAGAATACAAACTACTACCTACAAATTTCATGGTTTACACTTCGTTACTCATCCCTTAAGAAGATAACATCAACAGTCACTTGTAGAAACACAAAAGGTACTTGCCACTATTTGGTCCTCGCATGCAGTGGACACACTACTGTCATCAAAGTAGTACCATTTTCCATCATCCTTATTTTTCGCAAAAGCAGTATCTAGGAACAAAAAAGTACAATGTCTAAAGACTTTCTGTGTTCATAGATGTAATACAACCAGTTGCTAGAGTCTGTAAAAACACTTCACATTTAACTAACTAAAACCTATTATCACTATTAGACTCATCTTTCACACATTTTTTTAAGTAAAGATAGCACTAACATTCGCCTTCTAAAGACAATGTATACTGAGAAAGGACAGACAAAATAAAATCCTTCAGTGATTTTTTTTTTCTCTCTACTGGGAAGGAGTTGCACAATGGACAAAAATACAGACATGCAAGACGAAATCACTTGTAGGAGTACAGTAGCTCTTATGGAGGTCTTATGTTTTCTCTTTTCAATAATAGGTACAGCTAGAAGCATAAAAGAACCTACAGTTATTCTTGAAAGCTCATTGTATACAGATTTTTATGTTAGAACACTTGTGAAAGCATTCCACAGCAATGAAAAAGACATTGTCCCTCAATCATTAAAAAGCACCGATTCAAAGTGATCAAAATCAACACAGAAAGAAAGCTGGTATGTAGAATGATACTTGAAATCAGCTTACAGTGCCCTCCTCCCATTCCTCCATAGTGGTTGGAGACAGCAATCAAGTTGTAGCGGCAAGGCCCTGCATTAGGATTAATAAGGAACTCTGACATGTCCAAGTCACTGTTGAAAAAACAAAAAACAAAATAAAACAAACAAAAAAAAAACCCAACCAAAATTCAGTCATGTTAATAATATTTTTAACCATTTCATATTTCGGTAGTCTTTGAGCTCTTTACTTTATATTCCCTACAAAAACCCACATACACCAGACTCCTCTGACAGTGCATCTCTCATTCTGGGCAAAGTGGAACAGGAACCAGTAATCTTCCATATTTATCTACCATTATTATTTTTTCAAGTTCATACTTTAAACCTACAAGCATTTTGTCGTCAATGTTTACTGCATCCACACATGGAAGCTGAGAACACACCCATTGTATGTAATTGCATTAAACATGTGCCCTAATCATGCTTTTTCACTTCTAGCACCAAAATATTTATGTTTCTTACTTTATTGGAAAGTCAACCAATGTATCCAACTTGTCCCTCATATATCTGCTGTAGGAAAAGCGCTTTAGATGAACTACCAGTACAGGGGGCAGTGACCACAAGTCTAACTTCTTAGTAGCTTGCTGATGTTCTTTACAGTTAGGACAATACCTAAAAGAAAAAAAAAATTTAAATATCTGTAGTCTGTATGTGTGTTAAAATGCATTACCATCAAGTCAGCAACATGGGAGGAACTGAATGAGCAAAACTCAACCACGTTTCATCTTTTGTTACTAATGCGCTTGATATCTCTTCCAGTTTAACATGTGCGAGTGTGATCACAGTGAAGCTCAGCAGCATTTTAAACTCAAAAACAGCATTCTTCCCCAAAATGGATTCTCATCTTCTATAGTATTTCCTGTATCTTTAGTGAAAACATGGCTTTCCCGTACTTTATAAAAAACAAGATGAAGTGTTATGAAACTGACTGTAAAAAACCAAAAATAACTGGTAACTGTGGCTTTTTCAAGTTTCAGTTTCCAAATTCATCTGTCTCCCACTCCATCCCACCTACACCTCAAAAGAGATAACAGTGACTACTGGAACCTGGAAAAACTTGTTACTAAAAAAATATCCCTTTTTAGTAGGCAAGTACTAAACAGGCTGTGACTTATAAATTTCTGTTCCTGGCAACACGTACTTGAATCTTTCAGGAACTAAAGCTCAGGGAGGAAAATAAATAAGAAAAATGTATGGAAGCAACTCTTCCCTGAAGTGGTCTATGCATATTCTACACCTTGGCATCCAGCAAGTAAAAATCCAGGGGGGAAAAAAAAAAGACATGAGCCCTAATTAAAAAGACTGCACAAATGTCTTTAAATAGCACCATCAGATAAAGACAAGAAATCACAAGAACTGTAATGGCAGGCTGTAACTGAAAATCTGTTTTTGCAGTTAGCTTAGAGTATCTAGAATACAAATAGTGCTGGACTAGGGCTGGTGAGTTTTTGTAGATTAGATGTGTGAAGACCTAACAAATGAAGAAAAATGTGACTAATGACCTCTGATGAGATGTATCTAGTAGCAGCAGCTTGACTTCTGCAGTTGTTTTATTTTGTTGTTTAAATAACCTGCTTAAAATGTGCTGCAAAAACGGAAGTGCTTCAGAACCATGCCTGAGTTATATGGTATCTCAAATAGTCTATCCATTGTTATATAATATAGCAAACCCAGGAAAAAAAAGAGATTTTCTAAGTTAGCCCCCTACCCTGCACAAATACAGGAGGATCTCTGATGACAATGTTTGGAGGTCTCTAAAACTTTCAGGTATCTGCAGGATAAAAATTGGCAGATCCTCTTTTCAAACTTCATTGAGAGCTTAAAGGTGTTGATGAAGGATTTATCTGCTAGAAAATTCATGGAGAAAAAGGATCTTACAGGAACATACTGTAATTGTGAATACTTAGATATGATTCCAAATTATAATTTGAAAAAACCATGAATCAGAATAAATTTGTCTGCCAAAAACCTAATGGCTAGAACATGAATTAGAGAGGTTCTAGTGACCACAGACATCCCCCATGCCACAAACCTGCTGTTTAAGCACATCCTTGTTTCAGAGATTGATGCAAGTTACATATTTCCATAAAAAACCAACCCCTCTCACCTCAGAAGGGAATATTTGTTTAAACCACTGCACTGAATTTATCATAATACTATTCATTCACTGTCCAATCACAATTCACAGACTAGAGTATCTGGCTTATCAATCCTTCCTCCTAATTCTAAATGCATTAACAAACATGTTTCCCTTACAAACTTCTGTACCTGGTAACAATTTAAGTACAGTAATGGATCAAAGTAAAAAACATTTTGAGAATCTTCAACTGTGATTGAAATAACAAGATGCAAAATACCATTAAAAAATCAATTAGGCATCTCAATGTTCAAATGTGTTTTTAATTACAAGTTGAGAAATACATCATTAGAGCGTAACAATTTTAATCTTCTGTGCTTACCATGGGTCTTCAGCACCTAGTTTCTCCTTTGTTGTGAACAGCTCTATGCAATCTTTTAATTTCACAAAAGGCTTTTTGGGAGGCTTATATTCCACACTTTCATGTTTTTCAAAATCCTAAAGAGAAGTATTTCTTGAGTTAAGAGAACAAATGAAACAAAACTCATTTTAGTGATGTCGTCTTACTATAAACAGTAACTACAAAGCTCCTATATATGGAAAAACTGATTAGAAACCATTCAAGCAAAAAGTTTTCACAGCTTCAGATTTACTTCCAAGTTCATAAGCCTCAGATTTACTAATTACTTGAATGTATATATGAAGTTTATTTATGGCAACATATTTACTAAGAATAATGGGGAAAAAATATGTTTGCTTCTTCTTGTGAAGACTTACAATGTCTCGTGTCACATTAATTAAGTTGTATTTTTTACATTTAAGTTTTATTTGTGCTGGAAAGGGGAGCAACATAAACAGCTTACCTCTGCTGCACTATCATCAAAGTATCTCTTCTTCAATTCAGGATCCCAATCCAAAGCAAGGAAAGATCTTTCTAAGATTAAAAAAATGTTTTCTCTTAATATTATTTCCTGCTTTACATGAAATTGGATTAACTTTGGGCAAACACTCTTCAAAATGGATCACACAACGCTATCATGAATTTAAGATGAAAAATTGAGCATATAAAAATTCTGCATTTCTAAGAGTCAATCTCAATAACTAATTACTTATACACAATTCATGACTAAAAAAAAAGGTACATCAAATATCACAGAGCAAATGAAACACAGAATTGAAGTCAGAAAAGAGTATCAGAATCAAATGTTGCCCAATCTGTTCCCCATGACTTACCATCAAGCCTAGGTTGCCTATCATCGAATCTAATATGCCTGGTATCATCTTTGATGTAGTTTATATCAGTATTGCCTAAATTATTGAACTGGAATGTAAACAATCGCTTTTTGTGTCCCGTGAGTGGTTGACCTTTGCAAGTATCCTCAGTACACAATCCATTTTCAGAGTCATTGTCACCTCCAACTGAGTCTTCTGACTGGCTGTTTTCATTCTCTGAAGGAAGTTCCTGATCCTGGCTGGATTCATCATCTTGCTCATCTGTTTCCATTTCACCTGAAGCAATCAGAAGAATAAGGAGAAAGAAATGAAGTAAAATGACAGTAACTGAAAGACACTACGGAGTTAACTTCTGTTTCAAATTGACCAGAAAATACTAAACAACTTTAGATATTCCAGTCTTACTTGGAGATCCTTCTTCATGTATTCCATTTGGGCCATTACCATTGATACCATGGTCCTTACAGCAATGCAGAGATCCTTCAGTATCTTCACTTTCAGTACATGTTTTTACATATCGGCTAAATATAACAAGTGAAAGCAACAGTTAGAAGCAATGGATTTTTAAATATTTACTCTGTTCAAACCAGGGAATTAAATTGTTAGAGCAAATCCTATGTATTGTATTTCTGTACTTTTTCCTGATTTATTCAGAATTAACAATTTTATTGCCAAGCATGTCTACTGTAACAGGCACATCTGAAAACCTGCTCCTATATGATCTTACGTTTTTTGCAGCTACTTATCTTAAACAACTTGAGTTTTGGTATAAGTCTCTGTCCAGAATTTCTTTAACTATTCATTAACTATTTTTTACACAGAAAATTTATATGGGTTCAATTACAGAGAAAGTTACACCAACAGAAAATGAAGCCTAAATTTAAATTGGAGTTTGTATGATTCTACTTTCTTCCACGTGATGACACTGATTCCAGTCTAGTTTCAGAAAGTGTCTGCCATGTATTTTACAATACAAATTAGTACACAAACTTGTACAGTAGATACAGGAGGTATAACCATAACAGAATAATTAGAAAACTAACAAACAGCTAAGCATACAACAGAATTATTTATCTTAAACTGACAATACAGATTGACTATTGTCTTCTCAAATACTTTTTGGATGAGGTCATGCTAACAAGAAATCAAATTAAAATCCACACTAGTTCATCTCAATGGACTAAAATTTTAGATTTAAGTATTTAACAGAAAGCAAATACAAGACACACTACTCAAATCTAATCAGATTGTTAGAAATGCATGTAAAAATAAGTGCCTCCTGATTCCAACTATTAGCACTACTCTTAACAAATGCATTTTTCTTTAAACAATAACCTTACCACATTCTTAGCAGCAGCAGGTTATAGAGTTTATCTTCAGTATTGTTTCTTGGCACTGCTATAAGAAAAGGTTGACCAAACAGTAAAGAACCACTATGGCTGTAGCTAGTGTGCCTGCACTTTTCCCTCAAACAAACGGGAATTATAACTTGTTCTGTATCTTCGGTTCTATTGATAGCAATTTCAAATCTGAAAGAAAAACAATCAGAAATACAAAGAACAATGGTCACTTAAAAGGCTGCAAAGGGGGAAAATAAAAAAAATAATACCCTCTCCCAGTTTCATCTTTATCTGATGTCTAGGTTTCAATCTTTTGCAAATAACTAAACAAAGCACAAGGAGACATGAAGCATGTTATCGGTACTTACACATAAATGTCATCACGTTCCATAATACTACTTAGATTTTCATCCATGCCAAATATCCTGTGGAACCTGTGATTGTATATATCAGTAACAATCATCTAAAAAGAAAATGGGGCATACATCATTAAATCGGGTTAACGTGCATCAAAATATTCACTGTTGTGCTTCATTTAAGAGATCACTCTTACCTTATCTGCAGCAACACCAGACAAAGCTGACAATGCTGTGCAAAGATCCAATATATTTCCAATTTTGGGAACAACCACTTTGTACTAAAAAGTAAAAAAAAAATTAATTTCTTAAGAGAACAAATATACATACAGAAAAAACCAAAACAACTTATCACATATTCAGCATTTCACATACTTCTTTCATATTCCTGAATTTAAGGTGTGAAGCACGTACATCAACTAAAACAAATTCCAAAAGCTGCTGAAAACGTAGTAGTTACCAGCACAACTTTACAAACATACACACTTTGAATACTCCATTTATTAGTTTATACAATGCTTGTTTAAAAGTTATTTTATTTTGTCCATAAGGAGACTAACAGCACCAATTACTCAGATTTGTATTTCAACAGCACCTTCTTATTTAACCATTTAAATAATATGCGTGCTATCAACTACATTATTAAATTTGGAATACAACAAGTTGTTTATAAAGTATTACTGGGGGAAAAAAAGCAATGGCAGGCAATGGATTCTAATTTCACATGAAGAGAGAGAACCTGATGATTGAAAGTCTAAATTCCACACAGGACTCTAATCTGTTATTTGCATAATAAAGACAGGATTAATTAGAAATAAGGTATTACAACTTCATAATTAATTGCCAAGTATAGCATGCGTTTGTTATGTCCTTAAGTTTTGTAGTTATTTAGACTCAAAAAAACTCAACTGAACTTGTACCCTTCCCAAACTCTGTTACTCTTGCATAACCCTCACACGTCCAACAAGTCATCTTCAACTACTGCATGTGCCCTGTGCAAACTTATTTGAACAATTAAATTTCTAGCAGGCTCATCTCCTATTAGTTAATGTGTCCTGTCATCTTTGACTTCCCTAACTCATATTGCCTTTGAGAACATTCGCTTTCCTCCACTTTCCTTCCTATGGTACTCTGATTTCAGGTGTTAAAACCTTTTTGGAATCTGCTTAACTGCCTGTGTCTCATTTATTTCACCCAACCTCACTTACCACGTAAGGTACAGCTAGAACCATTTAATCATGACTTGGTTACGATAAGCTTATGTACATTTTTCCACACCATTTTAAGGTGTACAATACTATCATTCCTAAAAAATTGCAAAAGAGGTACTCTTCACAAAGAAATCTCATCTGAATTCTTTTTCTTTTGACTATTATGTGAGAGCACAGAAGAATCCTGGATTACCTGATATATTTAGTCATGGAGTTTTTTGCACCACTTACGAATATTTGACTTTTGTGATTAAGGAACCAAGGAAGTAAGTCTGGATTAAGTGTATAAATATTTTTTATAACTATACAAATTGACTATAGCAATGTCAGGATACATTTTAAAGATTAAGAAGCCTTATTAACACAACCATAAAGAAATTACCAATTCTTTGTTGAACTGACAGAAATATAAGAAGGTACTTATAGTCTTCCTTGGGTTTCCTAAGCAGGACTTCAGAACACATACCAGAAAAGTAAAGCTTGTTGTACTTATAAATTCACATCATGTAAAGGGAACTCAGGTTCATTGCTAATGCCACATAAATCGGGGTGTTAGTACACAAATGAAGCCACTTACCTGCATAGGCTTTGCAAGTGGATCCATTCTAACTAAATAAACTTCCAAAGTGCGTTCTTTTTTCATGGGTAATGGAAGTGTCAAGTAACAAAAGGGATCAAAGGTTACAGATATCTTAGCACATTCAGGACAAACTAGGGTGGATTTAAAAAGGCCATGAAATATATCTACAATGATGGAATCATTTCTCTTTAAATGGTTTTCCCAGGCTTCTTCAGCAACCACCTGTAAATAAAGCATGACCTGGGTTATAACAAAGTAGTAGGAAATGAATAGTGAGAATAATTAGTAAAAGTACTTGATAGAACCTTGTCAGTAACCACCTAAACAGAATCTCATTCCCAAGGACCCTGTAAGATATGTTACTACCATCAGGATCCCACGTAAAAAGATGTATGCTTTTCCTAGGACAGAGATTCTCTCAGTGGTATTACATAGCCTGAGAGACTTCCAAAGGGCTTGGAGAAAAACAAGAGCAAATAAAACTAAAAATTCCACGTGAATTAACTCATAACAAAATAAGAGTTTCCCAAAAGTAAGTGTACTGGAGAGAAACAGAATTCTGCATAATGTAGATATAAGAATAAAAGAACAGAATGGAAATTGTTTTTCTAACTGAATTCAGCACTGAACTGAAAAAAAGGTCTTAATGAAGTCTTAAAAAAACCTTACGATCCTCTCATTCCCCCCATTATCTTACAAATAAACAGAAATTTACACAGGTTTTCAAATGAGATCTCCTTTTTAAGATCTCATTTTCTGTAATCTCTCCCAGAAAAAAATCCCACATGATCAGTGTCCCAATCTTTCAGTGTACAATCATGTCGAACATACAACCTTGACTAAAATGAAGATAATCAACACCAAAAACCCTACCTTGTCTGGTCTCCCATCTGCATCCTTTAACTGAATGTAAGGCTTTTTCCTAATTCTATTCAAATCCTCATGTAATCCATCCAAGAGAAAAGCCAGGAGCTCTTGACAATCTTGTTGCTGATAACCAGAAAACTGTGGTGCAAACCGTCCCACTTGTGTCTAAAAATTAAATATAAATACTTCTGGTACCTTAATTGTTAGAAAAATTAAATACTTCAGAGATGTTAAGCAGTACGTTGAAAAGGTAAAACTTGTAACAGATAAACTTTTCAATGGAGACAGAAAGTCAAAAACAATTCTGAAAGATCAAAGTGTAAGGGCAGGTGACACATTTAAATATACATCCAACTGTTTTAACAGTTAAACAAATGGACTGCAAACGGATAAATATTACTTCCCATTCTTCTTCTTGCATATTTCTATGAGTTTTGTATACTTAAAAGCACAAAACGAAAACCGACAGTGCACATTCAGGTTAAATTTCCTACTGACCTTAAATGCTCTTGGGGTGACATAGCTGTATTTTCCTGACCACATCTGCTTGATTAGCTCGGCATAAGATTTTGCTATTTCACCTCGCATTCCTAAAGGATTGTCAAAATTCAGCTCTTCTTGGTATTTATCATTGAGGAAGTACTCTGTAAGAGGAGGTGTGTTGCTCAAACACTGCAAACAGAAATACTCGTTAGAACAGTGATCTGAATTAGTTCTAAACGAAGAATGTTTGAATTTTGTTAAAGCAGTCGTGATCCATAAACACTTTAAACTGTAATATCTAGTGCTTGCAAGGAAGCGGAGAAAAATCCCCAACCAATCTTTTCCAGAAACAAATAATAGTTTTAAACTAAGACAGGATGCAACTGTCATTATAAGTTATGTACAGACAATGTTTGCCAAAAGATTTACCTCAAAATTTATTATTTTGTCCAGTCAACCATGACAGTCTGTATCAAGATGTAAAACAAAACAAAAGAAGGTGGTTCTTTAGATATGAGTGGTAGCTTTATGAGACTCCTTGCTGAAAGTTGTTAAGAGACGAACAGAGGTGAAACTGCATAGGTACTTAAAAGAAAGAGCCAACAGGGCTTACTAATTCAAATTATACCACATTCCAAGCAACATGTGAAAAAAGAGGTGTAGGGTTTTTTTTGTTGGGTTCCCTCCCCCCTCCCCCCTCTTTTTTTTTTTTCAGGGGTGGGAGGGGAGAGAAGGAAGGTAAGGATGCTTGTCCTATTCCTTTTCTTCCTAAGCATCAGCTTATGGATGCTATGGAAGACACCAATCTATGCTAGATGGACAAGAGTTTGAATCAGAAATGGTGCAAACCTTCCTTATGTTCTTTTAAATTTTGTGATGCTGTTTAGAGCTGAAATTAGTTCAAGGAAGTCAAGGACCTTGTTTTAGATTGAGCTAATTACTTATCCTCTGTACCAGTTTGTCTCTCCTGTCAGCACTTGCAGATAGCAAGATGTAATCACTGAACTATGATTTACAATTTAAGGAAACCACTTTGAATTTTTTCTTCACACTTCTTTAAACACAAACTTTTCTATCACTCAGAAATGATCCCCATGCCAGGCTTTAGCATACGTTTAGCAAAGATTGTTCATTGAATATCATAAGCTATTCTGCATTCTTTCCTGTAGTAAAGATTCCAAGAAAGGTTAAATATTTCATCAGTCTCATCTGCCTCTCTGCAAACAAGGGGAAGAACAGAAATTTCAGCTCCACATACTGCACAAAGCTACTGCATAGGTACAACAATGAGAATGGAAGAATTACAACTTTATTGAGTGGGGCAAAAGAAGTTATGTTCCTATGTCTGCCTATCATACCTGTGAAATACTACAAAGTAAGAGCTGAGTTTCATGCCTATATTGAACTCCTTTCTTTTCCTTCCTCCTCACCTAAAGCTTTCATGTGCTGTCAATGCTGCAAAAAATTCCTGGTATTACAGTTCCTTTTTGACACTGAGGATTGAAGAAAGGTAATTTTTCTCTTGCTACGTGGCAACGAGCTTTTATTTCTAGTAGTGGTGATCCCAAGCCCCCGTACCTCACAGATCTGTGTTGTCTGTTCTGAACTGATCCATACAGCTAAGAGGAAAAACACTTAGTTTCTCAAATCCACACAGAAGTGGTCAGAATTTTCAAAATATTACTTTTAGAATCAACCTCAATAAATGGATGGACTAACAAGTATCACTAAATAACCAGAAACAAAAACTACCTATAAATAAAACTACACTTTAGGTAAGATTGCAAGTTCAATTTGAGCGATGTGACAAATCCTACTGCCCAAAGAAGTCCTGCCCCTTCTCTGCTGATGCTCATATTACTGCACAAGAAACATTCATCTCACTTTTTTTTTCTCCTCCCTTGTCTTTTGAATTATTTTGGGCTTGTTTAGGGGATGACATCAGTACAACTGATCAGCTTAGTGTGAAGAATGTCCAACACAAATGGAAAAATGGTAATTTTTTTCTACAGGTTCTTAGTCAAGCACTACACAGCGTGCTGACTGTGTGTTTTTCACAAAAAAACTGATTTATTGTTTTCTAGTTTTCACCTGAAAAACTGGTTTTGTCACTTTTTCAAAAAATTAATTAATATTTTTATGTCTAGGTCAGAAGATTACTACAGATAACTTCCCTTTTTCCTTTAGCTTTTTTCACATTACAACGTAAGATAATGCTGAGGGTAGTTCTGGAATGAACAAGTGTCTATCTGAACACAGCACCTTCTGAGATACAGACCTGATGTATTTTCTAAAATATCAGATACCACAACTTTTAAAATTGTAGCTGCTAAAGGAACTAATATAGTTGGCCACATACCCAACTACCTTCTAAATTGACAAAGCCAAATGATTGCAAACATGTTTACTTCTAGAAAACACTGACAATGGAGAATTATTTAAGATTATGATTAAAGTCACAAGAAAAAAAACTATCCAGAAAATAATTTGAAAGGAAGTCTCCATTCTTACTTTGTCATGATATGGTATGTTGCAGTTTATCAAGGACGACTTACAGAAAGCATCAATTTAAACTCCCTCTCCACCCACCCACCCACCCAAAAAAACCAAACCAAACCAAACAAAACATTAGAATCAAGACAATCTACCAGACAGCAAAGTCGTCAGATTTATGTTCTCTGTTCCACCTAGTGGTTTGGGGTATTTTGTTTGTTTCAGAACACAGACATAAGTAAACTAAAATTGTATCTACAGATGAAGAATAGTAGGAACCAAAAAAGCAAAACATATATGGTAAAACTACAGAAAACTGTGAACTAAAGAGAAAACATAAGGACACTTCCTTTTAGGTACCCCAGTCTCCACAAGTTTTCTTTAACAAACAAAATTTCTATACAGTTCTCAGTCTCTGAACCCAAATTGGTCACTCAGTGAAAAGACCATGAGAAATATGAAACAGAATGTAGAAACTCCAAGACCAACTATGAGACAAACCACAGGAGAGGGTATCAGTCTTCAGCACGACAAAGACTAACAGAGAAGTTACAGTTCCATGTTACATATGAATAACTTGAAAAAAGCTATTAAGATGCACAGGAAAATGAACAATAATAATTTTTTTTAGTAACATATATATAAACACACATATATATACATCTCAATGCTGTAGTCCCACAAGAATACTGTAATTCCAATGCTAGACTATGATCATGCTAGTAGATCTACCTGTCCTATGAAACTTTCATAGAGGGGGAAATATTATACTTTTCTAAATCTATGTAATTTAAGTACGGAATAATTCTGATATAAGAATTTGCAAGGACTTAATTGATAAAAAGAAAAAAAATGAATGAAGAGGGCCACCAAGACAGTCAGTGGCCTAGAAGCATTCGCCCTGTAAGAAAAGGTTGAAGAATCAGGGAAACCCAAGAGCAGGCTTCCAGTACCTAAAGGGAAGTTAAGGAAAAGATAGAACCAAGCTCTTCATGGTGGTACATACTAAGAGGAAAAGAAACAGGCATCAGTTGAAAATGAGAGGTTAAGAATATAAGGAAAAGTTTTCACTCTAAGAATAGTTAAGCAGTGGAGCTGAGAGGCTCTGCCTTCTTGGACATTTTTAAGACTCAACTGGATAAAGCCATGGGCAACCTTTTCTGACCTCAGAGCCAACATTCGAGTAGGAGGTTGCACCAGAAACCTCCTGAAGTTCCACAAATCATCCTACAATCCTAAGGGAACAAGAAAACATTTCTTCATATCCCATATGTAATATTACACAAAAATAATGATAAAAATAAAATTCCAAAGTAAAGAAAAAATGACTACCTATCATGCCAGTGAACTGGGGAATTTAGAAGACGACACTAAGATCATGAAATTGAGCTAAAAACTGAATATTCCTCTAAGTATCCTGGTTCTTCAGCTTCAGGTGCTACTTAATAAAAAATTTCATGAAAGGGACAATGAAATTTTGGATTTCAGCCTTCTAATAAAAGATCGAGAAGTGATGAACTGAAAAAAACATCCAAGTATAGGAGAAAAAGTGATTTACTTTGCACGCGTCTACCCTACTTTTGTCTGTTTGATATCAGACATCCCAAAAAGTGCTCAGTTAATAAATTCCTTAATCCAAACTCCATATGCCTATAACAACTGAAACACAGCACCAAAAACTTAATCAGATATTAATTAATACATTTATTAAGGTATTGGTGAAAGATGCTATCTTTCCTTTAGATAAACTCACAGCCATAAGTAGCTGTAGAGGGAATATTTATCAGATTTCTGAAGAAAGGAAACTGCTGAAATACCCCATTGCAAAGCTCTCAACAACTGCTGTTCAGAAGTCAACATTATATAATCACAGTGATTGAAAAAAAGGATAAAAATAAAATTTTGGGAAAAAGGAATTTTTTAAATTAAATTAATTTACTTTCTTATCCTATTTTTGAATCACAAAAGGAAAACTTTGGGACTCTCAGGTTTTCACTGTAAAAGAAAAAAAAAACATTTTCACAGAGCACTAATCTCTATTATCCCACTAAAATAGCAAAGTAGTATTTGTGAAACATCCACAGGTGGCAGCATAGCAATGCTTAATGAAACTCATAATTTTCCCTTTTTTTTTTAAGTTTAGAATATAACTATGTCCATGTACAATGTGACTTAAAACTCTACTTGCCAAATACTTTTTTTTGGCATAGTATCAGTTCAAGCATTCATAATTATATATTTTCATAAAGTCCAGAAGCTCCCTTTTGTCTTTCCTGTTTTATTTCATGCTCAGATCTGCAAAAGCAGACATTTAGGCCTTATGAATAAAAATGAAGCCTTAGATGTTAGCACTGAACTAAAATAAAATTAGATACATAAAATACTCCTTTCAAAAAATCTAAACAAAAGTTCCAATACAATCAAGAAAAGAAATACTTCTGAATTATTAATTTCTTTTTTTTAAAAATAAGGAACAGTGATTAAAAGGAGCACTTGGGAGAAATACAGAGGTATTTTAACCCTCTTGGCCTTACTCCTACTCAGCTTGTAGTTATTTGTGGTACCACGGAGGACCTCGCCCATTTCTTCATCATCTCTCTTCCACTTGTTTTGAGCTTTCTAACACTGAAAGCCTCTACTTGGAAGGGCACAGGCGTCTTTACAATAATCACTTGGAGAAAGGGGCAAGCCTAACCTTATCTATACACTGAAGAACTATTAAAGACCTTGCAACAAAATTTAAGACAGTGTCAGGATTACCACATTTCTACCTAGTATGGTTACAGGGCAAGAACCTTCAGACAAATTTGTCAGACTTGGGACATCAAGCTGTGTAAGGAACTGTTCCTCTTCTCCGAGGAACACTGATAATAGTTCTGACGCAAACCATCTTCACTGTACGCAACAAGACCAAAGAGAAGCTGCTGGAGGAATGCAGTGGCTTCCGAAGCAGAAATGGCTTTACACTCAGGGGCCTCAATGCTCTCGGAAAAGGATAGAGATCTGAGAAAAGTGTCAATCAGGTGGAAAGTGGATAAACTAGACTTTGCTTCTGCTGAAGGAATCTATATTGATTATACCCAGTACCAACTAAATGGAAGGGACCAAAGCAGAACATCAATGGAATTGAAACTATTTCTGAGTCCAATACTCTACAGTAAACTATTTTGTTTAAAGAAAACAGATTTATCCTGATGAATAACACTGTGTTGGCATAATTGTGAAGGAATACACCTGTGGGAAGATGGCTGGGCATAAAAAGTAGAGGAAACTGAGAAGTTACATTCACATCCTAACAGAACCTATGATGGTATGGATATCATAGGGTAAAATGCAACAGCTACTCCCTGGATGGATCACAGCTGGCATACTCCAGCTAAGGAAGATGGAACAGTGTGTGGAGGGGAGCAAGACACCATGGCCAGGCTCAGTAGAAATCCTCGCAGGGAGGGAAACTGGATGGTACTTTGCAGCTGATAAAACCACTTAGCACCTGTCAACCAAGGGAGACAGATGTCCTCTCCTCAGATGAACTTGGTTCCTTAAAGCCTTATTGCAATATTAACATACACCTCCACCCCCAAGGTTACCTGTCTCCAAGGTACAACCATCCCGCACTGAGCATGCACTCTCTATTTCTTTGACTGTATCTTTAAAAGCAAAGTGAGATAATTTTACACCAATCAGTAACAAAGGTATTTATGACTAAAGTCACTCAAGCTCCACCTAAACATAAAGAAATAGTATAAAAGTAAGTAGAGAATGGGGGAAAAGTCAGGGAAGACACCACCGTAACTGCTGGTATCAGCTGATGGGCTGAACCTGTGTTCTCCCCCCATAGGGATGCTATTGAGTAATAGATATACTCTATGTGCGCTGAATATTTTTACTGGGCTTAGAGCTTGTCTGTTTATTGCTTTAACATGTTTTTGCAGTCAGACACTATCGCTGCTAATCTTCAAACCTTAACCTGCCCCAATTTTATATTAACAGTGTTACTCCATGAACTGTTAGTGGTGGTCCTTCCCAGGTACTAGCAGTTGCCAGCAGTGGGTAACACACTCAAATAAAGTGGGAAGGCCTGCTGAGGGGGTCTCCTTTATATCGATGGCTTAACTCCCTGAGAAGGGCAGTTGAATTGCCCTCCGATCCAGCAACACTTTTCAGTGAAGGGTCTCCATAATGGGGCACTGACACACAAATCAAACACTAAGGGTTTAAGGGAAACTCCCCTTTTCACATCACAACACCTTAAGAAGATAAAGGAGGTAACCAAAGCAGATAAGAGAATCACAGAACAGTTGAGGTTGGAAGGCATCTCTGCAGATTCTCTGGTCCAAACCACTAGTTTAAACAAGGGTCATCTAGAACAGGTTGCTTGGGACTGTGTCTCAATAGTTTTGAGAATCTCCAAGGATGGAGGCTCTATGGTCTCCCTGGAAAATCTTTTCCACTGTTTCATAAGCCTTTCTTTAAAACACAGGTTAACATGCTTAGAATTCTTACCTAAAAGGTTACTTCTGCATCTACATTTATGCAAATTCATGTATACCAGTTTAACAAAGGTTTGCGTAAGCAATGAAAATTATCCTTGTTTTTAATCAGTGTAGCCTGATGAACAATGTAGCATCTTAAAAAAATATCACTGTATACTATTTTCTGAATTCAACTTTTAAAAGATAATTCTGGTTGATGGACTAGCCCAAAACATATTCTTTGGGTTTTTTTCTTTACAAAAGAATAATGATACAATTCAGTAACCAAGAGAGGTGACAGCTAGCATTTTTATTTAGAACAGACATTGTAAAATGTGTGTCCTTCCCCCTTTCAGTTTAGCCATCTTTTGTGCAACATGCCTAAAAAATTTTTAATTATTCCCTGTACTGTTCACTTTCACTTCAAGTATCCTCATGAAAACATTATTAGAAACAAGAATAAATCTAATTTTATGGAAGCGTTATGGCACTAAGTATGGAATAAGCATGGAATAACCCTATATACCACTAACAGGCTGTGGGCTGACTGGCTAGAAAGCAGCTTTGCATTATATGACCCCGTGGTACTTTTCTGTGTAAATGTGATCCAGATGTCTCCCGTGAGAAAGGTGTCCAGTTCCAAGCTGGGCTGTATTAGCAACTGTTGTCAGAGCCAAATGGAAGCAAGTCTTTCCCTCTATTTAGAACTTGTGAGTGCTGCTGGAGCACTATCCTGCTTAGGGCTCTCCAGAGTAAGAAAGAGTGGAGGAGAGTCCCTAGTGTGGCTCGGGGGCTGAACAACAATACACAAGGAAAGGCTGAGGAACTGTATGCATTAGTTCAAACCCAAAGAAGACAAGACTAAGGGGGGAGCTTGTGGCTCTCTGCAGCTAATCCTACAGGAGTGGACTCATTCATTGACTCTCAACAAAAAGAAGGGATAGAAAAATCTACACAGACTAAAACGCTGAAATATTTCTTCTTTTGAACAAATTTCAACAACTTCATGAACTCAGCTCACAAAAGTACCTGAAATTCCTTTTTTACCTGAACAGGCTAAAGAAGGATTGCAACATTTGGTTGTTATTTGATTTGTTCTTTTTTCATTTTACCCAAATAAATCACAAACATAAGCCACGAACCCTTGTGATGACAAAGTAGGATAACAACTCTGAAGAATGCCTGGTTAAGACCTTGTATTTTTACAGGAAAATATGTGAAAATATGTGAATGAGAACTTAAATACACCTTACAGGTTTTTGATTTAAGTGCTCTGATGACAAAACATGAGTTCCAGAACTAAACAAAACCAAACTGAACTACTAGTTCTTTTTGATCATTAATTATGCTACAACTTCAGCTTCCATTTAAAATTACAACACTAAGTTTTTTTCATCTTGGTAGAGTAATAGTAGGCATACTAGTATTTCTCTTGCATTCAGAGCAAAGAAACAAGCTATCACATTCCTGTAAAATATCTCATACATGAAAGAGCAGCCATTCAAAGAGGAAAGGTCAAAGCAAAACACTTTCCAAGGTTCCCACATGCTAACTTGAGCACTAAAAGTACACAATGACTCAGAAATAAAGGCCCAGCAATCCACCAGTCATCTACTTTTTGACACTTTTTTTGGCACTAGAATCAGTACTCAAGGGCATCTCAAAAGGAAATGGTATTTTTTGTGACATACGTGCATGGCAATCCCTACAAAAATCAAAGAATCCCATTGAAGGGATCACTCATGTAGAACACTCGTCAAACATCCTTCTGACACTGATCATCATGAATGCAGTTATGTAAATCAATTTTTATAGTACACCAATATAGAAGTATTATTTCCTCACTTTTAATCCTATCCTGCTACTTAAGAGATCTCTTAATAATAATTTTCAAACATAAAAAAATATAACAACATATTAAGTTCCCGAGTAATAAGACTAGGTGATTTTAATTTAAAGTACATACCTGAATTGCTGAATTCATGAAACATGTATTCCCCAAGTTACTCAGGCCACACAGGCCTGGCTGCTCATTGTGTCTTCCTGGCTCTGAATAATCGTAATTCTTATAAGCAGTATATGATGGGAGACAATAATTTGAATTTTTCACACTGTAAGAAAACAAGACATCTTTCACAATGTAAACATGTACTCTATAGTACTTTAAAACATATAAGTACTTTATAAAATTAAATGATTACAAATGTTAAACTAACTTCTGCGAACAAAAAAAAGGATTTAAAAGACTTAAACTTTGGTAATAACATTAATTTCAATTTAAAAGTCACCTGTGCAAACAAGCAAAATCGAATGTACTGCAATAACTGCAATTATTACATCCCTACCCCTTTTTGATAGGAGCAGCTTCACAGTTTACTCTATTCTTCATTGCTCCATCATATTTAATACACTCAGATTTTAGACACCACCAGCAGCAATCAATCATTTACGTTCCTTTTGCATCCTGCTACTGCAAGAGCGAGGTCGGTGGCAATGGGAATGCAGAGTTACAGGTGAAAGCTGAGATTTCCAAGGCCACTGTGGTATAGCTGCCTCACTGCATCAGAC
This sequence comes from Margarornis squamiger, assembly GCA_035222235.1. Classification (NCBI taxonomy): domain Eukaryota; kingdom Metazoa; phylum Chordata; class Aves; order Passeriformes; family Furnariidae; genus Margarornis; species Margarornis squamiger. The sequence continues at coordinate 32,142,143 of JAWWTY010000037.1, read as the reverse complement.
AATCTATTTATAGCTTCCCTGCTAGGACAGCACAATCCAGCATGCAAATGCAGAAAAGCCTTGAGAGGTAAAAGAATGCGCAAAATGCCTTGTAACAAATTCACTGTAAATCTATGATGCATCTGTTTGGAGAAACTGGAGAAGACTGAAATAGGTAAAAAGATAATATTTAAAGCATTTTATTTTCAGATGAAATATGCAAATATCAAATATATAATAACCCTCAAAACAATAAAGTAAGCATATATCTGGGTACACTAGAAAGGCAAAGACATCTTCTAAGAGAATGCTCTGTAAAATGACTGATGATACAAAAAAATAACAAACCAGAAAGGTTTAATCATTTCAGGCACTGATCGTAATGAAATCTGTGTGACAGCAGCTCTGGCTAAAGCTCACCAGAATTTCTGCAGCCACTAAGCATCACTCACATTAGAGTCAAAAAGAAAAAAAATCTCAAAGTCAGTTGCTAAGAACGGTAAGGAAAATTACGCAGTGCAAGGCATCAATCCTGATAAATAATTAAGATGTTTAATAGCAAAAGTCTGAGGATGCAGGTAGCCTAATGGTTATACTCCAACCATTACTCCTGAACAATATCATGCTCTTTACATCCAACTGAATTCCAGCTGTCTGCTCAGTGCACAATTACTCACTTTTCATAAATAACTGTTGATTTGTTTTAATCAAGTTATCGAAATTTTCAAGCAGAGGGAGAAATTTCTCCCTCATTCAATGGCCTTAGAAATTTGTGTAGTTTATAGCTCCACTGATCATAAAACTGCTGTTCTCAAACTTTTACATCTGCTCATTTATTTTTAATAGCTGACTTTCACATTAGTCCTTCCCTTTTCAGAACACATGCATTTTCTCTGCTCTCTGGCTTGCCCCCCAAACTAGCGAAGTGTAATTGTGTTTCCCAGTGATTCTCAACTAAAAAAATCCTGTAAGGTTAGTTTTACCCTTCAGCTTAACCCTAACTGAAATACTTAACCTTACTTTAACACACGATACTTTTTGAACTACAGGGCCCAGATACCCTTCAAGCTTGCTTCTCTGGTCACCACTCTGTCATTAGTCCCTGGTTCAACCACGCATGTGAATCCCTAGGGAAAATGACCTTCCACCTGCCTTTGCAGCTGCAGTCCAGTTACTGCAGTCAACTCCAATTCCCTTAAGTTGGCAAGCCTTAATTCCCCCCAGAAGCAAACCTACAAGCTTACCCCTGGTGCTAATACAACCTCCACAATGTAATGAACCCCTGACCCAGTCCAACAGTGCACAGCAGCAATAGAAATGCACATGCACAAGGTATACAATAAGCTTCTACTTTCAGCCCTGCCTCCTTCCTACTGCTTTCCTTACCTGACTCAAAGATCACACTTTTCACATGGTTAATGAAAGATAAATCTCTTTAAGAAATTTAGGAGATGCAGGGGTAATAAGCAGATTGAATTTAATTCTCCTGGGGATTTTCATTCCCTTTTTTGTTTCTCTGTAGCTTTTCCCCTTCAAAAATTGCCACCTTTGGAGAGACATTAGGGACCTAACACATGCAACTGGTATTTTTTGGCTATAGTGTGTTCATGTAAAATATTTTCTCAAATTAGCTGAGTACCATGGTGATAATTTAGTTCAAGATAATTGCAATGCAGATAGATGCAGCGTTTGTTTGCTCTAAGGGACAAATAGTCAGTTTACTCCTCAAACAGGAAAGACATTTCTGACCTCTTTCATCTTCTGCAGTGGCCCATGGAAGTACATTTGAGGGGGTTGGAGAATAAGGTTAGCACTCATCATCCTGAAAGTCAAGTCTATTAATATATTTTTCTTTCGTGGTTCTATGATATTTTATCACAAATATCCTACAAAACACTGCCTACTATATGCAGGAGATGTCTCTTTACAGCTTTATCAGTCTGCAAAATTAATTTGTTCTGGAAGAATTATTTCTATTTAAATTACATTGTTTCTCTGCTTTTTTTGCTTTTGGGACTGGATGAAACAAGTATTATTAACAGTCAGTAGTAAATGGCTATCAATGGAAAGCAAGTAAGTTTATGTGAACTTCATTCAAACAGAAATACTCTAGAAAAAGTAACTTGTGATAATAGTGTGTTCCCAAGCCTACATCTGCTTTTCCTGCAAAACCTTCGTATCTTTAATGATGGAACAACGAATGGAAAAGCAGAGGGGTAGCATCAGAATGGGCCAGTCAAGTAAGGGCAATAACAGAAAAAACCCACTGATGGCTCTTAGAAGAAATTGCTGCCCAAAAATAAGGCAAGTCCTGAAAGCATGAAACCATCTTCAGACCCCTGAACAGTTAGAGTTCTTGAAATGGTCAAAATGGTAAAAGGAGGTTTCCAAATGAGATTTTATTATCTGTACACCTATAAATTTTGAATTGCATATGCTGTATCTGAAATTACTTATGTGTACTGTCTGTATCCTGCCTTTAAACATCAGAGCAGCTTTCAGATCATGCTGATGAACACAGAGAACTCTTTGTGCAGCTGAAGTTCTGAGAAGTGTGATCTTGAACAGAGAAGACTGGAAAAGCATCACTGGCTTTGGAAAGGACACCATTTGGCATTAGAGTGCCATATACCAACAAACAGGTGCTGCAAATGAATTTGAGTTGCAGGAATGAGCCCAGAAAATTAAAACTTTGGAGAACTTACTGACCTCTCTAATATTTCAATCACTGCCAAAGTATTTTTGTGACCAGCCACTTTAAGAAAGTTGTTACTAATTTCCATCAGATTTTAGAGATACCTGAATCAGCAAGAGAGGTCCATGCCACTACAAAAAGACTAGTGTCTTTGTTATTGTTTAGTATCACTGTCTGGAGAGCAAAACATTATAATCTATTTACATGAAAAACAGAATAACCTTCCTCATAATATTTGGTTATGTGTCAGGTACAACATGAAGAAACTGTTTCAACAGGTGATGTAATTAACATTTGTACTTCCTGAAATAAGCATATTGAAATACACCTAGCATGCGAACAAAGCTGCCAGCTGCCTGCCTTGACGGGCTGACACTACTAAATGATGGAAGCAAGTCATTTTAGGAGCCTAAAACAGTGGTTACAAATGAAGGAAACGGATCAACTTTCCATGTAATTCCCCAAGCAAAATCCCTGTTCAGGTCTTTTTTTTACCCCCACCCCACATAGTTTAAAAAACACCGTATCTGAGATGAAGCGTATTGCTTTATTAACAGCAATAAACAGAAATTCCAGTAAGATCTAAACGATGTGTGTCTCTCCCTGCTCTTCTGAATCCACTAACACATATTTGCTAATCCTCCTACGTTATTCTTTCAACAAGATCACCTGTAAAGGCAAAAGAACATCAATGATCAATTATTTGGAATCCTCCATTCCATCAAATGCAAACACACATTCACAGAAATGAAGGTGCTGGACTGCATAAAGTTTGCACAAGTTTCCATTATCTAATGTATGACTAGATCAACATACAATTAAATACCTACCAACTGAGGTTTACTCTTACACAGAACATTTTCTGGATGATAAAAATATTACAGAAATGTGTACCATATAAAGAAATCTAACACTTTCAGTATTTTGACATAATTTGTGTCTATAGCTGAGCTATAGTAATTGCAAAACCAGGCTTGCAACCACTAGTATTTATGACCATGAATACACACAATCTGCTGTGTCTTTTTTCTGCCTGACAAATCATCTTTGTCAGATAAAATTATCTTCAAAAGAAATGCTGGTAGTTCTTTCAGAGTCACAGCATCTCATGTCCATATGGAGATGCCAGTAGATCCTGAAAAGCCACAAATGTAAAATTTCACTACTGTACTAAAGATGACGTGCAATGCAAGAGACAATAAGGCAGAAATATGAAAATAAATTCCACGCAAAACTGACATTAAGTAGTAAATTAGGAAAGTAATGAAGATAGCATTAATTAACAAAAAAGAAGTCTTTCTTAGACAAGAAGATATCTGTGAGAAGAACAGAACACAGAAGAAACTGATCTTAACCCAGAATGATATAATACAATTAAATACAGAGATATATCTTTCCATTTACCTTTTGAAGTCAAAAATTCTTAATGCAACAGTATGTACTCTAAAGTACAAAGAGTATTAATGGATATGACTTCATCACTGAAAATGTATTCTGACAGAAGTGCTGCTAAAGATTCCTCTGTATTATTGCTTGAATTGAATTATTAATTTGTGATTTTTAAAATATTTATTTTAATTGCATTGTAATTGATTATTGCATTGTAAGAAAAACCATGTACTTCCGCATTGAATATCTGTCTTACCTAACATCCAGATGCACTGTGTTTTGAGATACAAGAGAAAAATGCCTAGTACTTTGTAACATACGGAGTACATGTATGTAATAGATGATTTGCAAATGTTTAAGTTAAAGCACTTGAAAGGACCTATTTCTTCTTAAATTTGAATTTTATATTACTTCATTGTAAACATGTATTTCTGTTGAAAACTGTAAAATCAAAAAAACCCAAACAATTCCCTCCCCCCAAAAAACATCCCAAAAGCCAAACCAAGAAATAAAATCAGCTAAAGCAAGTGAACAAACTATCTTTAAAAGTTGCAAGAGCTGGCAACAGGTTTCCTAAGTGTTTTCTAATACTAACTACAGAATCACTAGCAAGAAGCTAACATTAAAAAAGAAAAAAAAAGAAAAAGAAAAATTAAAAAAAGAAAGCCTTGATGGCTTGATTTAAAATGGTGGTTCCCTAGGAAAAAGTAACTGTTAAGTTTCGGTTTTGGCATTACAGTTACCTTTTGCTTGAGCACTGGGGGAAGGAGAGGTTAGTTCTCAGCTAGAGGCTCAGCTCTGAGCAAGTAACTTTTCACACAATCAGAGATACCACACTCTTTTTATTTACTACACGTTCACACATAGAGTACAATAGACTGCAGTTAAATACATGAATTTCAACTGTTCAACAGTGAGAGTTGGGGCTACTCACAATTGGTAGAAGCACAAGTGACACTTCACCCCTTAGGAAAAATCACTTCTGATAAGTGCAGTATTTAACTGGAAGATACTGTATAAGATATTTAATAGTTATGTATTAAACCTTTGCATGTTTGATCACAAAATGCATGTTTGGAAAAATATTAAAAATTTGAATGAATTAGAATAGGGCTCTTCAACTTCCCCCAGCTTGCATTAAAGATGAGCGCTCTCTGTTTCAAGCATTTGAAAGATGCTCCATTATCTGTTGAAGTGAAATAATTCCATGTTTTTCCATATTCACCAACTTTTTTTACAGCTGTGTACAACAAAGAAAAATTCCCCAAAATTACACACAAAGTTGGCCACTCGAGTATGAAAGCTCTTCTCTTAAGAGTTTTATCACATTCATTGTTAAAACTGTAATTTGGAATACAAAGGAGGAAACCTGTAAAAGTTAGTCTTTTACTAAGCTTTTGTTCACTGTAATATTCAAGCACACTTAAGACTCATCTCTCTTAAATCTTCTAGCACTAAGAAACAGAAGCTAAGTTGCTAGCTACATTGCAGCTGAAACAATTCAGCTGTTGTGATTTCAAATCCATGTGGGATGTCACATGTGATGTACTGCTCTTAGACCTTATGAGCAATAGATACGGGAAAACTTGACCACCATAAATATAAGTAGTTTATACTTTTTTTGTTATCCATTTGAATTCAGACAAGATAATAATAACAGCAGTGTATTTCTAGAATGATAAACTCTAAATGAAGTATTTATACATCTTCTTACAACACTCGAAATTCTTTTTAGTGTCTTCCCTACTGAAGACTACGAATTACAAACATTTTTAATGTTGCTTCAATTCCTGGTATCAGCCTTACAATATCTACACTGTGAAATAGTAAACAGTAACAATCCACAAGCCAAATATTGCAAAGCAATTCAAAATCCTTAAGCTAGAAGTTATAAAACATCAAACTTTGTTTATGTCACACTCAGGTGATTAAATTAAACAATGTTTCAAGGTATATTGCTTACTTTCTGTTGTTCATGTTGTTATAATTATTTGATAGAGATGGAGAGATCTTTGGTAAAGCTGAAAAATTGGATGCACCTGGGGACCTTTAAAAATATGAAAATGATAAATTAGACAAAAATGCTGAGATACTAAAAACTATGAAAGAAAGCTAATAAATGAACAAAGCATATAAACAAGCATGGAAAAGAAATACTTTTAAAAAAGTGGGCAAAGCACTAAAATTACCCAGGACATGCAGCTCTCAGAATCCATCTTTTAAAATTTGAAATGCTTCACTGTACTTCAAACTTTCATAACTTGTTGAAGAAATAGAGCTATTAAAAAGCAAAAGAAATCACAGGCCACTGTGCTAAAAAAATTGTTTTCAGTTTATAATATGATTGTAGGTATTCTGATCTTCTAAAATGTAAATTTTCTAACATGGAAATTTTATTAATTTTTCATTTCAACCTAAACTGATGTCGAGATGAGATAAAAAAAATGATTACAATAGGTATTTCAAGGTTAGCTTAATAGCAGCATGTTGTTAAAATTTCAGGATATTATGCCCCAAAACAACTTCAGGATATTATGGCCAACACTAATTAAGCTCAAAAAACCTTTTCTGCCAAATGTAAAAGCATTATCACTCATCCTGATCGTTTAAGACTATTTTAAATACAAGAATATGGATAATTTTTACAAAGACCCTCTGAATGTAACAAATAGAATATTTACAACTATCTTGCGGAGTATTTTTCATTTTTGGATCAAATCTTACAAGCAACCAAGCAAAAGACTAAATACTCAAAAGAATTCATGCATCTTCATGTTTATGGGGGCCCTATGCAAGTCCAACTGATTGGAGTTCCAGCTATCATTGAAAAGCTTTGAAATACATATACGTATCACAATAGTAACAGAAGAAATTCTGCACACTCAGGACTTTTTAAGCACCTTCCAACTGAACTCTGCAAGGAGATAAACATATTTACACAGGAAACTTTCCCAAGTATATTTTCACATTTATTTTCAACTTTCCATTAATAAACCTTTTCCAACAGAAATGTTGCTGAGGGAGGGGAACATCAATCCATCCCACTCATACCAATTTGATGCCAGAGCTGGTAAGAGTTGCCTAGAGCCTGGAAATGGTTTGCAGGTCAGTAGGAGTGAACCCGAAGTACAGCACAAAGAAACTCCAGCCACTGCAGCCAACGTCACCTCTGTGGAGCGCCCAACTTAAATGCCTCTATGCAAACACACAGAGCATGGGCAATAAACAACAGGAGTTACAGATGTGCAAACGTCTACAAGGTTATGACCTTGCTGCCATCACTGGCAATAAGTGGTGGGATGGCTACTATAGCTGCAGTGTTGGAATGAAAGGATACAGGCTCTTTAAGGAAAGGCAGGGAAGATGAGGAGGTGTTGCTCTCTATGCAAATGACAAGCTGGAGTAGGTGGAGCTCCTCTTGGGGATGGATGACAAGCTGACAGAAAGCTTTTGTGTAAGCATTAAAGGGAGGGCAGGAACAGGCGACATCACAGTGGCGGTCTGCTACAGGCCACCCAAGCAGGAAGCCAAAGGAGGTGATTTGTGACAGCCAACATGCTGCCAACTAAGGGCAAATCTTGCTGAACAAATCTGGTGGCCTTCTACAACGGGGTTACAAGAGGTGGTGGATGAAGCAGCCTAACAATCACAGGCCCTAGCCTTTACAGAGGACCTGCCAGTGGGACAATACAGCGGAGAACAAAAATGCAGGAAGGTTCTGGAATGCAATGATAGCAACTTCCTGATGCAGGTGACCAAGGAGCCATCAAGGAGAGGTTCTTGGCTGGATCTGATACTTACAAAACAAGGAGGAACTACTTGGGAATGTGAAGTTTGGTGACTTGGCCAAAATGACCTTACAATGGTGAAATTTGAGATCCTGAGAGAGATCATGAAAGAAATCAGTAACATAACCCTGGATTTCTGGAGAGCAGACTTCAACCTTATTAGTGATCTGTTTGGAGGAGTTCAATGAGATGCAGCCGCGGAGAGAAGAGAGTCCCAGGTGAGCTGGTTGATATTCACAGAATTATTTAGGTTGGAAGAGACCTCTGAGATCAGAGCGCAACCTTTCAAGGACTATCTCCTCTAAGCTCAAGAACAGTCCATCCTAAGAGGTAGAAAATCAAGCAAAGGCAGCATGAAACCTGCATGGATAAACAATAAGCTTCTGATCCAACTTGGATGTGAAGAGAAAGCGTTTGAGTGAAAGCAGGGGTAAATAACTTTATTAACCAGCCTGATAGTCTTCTATGATGAGATTAGTATCTTGGCAGATGAGGGGGAAGCAATGGATGTGGCTAATCTCAACTTCTGTAAGTCTTTTGACAGTCTCCTGCAACACTCCCGTAGGCAATCAGATGAAGCGTGGGTTACACACGTGGACCGTGAAAACCATTCAGTCCTGCCCCTGGGTGAGGGCAGGAAACTGAATGGAAAGCAGCTTGGCAGGGAATGACCTGGGGTCCTGACGGACAAAAAGCTGAACATGAGCCAGCAGGGTGTTCTTGGGCCAACCACCTTGGCCCACTGTGATACACTGGGAAAACCATTGCCAGCAGGTCAAGGGAGGTGATCCTTCCCCTCCACCCAAGCACTGGCAAGACACTCCTGGGGTACTGGGTTCACTTCTGGGCTCCCCAGTACATGAGAGACAGGGACGTTCTGGAGCAAGTCCAGTGAGAGGCCACAAAGCAGTCTTATCAGCTGTATAAACACCCAATGGGAGAAAATTAAGAAGATGAAAATAAATAAAATTCCATCTGAACATGGGATATGTTCACATGGAATTGAAGGACATGTTCATCATGAGAAAAAATATTGATAAACTGTCAGTTGTTTTACAGTGAGGGTCACTGAAAACAGGAGCAGGTTGACCAGAGTGGCTGTGCAGTATATATCCCTAGTGATACTCAAAATGTGCCTGGATATGGTCCTGGGCAACCTGCTCCAGCTGTCCATGCTTTGAATAGGGGTAGTGGAAGAGACATCATCAAGGACTTTTTATTCTGTAAAGCTGTGGCTATAATTGGGCTAACATACAATTTTAATGCAAGCTTTAGTATGTTTCACCTACTCCAGTTATACTATTCTCTTCTTACAAAATCCAACTAATCATACATCCTTGGGGGATTTGCATGAAAGGTTAATATTTTAACATTCAGCAATCAAAAAAAATTAATGTTCGGGGCATGTATTTGTTAAAGAGTTTTTCAACTCTGTATTAATTGATATTAATGAACATGTTTGTTAAACTAACTTGAAAATGTCTGTTGAACATTACCAATGTTTGATGTTTACCCACAGGAGCTCAGACCACAAGTTATTATGCATCAGCAAATGGCAGTCCAGCTCTTACCTGGCAGACAAGCTCTGACAGCTCTTGTTTTTACAATTTAAAACATCAGAGTAAGTCCCCGGTTAGTTCTATTCTCCACAATTATCTTTCTTACAGAAAAGTCAGTAAAAAGGCACACCTATCTGCATATCGACTGCTTCAGGGAAAAACCTCAATTTTAAATCTCTTGGTTAAAGATGATAGTTTTCATTTCAGTAGACAAACACAGTTTTTCCTTTGAAAATTCACAGATATTTTTTCCAAAAAAAACTTGGATAAACAAGCATTATCTTATTTCAAAAAGGACAGCTAAGCATCTTCTATCTATTCCTTTCTCCTCTTAAAAAAGACATTATGCGATCCAGCTCAAGTAGCAGAAAAGAATCAAGAAAGAGCCCTTAATGTTCTTCTAAGATAAAAAGGCATACAGTTTTGAACCAGAAAAAAAAAGTGAGAGAACTTTCCATGTGAGAAATGTAAAAAAACATTCCTTATTATAAGTAGAAAAAAAAAGCTATGAATGTGTACAGTATGGCCAAGAAGATCTCCCCAACGTATTTCCTTTTACATGCAAAAATAGTTTTAAAGTTAACTGCAGACTATCTATAAAATAGACAAAGTAGCCAGCTATTTGAGTAGGTTGACTTACTCCACAGTGAACTGTAAAACAAGTGTCAGAATTAAATCTGTTACTTCTATTAGACGCACAGATATAGACTGACAAATTAAGTAAAAATCCTTAGTTTTTTACCACGTAAGAACATTTTTAAAGAATATGATGGATCAATAGATTTAAGTTTTCTATATAAAGCTTTCTTAAAAAAAAGCAGAAACAACACCTCTTTTAAATTAGGAAATTAATTACTAATTTATAGTTTCTTGGTATGTTTCTCAAACTTGCTCTTATATTTGCATATAAACAGGTCACAACTTAACAGAAAACTAACAGAAACCTTGTCCTGGTTATTCATTTACTTATTTGTGGAATGTCAAAACTTAAGTTCCTTGTCTCAAGTTTCAGAATCACAGATTGGCTGAAAGATTTTAGTTGTACCATTTTTCCTGAACATAAGCAACTTGATTTTGTAGTACAGTTGCTTAAATTACTTGAACTACAATCTCAGATTTTCATAATATCTTAGTTTAAAACATTGTCTTGTCAATAATAAACCACTTGAATAGGATTGGTTGTTTTTTTGTCTGTGGAATAGTCTCCCACAGGAGGATACAGATATTAAAAAAAATTGTCTGCACACAGATCACAAGCCTTCATTAAAACACTGGGATCAGCAGCAACTGAGCTACCAAAGCAACTGGGACCTGTATTCTCGTGTGAGTTATTCACCTGTATGATATTGAGGAGACAGCTACTCACAGACAATTTAATATCACAAAATTTTCTGCAAAACTGTCCATTAATGCTAAGTAATACTTGTTTTGGGAGCAGATGACATTAAAGACACTCTAGGTAGTCAGTACAAGCCCTCTAGAAAAAGTTTCATAAAAGTCAATCTTCCTGAACAACAAAAATCCCAGTAGCTGATATCAACCTCTCAGAAAGCCAAAAATCCAGCTATTCCTAAGTCTGACTGACCCAGTGAACTGTTTAGGAATGTACATCACATTCAGGTACTTCCAGCCAAGAAACCCCCTGAACTCACAAACATTTTAAGCAACATTAAAACATGAGACAATAGTAGATATCATGTGAGGTTTTTACAAGGGATGGCAGTTAGTTCCAAAACTCAGAAGTCAGAAGAGCAATACACATAAAACAAATGTAAACACTGACAAGCTTGTGCACAGCAGGGTCTCTGCTCCTATATAAAAAGGATCTCAAACTTGATATCACTCCTTCTTAGTTTCTTCAGAAGGAGAGACAGTTATGACAATAATCAATCTTTTCTCTTGTACTAATTCATTATACTCTTAAGGGAAACAGAATTGTCATTTTCAAAAGTGTTCATTCCTACACTGAACCAAGGCCCCAGTCTGGCCACTTCCAAAGTAAATGTTTTTTCTTGCAGTAGAAAAAGATGTTCACTCCTTTAACACATTTCCCATAAAAAAGTGCCAGCATTCATCACCTGCAGTAGGAATACAGAAAAATGGCCAGAAGCAGCAATCAATACTAAAAATGCTGTTATGGTTCTCATAACAAGCAGGGAAAATATACAGAACATCTTCCCATCTTACTATTTCTCATTTTCAACTGTCAAAATATAGGTTCTGCTGTCATGCAGACAGACCTCAACAGGCTGGAAAAATGAGCAAACAGGAATCTTCTGAAGTTCGTCAAAGGAAACGCAAAGGTCTGCACCTGGGGAGGAACAACCCAGGAAGCAGTACACAGGGAGAGGGTGGGTGTGGGGGCAGGTGACTCAATGGAAAGCAGCTTGGCAGGGAATGACCTGGGGTCCTGATGGACAAAAAGCTGAACATGAGCCAGCAGGGTGTTCTTGGGCCAACCACCTTGGCCCACTGTGATACACTGGGAAAACCATTGCCAGCAGGTCAAGGGAGGTGATCCTTCCCCTCCACCCAGGCACTGGCAAGACATTCCTGAGGTGCTGGGCTCACTTCTGGGCTCCCCAGTACCTGAGAGACAGGGACGTTCTGGAGCAAGTCCAGTGAGAGGCCACAAATGTGATCAAGAATTGCAGCACCTGACCTATGTGGAGAGGCTGAGACCTGGGACTGTTCAGCCTGGAGAAGTTCCTCTTCCTGGAGAAGAGAAGGCTCCACAGCAGTTTTATCAATATGTATAAATACCCATTGGGAAGGAATGAAGAAGATGGAGCAAGACCCTTCTCAGTGGTGCCCACTGAAAAGAGAAGAGGCAATGGACACAGACTGAAGCGCAGGCAATTCTTTTCAAATATAAGAAATTTTGTTTTAAAATAGGGGCTATCAAACAGCAGAACAGGTTTTCCAGGAAGGCTGTAGAGTCTCCATCCTTGGAGATGCTCAAAACCTAACTGGACACAGTACCAAGCAACCTGCTCTAGATGACCCTTGCTTGAGCAAGTGGGGTGCGCCAGAGAACCTGCAGAGATGCCTTCCATCCTCAACTATTCTGTGATTCTGTGGAAGAGCTTAGCTCATGTTCTGAAATGAACCTACCTTTTCAAGCATTATAATATTTCATTACTTTCCGACAGTCTGTATTTTGGCATTTCTAAATATGGTCTTTTATTCCTCAGCATCAGAATTTATGTTTACAATTTGTGCTCTTCAAAAGGAAGCACTACAAAGAGATAGTCTCAGCAGGAACTGGTGTGAGCCAGTGCATGACCAATGACAGGGCTGCAGGAAGGTACGTGGTTACATGTATGCTATTTGTGTTGACAAACTAATACTCCAAATGCATCTCAGACAGAAAACTCCAAAGGAAGTGTTTAATATTTCTACCCCTTTAAACATTTATTAGATTGTTCATAAAGTTTTAAATAGATGTAAAAACTTGTCCCCATTACTGCTTGTTGATAGTTGCTATTTGAATTCACTAAATTTTGCAAACCTTCCACTATTACAGAACATTTGAAGACCAAACTTGAATCTTTCTGATAGCTGCCGTATTTCAAAGCCACACCCTGACTTCATAGTAAAACTATTCATTCTCATTTGCTCATTTACTTACAGCCTCCTCTGACAACAGCATTTTCAATTACCATTCTACTTGTTGCCAGATCAAACATTCTTCAGGATATATTCTTTCATTTATATACTGCTCCTGAATGCTTTCCATAAAAAGGAAAAGAAGTTTGGCAGAATAAAAGCAGCTACCATCATCACAATATCTTCCCACCAAAACTTTCAAAGGAATCTGTGACAGTGAGTTATGTAAGTTCTTTTAACTTTCAAAATCTGTATCTAAAATTTGACTAAGAACTTAAATTTCTACTAGACGAAGTTTAATCTCTGACCTCAAAAAGAAAGTACTTAGCAGCCCATTCTTTCTACTGCTCCACATTCCCAATTCCTAGTGCTATAACATTTGCTAAGCAAGATTAAACTGTTCATACCAAGCTTAAATTGAACTCAGACTTCATTAAATAACTTAAGAGAAACTAGTGTTCCAAATAAAGGTGCTTGAGATAAAACACCAAAGACAAAGAATCTCTGTCTTTCAAGAGATAACCAATGATATATGAAAAATGTTTTAAAATAACAGTGACACTTAATTACATGAATGCATACTCTCAAAGGAATAAAGAGAACTTAAAAGAACTTCTTATGAAATGTATGTTCAAGAACTAGACAACAAAGGGAAAAAACACAGTTAATTATTTGTAAGGCTGAGATCCTGCTAATTTTACTAGTAACCAGTTCCAAGTGTTCTTCAAAACCAACAAAACACAGATTTAGATTCTGGAAACAATATTAAAAAAAATCCATCTAAATGAGGAGAAACACAAAAGTCTTTCTACTCACTTGCCATTATCAAGGTGCTGTTGATAATCGCATTAGGAAAAACAGAACAGAAAAACAACATCCTACTGTGTTAATTGATGACAGCTCAACAAAGAACAAACACAACACGATGGTAATGTAGGCTGCAATTTTTACAAGCTTTAGGTGTAAATATTGTGCTCTGGACACAAAAGGAACAAGCTGTCCATGAGAACATCTACATGTAAGAAAAATACTGGTAAAATACATATATCTGTGCTCACTTCACAGATACACTATGCTTTGAAACAGACATCTAAATAAAATAAGGTAAGTTTTGCCATTTTCTACTATGGATTTTTTTTCTATTTTAAAGCTGGGTAATACATATTATTGGTTGAAATCAACAAAATTAAACAATGTATATGCAGGAATCCACCATTATTATGTTCTACGATGCACAGCACTTGCAACAAATTATTTGTCATATTTTAAACTAAAATATCTGAAGGATGATTTTCAAAATAAAATGCCACTTTTAGAAAAAGGTCGGGGGGGGTTTATATAAAGCAAAATAACATGTGAAAACAGTTAAGCTACAGTGAATCACGTGACTGGAATTCATAACTTACTTAGGAGTTGAAGGGCCTCTTGGCCATGTTCCATCCTCATTCTTCTGTTCTATCACCAGGACCTACCACAAAAAGTGTAATAAGAAAATTGAAATAAAAATATCAGTAGATTGTTCTCCGTTCCATCTTTTGAATGGATTTGCTGACACGTGATTGAGACAGAAAAGACTTAATGTTTAAATTATTATTCACTGACAAATATTCAAGAGTATTCCATTCAATTACACTTCACCTTTCTCTCTTCACTTCTTTTCCCCCACATCTTAATCTGTGCAACTTTGGGCAAGCCACTTAATATTTCTATTCCTCTATAATCCCTGGATAAAATGGCAAACCACTTATCTCCCAAAGAGGTCAGAAGATGACCTGCAATGCTTAAACAGGACCTATGAATCTACAGAAATCACATGTTCACACAACAGCCCTGTTAAGGAATCGATACTCCTGAAGGAATTTTGCCTTACACAGACCAATGGGAAAAAAAACCCCAAACCAAAAAACAAAACTATTTTCTGCCTTGACAACCTTAAAATCATATCTATCTGGTTACTTCTGTGTATTTTACAGACATATTTCTCTAATATTATTTTTTCAGCGGGACAGTTGGCTTATGAAATTAATTGGATTCAAGCTGTTACTGGTACGAAACAGAGTATGGAACACTCAGTCCCAAACACAGGCATCATATGCCATTTGAAACCCCTTTGGGTATTTGCGGTATCTGCCCTCCACTGGCAGATATGACACAAGGCCTACAGCCAGCTCATGCCTTTCTGGATTGACAGCTGAAATAGCTAGATCCTTTGAAACGGCAACTAGACTTCAATATTTAAACTAAATCCAACTCCTGATTTCTAATGCAACTAATTCTGCACAACTGTACACTGATGCTTCAAGACACTAATTAACTGCCATGCTTTGTCTGTATGCATCTACACAATGACACAAATTCACATATGTTCTAATGCTCATACCTTATGTGCTGCCACTTGAAGATGTAATCACATTTTCAGTCTGAATACAATAGGCTATGACATTGAAAACAATGTCATGACCAGCTTTCTGGGAGGAAAGGAGTTGACTGCTATCTTTGGTCATTTAAGACAGATTCTGCCATACTTCCTTGACTGGCTCTCAAAGACTACTAAATAAAAAGTAGATTTAGACTTAAAAGTTCAATGGAACGCCTAAAGGCTTGCTTCAGGTATCAACTGATAAATTCAAAACATTAATTTACTCAATCAGATACACAGTAAAAAAGAACTATTAGGATAGACAGTAATAGTCAGGAGAACTATTATTAGATTAGGAAGCTCAGCAAGAAAAATAACAACTATGTGTGTGTCAGCAAGTGCAACTGACCAAACACATACGGCCTACCATAACAGTTAACATTTTCATAAACGACGGTTAAACTCTGCTTTAAATAATATTTGTTTTGCTCAAAGTACAGATGTCACTTAGAGGTCTTTTCATGGCTTTATTAGACCAGGCTTGCTTCATGGTTAATGTTTCACTGGGATAGAGCAATTTGCAAGTTACATCTTTGACGCTAATCTTTTATGGAAGATGTGGGCTCTTCCAACAGGATCTCTGTATTGCTAAAATTACCTGTGTGAGGGCTTAAGTCATGCAGGATGAAGCTAAAGGGCAGAATAGTTCAACCAGTTATTTTGGTGCATTGATGATAACTTACCTTCCATGTCATAAAAGAAAACTGAAACACAGCATAAGTATTGCTGGTAAGTAGGTTAGAGTCAAGTATTCCAAGGCAAAAGGAAGTATTTTAATATAATCTCCCCTACAATTACTTCCACTAAATTTCATCCATTCATATTTGCAGCATGACAACATGAACTACAGCTGCTGAAAAAACATTCAACTCTTATCTGAAGACTAAAGAATAAACATAATAATCTGAAGTTATTCTATCAATGAAATTGCTCAATCTCTTCACATATTTACATTGTTTAACATTCAGTATTTGTTCTTTATACTCATCTGGAAAGGTAAAAAACATATCTTGTGAGAAATTCTCCTATTAAGTGATAATATAGTCTCTTGTTAAAGCAGGTTTACAAATTCTTTTGTCTCTATTGTTCTTATCTAAAATATTTTCACCTTAATTCTTAATTTATTTCTGAAATCCGAACAGTGAAATTTGAGTAGAAGACATTATTCTTTTAGAGTACCTAAAAAGTTCTTCAAATCTTGGGTTTCCTTAGAGGAACACATCCCAGATCCTAGGAATAATTTTTTATTTCAGTTTTACCAAATTCATGTCAGCAATTTTGTAAGATTTAGTAGACTTAAAATTGAAATTTCAAAAGCAAATTTCAAATTTTACTTTTAACACACCAGCAGAGTTAGACTAATCTTTAATGCTATACATTATAGCATTATACATTATAAAATACAGAGTACTTTTACTTCAACAAATTTGTTTATAAAATCCTCTATCCCTAACACAACCCATTAGGAGGCAGTTTTTACTTTAAAAAGAAGCAAGAATCATTGGGCACAGCTATATTTTCATGAGCAAAAAAAATAATTCTATACAAAACCAGAAATAATATTTCACTGTACCTGTCCCTGGTATAAACCAGCATCCTGTATGGTACTGTCTGGTTTATTCAAAGGTTCAAAAGTATTACTCATGTATTTGTTCCACAATCTGGTCTCTTTTTCTCCTGGAATATTGAAGATTTTTCTTATCTCCTTTTCAATTGTATCTGTTTTGTAAGGGAGAGAACGCAAGTTTTAGCATTTCAATATAAAAACATCAAAATTCATCTCCTCTTATATTCAAAATATGAATGAAAGTGTAAAAACTGCCATGCAATTGCATCATGTTGTAGGACATGCAGGAAATTGCTAGCTGGCTTGCCTTTAAAATGGAAAAAGTTGGATGGCTACTTTATTGCCTCCTGAATCTCTCTCACTAGTGGGGTTCCGCAGGGCTCCATCTTAGGCCCTAAGCTCTTCCAACATCCTCATAAATGACTTGGACGCTGGACTGGAAGGGATACTAAGCAAGTTTGCAAATGACACAAAATTTGGAGGAGCTGTTGACTCCCTCAAAGGCAGGGAGGCCCTGCAAAGAGATCTGGACAAATTAGACGGCTGGGCAATCACCCACCTTATGAAGTTCAACAAGAGAAACTGTTGGATTCTGCACCTGGGATGGGGCAACCCTGGATGTACGTACAGACTGGGGAATGAGATGCTGGAAAGCAGTGCCACAGAAGGGGACCTGGGGGTCCTGGTTGATGGCAAGTTGA